>JBBGZY010000008.1:1415000-2012500 GCA_037952925.1 Lithobates clamitans | reverse complement strand
TCACTGTATAAATGTGAATGGTCCCAAAAATGTGTCAAAAGTGTCCGATGTGTCCGCCATAATGTCGCAGTCACGAAAAAAAATTGCAATCGCCGCTATTATTAGTAAAAAAAATAAATAAATATATATTTTTTTAAAATGCCATAAATCTATCCCGTATTTTATAGACGCTATAACTTTTGCGCAAACCAATCAATATACGCTTATTGCGATTTTTTTACCAAAAATATGTAGAAGAATACGTATCGACCGAAACTGAGGAAAACATTTTTTGATTTTTTTTAAATTGGGGGTATTTATTATAGCAAAAAGTTAAAAATATTGTGTTTTTTTCAAAATTGTCGCTGTTCTTTTGTTTATAGCGCAAAAAATAAAAACCGAAGAGGTGATCAAATACCACCAAAAGAAAGCTCTATTTGTGGGGAAAAAAGGACGTCAATTTTGTTTGGGTATAATGTCGCACGACCGCGCAATAGTCGTTTAAAGTGCGACAGCTCTGAAAACTAAAAATTGGTCTGGTAAGGAAGGGGGTGAAAAGGCCCGGTATTGAACCGATTAAGCTTAAAGTTTAAGGATACAAATATTCTATAATATCTTTGAAGTCAAACAGGATAAAAAAGAAATGGGAACAAAATCTCTGACTGCCTGTTTATTGAACATGCTGAAAACCTTACAAGAATACTAACAATCAGAAAAAGACATGCAAGATGTAGAGATTTGGATTAGAATGAATACAATATGTACACCCATTCCACGTTTAGCAAAAAGAAAAACAATACTCAACTATATTTGAAGTAATTTAACACGGCTTCCTCTATTTTCTCTCATGGTTCTGTTTCCCCTTTCCTCCCGTTCCTCACAGGCACAAGGTCATAGTCACAAGTATGTTCCTAAACAGAGCATGGGCAATTGTAATGACAACAAGTTGTTCACAAACAGAATGCGAAGACACTTCTGTTTCTATCATTATGTAATCTGACGGCACTCGTTCTGTCCCCTCCCTGGCCTCCCCACAGCAGCGCCGATAAATAGGTTATATAACTTTTGTGGCCCTGGGGGCCACGAAAGATGTGTATATATATATATATATATATATATGTATACACAAATTACCAGGGGGGGCACATTAAACTGGAATGCGGGCTGCAATTCTGCAATTGGCCAGACTTTGGACATGCCTGCCTTATAGCCTCTTGTTTCTGGACCAAAATATATATAGTTACATAGTTAGTCAGGTTGAAAAAAGACACATGTCCATATAGTTCAAAAAAAAAAATATAATCCCATATACACAATCCTATAGCCACAGTTGATCCAGAGGAAGGTGAAAATCCCCAGCAAAGCATGCTCCAATTTGCTACATCAGGGGAAAAACTTCCTTCCTGATCCCAGAGAGGCAATCGGATTTTAACTGGATCAACTTTACCTATAAATCCAGGTCTTTTTTAAAGCAATAACTTACTTATAATTTACTATGCTCAATTCTGCACACAATATCATATTGAATCCTTGGGAAGCCGTTTTACACAAATCCAGTTCACATTTAAATACATTTCATCAAAAACTATTTGGACTTATTTTTCTGGCAGCGAGACAAACTACAGCCAAAGCCTGGAAGCATCCAATAATACCTTACATAGAAGTTAAACAATGACTTCTAGGCACTATGGTTCACGGAAAATTAACATCCATTTTGAATGATACCCATGACATATATCTTAAAGTGTTTGTTAACCCCAAAAAATTTAAAAACAGATCCCGTTCCCTTAAAGCATATTATACAGCACAGCGCTTGTATTGTGTCCTTTGGCCCCCTGTATCACCTGTAATACCTGTCAGATCCTGCCTGGTTATACCCTCCCCCCTGTACACTGACCACGTTATATCAGGGACACTGCTGTCCGATTACGTGCCTCCGTCAGCCGCATCCCTGCTCTGTGTCTCCTTTGTCCTCTCCTCCAACCTCCCCCTCCTCCCCTCTCTGACTGTCTGCTCGTGTCAGTGCCTGACCCGCCCCCCTGCTCCTGCTGCTCTCATACTTAACATTAAAAGCTCCCATGCCCTCTGTATTAGAACAATAAGTTCCCCTGTGTTTGTGTTATATCATAAATATGTTTATCTGTACTGATAACACATCGTCTTCCTACTATCATGTGACTCCTCGGCTCTGTCTCTCCTCCCTGGCTGACATCAGCGGCAGTGCTCGGCCCCGCCCCCTGGAACTGTAAGCTGGGCAGAGGAGAGGAAAGAGGAGGCAACTGATCACAGAAAGACAGTGTGTTATCAGTACAGATAAGCATATTTATGATATAACACAGGGGAACTTATTGTTCTAATACAGAGGGGATAAGAGCTTTTTATACAAGTGGCTTAACAACCACTTTAAGACTTGGGGTCCATGGCTAAATTATATTGGGCACTTAAATATTGACCATTCCCTTCTCTTTCTCTAATACAATATGACATCAAAATATAGTATATCACATCTGATATGTACCCACATGGATCTATCCTTTTCCCATTTCCTCCATTCTATGCCTCTACTCCTTTCCTCTTCCTCTATTTCTTCCCCATACCCAATTTCGATTATCTTCCAATTGAATTTGAATTCGATATTTATAACTCTATTTATCAATGAACCTTATCTTGCAATTATCACCATTAGGGATGAGCTTCGAGTTCGAGTTGAACTCATGTTCAACTCCAACATCGGCTGTTCGCCAGTTCGCCGAACAGCGAACAATTTGGGGTGTTCGCGGCAAATTCGAAAGCCACGGAACACCCTTTAAAAGTCTATGGGAGAAATCAAAAGTGCTAATTTTAAAGGCTTATATGCATGGTATTGTCAAAAAAAGTGTTTGGGGACCTGGGTCCTGCCCCAGGGGACATGGATCAATGCAAAAAAAGTTTTAAAAACGTCAGTTTTTTCGGGAGCAGGGATTTTAATAATGCTTAAAGTGAAACAATAAAAGTATAATTTTCCTTTAAATGTCATACCTGGGGGGTGTCTATAGTATGCCTGTAAAGGGGTGCATGTTTTCCATGTTTAGAACAGCAAAATTACATTTCAAAGGAAAAAAAGTCATTTAAAACTACTCGCCGGCTATTAATGAATTGCCGGTCCGACAATACACATAAAAGTTCATTGATAAAAACGGCATGGGATTCCCCCACAGGGGAACCCCAAACCAAATTTTTTTAAAATGGCATGGGGGCCCCCCTAAATTCTATACCAGGCCCTTCAGGTCTGGTATGGATTTTAGGTGAAACCCCGCACCAAAATTTAAAAAAAAATGGTGTGGGGTCCCCCCAAAAATCCTTACCAGACCCTTATCCAAGCACGCAACCCGGCAGGCCTCAGGAAAAGAGGGGGGACAAGAGAGTGCCCCCCCTCCTGAACCGTATCAGGCCACATGCCCTCAACATTGGGAGGGTGCTTTGGGGTAGCCCCCCAAAGCACCTTGTCCCCATGTTGATGGGGACAAGGGCCTCATCCCCACAACCCTTGCCCGGTGGTTGTGGGGGTCTGCGGGCGGGGGGCTTATCGGAATCTGGAAGCCCCCTTTAACAAGGGGACCCCCAGATCCCGCCCCCCGTATGAAATGGTAAGGGGGTACAAAAGGGGTACCTCCACGGCGTCTTCTTCCCTTCTTCCCTTCTTCTCCTCTGGCCGCTCTGCATCCATGATGGGAGGCTCCCGCTGTGTGATGCTTCTCGTCTTCTGACAGTTCTGTCTCTTGTCATTTTTAACATTTTTGACACTTTTTTTGTGAAATGGTAGGGGTACTAAAGTACCCCCTTACCATTTCACACAGGGGGGCGGGATCTGGGGGTCCCCTTGTTAAAGGGGGCTTCCAGATTCCGATAAGCCCCCCGCCCGCAGACCCCCACAACCACCGGGCAAGGGTTGTGGGGATGAGGCCCTTGTCTCCATCAACATGGGGACAAGGTGCTTTGGGGGTCTACCCCAAAGCACCCTCCCAATGTTGAGGGTATGTTGCCTGGTACGGTTCAGGAGGGGGGCACTCTCTCATCCCCCCTCTTTTACTGCAGCCTGCCAGGTTGCGTGCTCGGATAAGGGTCTGGTATGGATTTTTGGGGGGACCCCACGCCATTTAAAAAAAAAATTTTGGGATGGGGTTCCCCTTAAAATCCATACCAGACCAGAAGGGTCTGGTATAGATTTTTAGGGGGACCCCACGCCATATTTTTTAAAAAATTTTGTCCGGGGTTCCCCTTAATATCCATACCAGACCTGAAGGGCCTGGTATAGAATTTAGGGGGACCCCATGCCATTTTTTTTTAATTTTGGCGAGGGGTTCCCCTTAAAATCCATACCAGACCTGAAGGGTCTGGTATAGATTTTGAGGAGGACCCCACGACATTTTTTTTTTAAATTTTGGCCGGGGTTTCCCTTAATATCCATACCAGACCTGAAGGGCCTGGTATGGAATTTAAGGGGACCCCCACACCATTTTTTTAAAAAAATTTGGTTCGGGGTTCCCCTGTGGGGGAATCCCATGCCGTTTTTATCAATGAACTTTTATGTGTATTGTCGGCCAGGCAATTCATTAAAAGCCGCGATTAGTTTTAAATGACTTTTTTTCCTTTGAAATGTCATTTTGCTGTCAAACTGTTCTAAACACAGCAAACATGCGCCCCTTTACAGGCATACTATAGACACCCCCCAGGTACGAAATTTAAAGGAATATTGCACTTTTATTGTTTCACTTTAAGCATTATTAAAATCACTGCTCCCAAAAAAACTGCCGTTTTTAAAACTTTTTTTGCATTGATCCATGTCCCCTGGGGCAGGACCCAGGTCCCCAAACACTTTTTATGACAATAAATTGCATGTAAGCCATTACAATTAGCATTTTTAATTATTCATGTTCGTGTCCCATAAACTTTAACAGTGTTTGCGTGTTCGAACAAATTTTTTGCCTGTTCGCATGTTCTGGTGCGAACCGAACAGGGGGGTGTTCGGCTCATCCCTAATCACCATTAATTGCTCATTTCTATATCAATATATTATTATCAATGACATTGAATTACTAATAATTTTCTGTTATATTGAATGCCTTATAACTTCCATATTCTTATGCATTAAGATTATAAATGCTTTGTTATGTATTTATTATCCTTTCTGTAAAACTCAATAAAATATATTGTAATAAAAGGCACAGTGCAGCATTATTTGGTATTAGTTTCATAATCTATCTTTGACTGAGAAAACACTACTATAATAACAAGAAGGATAAAAGAGGTCTGCCAGTTCAGGGATTATTAGAAGATTGAATAAACTAAACCTAAACACTCTAATGCATTAAAAACTTTAGGTACATTAGAAAGTATCCTTTTGGATAAGGAAGAAGATTGTGAACTTGAAGATATAGATGAACCAGACATACCGTAGATGAGATTGCTCCTATCCTGTCCCGCCAGAGGTCCAGGCACACGCCCGCTGCATGTCCTGGAGCCGATGTGTGTGCCCGGCGGGGGCAATGACCGCCGGGCACCCCCGATCGCTCGTGACAGAGCAAGAACTGGGATCTGTGTGTGTAAACACACAAATCCCGGTTCTCTCAGGGGAGAGGAGACCGATCGTGTGTTCATACTAAGTATGAACACCGATCGGTCTCCTCCCCTAGTCACTCCCATCCCCCCTACAGTTAGAACGCACCTAGGGAACATAGTTAACTCCTTGATTGCCCCCTAGTGTTAACCCCTTCCCTGTCAGTGACATTTATACAGTAATCAGTGGCTATTTTTAACTCTGATCGCTGTATAAATGTCAATGGTCCCAAAATAGTGTCAAAAGTGTCTGATCTGTCTGCCACAATGTGGCAGTCCTGATAAAAATCGCAGATCGCAACCATTACTAGTAAAAAAAATAATAATAATACAAATGACAAAAATCTATCACCTATTTTGTAGACCCTATAACTTTTGCGCAAACCAATCAATATACACTTATTGCGATTTTTTTTACCAAAAATATGTAGAATATATATACACCTAAACTGATGAAGAAATTTGTTTTTTTGGGGGGGAATATTTATTATAGCAAAAAGTACAAAATCAGTCATATTTTCAATAATAATACCAATATTTCACAATTTCTGCCAGGGTATGCAAACTTTCGAGTGCAACTGTATATACTTGGCCTAATATGGGTCTCTGGTATGTACAGGACTGAGCCAAGAATGAAGACTAGGAGTGTCAGTAAAATGGATGTGAGTCCAGAGAACTTTCAGGCAGCAGCTGTGAATGGAGGAAGTGGCCAAAAAGAGATCTAGACAGTACGTTCCAGGGGTTCATACCAGCTACAAGAGGTAAAAGTAGAAGGGAAGGGAGAAGAGAGAGCATATAAACATTGGGCAAAACCCAGGGAGGTACTCAACTTTATAACGTGTATCAAGAAAGATTATATAAGCAATGATGTCTCACTACAGGGTAGGAGTTGACACACCTTCGAACTTTTTAAGATGGGAACGAGGATACCTATTAGCAAAAGTTTGTAGGCATAGGACACGCCCCATGCCACTCCCCCTTATAGGAAAATTATACCAAAATAATTATTAGTTAAACCCACAAGTGGTTTTTTTTACCACTACTTTACCTTTATACTGCCTTTTGAAATTTACAAATGTAGCAATTTAGAAATCGGATGGAAGGTTTAGCACTGGGAAACTTTTTGAAAGATAAACAGTGCATTTTATATACAACTATATAGACCAGAACTAAAATGAAGGACAAATGAGGAACATTAGCCCTTCAAGTATTCAAAATGAACCACTAAAATATCAACCCTAAAATGGAACTCCATCAAAAACCTTTTTATCTCTATTATTACAAAGGCTGTAACTTAAGACTTTGGGTCTACCAAGATCATATTTTTGTACCTGAAAAATCAATGATAATAGGCCTTACTCTTTTACACCTCAGAGAGATTAAAGCTAATTAGGGGTAAATGGGATTTAAAGCCTGACTCCATCCAAAACATGTTGTTGTTTCTTTTTTTAGTTTTGGATACAGCAGGGAACGAATAGGTAAGATTTATTGCTTTCTGCCTTCTTGCTGGTTAGGTAGCCACTCATTTTCTTTCAGGACAGGAAGCATTAAAAATTCTCTTTAAAAAGGGAACAGAAAAAAACAAAATACATTTTAGTAGACTTAGGAAGGGTTCGAACATCTGACACGTTTTTTTTATTGTCTGTGCTTTTGCTTGCCAGTGATAACATTACTCCCCAAATTTTTGTATGGGCATACTAAGAACAAATCTAAAAAAAAATTTGCAATGGCATCTCACACAGAAGTAAGAATCCAAGATGAAAATAACCAATAACCAACCTGCACAATAAATGAAAGAATTAAAAAAAAAGTTTTTTTTTTCAGTGGGAGCTTGCTGACCCTACAAAGTTATTACTCCACATTTACCTCAAACCTATACTGAAAAGCCAGTGAGTGCTACCTTATCATAAATCAATGATCAATCAATCAATTACCAACTGATATTAATATATACATGAATAAATATGTGAATAATCAAATCAAAATCACAGTATGAAACAGTAACCATAAAAAAATATAGTGCATCACATATCGGTGCATAAAATAATCCTGCAATAAATATTTATATCTACACAAATGTGAGAAAAATCACACAAAACAATGTGACGAAAAAAATCAATAATAGTGAATAAGTCTCAATCCAATAAAGTGATCCATATGCTTCTTCTTTAAATTTCACATTTAAAGGTGTTCAATTTTCACCCAATGCAACTCCAGACTGTTTACCTTTACAAATTGACCTCTATATAATCACAAGGTCTATCTGGCATAAATCCTCAAATGGAAGTAAACTGATAAGCAGGTCTTCTTTACAGTCGTCCAGCTCTAACAGCGTTCCCCGCCTATCACCTCGGCATTATCAGACCCATATACAATATAAGAGAAAAGAAATCTCATAGTGCTCACTGAATGATTTTATTATTTAAAATAAAAGATAAAAACACCCACAGAGCTTGTGCAGGATTAACGCATATATATGTGATTCGTGCAGTCCAGACACATCACAGGACAATGCAGAGCCCCTGTTACCAAACACACTCCTCCATCTCACACAACGTGATGATGTCATCAAGATCAGGCTTCATTCCTTTATGCGTATCATCCATTGCGGGAGTTTTTAAGAAGGTGGAAGCTCAATGGCATCAGCGTGCTTTAAAGCTTCTCCAAATTAACACCACAAAGACCTTTCTTTTTTTCCAGTGAATAGATAGTCTTTTCAGGGGGAGGCTTGGTGTGGCTAATGGTCAACAGGCTCCTGATCCCAACTTTTGGCGTTTATATGACCAAAGGTAGAGGCTATTATAAAGATATTTTTATTCCTGTTGGAATAGATATTGATTGTTGTTTATAAACAAGAATGCATACACAGGGGAGGGGGGCAGTAGGATATTGGTGGTACCATCAAAACATTACAACAAGGTAAAAATTTTAATTCTTTATTACAAATATGTATAAAAATAGTTTACAAACAATATAAAACCACAAGTTTTCAAAGAATAACCCGTTTCAATGACTAAACTGTTCTTAGAGATGGTATAGCCATAAACATGAGTGTACTCATATGTACAGTATATGTAGATGGAACATACAGTTAGCCAGTTCTTGACATGTTTTGCTGTGAAGCCGCTTCTTGAGTTCAGAAATGGGAAAAGACAATCTTATACCACAAAATCATATTTTAAAATATAGAAATTATAGAGACAATAGAGGGTATACAGAGACAGGGGGTCCATGTGTACCCTTTTATAATGATTATGAACATATACAGGAGATCCTGTTAGTAGAGGTGAGCATTCAAAATGGATCCTTGTAATAATATCATATACAGATGATCTCAATATGTCCAAGATTATGGTCATTGTGGATATATAGTTTTAAAACTCTCTAAAAATAGAATATAAATATTTCTGGTATGTAATATCACAGTCAGATGCAGTAAATACATACCATGCAACATGTATGTAATAGTATGCAATATCACAGTCAAATGCAGTGAATACACACCAGTATAATATCCACCGTGTTTTCATAAAAATGTATGTATTGTCTCTATAATTTCTATATTTTGAAATATGATTTTGTGTGAAAGGATTGTCTTTTCCCATTTCTGAACTCCTGAATAAGTGGTTCCACCATGAAACATGTCGAGCACTGGCTAACTGTATCTTCCAGCTACATATACTGTACATTTGGGTACACTCATGTTTATGTATATACCGTCTCAAAGTACAGTTTAGTCATTGAAATGGGTTATACTTTAAAAACTTGTGGCTTTTTATTTTTTGTAAACTCTTTTTACATATATTTATAATATAAATGCCGAGCTCTGATAAAGAAGGGACGTGCCCTTCGAAGCGCACTAGCGGGTAGTGATGCCTATATGTTCCTCTAAGACCTTTGGAAGGCCTCGCTCATCATTATAACCACTTGCTGTTAGTTGATGCTCGAGTTTTTCGGCACCTGATTTTACTACTGCTTGTGAGTAATTTCTTTTATCATTTTATTCAATAAATGTTTTACAAAAGATAATGCACATGGCTGGTGCGCCCCTCTCTCCTTTTATTTCTTTGTCTGCTAGGATTCCTCATCCTTGAGGGCAGCAAGGCCTGTGTCGTTTTTTCATCCATCTGGTTGACCACTTGTGCGCAGGAGTCATTTTCTTTTTCTGTATCTTTAGATTTTGATACAAGTGTCTTTCCTGATACTAATTTGTAAATACAATATATTTATATTGTTTCGAATGCAGATAGAAAATAGATAGAAAAGTCAAATTTAACGTATAATATACAGCTTAGCATTACTTCATTACTTACTTCATTACTTGCTTCATTACTTCATTTTTCACTTTCTGATATAGTGCTTTTGGCACATAGTAGTGGAAACCTATGGATATAGCTGTACTGTAGGTGTACTACATTATCATAGCAGAAGCTTTCACTATGAGCCATACCCAAGGATGCCTAGAATATATTTCTGTATGTACCATCTCAGTGACAGCTGGGAAATTTTCACTTGTTCCATGCTCTGTTCTCTGGGGAACAACCCAGCCCATAGAGGACCTAATATAAACACAGGCAAATTACATTAGCTATTTGTGCTGCAAGCATGAGAAAATTAGATTTTGGTTCCTGTGGGCAAATGCCTCTGTGTTGTTTCATGGACAGTTAAAAACTTGGAAATTATAATTATTTATTGCACAAAAAATATTGTGAGCATTAATTGATTTCATTTTTACCCTTGTTAACTATACAAATGAAATTTGTAAGGTTATTTATCAACAATTTTCTAGCTGAGAGGGTCCCACACACCCTTGCTCCTGTCAATAATTGTCATGCTCTTTAATTAAGTTTAAGAACATTAATTTGACCTGAAAGGTTTTTTTTATTTTATTAGTTAAACTTATACATACATACATACTGTTCTGGTATCTTGGTTTAGAGTAGAGTAAGAGCATTTTATAAATACTTTAACAACTATACACCTAACTGCCAATACTTCCCAGTTTATAGAATTAAAATATTATGAGGATTAACCAATGAATTGCAATATAATGTTCCTATGATATTGTAGTGGGTAGGGCCAGGGTCAAGTTTATGATTAAGGCTACTTTCAGACTGGGGCGTTGTGGGTGTCTGCGGTAAAGCGGCGCTATATTTAGTGCCGCTTTACTGTCGTTTTAGCAGCGCTAGCGGGGCGGTTTTAACCCCCGCTAGATGCCGAGGAAGGGTTAAAACTGCTTGCAAAGCGCCGCTGCAGTGGCGCTTTGCCGGCTTCTTTGCGGTGCTGCCCCATTGTTTTCAATGGGAAGGGGAGCTTTAGGAACTGTGAATACACTGCTCCTAAAGCGATGCAAAGATGCGGCTTGCAGGACTTTTTTGACCGTCCTGCAAGCGCACCGATCCAGGGTTGGAATCTCTGACAGGTTTTGTGTGTTCTGAATAGAGATTTCCCAGCCCTTGCTGTCCTTGAAACACATCAGGAGCTAAGGAAAAAGAAATGTACAGATGTACAAGAACAACAAAAAAAGGCTCCTTCACACCTTTGTGATGTGCTGCAGTTTGCATGGGCTGAAAATGTACTTTGCAGCACTGAAAAACGAGGTATGACTAGTGTACTAATGTGTATTATGGTGCACTTCAACGTCATTCCCTAATGAGCTGGGTACCATGCAGAATAAAGGGCACCACAACCCACAAATACATAGAGAGGTGCTGTGCCTCCACAGTGGAAAGGTGGAGGTGGTCCTAACCCTTCCCAACTCTGTTAACCTCCCTGGCGGTATGATTATGTCAGCGATACAATGTTTTGCATAGATATTTGGTGTTTTATATTGTAGGAATGTAATTCTTAGGAACGACTGACTTAAATCTATCTAAACAAGAGTCTAGCAGACATCTAGTAACGTTTGAAACACTAAATCATAAGTTATAATACAATGACTAACTATAACTAATTATAACAAATAATATAATTATAATAAAATGTATTCAGTAATGTAATCAAATCAAAAACACTGAAATTTGCTCAGTTGCAGAATTGTCGCTTTCATTACTTTCAGTGCTTTATGACAGATTTCCCCACAAATCACTATCGCTCAATTCTGCAAGTGATTCTAATTTGCCATTGCTGTTTTCTAGCTGGTCTAAAACCGCTTTTGACGTAAAGGGACACTTTTTGGTTGTTATAGACAATCTCAAGTTTCCAGGCAGAAAGAACAGTATATATAACACTGCAGGCAGGGCACTGGACAAAGCACTAGGGACAAAAGGGATGTGAAATAATTTGATACAGTAATGTAATCTGTAATATTACAGTGTACTGTATGTGTAATGTGTTTTTCACTTTTTATATTTGACGCCAGGCTCCGTCCCCATGCGTCGCAACACTCGCAGGGAAAGGAACCACGGCACTGTGATAGATTGAGTGGAGGACACATCTCGCACACAAAGCAGGGAGACATCGCAGGATCCTGAGGACAAGGTAAGTAACTTTGCCTGGATCCTGTGATGCAGCCCCGAGTGTGGCTCAGGGTTAATGTTTTTGGTAATGAAAATTCACCCCGAGCCACACTCGGGATTACCTGTGGGAAGGTTAAATAAAATTGTTATTTTTTTGTTACTCTTTGTGTCCTCATTGGAGAGATCAATTCATTTCTATTCCTGGTGACACAACAGGAATTGAAAAAAGATCCCTCAGCTTGGGCGCAGACAAAAATAAAGAGGGGGATGGGAGGGATCAAATTAGAGAATGTTTTGCATTCATTCGGACAATGCAATGCATTGTCTGAATGGTGCTGGTGCTGACTGGCCAAACCTCCTGGAAGCAAGTGGGGTTCAATGGAGTAGTGGTATCTACTGCAGTGATTTCAAGCTTCCAGGGAAAATGACTATGTATGATATATGCAAGCTGGACCAATGTAACTATGTATAAAATAGCCATACCTGAAATTCTGCAGCTAGCAATGGTCACAAGAATGATTTTTTTTTATTTTGGGGCTGTTTAATATACAGCATCAGCTGCAGGGGTTTTGTAGTCATTGATTAATTTTAATGACAGTCAGGGCCAGATTAACATAGGGGCTATTGGAGCTGCAGCCCCAGCCCCATACATTAAAATAGGCCCAACCCAGTGACATAAGTGAGTCAAAAGTAATGCTGTGCATCCCTGCTCTGTGTGCAATGTACACATGATTGATATGTAAATCCTATCTGGCATTGATATGTAAATTGCGGGCACATTGATATGTAAATCACTGGTGCATTGATATGTATATTGCGAGCACACTTAATAGGTATATCAAACTACCCTGACCCCCAGATCACCATCACTTCTGCTGAATTATGCCCACATTGGGGATATAAACAAGCCTTACCTGCAACTGTCACTGAGCCTGCCATCAGCCTGTACAGCAAACACCGCACTCCTCTCCTGCACATACTACCCACTGCCATACACTCTGCATTCCTCTCCTGCACATATTACACTCCACACTCCTCTCTTTCACATTCTACTTGCCTCCATACACTCTGTACTCCTTCCCTGCACATACTACCTGTCGCCATACACTCTGCACTTCTCTCCTGCACATACTACCTGTTGCTACACACTCCTCTCCTGATCAAACTACCCACCGCCTTACACTCTGCACTCCTCTACTGAAAATACTTCCCGCCACAATACACTCATCATATACGCCGCACTCCTCTCCTACCTGCTGCCATAAACTCTGCACTTCTCTCCTGCATATACTACCCCCTGCCATACACTCCGCACTCCTCTCCTACACATACTACCCATCGCCATATACGCTGCACTCCTCTCCTGCACATACTACCCACCATAATACACTCCACACTCCTCTCCTGCACATACTACTTGCCACCATACACTCTGCACTCCTCTCCTGCCCATGCTACCCACCATAATACACGCCTCACTCCTCTCCTGAACATACTACATACCTTTTTAGTTAATATATGTTCTGTCACATAAAAACCCTAAAAACAGGTATACTTTATATTTTTATAACCATATTGTATGTTATTATACCCAACAGGACTGTGTTAGTATGGAATATATGATGGCTGTGTATTTATATGTATACACCTTGTCCAAAATAGAAGAACAAAAAAGTATGGTTTAGTCATACAAATCATTATTGCATTGCCAGTAACTGGACAACTATGTGTATACATTTGTTTATTATATAGACATCCTCTTGCATGAAAAATCTACAGTGTATATTCTATGCATGAATGTGGCCCTTTCATGCAGAACATAAGGTATTTTGTTCTCACATACACTAGCATAGTAAACCAAAATATTTCTAAACAAATTGCAATTAAGGCATTATCTGTTAAAAAAATAGTTGTTTCTGATGGGCATCTGTGAATTCTAATGAAATAAAATTACAGCTAAGACTATTTACTTATAACCATTTACAGCTTATTCCACTTTCAGATAAAAGTGGTTTAGGATATGTTAAATAATAATTGCTGCTAAATGTTTATGGTTTTATTTCTCAAGGTTTTACCTAAGAAACCTGATTTATTCTACAGCTGAAAGACATTTAAGGATGAAGGATATTTTATGGGCTTACTTTGAAACATGCCTCTTACTACAGAAAGGTATAGACATTGTCAATATATGGAGCATATCGGTTAATTACTCAGTTTGGAGTCTGTTTCATGAACATGTAGGAAAACTGTCCCATGATAGCAAGCCACTGACGCAATCAGCTGCAGCTGTAAAATTCCCTACGCTGAAACCACATGTAACAATGTGGCAGAGATGCTGGTGCCATCATTGATAAAACATGTAATGGTCCAAATATGGTCATGTGGCCATATTATGCCAATAATGGAAATCTATAAATCTGAAAATGTGCAGACTTTTAAGGCACTGACTTCATCCAGATATTGCACAAAACAGTATAAACACCCGTATGTAGTAAACACCTTGTGCAACACCTACATAATTCTTATTTAATAGGATGTCTTAGCATACATTATTACAACTCCATAAGTGCTGTTAGCATACAGTGAGGAATAGGTGAGAACACTCAATGCATTTCCCAGACTTTCTCCGTTTTCTCATGAGTGTAAGGGGTAGAGAATATAACAATGAGTTGACTTATAAACATCTGCTACATATAATTTATCTATCAAGAAACATACAAAAACACAGTAGTATATGTTAGTCTGTGTTGTCACACCAGGGTGATGTTATGGTACATGTTAGAAATCTGTCTTCTCACTACGCAATGGCATACAACCTTTTTTTACAACTTTGCCAGTTTACCATGACAGCAGCATACCTTCCCAATCTAGTATTGTCCGAGTGCTACCCTCTGTTGACAATTGTCCATGTTCTATTTCAAATGTCAATACATGCAATAATATACCTCATAAGATCACAGTCTGTGCAGACAGTATGGCCACTTACTGATTTGGCAATAAGTCACAAAAAGTAAATCTAACATAGTTTTACTTCAGAAAAGTACAGTACAGAGGATGTTTCTTGGACCCTATCAATTCAGCAGGCGGGTCAGAGAAATTGAGGATCGAAGGCTATTTAACCAAAAGAGTAATCCTCTCTGCCAGGGCTTCCCAATACTAAAGTTCCAGTCTGCCTTGATGGATTAATATGGAAGATAGCTTTATTGTTGGAAGCTGTGGCAAAGATCGCTCCACTTGCACTCAAAAATGATCAAATCTCCTTTCTACCCCCCAGTCCCCCTGCTAAACTAATTGGGCCCAATAAACATTTTCTATAAATTCTGTAAAGCCGCAGGATTACTTGGCTTGAAACCAAAGGTAATTAAGAGTACCTTCTCTGCCTCCGGCCTCCTGCTGGACTGATGGGTATAGGAGGGCTGGCTCTATCCTCCTATCAGGGGGGTCGCATGATTACAAATAACTATGATGATGACATATGGCACATGCATGCATGGTAGAATGTGTGATAAATTGATGATTCATGAGAAAATGTCCCTTACATAAAGAAAAAAAAACAATTCCACACTTAAACAATATTTATGTTTGTGAAATTAACAAAAAAGTTATCATGAGTTAAAAAAGACCATAAAGACCCTTGTGTGCTTGCATAGGTTGAATCAGCAATATGTCTGCCACTGTAAACAATGTCTGCTACTTTACTAAGTACCATGAAGGTAAACTCTAGGCAGATGTAGAAGAGACAAATAACATGCATTTTTTTAAATTCAAGCAGTGTTAGTACCTTAATTCAAACTGGTATCAGCCTCTTGCAGCCTCTTGCAGTCCCAGTACAGCAGTGCTGGAGTGGGAGAGGAAGAAGTAATAAAGGAGCTGATCAGTCCTTGTGCTGACAAAAAACATGCTGATATAGAGGGAAAGCAGAGTGACAGAGAAATAAACTGAGCTGCTATTCCTTTCACTGTCTGGTTACAGGTTGGGGCAGGCCCAGAATGAATTGGGTTTAAAGGGAGTGGATAGAATGATGCTATCAGAATGAGGACATAATAAAGTACTATGAAGAAAATATCTGGATTGAAGGTAAATATTGCAAACTGGTTTTGTTATTTTATCTTTTAGTGACACATTCATTTTTATCTTGTTGATTTTGGTGGAGTTCTGCTTTTTTCTTCTGCCAAGGAGCTCACTTTGTTCCACCTAAATACCTCTATTTAACATCATTCTAAGTGGTTAGTACTTCCACCCAGCAGCACTAAGGTTGTTCAAATCCCAACAATGACACTATCTGCCTGGAGTTTGCATGTTCTCCCTGTGCCTGTGTGGGTTTCCTTCGGGTACTCCGGTTTCCTCTTACACTCCAAAGGCATGCTGGTAGGTTACATGGTTTATGTCAAAAATATGGTGTATAGGAAATCCGCCCACTCCTATATTCCAAACGCTGCGCTAATGGAAACGAAGCATCAAATTGAGCAGCCGCTTCAATGTGTGTGAATAAGTATACAAAAAATTGGATCCACCATAAAACTAACCCAACCACTAGTGAAACCAAATAGCAGCGCTATATCAATTAACCTAAATACACAAGTGAGTAAATTACATAAATAATGGAAATATTACAAAAGTATGAAGAATAATAATAAATCCACAACACAGTGCACCAAATAATGTGAACCGTGTCCTGACAAAATGTGCGTATGATCAATTAAGTGAATAAATGGTCTGTGAAAGCAACAAATAATAATGTAAAAAATCTTTTAAATGAACAACCACAAAATTGTGAAAAGTCCAAAAATTGGTGATAAACAAATAGTGATATATAAATATATTCCTTATGATATTGATCCGTGACGTGATATAGTGAAGATCTTCAATAAATCAATCTTCCACCACACCTCTGTGACTGTGATTCCACTCCCCTCAAGCGGACAAACTCACCAGCTCCTCTTGCCTCACACTCTCGTGTTTGGCTATAAGGCTTTAACCGATACAGAAGGGGGTAAAATATTGACCTCTGGTGGTCCAACTTTAAACATCCAGAGTTTTCAATAAAGTGCTCTCTCCACATGTAAAAAAGAAGTGATCCAATAGTGTAGTAACATAATGAAATGTATTAAAATAACACTCTCCTCCACCATTAAACTCACATCTCACATCAAGCAAAGAAGCACAGCACAGCAGATTATCACAGCAACAACTCCAAACGGAAGAACCAGCATATGGTGGTCACGGCGGACCCAAGTAGTGCACTCTTTGATGACAGCCTCACCCGTCCCCTGGAGCCGCTTCCCCACTTCCTAGTATGGCGCTCTCCATCACAGCGTACTACGTCACACGTTTTCGATTGCCGTACAGCCACGCCCCGACATGTTTCGTCACAGGGACTTAATCATGAGATTGGCTGTATGACTCGGCAATCTCTCCTTTATACCCTCCACTCCCATTATGGGCGGACTTGTTATTACTGCGTTTGAGCACTCACTGTGTCCCCGCTCGCACCATAGGCAAGTATTACATTGCAGCAGAGCGTTAAACACAGACACAGATAATAATAATGTGAATGACAAAATACATATTTATGTGAGAACGATAGCTGGTCATATACTAAAGGCATATCACGCAATAAACAAATAGCGGGCATATAATCCCTATTTAATAAAATAAGGTGAATTAAACCTGAGAGATATCGCTCCCTTTAAATGAATGGTTGGCATATACATATCCTTTAAAAGGAAACTGGAAAAGCACAAGATAAATTTGCTTCATCAGCTCAATAATTACATTTAAACTGAACATGCAAAATAAAAGTAAAAATAAAGATAAAAATAAAACAATATTAAAAAAAACTTTATTTTTTTTTTTTTTTAGAAAAATGCTTATAAATTTACCTTAGTTTTTAAAAGTTTATTTGTAAAAGTTTATTTTTTGAAACTAAATGGAAGCTTATCTTCAACTAGGGATGAGCTTCGCGTTCGAGTCGAACCCATGTTCGACTCGAACATTGGCTGTTCGGTCGTTTGCCGAATTCCGAACGTTATGGGTCGTTCGCGCCAAATTCGTGTGGCGCGTCATGGCCCATAATTCACTGCGGCATCGCAGTGCATTGCTGGCTGATGATTGCCCAAGCATGCACTATGACCCGCATGCTTGGCCAATCACAGCGCTGTCGGTAGAGAGAGCTGTGATTGGCCAAAGCCAGGGTGGCTTTGGCCAATTATGGCTCAGGGGGTTTAGAACACGCCCCACACATATAAGGCCGCACGGCGGCCCTGTGTAGTGTGTGTTCCGGCGTTGAGATACATAGATAGACAGAGAGACAGTGTAATTTCATTTGAGTTTGCAAGATTAGGCAGAACAATCAGTGAGTTAGCTGCACTTACAGTGTATTGTGTATATATATGCATCCCAGGTGTTGCATATATATATATACACTGTATTCAGTTTAGCTAGATCCGTTCCTGTTATCTTCTTACTGACAGGCAGGCTTGTCTTGTTACAGTATTTACAGCTATCTGAAGAAAATTGCTGGTGTTCTTTTGTTCCTATTAGTACCACAGTCAGGCAGCTAGACTATTTACAGTTAGTGTAGTGCGTCCTGCTCACAGTGTTCAGCTAAAACTACAAGTTAGTGTGGTGCGTCCTCCTCACAGTGTTCAGCTAAACCTACAAGTTATTTTTTTGCGAGCTCTGCACAGTGTTCATCTAAAGCTACAAGTTAGTGTAGTGCGTCCTGCTCACAGTGTTCAGCTAAAACTACAAGTTAGTGTAGTGAGACCTCTGCACAGTGTTCATCTAAAACTACAAGTTAGTGTAGTGCGTCCTGCTCACAGTGTTCAGCTAAAACTACAAGTTAGTGTAGTGAGACCTCTGCACAGTGTTCATCCAAAGCTACAAGTTAGTGCAGTGCGTCCTGCTCACAGTGTTCAGCTAAAACTACAAGTTAGTGTGGTGCGTCCTCCTCACAGTGTTCAGCTAAACCTACAAGTTATTTTTTTGCGAGCTCTGCACAGTGTTCAGCTAAAACTACAAGTTAGTGTGGTGCGTCCTCCTCACAGTGTTCAGCTAAACCTACAAGTTATTTTTTTGCAAGCTCTGCACAGTATTCAGCTAAAGCTACCTGTAGAAGGTTGGTGGTGTTTTTCTTATCCTATCACTACCGCAGGCAGCTAAATAAGCTGCAAGTTATTTTTTTGCGAGCTCTGCACAGTGTTCAGCTAAAGCTATCTGTAGAAGGTTGGTGGTGTTTTCCTGATCCTATCACTACCGCAGGCAGCTAAATAAGCTGCAAGTTATTTTTTGGCGAGCTCTGCACAGTGTTCACCTAAAGCTACCTGTAGAAGGTTGGTGGTGTTTTCCTGATCCTATCACTACCGCAGGCAGCTAAATAAGCTGCAAGTTATTTTTTTGGCGAGCTCTGCACAGTGTTCAGCTAAAGCTACCTGTAGAAGGTTGGTGGTGTTCTCATACTACAGGCAGGCAGTTGATTTTGCTAGCTGCAGTATCAGTACATATATATATATATATATATATATATATATATATATATATATATATATATATATATAAATATATATATATATATAAATATATTATATATATATATATATATATATATATATATATATATCCCAGCTTAGTGCAGCTACAGGCCATTAGTATGTCTGGAAGGCCAAGAAGGAGAGGCAGACAGTCACAAGCCAATAAAAGAGGGCAAGCAGGCTCTGTGTCTAGTGCTGGTCGTGGAGACGGTGCATCGTCATCAGCACGTGGCCGTGGGACACGCTTGGCCTTTTTTCGGTAGCTGGCCGCGTTGAGCCGCAACATGCGGAAGACTTGGTCGAGTGGATGACCAACCCGTCCTCATCCTCCTCATCCTCTCTCACCCATGCTCAGGGTACTTTGTCTGGCAAAGCAGCGGCCTCTTCCCTCAGCTCAATGTCATCAGTGACTCCTTTCCTAGCCCCACCATGTCCTCCTGAGGAGTCCCTCGAACTGTTTGACCACAGTGTTGGGTACATACTCCAGGAGGATGCCCAGCGTTTGGAAGGCTCTGATGATGATACTGAGCTCGATGAAGGCAGTAACATGAGCACGGACAGAGGGGGTGCCCAGGAAGGACAGCAATCTGGTAGTCATGCTCCCCCTGCTGCAGCATACTGCCAGGTTTGCTCCAGTGATGAGGAGGGAGGGGATGATGAGGTCACTGACTCAACGTGGGTGCCTGATAGGAGGG
Source organism: Lithobates clamitans (assembly GCA_037952925.1). Taxonomy (NCBI): domain Eukaryota; kingdom Metazoa; phylum Chordata; class Amphibia; order Anura; family Ranidae; genus Lithobates; species Lithobates clamitans. Next base: position 1,992,241 of record JBBGZY010000008.1, on the reverse strand, counting down.
AGGAGGAGGAGGAGGAGGCGGCACATCACCAACGAGGCAGGATGCCCTCCAGAGGCCAGCCTAAGGGCAGCACACTGACTGCATCACACCCCAAAGCTCCACATGTGCAGGGCGCTGCAGTCTCTTGTTGTGCTTGACCAGACATATGTTGACCTGCCATGCAGTTCATTGGCAAGGGTATCTAAAAGACCCACACCAAAGAACAAAGAGGACCTCTCCTTGCTCCTCATCAGCTGAGATCTCCAACCCCACTATACCTTCAGTCCTCTCTGAGACCTGCACTGAGAGGAATGAAGGTGTAGAATTAGGTGTGTCACAGCCAAGTACTTGTGGGCAATCTGCTTTCGGTACACCGACATCAGATTGTACCAGGCAAATTTCCCTGCCCCAGCTGCTGCACCGCCGAAAGAAGTTTGCTCCCAGCCATCCACATGCCCGGCGGTTGAATGCTAGCTTGGAAAAATTGATAGCACTTCAACTGCTGCCTTTTCAGTTGGTAGACTCTGCCCCCTTCCGTGAGTTTGTGGAATGTGCAGTTCCTCAGTGGCAGGTACCCAAACGCCACTTTTTCTCAAGGAAGGCGATTCCGGCTCTATACCGGCATGTGGAAGGCAATGTCCATGCCTCGCTGGACAGGGCAGTCAGCGGTAAGGTGCATATTACCGCTGACTCATGGTCCAGCAGGCATGGACAGGGACGTTACCTAAGTTTCACGGCGCATTGGGTGACTCTGCTGGCAGCTGGGAAGGATGCAGGACAAGGTGCAGTAGTGTTGGAGGTTGTTCCGCCACCACGCCTCCAAAATGCCACTACTAATAATTGTGACAAACCTCTCTCCCCCTCCTCTTCTTCTTCCTCCATGGCCTCTTCCTGTGCTTTTTCCTCGGAACCAGCGGTGCTCCGTAGCCGTTCAAGTGACTACGCAAGTACGGAGGCCAAAAGATGCCATGTGGTGCTTGAGCTGGTGTGCTTGGGGGACAGGAGCCACACTGGGGCAGAGGTTCTGTCAGCTCTGCAGGGGCAGGTTCAGAGGTGGTTGACACCACACCAACTTAAGGCAGAAATGGTGGTTTGCGACAATGGCACCAACCTCCTCTCTGCCCTCCGACAGGGACAAATGACCCATGTGCCCTGTTTGGCTCACGTCCTTAACTTGGTGGTGCAGTGGTTCTTGGGCAGGTACCCGGGCTTACAGGATGTCCTGAGGCAGGCCAGGAAAGTCTGTGTGCATTTCCGCCAGTCATATAATGCCAGTGCTCGGCTGGTGGACCTCCAAAAGGAGTTTAACCTGCCCAAGAACCGCCTAATCTGTGACATGCCCACCAGGTGGAACTCAACGTTGGCCATGCTGCAGCTGCTGCACACGCAGCAGAGCCATCAATGAGTACCTGTGCGACTATGGCACCAGGACAGGGTCAGGGGAGCTTGTTTTTTTTTCCCCACGCCAGTGGGCCATGATCAGGGATGCATGCACTGTCCTGTCACCATTTGAGAAAGCCACAAGGATGGTGAGAAGTGACAGTGCATGCATCAGTGACACTGTCCCCCTTATCCACCTGTTAGAGCACACGCTGCGTGGAATAATGGACAGGGCACTTGGGGCAGAACAGAGGCAGGAAGAGGAGGACTTCCTTAGCTCTCAAGGCCCCCTTTATCCAGACAGTGTTCCTGCGTGCCCACCGATCACACAGGAAGAGGAGGAGGAGGAGGAGGAGGAAGATTGTGTCAGTATGGAGGTGGAGCCTGGCACTCAGCATCAGCATCAGTCTTTAAGGGATCAGTCCCAAGAAACACATGGACTTGTACGTGGCTGGGAGGAGGTGGCTGCGGACCATGTTGTCCTTAGTGACCCAGAGGACTCCGGACTGAATGCCTCAGCAAACCTACGCTGCATGGCCTCCCTGATCCTGCAAAGCCTGCGTAAGGATCCTCGTATTCGTGGTATCAAGGAGAAGGACCAATACTGGCTGGCAACCCTCCTTGATCCACGTTACAAGGGTAAGGTTGCGGACCTTATCTTGCCATCGCAGAGGGAGCAGAGGATGAAACATCTACCGGAGGCCTTTCAGAAAGGTCTGTGCAATGCGTTCCCAGAGACTGGGAGGTTACAAACTCCTGTTTCTGGACAACGTGTTGCTGAGGCTTCGGTTAGTCAAAGAAGGAGCCCCAAGGTATGATTGGTTCCAGCACCATTGCCAGCGTCTGTTTTACATGGTACAGGAATACCTAGGGGCAAGATCTGACTTGGACACCTTTCCCACCGAAAATTCTCTGGGTTACTGGGTCTTGAGGATGGATCACTGGCCAGAGCTTGCACAGTATGCAATTGAGCTACTGGCCTGTCCTGCATCCAGCGTTCTTTCGGAACGCACATTCAGTGCTGCTGGAGGCTTTATAACCGATCACAGGGTGCGTCTGTCCACCGACTCGGTCGATCGACTGACCTTCATAAAAATGAATCAGTCTTGGATCACCACCAGCTACCAAGCACCTGATGCTGATGTAACCGAATAATTTTTTTTGAAATCTCAGATCCCTTCAAAGACTGCCTATGCTGATGCTGAGTGACTATCCCTGAGTAATTATCCTCTTCCTCCTCAATGATCACGCTGATAGCTTGTAAGAACATTTTTGGTTCTGGGCACCACCACCAGTGCCTAAGGCCCAATTTTTCAGCCCCTGTTTAACAGGAGCATGTAATTACAATTTTTGATGCAATACTTTGCAGCAGGGCTCGTTTCTGCGTTCCAACTAGAGTATCTGTGAGGGGTTGCAGTGTTGTGGCACCAGCACCAGTGCCTAAGGCCAAATTTTTCAGCTCCTGTTTAACAGGGACATGTAATTACAATTTTTGATGCAATACTTTGCAGCAGGGCTCGTTTCTGCGTTACAACTAGAGTATCTGTGAGGGGTTGCAGTGTTGTGGCACCAGCACCAGTGCCTAAGGCCCAATTTTTCAGCCCCTGTTCAACAGGGACATGTAATTAGAATTCTTGATCTAATATTTCACAGCAGGGCCCGTTTCTGCGCCCACCAAGATTAACTGTGAGGACTTACAGTGTTGTGGCACCAGCACCACCACCACCACCAAAGGCCCAGTTTTTCAGCTCCTGTTCAACAGGGGCATGTAATTACAATTCTTGATGTAATATTTCACAGCAGGGCCCGTTCCAGCGCCCACCAAGAGTAACTGCGAGGACTTACAGTGTTGTGGCACCAGCACCACCATCACCAAAGGCCCAATTTTTCTGGCCCTGTTCAACAGGGGCATGTAATTACAATTCTTGATCTAATATTTCACAGTAGGGCCCTGTGAGGGCTTACAGTGCTGAGGCCACAACAACACCTAAGGCCCAAATTTCTGCTGAGTATATAGGGCAGGCACCTACTTTCAAACATCCAACTTACAAACGACTCCTACTTGCAAACGGAAGGAGACAACAGGGAGTGAGATGAAATCTACCCCTAGGAAGGGAAATTCTCTCCTGTAAGAGTTAATATGGGAAAAAACATTTCTCCTTTCCACTGATGCTTTCCAATCCTTGTTCCACAAAAAAACCCAAATTTTCAAAAAACATTTGTCATTGGGACAAAAAGTGAGGTGAAGTCTTCTGAAGAGGAGGACAGACAGCAAAACAAATGTCACAGGGGTGATAACCCTTCCCTATGTTTTTTTTCAAAAAGCTTAAAAAAGATTTTTTGGCTGGAGCTAAACACGTTAAAAATGTACCCGTTCAAAATTACAAACAGATTTTTACTTAACCACAAACCTACAGTCCCTGTCTTGTTTGCACAGCCTGTATACTGCTGTTCAGAGTATATAGGGCCTGGTGGCCCCACACCTTTCCTTATTTTAATTTGGGTGCGGGGTTCCCCTTAATATCCATACAAGACCCAAAGGGCCTGGTAATGGACTGGGGGGTACCCATGCCGTTTGTCTCACTGATTTTCATCCATATTGCCAGGACCCGACATTACATTAAAGCCGCAAGCAGTTTTAAATTACTTTTTTTCCTTTAAAAATGACATTTTGTGCAGGGACTGTTGTAAGCACGGGAAACACGCGCCACTTTACAGGCATACTATAGACACCCCCCAGGTACGATATTTAAAGGAATTTTTCACTTTTTTTTTTACTTTAAGCATCATTAAAATAACTGCTCCCGAAAAAACGGCCGTTTTTAAATGTTTTTTTTGCATTGATACATGTCCCCTGGTCCACAAACCCTTTTTAGGACAATACTATGCAAATTAGCCTTTAAAATGAGTACTTTTGATTTCGAACGTTCGAGTCCCATAGACGTCAATAGGGTTCTAACGTTCGTGCAAATTTTCGGTCCGTTCACAGGTTCTGGTGCAAACCGAACCAGGGGGTGTTCGGCTCATCCCTATCTTCAACTATACGGGGGGGTTGTGATCAATGACATGCCATTGGGGGTCCTATAAGTAACAGCACCCCCATAATGATCTCACCCCCTTCTTACTGGACACCGATACACTACCAACAAAACAGGGAATGAGGATTCACCCAAATTAAAATGTTCAACACCCAAAGTCTTGAAACATCTCACTTTTATTCCCTAACTGGAGAACAATTTTTCTTTTTTTCTTCTTTCGTTAGAGAGGCATCACAGAATAGGACTCCAATCTATATATGGGGAAGGGAGGGGGTCAGTAGTTGTTAATGAAGGAATTGAGGTCCAGTTCTATGTTTAAGCCTCTAGGAAAAAGACATTTTAAAAGGAAAATCCATTGAGTCTCCCGTTGGGATAAATCTCTCACCCGGTTTGAACCCCTCCAGGTCGGGTATATAATGTCAATACCACAGAACTGGAGTAGACTAGGGTCCTGGTCATGTTTTTCTTTAAAATGGAGGGACACACTGTGGTATTTAAATCCATTTTTAATATTGTAAATATGTTCGGATATGCGCACCTTTAAAAGTCTCTTAGTGCGCCCCACGTAAAATAAACCGCAGGGACACCACATAAGATACACCACATAAGATGAGTTACAGGTAATGAACTCTCTTATTTCAAAGGTTTCATTTTCATAATTGGTAATACTCTTCATACCCCTATTACTGGTTCTCACTGTTCTGCAGCATACACACTTCCTACATGGAAAAAATCCATTTAGATCTATTTTTATTGAGGAACGACCAGGTGGATTAAGAATCTTTTTCACCACCCTGTCTCCGAAGCTAGGGGCTCTTCTATAAATGAATTTAGGGTATTCTGGTAAGACTTCACCCAAATGTCGGTCTCTACAGAGAATATACCAATATTTCTTAAAGATCTTCTCAATCTCTTTATACTGACAATGGAAGCTTGATATAAATCCCCACTGGTGTTGTTCATTAGAGGTGATACACTCTTTTTTCTTCAAGCATTCTTCCCTTGGGATATTAGCCACTTGTTCTATAACCTCATTCAAGGAATTTTCTTGGTACCCCTTTTGCAGGAATCTCTCCTTTAATATATTGGCCTGTAAGAAATAATTTTCCTGTTCAGTGCAATTCCGACGGACCCTCAGCATTTGTCCCTTAGGGATGTTCTTAATCCAAACAGGGTGATGACCACTCCTGATGGATAAGAAGCTGTTTCGATCCGTTGGTTTGAAGTACACACACGTGCCTAGAGAGTCACGTCTCCTTTCAATTGTCACGTCCAAGAAATTAACACATCTGTCGCTGATCTGAGACTCCAGTTTGATGTTATTTCTATTGGTGTTCAGATACCCCAAAAACTCAACCACAGATTCCCTAGACCCCTCCCAAATAAATAGGAGGTTGTCTATGAATCTGCAGTAGAGTTTGAGTTGGGGCAGTCATCTACTGAAGACATATCTGTCCTCCCATTTGGCCATAAACTGATTGGGGAGGCTGGGAGCATATTTTGCTCCCATAGCCACGCCAACCTGCTGAGAGAAGAAATGGCCATTCCACCAAAAATAATTGTGCGACATGCAGAGGCTCAAGGCCTGACCCAGGAATCGTTTCTGCACATCGGGAATGTCCTCCCTTCTACTCAATGTCCAATTCAGCTAAAAAGATGCATCCTCGTGCTGGATAATCGTATATAGTGAGGACACATCGGCCGTCACCAAATAAGTTTCAGCTGTGGGGTTAAGATGCACCTCACCCAAACGTTGAAGGAGGTCAGTCGTATTCCTACGATATGCCCTAGTGGCCTTCACACTTGGCTGGAGGAATTTATCTAAATATTCTCCAAGCCTCGCCGTGACCGATCCTATCCCATTCACGATAGGTCATGCTGGGGGTAGTTTAGCAACCTTGTGGATTTTAGGTAACGTATAAATTACTGGAATCCTACAGGTGCTAGAGACCAAATATCTCTTTTCTTCGAGATTTAGGGCATTAATAGCATACCCCCACTCAACCAATAAACTTAGTTGTTCCTTATACTTATCCGTGGGATCAGTAGTGAGCCTCTTATAAGTAGAGCTATCCCCCAGCATATCTGTAAGCTGTTTGTGGTAGAATGTTTTGTCCATAATAACCACCCCCCCTCCCTTGTCCGCTGGGCGTATAATGATGTTGTTCCTTTTTTCCAATTACCTGATTCCCTCATTAATATATTCTGGATTAACCTTCTCTTTCACAGTTAATTGGTCTATATCCTTCAACCCCAGATTTTTAAAAACTTCAACATAATGATTACTGGAGTTTTGGGGATTGAAAATATATTTATTCCTTAAGCCACTGTCAACTTTCCCTGAAGGAGCAGTGACATTACTTCTAGGGGCTGCTGGGTGACTCAAGAAATATTTTTTTCATGTTAAGAGTCTGTACAAATTTGTGTGTGTCAATGAACACTTCAAATTTTTTCAACGTTTTTTTGGGTGCACATTTAAGACCCAAATTCAGTATGTTAAGTTCTTTCGGATTTAATGTCACCTCACTTAAATTATAGATACCAGTGTTTATGTGTCCCTTATTCTTTTTCTTGGATTGTTGACATCACCCTGCTCAACATCCCCTTCTTCTCTTGGAAGTAGTCCCACTCCCTTGTTCACATGTTGTTGTGGGCCATTCCTCCCTCCCCTGTTGTTCACCGGGTGGCTCTTTCCTCTCGGTGTCATTCCTCCCCTCCCCCTTCTCCCTCGTTGCCCTAAAAAAGGTGAAGACCCCTGTTGATGATAGTAAGATCCATTATAATCCTCATCCAAGGGAAGATATCTATTATAAACGGGAGTGGGGCTCCTTCTGTCACCATAATTATACGGAGGATATTGTTGATACATATCATGATCCTGTTGTGGGTGATGCCCAGATGCATAATTATTTCTAGATTGTTGAGGCTCTCACCATTTCTCCCTGATTATAATTCTGGTGGTGACCACCTCTCAAATATTGGGGTGGTCTAGGTGAATAGTGGTATTCATTATACTGATTACCTATTTGTTGTGGAGGGGCATTGGTTAATGTCTGTCCAGTCGCACCCTGTTCCATTCTATGTGTACCACCCTTCATTCCCACCTTTTTTAACTTGATCAGTTTTAGGACCATTATTCGTGTTGCTGTTTCCTTTAATTTCCATAGGGGTCTCATTGGTGCCTATAGTGGCATTTTGCCATGCATAAATTTTATTATTTTTAAAATCAGCCGCATCCCTGTTATATTTTCTAACCTTTTTCTTTTGTGTGTCTCGATCAACCTTTTCAAGTTTTTTCTTCATATTATTGTTGAATTCTTTAACCTGATTTGATTCATTTATCGGCTCCAATTTGCTACGAATAGCATTCATTTGTTCATTAAGCCTCCCTAATTTAATCTGTTTTCTAGTTAAAACCAGAGCCTGTAGCTCCCTCCCTACTCTATTAAAAAATTCCAACCATTCATCCAAAAAAACATTGGTCATCAAGACCATCCTAAGGGGGAACATCCCACCTCAGACTTCTAAAAATCAACTTTTCTTTTTAATAGTGTTCAAAGGTAAATATATCCCACCAGGTTTTAACCTGTTTTTCAAGTAAATTTTCTAGATTTTTTAACATGCCAGACACATCCTCCTCATAATCCGTCATTTCATGATTAGCTGAGAAGATTCTTTTCGGATTAATTTGTCTATTGGTGAGAAAATGAATAACTTCCATGGCCGCAAGCGCTAAAATTTATATAGAATATGTCAAAAATATGGTGTATAGGAAATCCGCCCACTCCTATATTCCAAACGCTGCACTAATGGAAACAAAGCATCAAATTGAGCTTCAATGTGTGTGAATAAGTATACAAAAAATTGGATTCACCATAAAACTAACCCCAACCACTAGTGAAACCAAATAGCAGCGCTAAATCAATTAACCTAAATACTAGCATTTTTCTAAAAAAAAAAAAAAGAAATTTAGTTTTTTTTTAATATTTTTTTTATTTTTATCTTTATTTTTACGTTTATTTGATTGATTTATTTATCTGATGAAGCAAATTTATCTTGCGCTTTGCCAGTTTCCTTTTAAAGGATATGTATATGCCAACCATTCATTTAACCTCCCTGGCGGTATGATTATTTCAGATTTTAGGTGCTGAAAGCGGTACAATTATTTTGCACAGAAATTTGGCTTTTTATATTATAGGCCTGTAATTCTTAGGAATAATTCACTTAAATCTGTCCAAACAAGAGTCTAGTAGACATCCCGGGTATGATAAAGTTTGAAAAATGAAATAAAAAATTATAATATAATAAATAACTATAAATAATTATACCAAATAATAATATAATAATAATAAAAATTATTCAATAATGTAATCAAATCAAAAACACTGAAATTTGCTCAGTTGCAGAATTGTCGCTTTCGTTACTTTTAGTGTTTGATGACGGATCTCCCCACAAATCATTATCGCTCAATTCTGCGAGTGATTATAATTTATTATCGCTGTTTTCTAGCTGGTCTAAAGCCACTTTTGATGTAAAGGGACAGTTTTGGTTGCTATGGACAATCTCCAGTTTCCAGGCAGAAAGAACAGTTTTTATAATATAAAACTGCATGCAGGACACTGGACAGACCACTAGGGACAAAGGGGATGTGTAATTATTTGATACAGTACTGTAATCTGTAAGATTACAGTATACTGTATCTGTACTGTGTGTTTCACTTTTTGAATTTGCCGCCGAACTGCGTCCCCGTGTGTCGCAACGCTCGCAGGGAACAGAGCTCGGCAATGTGAATCGAGCGAGACACTTTATTGAAAACTCTAGATGTTTAATGTTGGACCACCGGAGGTCATTATTTTATCCCCTTCTGTGTGGGTTAAAGCCTTATAGCCAAACATGAGAGTGTGAGGCAAGAGGAGCTGGTGAGTTTGTCCGCTTGAGGGGAGTGGAATCTCAGTCACAGAGGTGTGGTGGAAGATTGATTTATTGAAGATCTTCACTATATCACGTCACGGATCAATATCATAAGGAATGTATTTATATATCACTATTTGTTTATCACCAATTTTTGGACTTTTCACAATTTTGTGGTTGTTCATTTAAAAGATTTTTAACATTATTTTTTGTTGCTTTCACAGATCATTTATTCACTTATTTGATCATACACACATTTTGTCAGGACACGGTTCACATTATTTGGTGCACTGTGTTGTGGATTTATTATTATTCTTCATACTTTTGTAATATTTTCATTATTTATGTAATTTACTCACTTGTGTATTTAGGTTAATTGATTTAGCGCTGCTATTTGGTTTCACTAGTGGTTGGGGTTAGTTTTATGGTGAATCCAATTTTTTGTATACTAGGTTACATAGTTACATAGTTTGTCAGGTTGAAAAAAGACACAAGTCCATCTAGTTCAACCCAAAAAAAAAAAAAACCCTGTACAATTCCATATACACAATCCCACAATATCCACAGTTGGTCCAGAGGAAGGCAAAAAATCCCAGCAAAGCATGATCCAATTTGCTACAGCAGGAGAAAAAAATCCTTCCTGATCCCCAAGAGGCAATCACATATTCCCTGGATCAACTTTACCTATAAATGTTAGTACCCAGTTTTTATTTATGTACAGCTAGGAAAGAATCCAGGCCTTTTTTTAAAGCAATCTACTGAGCTGGCCAGAACCCCCTCTGGAAGGAAGTCTATTCCACATTTTCACAGCTCTTACTATGAAAAAGCCTTTCCGTATTTGGAGATGAAATCTCTTTTTCTCTAGATGTGAAGAGTACCCCCTTGTCCTTTGTGATGACCTTGAAGTGAGTAACTCAACACCAAGTTCACTATATGGTCCCTTATGTATTTGTACATGTTGATCATGTCCCCCTTAATCTCCTTTTCTCAAGGGAGAATAAATTCAGTTCCTCTAATCTTTCCTCATAGCTGAGCTCCTCCATGCCATCAGCTTGGTTGCCCTTCTCTGCACTTTCTCCAGTTCACCGATTTCCTTTTTGAGAACCGGTGCCCAAAACCGAACTGCATATTCCAGATGAGTTCTTACTCATGATTTGTACAGGGGCAAAATGATATCTCTCTGGAGTCCATACCTCTCTAAATAAAAGAAAGGACTTTGCTCGCTTTGGAAACCGCAGCTTGGCATTACATGCTATTATTAAGCTTATGATCTACCAAAACCCCCAGATCCTTCTCCACTATGGATTCCCTCAGTTGTTCTCCCTCTAGTGTGTATAATGCATGCATATTCCTAGCCCCCAAGTGCATAACTTTACCTTTATCAACATTAAACCTAATTTGCTACATAGTTGCCCAATCAAACAGTGCATTGAGGTTGGCATGTAAGTTGAAGTCATCCTGTAAGTATGTTATTCCACTGCATAACTTGGTGTCATCTGCAAAAGATTGAAATGGTACTTTGAATCCCAAACCCTATATAATTTATAAAGATATTAAAAAGTAAGGGTCCCAACACTGAACCTTGGGATACACCACTGATAACCTTAGATTATTCAGAGTAAGAGTCATTAACCACTACTCTCTGATATCCGTATTTTAGCCAGTTTTCTATCCATTTACAAACTAATCTTTCCAAGCCTGTAGACTTAACCTTACACATTAGCCGTGTTTGGGGAACTGTATCAAACACTTTTGCAAAATCCAAGTATACTACGTCCACAGCCACCCCACTGTCCAAGGTTTTACTTACCTCTTCATAAAAAGAAATCAGGTTTGTTTGACAACTTCTGTCTTTTATAAATCCATTCTGTCTGTTGCTTAAAATATTTTTTTCCAGCAAGAACTCATCTATGCAGTATTTTATTAAACTCTACAGTATTTTCCCAACCATAGAAGTTAAACTGACAGGTCTATAGTTAATTGGTAAAGACTTTGATCCTTTTTTAAAAATAGGCACCACATTGGCCCTGCGCCAATCCAATGGTATCATTCCAGTCAATAACGAGTCCCTAAATATTAGAAACAATGGCTTTGAAATGACAGAGCTCTATTCTTTTAGTATCTGTTGGTGGATGCCATCTGGTCTTGGTGCTTTATCCACCTTTATTCTGCCTAACTATTTCTGGACCATATCACTTTTGAGCCATATTTCCCGTATGTGTTTGTTGCTTACAGATAACATTAAATGAAATCATGTTATGGTCACTGCTACCTTTTATATGAATATTGGTAATAGGTAATAGGCTCTGCATGGTTTGAGAACACCAGGTCCAGCAGAGTATCATTCCTAGTCGGGGCCTCAGTAAACTGCATCATAAAATTGTCTTGTAATAGGTTTGTAAATTTTTGCCATTTAACTGTTCCAGATATATATATGAAGCCCTGCATAATTTAACAGTGCTATATAGGCATACCCCACTTTTAAGTAAACAATGGGGTTTATTTACTAAAGCTGGAAAGTGCAAAATCAGGCTCGCTTCTGCATAGAAACCAATGAGCTTCCAGGTTTTATTACAAAAGCTTAATTGAACAAGCTGGGGTTAGAAGCTCATAGGTTTCTATGCAGAAGTAAGCCTGATTTTTCACTTTGCAGCTTTAGTAAATAAACCCCATTGTAAACTTATAAGTGGGCTATGCCTGTATAAGTACCTGTAATAAATAAATAAATAAATAAAATAAATACATTCTTCAGTGTAATGATATCATACAACTTAACAAAACCATGTCTTCCCTGCCAACTAGTTTAACCCATTAATCAACCTGTTTACTACACTCTGGCCCCTTTCACACTGGGGCGGTTTGCAGGCGTTATTGTGCTAAAAATAGCGCCTGCAAACCGAACCAAAACAGCCGCTGCTGCTGAAGCGGTGCGCTGGCAGGAGAAGGAAAAATCTCCTGCAAGCCGCTTCTTTGGAGCGGTGAAGGAGCGGTGTATTCACCGCTCCTGCCCATTACTCGTACAGCCGCATTGTACGAGTGGTTTTAACCCCTTTTCGGCCGCCAACGGGGGGTTAGAACCGCACCGATAGCGGCCGAACACCGCAGTAAAACAGTGCTAAAAATAGCGCTGTTTTACCGCCGACGCCCCCTACCGCCCCAGTGTGAAAGCAGCCTCTTACCTGTCATCACTAAATTTATTCATTAACCACTTCACGTATGTTCCATGTACATAAACGGCTGGATGGGATGCGTGTCGATGGGATTGGATGTTTTTAAACACCCTCCCGCATCGGTGGCTCCTGCACGGCTCACAGAGCAGGCAACTGGTGATCTGTGTGTCCCCCAAACACAGCAGATCACATTACCACTGTGCCCAGGTGATTACATGTTCTTGTACCATGTGATTGCTGTGTCCAATTGCAGCAATCACATGGTACTCAATGGGAACTGGGTGTAAATATTGATTATCTCTGTTCTCACACAGATCAGCTATGAGAGCAGAGAGAACCGATGCAGCAGCATGTGAGTGTACAGCAGCCTGTATGTACACTCACAGACTGCAGTGTCAGCCTGCACCAGTGTCCCTGATCACTGTGCCCAGTGTAAATACAATAAAGTGTTCAGCCAGCCCCTGTCACCTGCCCCAGTATCACCAGTGCTTAGAGTAACACCAACATATATCATACCAGCATCCTGACCACCACCATATGCCCTATCAGTGTTCTGACCACCGTCATAATCCACACCAACATTCTGATCACCACCATATACACTAGGCCAGCGTCTTGATTACTGCCATACCCCATACCATCGTCCTGATCATTGCCATTACCCATATGAGTGTCCTGATCCCCACCATATGCCTTACCAGTGCCTTGTTCTGCCATATGCCATACAAGGGTCCTGATCACTGCCATACACCATACCAGCTTCCTTACCACCACCATACCTCATACCAATTTCCTGATCACTGCCATACCCCATACCAGCATCCTAATCACCATCATACCTCATACCAATGTCCTGATCACTACCATACCCCATACCAGCATCCTGATCACTGGCATATGACATACAAGCTTTCTAATTACCATCATACCTCATACCAGTGTCCTGATCACCGCCATATGCCATACCAGCATCCTGATCAATGCCATACCTCATACTAATGTCCTGATCACCACCATACCCCATATCAGCATCCTGATAACCACATATGCCATACCAGCATCAATAACCGCCATAACCCATACCAGCAATTATAACGCTTGGAAAAGTAATTTGAGTGGCTAAGGAGCTGCTTGGATCAATTTTACAGATGGTGGAAGGGGGTTCCCCTTCACTTTACTGGGCTCTCCCGAGTAATCAGGGGGCTGGGTAAGGATGCGACAGGTGGCATCTGGCTCTGAGCACACAGTGAGAGGAACTGATGTTGTTTCTCCCACTATGTTATGTCAGAAACTGGAAACAACGGGGATTTTGTCAGGTTTCAGTTCTTCGTTTGCCTGGCCGTTACTGGACAAGGAAGCAGCCGATTAGACCGATCTCTGTCTGATCGGCTGCATTGGAGACAAGAGGAGAGGCCTGGGGTCTAAAAGAGCTCAAATCTTTCCATAAAGAGGACCTGTCACAGTCCATGCTATGACAAAGGATGTTGTTCATCCCTTGTGATAGCAATAAATTTGATAAAATAAAATAATTAAAGAGACAGTGTAAATATGTGTTTTTTAAATTAAAGTAAATTATAATAAAATAAAATTTAAAACGCCCCATCCACCTGTGCTCGCACACAAATAAGAAATGCTGATCGCACCACACATGTGAGTTATCGCTGCAAACGTCAGAGTGAGAGGAATATTTCTAGCTTTAGACGTCCTGTGTAACCTTAAACTGGTAACCTGTAAAGGCTTTTAAAGTGTCGCCTATGAGCATTTTTAGTTACCATAGTTTGGCACCATTCCACAGGTGGATGCAATTTTAAAGCCCGACATGTGGTATCTACAGTATCTCACAAAAGTGAGTACACCCCTCACATTTTTGTAAATATTTTATTATATATTTTCATGTTGAAAACACTGAAGAAATTAAACTTTGCTACAATGTAAAGTAGTAAGTGTACAACTTGTATAACAGCGTAAATTTGCTGTCCCCTCAAAATAACTCAACACACAGCCATTAATGCCTAAACCGATGGCAACAAAAGTGAGTACTCCCCAAAGTGAAAATGTCAAAATTGGGCCCAATTAGCAATTTCCTTTACCCGGTGTCATGTGACTCATTAGTGTTACAAGGTCTCAGGTGTGAATGGGGAGCAGGTGTGTTAAATTTGGTGTTATCGCTCTCACGCTCTCATACTGGTCACTGGAAGTTTAACATGGCACCTCATGGTAAAGAACTCTTTGAGGATCTGGAAAAAAGAACTGTTGCTCTACATAAAGATGGCCTAGACTATAAGAAGATTGCCAAGACCCTGAAACTGAGCTGCAGCATGGTGGCCAAGACCATACAGCGGACAGGTTCCACTCAGAACACACCTCGCCATGGTCGTCCAAAGAAGTTGAGTGCACGTGCTCAACGTCATATCCAGAGGTTGTCTTTGGGAAATAGATGAGTGAGTGCTACCAGCATTGCTGCAGAGGTTGAAGGGGTGGGGGGGTCAGCCTGTCAGTGCTCAGATCATACGCCGCACACTGCATCAAATTAGTCTGCATGACTGTCATCCCAGAAGGAAGCCTCTTCTAAAAATGAAACATAAGAAAGCCCGCAAACAGTTTGCTGAAGACAAGCAGACTAAGGACATGGATTATTGCAACCATGTCCTGTGGTCTGATGAAACCAAGATAAACTTATTTGGTTCAGATGGTGTCAAGCATGTGTGGCAGCAACCAGGTGAGGAGTACAGTAGGTGACCGCGAGATTGTGTCAATCTCGCCGCATTTCTCGGCAAGATTTGACACCTGCGAGCCCCGTCGCAGGAGCCAGCGCCGAGATGCTTCACTCACCGCGAAAGGAAAGGCAGTGCTGACAGCTGTCTGGTATGAATCCTGAGGCGGGAACCCCGCGCCAAATTTTAAATTAAAAAACCGGCTCCTGGATTCCGATAAGCCCCCCGCCTGCAGACCCCGACAACCAACGGCCAGGGTTGTCGGGAAGAGGCCCTTGTCCTCATCAACATGGGGACAAGGTGCTTTAGGGTGGGGGGGCCCCGCAGGGCGCCCCCCTCCCCCAAGGCACCCACCCCCCCATGTTGAGGGCATGCGGCCTGGTACGGCTCAGGAGGGGGGTGTGCTCGCTCGTCCCCACCCCCCTTCCTGGCCGGCCAGGCTCGGATAAGGGTCTGTTATGGATTTTGGGGGGACCCCCACGCCAATTTTTTGGCGTAAGGGGTTCCCCTTACAATCCATGCCAGACCTAAGGGCCTGGGGGGGACCCATGCCGGTTTTTTCATTTAAAATTTGGCGCGGGGTTCCCGCCTCAGGATTCATACCAGACAGCTGTCAGCACTGCCTGTCATTCATCGCGGAAAGAAAACAAAGTTTTTCTTTCCCGATGAGTGATCCAGCGCGACATGCACAGTACCCTGTCGCCGAGAACCAGCGCGAGCATCGCGCTGAAACACAATCTCGCGGTCAGGTACTGTACAAAGACAAGTGTGTTTTGCATACAGGCAAGCATAGTGGGGGGGTGTCATGATCTGGGGCTGCATGAGTACTGCCGGCACTGAGGAGCTACAGTTCATTGAGGGAACCACAAATGCCAACATGTACTGTGACATACTGAAGCAGAGCATGATCCTCTCCCTTCGAAGACTGGGTCCCAGGGCAGTATTCCAACATGATAATGACCCCAAACACACCCCCAAGACGACCACTGCCTTGCTAAAGAAGCTGAGAGTAAAGGTGATGGACTGGCCAAGCATGTCTCCAAACTTAAACCCTATTGAGCATCTGTGGGGCATCCTCAAATGGAAGGTGGAGGAGCGCAAGGTCTCTAACATCCACCAGCTCCGTGATGTTGTCATAGAAGAGTGGAAGAGGACTCCAGTGGCAACCTGTGAAGCTCTGTTGAGCACTGTGCCCAAGAGGGTTAAGGCAGTGCTGGAAAATAATGGTGGCCACACAAAATGTTGACACTTTAGACATTAATGGCTGTGTGTTGAGTTATTTTGAGGGGACAGCAAATTTACGATGCTATACAAGCTGTACACTCATTACTTTACATTGCAGCGAAGTGTAATTTCTTCAGTGTTGTCACATGAAAAGATATAATAAAATATTTACAAAAATGTGAGGGGTGTAGTCACATTTGTGAGATACTGTATTTACTTGGAGTAAAATCATCTTTTACATTTTACCAAAGAATTGGGTATTATATTGTGTTTTGTGCATTAGAATTAATTAAAGTGTAATTTTTCCAAAACAATTTGTGCTTGAAAAACCACTGTGTAAATATCTTGTGACATAAAAATATGTAACACCCACCATTTTATTCTCTAAGGCCTCTGCTTAAAAAAAATATCTAAGTAGTTTTCTAGGCTGTAAAAAAGTCTCACACATGTGGTATTCCCATACTCAGGAGGCAGAACAGAATGTGTTTTGTGGTTTAATTGCAATTATACCCTAGGCTGTGTGTGAGAAATAGCTTGTTAAAACTACAACTTTGAGGAAAAAAAACACATTTTATTTAATTACATCAGGTGTGATACATTTTCAAATATGTATATATCATAGTTTGTAGACTCTATAACTTTCACATTAGACTAAATAATATACACTGTTTTGGATTATTTTTACAAAAATGTAGCAGAATACATTCAACCTAAATTTATGAAGAAAGATTATTGGCAAAATGTTATACCAAAAACTAGTAAAGTTTTTTTTTTTTAACATTTTCTGTATATTTTTGTTTATATAGCAAAAAACCCCAAAAAAAACCCAGTGGTGAATAAATACCACCAAAGAAAGCTCTATCTGACAGAAAAAATGATAAAAAAAAAATCATATGAGTACAGTCTTGCATGCCTGAGTAATTGTCACTCAGCACTGAAAGTTAAAAAACTGGCCTAGACTGGAAGCGGTGAAAGTGTCCGGACTTGAAGTGGTTAAGCTATAGGCCAGAAACCTCAGACAAGTGTCAGAGTGTCAGATCAACTTCATCGTTTAAAGAGGTAGATAGTATGAGTATTTCTTAAAAAAAGGCTATTTGTCAAATAATGTATATAAACAAAAAGTCATAACTTGTACAAGGTTGACCGATAATTATGCTATTTCCAAAGTAACAGGGCCTCAAAAATTTTGTATATAAATTGGATAAAAATGCTTTCTTTTATACATTTCTGCACACTTTTTTATAGCTATAAGGCTCTTAAAATCTATCTGTCAAAACGGCCCAAATTACGTGGTATACAACTTACTTTGACCTGATACCATGGTATTGACTCCATGCCAGAGATTGGTTCACACCCACTTCAATGCAATTTACTGTGCTATTGCTCTCAACTGACGCTCTCCCTCAGTCTCTTGGTCCCAGGTTCTACAAACAATGGAGACTTTAAAGATCATGGAAAGAATTTTTCATACCATTATGAATACCATGCCAATTTTCAAAAGGAAATGGGAAAAATTGGTCTTTTTACTAAGCTCTTTACTTTTGACAGGTTGTGTGTGGTACCTTGATTAGCAATTGGTATGTACCTATTGATGTTTAGTGCAATTTGGAAATATTCCTGTATGGGTTTATTCCTGTTATATGCTCTTTTCTGAGGTTGTTATATTTATTCTATATAGCCCTTACACCTTACCGTTGGGAATTGTAGGGTGGCAGTTATCTTTTTTTTCTGTATTTTTATATTAACAAAAAAATGTTGAGCTTTGGTATATACTTTCTGTATGTATATTAACCACTTGCTGCCCGCCCGCTGTCATATGACGGCGGGACGATGCAGCTGTTGTTCTGGGCCGCCGTCATATGACGGCACAGCCTTCCAGGCAGCCCAAGGTTCTGATGCGCGTGCTCGGCGGCCGCGATATCCGCCGGGCA
This sequence comes from Lithobates clamitans, assembly GCA_037952925.1. Classification (NCBI taxonomy): domain Eukaryota; kingdom Metazoa; phylum Chordata; class Amphibia; order Anura; family Ranidae; genus Lithobates; species Lithobates clamitans. The sequence goes on along the minus strand of JBBGZY010000008.1, from coordinate 1,973,894 downwards.
CCCGCGATTGCCCGGTAACCCGAGCAGGACCGTGGATCTGTGTGTGTAAACACACAGATCCACGTCCTGTCAGATGGGAGGAGACCGATGGTGTGTTCCTTGTACAGAGGAACACCGATCATTCTCCTCCCCTTGTGAATCCCCTCCCCCCACAGTTAGAATCATTCTCTAGCAACACATTAACCCCTACAGCGCCCCCTCCAGGTTAACCCCTTCATTGCCAGTCACATTTATACAGTAATCAATGCATTTTTATAGCAAGGATCGCTGTATAAATGTGAATGGTCCCAAAAATGTGTCCGCCGCAATATTGCAGTCACGATAAAAATTGCAGATCACCACCATTACAAGTAAAAAAAAAAAATAATAAAAATGCTATAAATCTATCCCAAACATTGCTTGTCAGGAACAGGTACATGAATTTGTCATGGGAGGTAGGCACTGAGGCTGTAATGCTGAGCTCCCTACCTGGTTGCTACACCTGTCACACAGATAGGCACAGCAGGGAAGTAGTTTTGTTGTGAGGTGGGTGGAGCCTCATGGGGAACTCTGAAACTAGTTTCCCATCAGGTCCACCTAACTTGTGGCAGGCAGCAGAAGATAGTGGGCAGATTTTATAGCTGCTGAATCCTTGTAACCATTGAAGCAAATGGAATCGGAAATCCCCCTTTAAAAATAAGGGGGCCCCCAGATATTGCCCCCCAAGTGGGGCAGCACCATGGTGTAGTGGTTAGCACTTTCACCTAGCAGCAAAAATAGTCACTGTTTCAAATCCCAACCATGACACCATCTGCCTGGAGTTTGCATGTTCTTCCTGTGCCTGCGTGGGTTTACTCCGGGTACTCTGGTTTCCTCCCACACTCCAGAGACATGCTGTTAGGTTAATCAGATCCTGTCTAAATTGGCCCTAGTATATGTATGAATGTGTGTTAGGGACCTTAGGTTGTAAACTCCTTGAGGGTGGGGACTGATGTGAATGTACAATGTATATGTAAAGCGATGCGTAAATTGAAGGCGCTACATAAGTACCTGAAATAAATAAATAAATGTGAATGAGTAAAGGGTATATGGTAATTTGACTCATTAAAGAAAATGTATGTGAAAAATAAAGACAACTAAAAATTTGACAAGTTCTTTATTAAAAAAAAATCCAATTCCCCAAAATGTCCCTTTTTTGTAAATTTATTGTCAGTCACAATGTCTGCCACTCGCTGGCTAGCCCAAAAAAAACGTGGCAGACCCGACACACACAACTGATCCCTATGCTACTCCTCAAAAAATTACAGCACCTATATAAGGGAAGGGTGCGAACAGTAGTGACATCATTGCCCTAATACGTGCAGTGGCCTTATTTGGGCATGTCACCGCTATCCCTGCCCCTTTTGTTTACATGGCTGGGGATTCCCAGCCATGTAATCATTGGTGCCGGTGTTGTCATCAAATGCTAGGGACATGGCAAATGCCATCACCCATTGGATTGGAATTGAATGGAATGGTAGAGGCAGAGGAAAGTGGCCGGAGCACAGAATATGGTGAGAGTGTCTTTGACTTAGCACATTGATCAGCTGTGACGCCTTGCTCCTATTTTCCCTCCCCATCCCTCCTCCCTCTCGCTTTGCTATGGAGATCGGTATGCATTTTTCATTAGATGTAATAGTACTGTGCTAGTCTGTTCCCAGGGTATATCAATATTCAAACCCTATTCTCCAGATATCAGATGACAAACCAGGCCAGTCACTAATCTGCATAAAAGGGACTTATACTTTTATTATGTTCTAGACTATATGCTGGTTTACCCTGTAATTGATTTCAGTACAGCCAAGTGTTGATGACCTTGCTCCAGACACCACAAACACCGAACATCGACATTAGATTATCTATACCCATTAGAAATGAAAGTTGTTTAGCATTAAGGAATTATCAAACCATCCAGAGGAGTGTATTCCTGTCTAATTCATCTTTGGGGAAAAATCTCTGATGATCAACTTGTGTGTATGTTAGTGTGTGTGAGTGAGTGTATGGTGCATGCACAGCTGCGTTCCCCAGTTTTAATATAACAACGTTGTCTTCTTTTTTAATAATCTAGGAGGTGCACTTTAGGTCTACTACTATTTCATTAAATTGTTGTTGTGTGTTTTTTCTACAATAAAATATTAATTCAATCTTAGTGTCCTAATTGGCTCTCTTGGGAGAACCTTTTTTCTCTCTTTTTTGTGGAAGCACTCATGTAGCCTCAGACCATGACACTCCCACCACGTTGCTTGACTGTAGGCAAGACAAACTTGTCTTTGTACGCCTCACCTCGTTGCCACCACACACGCTTGACACCATCTAAACCAAATAAGTTTATCTTGGTCTCATCAGTCCACGGCATATGGTCCCAGTAATCCATGTCCTTAGTCTGCTTGTCTTCAGCAAACTGTTTGCGGGCTTTCTTGTGCATCATCTTTATAAAAGGCTTCCTTCTGGATTGACAGCCATGCAGACCTATTTGATGCAGTGTGCGGTCTGAGCACTGACAGGCTGACCCCCCAAACCCTTCAACCTCTGTAGCAATGCTGGCAGCACTCATACGTCTATTTCCCAAAGACAACCTCTGGATATGACACTGAGCACGTGCACTCAACTTATTTGGTTGACCATGGCGAGGTGTGTTCTGAGTGTCACCTGTCCCCTGTATGGTCTTGGCCACCATGATGCAACTCAGTTTCAGGGTCTTGGCAATCTTCCTATGGCCTAGGCCATCTTTATGTAGAGCAACAATTCTTTTTTCCAGATCCTCAAAGAGTTCTTTGCCATGAAGTGCCATGTTAAACTTCCAGTGACCAGTATGAGAGCGTGAGAGCGATAACACCAAATTTAACACACCTGCTCCCCATTCACACCTGAGACCTTGTAACACTAACGAGTCACATGACACCAGGGAGGGAAAATGGCGAATCGGGCCCAATTTGGACATTTTCACTTAGGGCTATACTCACTTTTGTTGCCAGAGGTTTAGACATTAATGGCTGTGCGTTGAGTTATTTTGAGGGGATACCAGATTTACACTGTTATACAAGCTGTACACTCGCTACTTTACATTGTAGCAAAGTGTCATTTCATCAGTGTTCTCACATGAAAAAATATAATAAAATATTTACAAAAATGTAAGGGGTGTACTCACTTTTGTAAGATATTGTATTTTTTAAGTGCAACTTTCCTTGTGAAGGGAACAGTGCCTTTAGTAAATCAACCCCACTATGCAGCTTGTGATTTGGTAAAGGGGTGCATATCTCTGAAATATCTCCTAAGGGAGGGAAATCTCTTCTTGTACAGTAGCACCTGAACAGGTATTCCTCTCTATTCTTGTTCTGTTAACAACTCAAAATTTTGGATTTTTCTTCACTTTCAGACCTGCTGACAAGGGGCAATTAGAAGGGTAAACCTCCTCAGTCACAGACAGCAATGAAAACCTGACAGGGGTTCTAACCCTCCCTTACACTACCAAAAAAATAAAAATGCTTTGCCTTTGATACATTTTAGATACTCTTTATTGAATAAGGACTATGCTTGGTTGCAGAGTGGGCTGGAATAAAAGGGGGTCATCTGTGACATGTGCTTAGGGCAGAATACTCTCCGAATCCAATCAGCTTTGTAAAGTCCTGCATTACATGGTGCCACTTTGTAAATGCATTCACTTAGGGTTCACAGTGATAGTGATTAATAATCATAATACAGATGATGCATGCTAAGTATTTTCTCTGTCACATAAACCAACTCTAGTGCTAAACAGAATCTCTAAAAATCAATTTCAGTATTTAAAACCTGTGTGGAAATAACTGCACCGTGTGAGCGGTATTATTACGCAGAGAACTGCTATCCCAATTAACACCTTTCAGAACTGAATTTGGTTTTCCCCCTTACATCCTAATGAGGTTTTTCCTCCCTGCTGTCTTGATACAAAGTTTTATGCCATATGAGAGTGTTCGTATGGTGTTTAAGTGCGTTATCTGACCTTGATTGGTGTTTTGGGAGCCGATTAAATAGATTACACAGAGGTTTCCTTGACAACTGCCTTTGCTGATCTAGCAATGCCGTTCATACTTGGGCGTAAGGCTTTCAATAACTGTGGAATTCCACTGACTTTATATTAATCATTAACAAAATGTTCTAGGCCCCTCCAGAAGAGGAATAGGAAGTACACTTTTTTTATTAAAAGAAATACAAATTATAGGGTAAGGTTTATTTGTATTTTACAAAATGTTTTATAATGTTAAAATAAAACCCAATATACATTTTAATATTCTAAAGTGAGAACTTCCTTAATATAAATAACACTGTTGTCTCTTACATTATGTATTTTTTTTATTACAAAAGAAGTCTGTAAGGAAAATCTAACAACATTCTCACTCTGTTCCCAGGATTTAAGTACAGTTAGATAAGTTTTTGTGCCTTTCTTTAAAATCTGTGCTTACACTGCTCTCCTTCTGTGGGCCATGCATCAGCAAAGTGTTAGCAATCAGTTTAGGAAAATCTGACACTTTGTAATTCTTCATGGAATATCACATAAAGTCAGAGATAGTGGGATCATAAGCTGCTTAGAATTATGAAATATGCATTAAATGGGTTGCTTTTAGACCAAGGAGATGGCTTAGAACTTTGTGTCAATTTTTTGTAGCTATCTGAGTCCCTGTTGAGGAGGTTCTCCTAATTTACTCTTGATGTGGGAGATGTCAGCGAGAAAAGAAAATGAGGTGACCTCTCCCCAACAGAACAAAATATTACAGCGCACACATGCAAAAAAGACATTTACCTCTAGCAAGGCTTATTTAAAACACCTAGACATTTTCAAAAAAACATTATCAAAAAATATGGGGATTTGGTCACACCATATTGCTATATGGTGCTTAAGCCCACTTACTGCAACAAAGCACCCCATGATTAGTGGGTCCTACACTATCCATAGATTGGGAGATCCTGCTTCTCTGAACCATGGGAGCAATACACTCCTCTATATGGGAGAACTTGAGGTCTCCACCCATGACACAGGTGGACACTAATGAGAGGTACTTAATGAGGGAGTGGGGTGCTCCTCACCCAAAAGGATTTGGTCAGAATCCATACAATAGACAAACAAGATATTTGGGGGGCACACCCTAAAAGATGCATCAAAGATGGTGCAGCCATAAGACCATACAACAGAACAAAATATTACAGTGCACATATGCACAAAGGTGTCTTAAATAAGCCTTGCTGGAGGTAAATGTCTTTTTTGCATGTGTGCGCTGTAATATTTTGTTCTGTTGTATTGTCTTATGGCTGCACCATCTTTAATGCATCTTTTAGGGTGTGTTTGGTTCGCACCAGAACCTGCGAACGGACCGAAAATTTGCACGAACGTTGGGGTCCTGCCCCAGGGGACATGTATCAATGCAAAAAAAACTTTTAAAAACAGCCGTTTTTTCGGGAGCAGTGATTTTAATGATGCTTAAAGTAATAAAAAAAAGTGAAATATTCCTTTAAATATTGCACCTGGGGGTGTCTATAGTATGCCTGTAAAGTGGCACGTGTTTCCTGTGCTTAGAACAGTCCCTGCACAAAATTATATTTGTAAAGGAAAAAAAGTCATTTAAAACTGCTTGCGGCTTTAATGTAATGTCGGGTCCTGGCAATATGGATGAAAATCATTGAGACAAACGGCATGGGTACCCTCCAGTCCATTACCAGGCCCTTTGGGTCCTGTATGGATATTAAGGGGAACCCCGCACCCAAATTAAAAAAAGGAAAGGCGTGGGGCCCTCAGGCCCTATATACTTTGAACAGAAGTATACAGGCGGTGCAAACAAGACAGGGACTGTAGGTTTGTTGTTAAGTAGAATCTGTTTGTAATTTTGAACTGGTACATTTTTAAAGTGTAGCTCCAGCCAAAAAATCTGTTTTTAAGCTTTTTGAAAAACATAGGGAAGGGTTATCACCCCTGTGACATTTGTTTTGCTGTCTGTGCTCCTCTTCAGAAGATTTCACCTCACTTTTTGTCCCAATGACAAATGTTTTTTGAAAATTTGGGTTTTTTAGTGAAACAACGATTGGTGATAAAGCATCAGTGGAAAAGAGAAAAGTTTTTCCCATATTAACTCTTATGCCCCGTACACACGGTCGGATTTTCCGATGGAAAATGTCTGATCGCAGCATGTGTGGGCTCCATCGGACATTTTCCATCGGATTTTCCAACACACAAAGTTGGAGAGCAGGAGATAAAATTTTCCGACAACAAAATCCGCTGTCGGAAATTCCGATCGTGTGTACACAAATCCGACGGACAAAGTGCCACGCATGCTCAGAATAAATAAAGAGATGAAAGCTATTGGCCACTGCCCCGTTTATAGTCCCGACGTACGTGTTTTACGTCACCGCGTTCAGAACGATCGGATTTTCCGACAACTTTGTGTGACCGTGTGTATGCAAGACAAGTTTGAGTCAACATCCGTCAGAAAAAATCCTAGGATTTTGTTGTCGGAATGTCCGAACAAAGTCCGACCGTGTGTACGCCCTATAACAGGAGAGAATTTCCCTTCCTATGGGGTAGATTTCATCTCACTTCCTGTTGTCTCCTTCCGTTTGCAAGTAGGAGTCGTTTGTAAGTTGGATGTTTGAAAGTAGGTGCCTGCCCTATATACTCAGCAGAAATTTGGGCCTTAGGTGTTGTTGTGGCCTCAGCACTGTAAGCCCTCACAGGGCCCTGCTGTGAAATATTAGATCAAGAATTGTAATTACATGCCCCTGTTGAACAGGGCCAGAAAAATTGGGCCTTTGGTGATGGTGGTGCTGGTGCCACAACACTGTAAGTCCTCACAGCTAATCTTGGTGGGCGCAGAAACGGGCCCTGCAGTGAAATATTAGATCAAGAATGCTAATTACATGTCCCTGTTGAACAGGGGCTGAAAAATTGGGCCTTAGGCACTGGTGCTGGTGCCACAACAATACAACCCCTCACAGATACTCTTGTTGGAGCGCAGGAACTAGCCCTGCTGCAAAAGAATTGCATCAAAAATTGTAATTACACGCCCCTGTTAAACAGGGGCTGAAAAATTGGGCCTTAGGCACTGGTGCTGTTGCCAAACACTGCAACCCCTCACAGATACTCTAGTTGGAACGCAGGAACGAGCCCTGCTGCAAAGTATTGCATCAAAAACTGTAATTACACGCCCCTGTTAAACAGGGGCTGAAAAATTGGGCCTTAGTCACTGGTGCCACAACGCTGCAACCCCTCACAGATACTCTAGTTGGAGCGCAGGAACTAGCCCTGCTGCAAAGAATTGCATCAAAAATTGTAATTACATGCCCCTGTTAAACAGGGGCTTAAAAATTGGGCCTTAGGCACTGGTGGCCGTGCCCAGGACCAAAAATGTTCTTACAAGCTGTCAGCATGATCATTGAGGAGGAAGAGGATAATTACTCAGCATAACAGGATAGTCACTCAGCATCAGCATAGACAGTCTTTGAAGGGATCTGACATTTCAAAAAAAATTATTTGGTTACATCAGCATCAGGTGCTTGGTAGCTAGTGGTGATCCAAGACTGATTCATTTTTATGAAGGTCAGTCGATCGACCGAGTCGGTGGACAGACGCACCCTGTGATCGGTTACAAAGCCTCAAGCAGCACTGAATGTGCGTTCCGGAAGAACGCTGGATGCAGGACAGGCCAGTAGCTCAATTGCATACTGTGCAAGCTCTGGCCAGTGATCCATCCTCAAGACCCAGTAACCCAGAGGATTTTCGGTGGGAAAGGTGTTCAAGTCAGATCTTGCCCCTAGGTATTCCTGCACCATGTAAAACAGACATTGGCGATGGTTGCTGGAACCGATCATACCTTGGGGCTGCGGACTAAAAAATTGTCTGAATGCATCGGTCAGACGGCCGCCTTCTCCACCGCTCCTTCTTTGACTGACTGAAGCCTCAGCAACACGTTGTCCAGAAACAGGAGTTTGTAACCTCCCAGTCTCTGGGAACGCATTGCACAGACCTTTCTGAAAGGCCTCCTGAAGATGATTCATCCTGCGATGGCAAGATAAGGTCCGCAACCTTACCCTTGTAACGTGGATCAAGGAGGGTTGCCAGCCAGTATTGGTCCTTCTCCTTTATACCACGAATACGAGGATCCTTACGCAGGCTTTGCAGGAACAGGGAGGCCATGCAGCATAGGTTTGCTGAGGCATTCGGTCCGGAGACCTCTGGGTCACTAAGGATGACATGATCCGCAGCCACCTCCTCCCAGCCACGTACAAGTCCATGTGTTTCTTGGGACTGATCCCTTAAAGACTGCTGCTGATGATGAGTGCCAGGCTCCACCTCCATACTGACATAATCCTCCTCCTCCTCTTCCTCCTCGTCCTCTTCCTGTGTGATCGGCGGGCACGCAGGAATACTGTCTGGATAAAGGGGGCCTTGAGAGCTAAGGAAGTCCTCCTCTTCCTGCCTCTGTTCTGCCTCAAGTGCCCTGTCCATTATTCCATGCAGCATGTGCTCCAACAGGTGGACAAGGGGGACAGTGTCACTGATGCATGCACTGTTACTGCTCACCATCCTCGTGGCCTCCTCAAATCATGACAGGACAGTGCATGCATCCCTGATCATGACCCACTGGCGTGGGGAAAAAAAACAAGCTCCCCTGACCCTGTCCTGGTGCCATAGTCGCACAGGTACTCATTGATGGCCCTCTGCTGCGTGTGCAGCCGCTGCAGCATGGCCAACGTTGAGTTCCACCTGGTGGGCATGTCACAGATTAGGCGGTTCTTGAGCAGGTCAAACTCCTTTTGGAGGTCTGCCAGCCGAGCACTGGAATTATATGACCAGCGGAAATGCACACAGACATTCCTAGCCTGCCTCAGGACATCCTGTAAGCCCAGGTACCTGCCAAGAACTGCTGCACCACCAAGTTAAGGACTTGAGCCAAACAGGGCACATGGGTCAGTTGTCCCTGTCGGAGGGCGGAGAGGAGGTTGGTGCCATTGTCGCAAACCACCATTCCTGCCTTAAGTTGGCGTGGCGTCAACCACCTCTGAACCTGCCCCTGCAGAGCTGACAGAACCTCTGCTCCAGTGTGGCTCCTGTACCCCAAGCACACCAGCTCAAGCACCGCATGGCATCTTTTGGCCAGCTTACTTGCGTAGCCCCTTGAACGACTACGGAGCACCGCTGGTTCCGAGGACAAAGCACAGGAAGAGGCCATGGAGGAAGAAGAAGAGGAGGGGGTGGAGGAGAGAGGTGTGTCACAATCATTAGTAGTGGCATTTTGAAGGCATGGTGGTGGAACAACCTCCAACACTACTGCACCTTGTCCTGCATCCTTCCCAGCTGCCAGTAGAGTGACCCAATGCACCATGAAACTTAGGTAACGTCCCTGTCCATGCCTGCTGGACCATGAGTCAGCGGTAATATGCACCTAACCGCTGACTGCCCTGTCCAGCGAGGCCAAGACATTGCCTTCCACATGCCGGTAGAGATCCGGAATCACCTTCCGTGAGAAAAATTGGCGTTTGGGTACCTGCCACTGAGGAACCGCACATTCCACAAACTCACAGAAGGGGGCAGAGTCTACCAACTGAAAAGGTAGCAGTTGAAGTGGTAGCAATTTTGCCAAGCTAGCATTCAACCGCTGGACATGTGGATGGCTGGGAGCGAACTTCTTCCGGCGGTGCAGCAGCTGGGGCAGGGAAATTTGCCTGGTACAATCTGACGTCGGTGTACCGAAAGCAGATTGCCCACAAGTACTTGGCTGTGACACACCTAATTCTACACCTTCATTCCTCTCAGTGCAGGTCTCAGAGAGGACTGAAGGTATAGTGGGGTTGGAGATCTCAGCTGATGAGGAGCAAGGAGAGGTCCTCTTTGTTCTTTGGTGTGGGTCTTTTAGATACGCTTGCCAACGAACTGCATGGCAGGTCAACATATGTCTGGTCGAGCATGTGGTGCCCAAGCGGGAGATGTTTTGGCAACGCGAGATACGCTTGAGACATATGTTGCAAATAGCAACGGTGCAATCTGATGCACTCGTCTCAAAAAAGGCCCACACCAGAGAACTTTTAGAATAACGCGCAGAGACAGCAGCGCCCTGCACATGCAGAGCTTTGCGGTGTGGTGTGATGCAGTCAGTGTGCTGCCTTAGGCTGGCCCCTGGAGGGCATCCTGCCTCGTTGGTGATGTGCCTCCTCCTCTCTCCTATCAGGCACCCACGTTGAGTCAGTGACCTCATCATTCCCTCCCTCCTCATCACTGGAGCAAACCTGGCAGTATGTTGCAGCAGGGGGAGCATGACTGCCAGATTGCTGTCCTTCTTGGGCACCCCCTCTGTCCGTGCTCATGTTACTGCCTTCATCTAGCTCAGTATCATCATCAGAGCCTTCTAAACGCTGGGCATCCTCCTGGAGCATGTTCCCAACACTGTGGTCAAACAGTTTGAGGGACTCCTCAGGAGGACATGGTGGGGCTAGGGAAGGAGTCACTGATGCCATTGAGCTGAGGGAAGAGGCTGCGTTGGCAGCTGCTTTGCTAGACAAAGTACCCTGAGCATGGGTGAGAGATGATGAGGAGGATGAGAAGGATGAGGACTGCTTGGTCATCCACTCAACCAAGTCTTCCGCATGTTGCGGCTCAACACGGCCAGCTGCCGAAAAAAAGGCCAAGCGAGTCCCACGGCCATGTGCTGATGAGGATGCACCGTATCCACGACCAGCACTGTTGCCTCTAGACACAGAGCCTGCTTGCCCTCTTTTATTGGCTTGTGACTATCTGCCTCTCCTTGTTGGCCTTCCAGACATACTAATGGCCTGTAGCTAAGCTGGGATACATATATATATATATATATATATATATATATATATATATATATATATATATGTATACTGATACTGCAGATAGCAAAATCAACTGCCTGCCTGTAGTATGAGAACACCACCAACTTTCTACAGGTATCTTTAGCTGAACACTGTGCAGAGGTCGCACTACACTAACGTGTAAATAATTTAGCTGCCTGCGATAGTGATAGGATCAGGAAAACACCACCAACCTTCTACAGGTAGCTTTAGCTGAACAATGTGCAGAGGTCACACTACACTAACGTGTAAATAATTTAGCTGCCTGCGGTAGTGATAGGATCAGGAAAACACCACCAACCTTCTAAAGGTAGCTTTAGCTGAACACTGTGCAGAGGTCGCACTACACTAACGTGTAAATAATTTAGCTGGCTGCGGTAGTGATAGGATCAGAAAAACACCACCAACCTTCTACAGGACGCACTACACTAACTTGTAGCTTTAGCTGAACACTGTTCAGAGGACGCACTACACTAACTTGTAGTTTTAGCTGAACACTGTGAGGAGGTCACACTAAACTAACTTGTAGCTTTAGCTGAACACTGTGAGGAGGACGCACTACACTAACTTGTAGCTTTAGCTGAACACTGTGCACTACACTATTATTAATATTATTATTATTATTATACAAGATTTATATAGCGCCTTACAATGTATAAGGGGGACAACACAATTACAGTACAGTTCAATACAAAAGGTACAGGAGGGCCCTGCTCGTAGAGCTTACATTCTAAAGGGAGGGGGTGGTGGTACAAAAGGTAATAGCTGCAAAGAATGATTTGATGGGGGTGGCTCAGGGACAGTTATGTGGGTGTGGGATAGGCTTCCCTGAATAAATGAGTTTTCAGGGATCTCCTAAAGGTGGACAGGGTAGGGGGTGATCGGACATACTGGGGCAAGGAATTCCAGAAGATGGGAGAGGCTCTGGAGAAGTCCTGAAGGCGAGCATGGGAGGAGGTAACAAGGGAGCTAGAGAGCAGGAGGTCCTGGGAGGAGCGGAGGGGGCAATTTGGGTGATATCTGCAGATGAGGTTGGTGATGTAGATGGGGGCGATGTTGTGAATGGCCTTGTATGTTATGGTTAGCATTTTGAATTTTACACGGTGGGGTAGGGGAAGCCAGTGAAGGGATTGGCAGAGAGGAGCAGCAGTCACGGATCTATTAGTGAGGTGTATTAGACTAGCAGCAGTATTCATAATAGACTGAAGGGGGGATAGCCTGCTTAAGGGTAGGCCATTAAGGAGAAAGTTGCAGTAGTCGGGGTGGGAAATAATCAAGGAGTGAATAAGTTGCTTTGTGGTGTCATTAGTCAGGAAGGGTCAAATTCTAGAGATGTTGCAGAGGTTAAGGTGGCAGGATTTAGCCAGTGATTGGATATGGGGGCTGAAGGAGAGGTCAGAGTCAAGGATTACACCCAGGACCTGGCATGTGTGGAGGGACCAATGGTTGTGTTGTTGATATTAATGGTGAAGTCACAGGAGGGGGACCGTGAAGGAGGAAATATAACAAGCTCAGTTTTAGAAAGATTAAGTTTGAGGAAGTGGTGTGACATCCATACCGATATGTCATTCAGCAAGTTTGACATCCGTGAGGAGATAGTGGGGGTGAGTTGAGGAGTGGAGAGATAGATCTGTGTGTCATCGGCATAGAGGTGGTATCGGAAGCCATGGGAGGTTATCAACTGGCCCAGGGAAGAGGTATAGAGTGAGAAAAGGAGAGGCCCGAGGAAGGAGCCTTGGGGTACCCCAACAGAAAGAGGAAGGGGAGCGGAGGAGATGGAGTTGTAAGTGACACTGAAAGTGCGCTGAGATAGGTAGGAGGAGAACCAGGATAATGCAGAATCACGGAGGCCAAGGGAGTGTAATTTGTAATTCGCTTCTCGGCGCCGTTCACAGTCCCGCCCAGTCCCGCTATTGGACCTCTGTTATGTCCATCATAGGGACTGGGCGTGACTGTGAACGGCGCCGAGAAGAGCCGAGAACCCTCGGCTATGTGTATCTCGGCTCCGCCCAGTCACTGTGTTCTCGCTGTGTTCAGCTGAACGAGCGCCGCCGAGTCCCTCCGAACTCCGCGGCGCCATATTTAAAACTACACACTAAACTTGTGTATGTCGGCGGCGATCATGTGATGTACACTGGGGACAAGGCTGCACTGACCACTGGGGACAAGGCTGCACTGACCACTGGGGACAAGGCTGCACTGGGGCAAACCTGCACTGACAATTCTGCACTGGGGCAAAGCTGCACTGACAAGGCTGCACTGGGGCAAAGCTGCACTGACAATTCTGCACTGGGGCAAAGCTGCACTGACAATTCTGCACTGGGACAAAGCTGTACTGACAAGGCTGCACTGGACACTGGGGCAAGGCTGCACTGACAAGGCTGCAGATGGACACGATAACGCTGCATTGATGGGCATTTAAATGTAAGTTTTTTTTCCTTAAACTTTCCTCCTAAAAGTTTTTTTCCTTAAAATTCCCTCCTAAACTTGGGGTGCGTGTTATACGCCGGCGCGTGTTATACGCCGATAAATACGATATATATATATATATATATATATATATATATATACACACAACACCTGGGATGCATATATATACACAATACACTGTAAGTGCAGCTAACTGACTGACTGTCCTGTCTAATCTATCTAACTTAAATCAAATGACACTGCCTATCGCTCTGTCAAGCTGGAACACACTACACAGGGCCGTTTGTCTATTGTATGGACCAAATCCTTTTGGTTGAGGAGCACCCCACTCCCTCATTAAGTACCTCTCATTAGTATCCACCTGTGTCATGGGTGGAGACCTCAAGTTCTCCCATATAGAGTGTATTGCTCCCATGGTTCAGAGAAGCAGGATCTCCCAATCTATGGATAGTGTAGGACCCACTAATCATGGGGTACTTTGTAGCAGTAAGTGGGCTTAAGCACCTTATAGCAATATGGTGTGACCAAATCCGCATATTTTTTGATAATGTTTTTTTTTTAAATGTCTAGATGTTTTAAATAAGCCTTTCTGGAGGTAAATGTCTTTTTTGCATGTGTGCGCTGTAATATTTTGTTCTGTTGTATGGTCTTATGGCTGCACCATCTTTAATGCATCTTTTAGGGTGTGCCCCCTAAATATCTTGTTTCTCTCCCCAACAGAGACATAGACAGCACTTAAAGTGATTGTAAACCCTCACCTTGTAAAACAACCCATTCAGTTTAAAACAGAAATGAAAAGTAAAACAATTGTTTATAGATATAAAAAGTATTATAAGTACATTTCCCCTTTTTTTTTTTTTATAAGTAATCACATATCCTCTGTTCTCAGCTGCATACGAGCTGGGGAAGGAGAAGCAGCAGCACATTGAACTTGCCAGTGAATGGCTGTGCGGGGTGGGGGTGGGCACGTCTCGACAAATCTGATCATTGGAGGAGAGCAGGCTGAGTTCCCAGTTTAACTAGAGAACTGACCATGCTGTGCTCTCCTGCTTAATGTGTTCAGTTTTTAATGGGAAAGCAGGAACACCAGGGATTTCACACAAAGAAAGCAACTCAAAGAGAACAGGATGTTTTTCATTATAACTAAAGGTAAAACTTTTTTTTAGTTTTGGATAGAGTAGAGAGGGATTACCGGTCAGTTTTTACTGCTGTCTGTGCCCCCGTTCAGGAGATTCACCCTCTCTATGTGTAATGTTTACCATTATCATTTAAAGTGAAATTAAAAGGAAACCCAGATTTTGGGTTGTCCCCAGAAAAGTAATAGAGGGAAATCTTCAAATGGGGACACTAGTTCTGGTGAGATGGGGATCCCTAAGGAATTCTCTTAATTTGCAGGGATTTCCTTTCAGTTCCTGTTTGGCTATGGGACAGGAAGTGAAGGGAACACAGATGGCAACAAAAAAATCTGACATGGGTTATAACCCTCCCTTGCTCTATCCAAAATGAAAAAAAAAATGTTGCCTATAGTTCTACTTTAACACATTTTACTTTTCTTTAACCACATGCCGACCAGCCGCCGCAGTTGTACTGCGGCAGAAATGGCACGGCTGGGCGAAACAACGTTATGTAATGTCGCTTCGCCCTGTGGCCACTAGGGGGCGCGCTGGCACACCACCCACTCGCTCCCCGAGCCGTTGCGAGTGCCCGGCGGTCTCGATCACCGCTGGACTCTTGCGAACGCTCGGGGCACACGGAGAACCCGGAACTGTGTGTGTAAACACACAGTTTCCGGTTCTCTTAGCAGAGAACTAACAGATCATCTGTTCATACAGAGTTTTCCTGCACAGTCCCCATCCCCCTTCAGTTAGAACAAACTATGACACACATTAACCCCTTCACTGCCCCCTAGTGTTAACCCCTTCACTGCCAGTGAAATTTTTACGGTAATTAATGCATTTTTAATCGCACTGATCGCTGTATTAATGCCAATGGTCCCAAAAATGTGTCAAAATTGTCCATGTGCACCATATTGTCGCAGTCACGATAAAAATCGCTGATCGCCACCATTACTAGTAAAAAAAATAATCATTAATAAAAGTGCCATAAAACTATCCCTATTTTGTAGACGCTATAACTTTTGCGCAAACCAATCAATATACGCTTATTGCGATATTTTTTTTTTTTTTTTTTTTTACCAAAAATATGTAGGAGAATAGGTATCAGCCTAAACTGAGGGAAAAAAAGTTTTTTTATATATTTTTTGGGGATATTTATTATAGCAAAAAGTAAAAAATAATGCGTTTTTTTTTTCAAAATTGTCGTTTTTTTTTTATTGCACCAAAAAAAAAAAAACACAGAGGTGATCAAATACCACCAAAAGAAAGCTCTATTTGTGGGGAAAAAAGGACGTCAATTTTGTTTGGAAGCCATGTCGCACGACTGCACAATTGTCAGTTAAAGCGACATAGTGACGAAATCGCAAAAAGTGCTCTGATCTTTGGCCAGCCAAATGGTCTGGGGCTGAAGCTGTTAAAACAATCTTATGATATGTACATTGGGGCTAATATTGGGGCCAATATTAAAAAAGTTATCATTTTACAATAGAGCCTTTATGTTGGAATAGCATCAGCTCTGCCTTCTAGGTCATAGCATATACTGTATGTAATATCAAACTATTTTAATTTTTTTTTTTTTTTCGTTTTATTAAAATATAGCCTAACCTGTCATTGTTTTTAATACAAAGTGGGGAGGAGTTAAATTGCTATCAGGCTTTTATGTCTGCATGTCTGTGACCTAAATGGGGATATTTTCCTGTCCGGGTGACGTCTGTACAAGAAACTGAGAATGCATTAGTCACTGAGTCAATGGATGCACATGGACAGCAAAAAAAATATTTTCAGTAGATCTAACGCAGTGATCACCATATATGTAAGTTATATAGTCGGCAAGTGGTTAAAATGCATCACAAGTGCACTGTAAATGCACTGTAAACATGCCTATGACATTTACAACACATTTAAGGTGCAGTTGCAAAGTGCCAAAAGTGATCATTTCCCATTTTAAACCTTAAAAAAAAACTCACAGGACATTTAAAGAGCATTACCTGACGCAAGTTGAACATCTGGAGCAACACAGTCAATCTGCTCATTAACGCTATATGTGCGTTTTTAATGCGCGTTAAAGGCTGCTTTAGAATTCAAAGCCTGTGTGCAAGAGCCATACGTTGAAAACTTGCTGTTTTGCCTTAAAGTAACCAGTTCATCTGAAAGTTGAACTAATGTTTTAGGACATCTTGGCTGGCAACAGCCTTTAGTTTTACTTGATGCAAAATACGATTTGTTGCTCTTTTGTAATAAAATATGTACCTAAGCGGCTATAACCCCAAAGAACACATAAAAGGTTTTAGCATGTACGTGTGAATACCCTTTAATTTATTCAGTCTGTTGTTGAAGAGAACTAGACCCTTTAGCACTTAAAAGGTTATGGTTCTTGCAGACGATAATGGGACATTCCCCAATTTATTATCCAACAGCATTACTTTCTCCAACATTAAGCACATAATTTATGATCATTACCCAGAAGCCTTGGTGCAGACTGTCCCTCCTAGTAGATGGGAAAAGAGCTTGTTTGCAGTCTGGCTAAGAAAATTTTCCCATGTAAAATTGAAGCAGGATTTATTATTAGATATATATTCTGTGGGGATAGAAAATGGTGTGTGTAACATTGCTGATGTGTGGCAATAATAGGTCTGTCCATATCAAGATCTGAAATGTCTTTAGCTATTGTTCCATTGTGTTTACTGGTTTTTCAGTGGATATTAAAGACATTTATTCTGCTGTTGTAGTGTGGTTGTAATTAATGGCTAATGCTCCACTTTCATTATCTTTCACAATACCATTTCTTGTTGAAGAAAGGCAACTGAATGTGACATGTTGCTGCACCAATATATTAAAAAAAGTTTAATTATCCCGAAACTATAAGCTGATTTGTTATAGCAGTTTTTTTAAATGTTACAAAGTTGTGAATTAATTCTAAACAAAAATCTGCCTTTAAACTAGTTTGTGCAACGTTTTTGCTCAGCACAATCATGTAACATTAATTAGTTACATTTAGTTATCATAATATTATAATCAGTTCCCTACCCTTCACCCCACCACATATAGTTGCAATTTTATTCCTATAGTCACAATTTCCATTGAACAGTCTCCATTTTCTAAATATTGTTGATTTATAACAAAGGGTTCATACATTAGATGTACCGTATTACAGAGTCAAAGTTAAATTTTGACAGCCTCCACCTGACATCCTTAAATAAAAGGAGACAAGTAGAAAATTATCAGCTGAACAGTAGCTGCATCCAATTTAGACGTAAACTTTTTGTCTTGTTCAGCCTGCCGGCCAGCTTTAGTGCAAAGATACAGATACCCAGTATTGGATGTAATCACATATCACAGAATCACATAAGGACCCATGTCAACAGAATGAATCCAGTGAATCCCAGTACAATAACATTAAAGAAAGCTACAAAATCACATAAAGAATGCATCTAAAGGGCCGTATCCACCAATGCATAATTTTATTTTCAATAATATTTTGGGTAAGAATTAAGGAAGAAAGAGAGACATTATATTTTTGGGGAAAAAAACATGGCCAGGGGGCTGAAGAATAAGGATGCAAAAAAAAGAAGAGAGAAAAAAGGGAGGGGAAAGCATCACACTTCCTCCCATCCTGGGTCTAGGACTGCCTCTCCCGCAGGTTTTTCAATCCATTTGGGATGGAGAGTGAACACGCATAAGAGCTTCATATTCACTGTTTGAAGGGAACTCTATTAGGGTAGAGTAAGAAGAATGCCAGGGCACCTGGAAGCAGAAAGTTAGTAAATGTTTTAGAAATGCGGTGCAGTTCAACCTAGAATGATTTCAAGAAGGTAAAAGACCAGGGATGGTCCGAACACCCCTCGGTTCGGTTAGCACCAGAACACCGCGAACAGGCAAAAAGTTCTAACGCACATGTGAACCCTATTAAAGTCTATGGGACACGAACATGAAAAATCAAATGTGCTAATTTTAAAGGCTTATATGCAAGTTATTGCCATAAAAAGTGTATGGGGACCCGGGTACTGCCTCAGGGGACATGTATCAATGCAAAAAAAAAACGTTTAAACAACCATTTTTTTTCAGGAGCAGTGATTTTAATAATGCATAAAGTGAAACAATAAAAAATAAATATTCCTTTAAATATCGTGCCTGTGGGTCCCCTTAGTCTGCCTGGCGCATCTGTGTGATGTGTAGAACAGTGCCGCAGCAAAATTACATTTCTAAAGGAAAAAATGTCATTCAAACTTGCTTGCAGCTGTAATGTATTGCTGGCTCCTGGCAAAATAGATGAAAATCAAAGAAATAAATAGCTTAGGGTCCCCCCAAGTCCATACCAGGCTCTTCAGGTCTGGTATGGATTTTAAGGGGAACTCCACACCAATTTTTTTTTTTTTAATTGGCGCGGGGCTCCCCCCCAAAATCCATACTGGACCCGATCTGATCTGAGCATGTAGCCTGGAAGTCAGAACCATACCAGGCCACATGCCCTCAACATGGGGAGGGTGCTTTGGTGGGGACATGTTGATGGGGACAAGAGCCTCTTTCGGACAAGCCTGGCCATTGGTTGTCAAGGTCTGCTGGCGGGGGGCTTATTGGAATCTGGAAGCCCCCTTTAACAAGGGGGTCCCCAGATCCCGGCCCCCCCTATGTGAATGGGTATCGGGTACATTGTACCCCTACCCATTCACCAAAAAAAGTATCAAAAAGTAAAAACCACAACAGACAGTTATTGACAATTCCTTTATTAAAAAAGAAAAAAAAAGTGTCCCATGATGTACATCCATCGTCAATCACGCCGCCCGATGGACCTGAAAAATAAAACTAAAAAAACTAAAAACCTTTGCCTCACGGGAGGCCTGCCGGCGACTGCTGTCTTTTCGCTTTGACAGCTCTTATATACAGTATGTTCAATAAATTGTAGCGCTAAAAAACACATGTGTCATAAGAACAGAATGTCTCTGTAATCATAGACTAGTGTCCCAATGGTGACGTGCAGTCAAAGAAAACATGATAATCCGCAATGGATAAATGAACGGTGTAACAGTCCCTTCTGCTTCCCAAATCTCAGTTCAGATGTCATCAAACTCATGAAAGGATGGGGTACACTTATCGGAACTGTTGGATTCTACTGCCGTAAGCAAATTTCATGACCTTACTGGAATCCTAAGTGTGCGTCTCGTGCTGGGAGCCTGGGAAGCCGGCAAACCTGAGCACGTGACGCTGACTTCCGGAAATATGTGTGCCCGGCATGGGGGTTGCTTAGCAACCCCACAGTCTGTTTTGGGAAAGCCCGCAAAACACCCGACGTGTTTACGGAGCCGTCACGTGGCAATCAACTGCTCTCTCATGTGATGACTGACGTCACTCGCATGAGGAGAGTGTTGCCAGGTAACGGCGTACGTCCTGTTGGGGCGTGGGGAATCCTCCCGCTGCGAGCACCTGACGCTCAGCTGGTCTCCAACATGACCGCTGACGTCAGTTCAACTGAGGAAGCGTGTCTGCGTTCTTGGAGCACTGGCGTACGACTGATCTTCCATGTGTCAGCCGACGTCAGTTAAACAAAGTGTGTAAGTTCAAAACATACATCTTGCTAAGAAAACGTAGTGTAATCGCCCTGAGACTAGCACATGATTAGTATCGGAACCAAATGGATAAAATGAAAAATAAAAATGAAAATGAATTGTAAAATAAAATGAAAAAAAGGGGGTTGAACGAGGCCAAAATTTAAACTTACTGTACCATATCATATCATATCATATCATATATAAGTAAAAATGTAAAAGAACATAAATGGACCCATTGTAGGTCTGGACACCCACAATGGGTCCATTTATGTTCTTTTACATTTTTACTTAATACTTTTACACCCTTTATTTCATCCAGTGCCCACATACCATCGGTTCTGGATTTGTGAGATACCCCATTTTTATAATCCAATATGAGGGATGATATGGTTTTCTATGCCCCTGTTGAAGGTCTGTTGATCAAAATGCTTAGTGCGATTTTTATACCCTGTACACTGCTTTTTTATATCTGTGATCACTTTTATGTATAGTGTTTTTTTAGTAAACAAATTACCTGGATTTACACCATGTGGAGGCATCCTTTTTCTTTTCCATATACTTTCGGGAATTGAGAAAACATCTTCAAACTTAGAACCAGGTTTTGATCCATTTCCCGTGTATCCAGAGGTGACATCCAGGCTTCATAGAGGCGCCATCTGCCTCCAACTACTACACTCACTTGCCCAGGGTGGCACACAGCTCGATTGATTCTATGCTTACGGCAGTAGAATCCAACAGTTCCGGTAAGTGTACCCCATCCTTTCATGAGTTTGATGACATCTGAACTGAGATTTGGGAAGCAGAAGGGACTGTTACACCGTTCATTTATCCATTGCAGATTATTATGTTTTCTTTGACTACACGTCACCATTGGGACACTAGTCTATGATTACAGAGACATTCTGTTCTTATGACACGTGTTTTTTAGCGCTACAATTTATTGAACATAGGTACACATTTTAGTCACATGGTTTGTAGCAGCTTTTGTTTTTCTTTCCAGGTAGCGCATTAATCATTTTCCTTTCCCTTATATACAGTATCTCACAAAAGTGAGTATACCCCTCACATTTTTGTAAATATTTTATTATATCTTTTTATGTGGAAGCTTGTATGTATAACAGTGTAAATTTGCTGTACCATCAAAATAACTCAACACACAGACATTAGTGTCAAACCACTGGCAACAAAAGTGAGTACACACCTAAGTGAAAATGTCCAAATTGGGCCCAATTAGCCATTTTCTCTCCCCAATGTCATGTGACCTTTTTAGTGTTACAAGGTCTCAGATGTGAATGGGGAGCAGGTGTGTTAAATTTGGTGTTATGGTTCTCACACTCTCATACTGGTCACTGGAATTTCAACATGGCACTTCATGGCAAAGAACTCTGAGGATCTGAAAAGAAGAATTGTTGCTCTACATAAAGATGGCCTAGGCTATAAGAAGATTGCCATGACCCTGAAACTGAGCTGCAGCACAGTGACCAAGACCATATAGCGGTTTAACAGGACAGGTTCCACTCAGAACAGGCCTCGCCATGGTCGACCAAAGGAGTTGAGTGCATGTGCTCAGTGTCATATCCAGCGGAAATAGTCGTATGAGTGCTGCCAGCAATGTTGCAGAGTAGGGATGAGCCGAACACCCCCCTGTTCGGTTCGCACCAGAACATGCGAACAGGCAAAAAATTTGTTCGAACGCACGAACACTGTTAAAGTCCATGGGACACGAATATGAATAATCAAAAGTGCTAATTTTAAAGGCTTATATGCAAGTTATTGTCATAAAAAGTGTTTGGAGACCCGGGTCCTGCCCCAGGGGACATGGATCAATGCAAAAAAAAGTTTTAAAAACTGCCTTTTTTTGGGAGCAGTGATTTTAATAATGCTTAATGTGAAACAATAAAAGCGTAATATAGCTTTAAATTTCGTACCTGGGGGGTGTCTATAGTATGCCTGTAAAAGGGCGCATGTTTACCATTTTTAGAACAGTCTGACAGCAAAATCACATTTCAAAGGAAAAAAGTCATTTAAAACTACTTGCGGCTATTAATAACTTGCCGGTCCGACAATACACATAGAAGTTCATTGATAAAAACGGCATTGGAATTCCCCACAGGGGAACTCCGAACCAAAATTAAAAAAAAAACATGATGTGGGGGGTCCCCCTAAATTCCATACCAGGCCCTTCCGGTCTGGTATGGATATTAAGGGGAACCCTGGCCAAAATTTTAAAAAAATGGCGTGGGGTCCCCCTCAAAATCTATGCCAGACCCTTCAGGTCTGGTATGGATTTTAAGGGGAACCCCGCGGCAAAATGTAAAAAAAAATGGCGTGGGGTCCCCCTAAAAATCCATACCAGACCCTTATCCGAGCACGCAACCTGGCAGGCCACAGGAAAAGAGGGGGGACGATAGAGCGCCCCCCCTCTGAACTGTACCAGGCCACATGCCCTCAACATTGGGAGGGTGCTTTGGGGTAGCCCCCCCAAAACACCTTGTCCCCATGTTGATGAGGACAAGGGCCTCATCCCCACAACTCTGGCCAGTGGTTGTGGGGGTCTGCAGGCAGGGGGCTTATCGGAATCTGGAAGCCCCCTTTAACAAGGGGACGCCCAGATCCTGGCCCTCCCCCGTGTGAAAGTACCCCTTCCATTTCACTAAAAAAGTTTCAAAAATGTTAAAAATGACAAGAGACCGTTTTTGACAATTCCTTTATTTAAATGCTTCTTCTATCTTCTTTCGTCTTTCTTCTATCTTCCTTCAGTTTCTTCCTCCATCTTCTTCTTCTGGTTCTTCTGGTTCTTCCTCCAGTGTTATTGTCCGGCATCTTCCTCCGTGGCGTCGGCATCTTCTTCCCTTCTTCACCTCGGGCCACTCCGCATCCATGATGGCATGGAGGGAGGCTCCCGCTGTGTGATGCTTCTCTCTTCATCTTCTTCTCTTCATCTTCTTTTCGGGCCACTCCGCATCCGTGATGGTATGGAGGGAGGCTCCCGCTGTGTGACGCTTCTCCTCTTCTGATGGTTCTTAAATAATGGGGGGTGGGGCCACCTGGTGACCCTGCCCCCCTCTGACGCACGGGGACTTGACGAGACTTCCCTGTTGTATTCCCCGTGACATCAGAGGGGGCGGGGTCACCTGTTCCGTAACCCCGCCCCCTTCTGACGTCACAGGGGAATGCCACAGGGAAGTCCCCGTCAAGTCCCCGTGCGTCAGAGGGGGGCGGGGTCACCGGACGGCTCCACCCCCCGTTATTTAAAGTGAGGTTCCACCCAAAAAACAAAAATACCTGGAAAAAATCTAAAAACAAAAAACAAAAAAACATTTGGATATTTTTTTTTTCACTTACCTCTAAATGCCTGTTGCTAGGTGGTCCCTCGTAGTCTGCCTGTTCCTTTGCCTGGGCTGGTGACATCACTTCACCCTCGGCACAGGAAGGGCTCCGCTCTGCTCCCTCCCTCCTGTCAATCATCTGGGACCCATTACAGGTCCCAGGTGATTGAGCAGCCAATCACGGCGCGCGGCGCCGCTTGCGCATGCGCAGTGGGTGCCAGGCTGTGAAGCCACAGCCCGGCGCCCACAGTTGAAATGCCGGCGTCAACGAGCGGAGGGGGGGACGAGCCGGGCTTCGATCCCCCGCATCGCTGGACCCAGGGACA
Source organism: Lithobates clamitans (assembly GCA_037952925.1). Classification (NCBI taxonomy): domain Eukaryota; kingdom Metazoa; phylum Chordata; class Amphibia; order Anura; family Ranidae; genus Lithobates; species Lithobates clamitans. The sequence continues at coordinate 1,950,294 of JBBGZY010000008.1, read as the reverse complement.
GGTGAGTGTCCAATTAAAAGTCAGCAGCTGCAGTATTTGTAGCTGCTGACTTTTAATTTTTTTTTTTTGACGGCCCCCCTGGGTGGAACTCCTCTTTAAGAACCGTTAGAAGAGGAGAAGCGTCACACAGCGGGAGCCTCCCTCAATGCCATCATGGATGCGGAGCAGCCCGAAAAGAAGAAGAAGATGAAGACAAGAAGATGAAGACAAGAAGATGAAGACAAGAAGATGAAGACAAGAAGATGAAGACAAGAAGATGAAGACAAGAAGATGAAGACAAGAAGATGAAGACAAGAAGATGAAGACAAGAAGATGAAGAGAAGAAGATGAAGAGATGAAGATGAAGAGATGAAGATGAAGAGATGAAGATGAAGAGATGAAGAGAAGAAGATGAAGAGAAGAAGATGAAGAGAAGAAGATGAAGAGAAGAAGATGAAGAGAAGAAGATGAAGAGAAGAAGATGAAGAGAAGAAGAAGATGAAGAGAAGAAGAAGATGAAGAGAAGAAGATGAAGAGAAGAAGATGAAGAGAAGAAGATGAAGAGAAGAAGATGAAGAGAGGAAGATGAAGAGAGGAAGATGAAGAGAGGAAGATGAAGAGAGGAAGATGAAGAGAGGAAGATGAAGAGAGAAGCGTCACATAGCGGGAGCCTCCCTCCATGCCATCATGGATGCGGAGCGGCCCAAGGAGAAGAAGGGAAGAAGACGCCGACGCTGCGGAGGAAGATGCCGGACGAGAACACCGGAGGAAGAACCAGAAGAACCAGAAGAAGAAGAAGAAGGTGGAAGAACAAAACCGAAGGAAGAAGAAAGAAGATAGAAGAAAGAAGAAGCATTTAAATAAAAGGAATTGTCAAAAACTGTCTCTTGTCATTTTTAACATTTTTGTCACTTTTTATGAAATGGTAGGGGAACTTTTGTACCCCCTTACCATTTCACACAGGGGGGAGGGCCAGGATCTGGGGTCCCCTTGTTAAAGGGGGCTTCCAGATTCCGATAAGCCCCCCGCCCGCAGACCCCCACAACCACCGGCCAAGGGTTGTGGGGATGAGGCCCTTGTCCTCATCAACATGGGGACAATGTGTGTTGTGGGGCTACCCCAAAGCACCCTCCCAATGTTGAGGGCATGTGGCCTGGTACAGTTCAGGAGGGGGGGCGCTCTCTCATCCCCCCCTCTTTTCCTGTAGCCTGCCAGGTTGCGTGCTTAGAAAAGGGACTGGTATGGATTTTTGGGGGGACCCACGCCGTTTTTTTTTTATTTTGGCGCAGGGTTCCCCTTAAAATCCATACCAGACCTGAAGGGTCTGGTATAGATTTTGAGGGGGACCCCACGCCATTTAAAAAAAAAATTTTGGCCGGGGTTCCCCTTAATATCCATACCAGACCTGAAGGGTCTGGTATGGAATTTATGGGGACCCCCCATGTCATTTTTTTTTTTTTAATTTTGGTTCGGGGTTCCCCCGTGGGGAATTCTCATGCCGTTTTTATCAATGAACTTTTATGTGTATTGTCGGACCTGCAATTCATTAATAGCCGCGAGTAGTTTAAATTACTTTTTTTCCTTTGAAATGTCATTTTGCTGTCAGACTGCTCTAAACACGGGAAACATGCGCCCCTTTACAGGCATACTATAGACACCCCCCAGGTACGAAATTTAAAGGGATATTACACTTTTATTGTTTCACTTTAAGCCTTTTTAAAATCACTGCTCCCAAAAAAACGTCCGTTTTCATAACTTTTTTTTGCATTGATCCATGTCCCCTGGGGCAGGACCCAGGTCCCCAAACACTTTTTATGACAATACCATGAATATAAGCCTTTAAAATAAGCACTTTTGATTTCTCCCATAGACTTTTAAAGGGTGTTCCGCAGCATTCGAATTTGCCGCGAACACCCCAAATTGTTTGCTGTTCCGCGAACTGGCGAACAGCCAATGTTTGAGTCAAACATGAGTTCGATTTGAACTCGAAGCTCATCCCTATTGCAGAGGTTAAAGGGGTGGGGAGTCAGCCTGTGAGTGCTCAGACCATACGCCGCACACTGCATCAAATTGGTCTGCATGGCTGTTGTCCCAGAAGGAAGCCTCTTCTGAAGATGATGCACAAGAAAGTTTGCTGAAGACAAACAGACTAAGGACATGGATTACTGGAACCATGTCCTGTGGTCTGATGAGACCAAGATAAACTTATTTGATTCAGATGGTGTCAAGCCTGTGGCAACCAGGTGAGGAGTACAAAGACAAGTGTGTCTTGCCTACAGTCAAGCATGGTGGTGGGAGTGTCATGGTCTAGGGATGCATGAGTGCCACCGGAACTGGGGAGCTACAGTTCATTGAAGGAACCATGAATGCCAACATATACTGTGACATACTGAAGCAGAGCAGTATTCCAACATGATAACGACCCCAAACACACCTCCAAGATGACCACTGCCTTGCTAAGGAAGCTGAGGGTGAAGGTGATGGACTGGCCAAGCATGTCTTCAGAACTAAACCCTATTGAGCATCTGTGGGGCATCCTCAAATGGAAGGTGGAGTATCGCAAGGTCTCTAACATCCACCAGCTCTGTGATGTTGTCATGGAGGAGTGGAAGAGGACTCCAGTGGCAACCTGTGAAACTCTTTTGAACTGTATTCCCAAGAGGGTTAAAGCAGTGCTGGAAAATAATGGTGGCCATACAAAATATTGACACTTTGGGCCCAATTTAGACATTTTCACTTAAGGGTGTACTCACTTTTGCTGCCAGCAGTTTAGACATTAATGGCTGTGTGTTGAGTTTTTTTGAGGGGCAGAAAATTTACACTGTTATAGAAGCTGTACACTCACTACTTTACATTGTAGCAAAGTGTCATTTTGTCAGTGTTGACACATGAAAAGATATAATAAAATATTTACAAAAATGTGAGGGGTGTACTCAGTTTTGTGAGATACAACTTACATAGTGACATTGGGGAATTTCTTAGATCAATGGTAGTGCATACCAGTGAGTTCAGTCCACTTCAGCAACTCTGTTTAAGGGCTTGGTGGCCCACTTTTATTAAAAAGAATTGTAAGCTTCAGAAAAGACATAAATTACCTACACAGGGATTTCCACCACCAATTGCAAATTGCGCAACAAATTACTTCAGCCTCCTGGCTCACTCTCTTGCCACACGGCTGTTTCAGGCCTCAAGCCTAGGCCTTAGGTCTGCTCCTCAGACCAATACACAGTTCTTGAAAGTCAAACTCTCTCATAGCTTACTATCGATCTGCTCTTTGCTGCTCTGTCACAGAGTAAGGCCTGTTGCACAAAAAAAAAAAAATGTAAAAAATGTGGAGTTTTACTGAGTAAAATGAGATGTATTGTTGTCTATGCAAACAGCTGAGTAAAGATCAGTGATACAGCGTTGAGTGCAGAGGAGTAAAACAAAAATATAAAATGTTACATTTGAGTGCAGTAATTTAGGTGTTTACTCGTTTAACGTTTACGTGAGTATAAGTGAGTATATTAAAATACTGGCAGTAAAGAAGAAATGCATTCGTCAATGCTCGTCTATATGCTTGCACACCTTTACTCACCTATACTCAATATTACTCAGGTCTTTATAGGGCTGGCCGAAGACATTGTGCTGCCTGTGTCCAAGAATGAAATGCTGCCCCCCCCCCAAAAAAAAAAAAAATCACGCCCACCAAAAGGCCCCCACATCCATTATTTTTTATCATGATAATTAAAACTAAAATTACATTTATCAGGAAGTCAGATTTACATGCAATAGCACCTTGTCTATATGCAAAATTATATGACATACCATTATGTTCAATTCCAAGGGGCCGGCTAGGGCAGTATAGGGGCGGGCTAGGGTATTATATAGAAAGGCTAAGGTAGTAATTGGAAAGCCTAAGGCAGGGGCGGACTGACAAATTATGGGGCTCCCGGGCAATAGGAGATCATGGGGCTCCCTGTTTCCCCACCCACACTTAAGCCACACCCACACAAAGGGAAATAACTAGAACCAATCTTTGTGGCTCTAACTGCAGCAGCTACAGCAGGACATGTTGGCTTTTAGCTGCTGCAGTGAGAGACACAAAGATCAGTTTCAGTCATCTCCCCCACATGCTGCATTGATCGCCTGCTCTATCCACACACGACCCCCCCCCCCCCCTGTTGGGGGGGGTTGGGGCTCCAGGTGTGCAAAAACGGCCCTGCTCGTGGGGCTGGGGTTGCAATCTTTTGTTCAAGGTAAACCTGACCACTTTAGTGATACATTATTTGATGCAATATTTTTTGTAGTATACACTAAAGGTTTGTTAAAGTCCTGGGGCACCTTTGGACATCACAAGGAGAGTAGTAATGCGGCACACGCAATGGTGAGCAGTGGATGTGGCCCCCTTTTTCCTTACCTGAGCCCGATCGTTCCAGCGCCATGCACAAGCCCAGCAGCTCCAGCCACTGTCTCTCTCCTCATTGGATAGACTGATAGCAGCAGGAGCCATTGGCTCTCGCTGCTGTCAATCAAATCCAGTGACACGGGAATCGGGGGGTACGGCCAAGTCCTGCTGTCTGTGTCAATGGATGCAGCAGCAGGATTCGGGAGCACACCCACACAAGCGCCCCCATGGAATGTGGCTCTCCAATGGGGCACGTGCCGAAGAGGAGGAGCCAGGAGCACCACCGGGGAACCCCAGAACAGGAGGATCGGGGCTGCTCTGTGCAAACCCTTGCACAGAGCAGGAGGGTATGACATGTATGTTGTTTTAAAAAAAACAAAAAAAAAATTGATTTTACAATCACTTTAAACAAAACCCAGGCTTGACTGCACCTAAATAATGTGCTTTGATTACTGTGTCAGAAACAAGAGTCCCACAGACACATACATATAAACCTCACCACAATCAGTAAAAAAAAAAGATTGTTCTATTACATATGTTTTTGTGCACACTGAAAATAGACCCTGAGCTAACATTTTATCTGAGCCTACCTTAAAGAAGAACTTCGTTTTAATAGTCGGAGTGCTTAGCAACCAGCAACTGTTAAAACAATGAACACTTTGGTGAGAAGTCTGCAATGTACAGTATAGTGTATATAGTGCAGGTGTGTGTAATACATTGTAGAGAGCAGGGTCAGGAGTATGTAATGCATGGTAGAGGTTGGGAGTAAACAACAAAAGAGTGCAGGTGTGACAGTAGTGTAACACAAAGTGTAGGGGGCAGGAGAGTACAAAATGCTCCCCTCAAGCAATACTCTTCCCCACTTTACACTTTTAGCAAAAGTCCCCAATCATTCCTCTTAAAAAAAACAGCACTATTCTGCACTCTCACCCCTCCAAGCAACAAATCTTTGCCCCCCAGCACAAATCTTCTCCCCCTCAATCTCCTTCCCAGTACAAATCCTCCTACAACCACTCCAAATATCCCTCCTAGAACAAATTCTTTTCCCCTCCAAATATCCAAAGAACAGAAAACCTCCTTCCCCCAACCCCCCTCCCAGCACAAATCCTTCCATCACACACCACATTTGTCAGCCCAGCACAAATTGCCCCCCCCCCCAGCACAAATCCTTTCCCACCCCCCAAATACCCCCTCCTGGTACATATGCTCTTCCTCATCCCCTGAGCACAAATCTTCCTTCCCCCCAACTTTCCATCCCAGCACAACTCCCTCCCCCAAATTCCTCCATCCAGCAAAATTTTTCTCCCTACCTCTTGCACAAATGCTCTTCTCCCTCTAACACAAGCCCCCTTCCTCAAATCTCTTCTCTGAGCACAAATCCTACCCCCCTTTTGCCACCAAACCTTCCCTTCTAGCACAGATCCTCTCCCCTTACAAATTGCCATCAGCACATATCCTCTTAACCCCCTTCCCAACCAGATCATTTCTCCTAGCAAAAATATTTGTAACCAGCCCCTCCCAAGGCCACTGTGACCCACACCCCAGTATATTTCTTTATCTCAAAGTGTACTCCTCCCCAATGTAATTCCCCCCCGCAGTGCAAATTCCCACAGTGTAATCCTCACCATGTACTCTTTGCAGTGTACTCCCTTCAGTGTAATTCTCCCAGTGTAAATCCCCCCGGTGTAAATCCACCCTGTGTAACACTGTAACCCCCCTCCCATATAAATCCCCCCATGTAAATTTCCCCTGTGTAACACTGTAACCCCCCATATAAATTTCCCCTGTGTAACACTGTAACCCCCTATGTAAATCCCACCCTGTAAACCCCCCCTGTCTAACACTGTAAGTCCCCCATGTAGATCCCCACGTGTACCCCCAGTAAATCCCCCCACCCCATACAAATCCCTCTGGTGTAATCCCCTGCAGTGGAAGGGTTAATTAGTGGAGCCAAGTGCTTGTTCATCACTGGGCTTTGGGACCCCAGCTTGGATGTGTGGCATGTCAGGAACGCCCCCACTCGCCGCAGGCCCTTGAGTAGTGCCTGAATAGTCAGTCTGCCCCTGCTCCCAGCCTGTCCTGATCCCCCAGTATAATCTCATTATCTAGTGACTTATTCCTTTAAACCCTTCATCATCAGGTTTGGAATGTAAATGAGTCTGTGGGTGTAGTTTCTGCAACTTGGGTCTTTGCAGCCTCAGCCTTGACATCCTCAGTGCTGCACCCCGGGGGGGTTGGATGATCCTGGGTACTGGAAGGGAAGATCCTGGTGGAGCTTGGTCTTCACATCCCCCAGCATTATTCCTTGGAGAGGAGGAGTGTGATTGGGTACACCAGGTCAGATATTTTGCTGGGGGAAAGCAAACCTCCAGCCACGAGGATCCAGGAACAGCTGGGCGCGTTCACCATGCTATGTGTAGAAAAAAAACAGGCACTGCTCATTACCTGTCCAATACAGTCCCAACTGTGAAGAATGGTGGTGGCAGCATCATGCTGTGGGGGTGTATTTCAGCTGCAGGGACAGAATGACTGGTTACAATTGAGGGAAAGATGAATGCGGCCAAGTACAGGGATATCCTGGATGAAAACCTTCTCCAGAGTGCTCAGGACCTCAGACTGGGCCAAAGGTTTACCTTCCAACAAGACAATTACCCTAAGCACACAGCTAAAATAACTAAGGAGTGGCTTCACAACAACTCTGTGACTGTTCTTGAATGGCCCAGCCAGAGCCGTGACTTAAACCCAATTGAGCATCTCTGGAGAGACCTAAAAATGGCTGTCCACCAACGTTTACCATCCAACCAGACAGAACTGGACAGGATCTTTCAATTTTCAATGAGGAATGGCAGGGGATCCCCAAATCCAGGTGTGAAAAACTTGCTGCATCTTTCCCAAAAAGACTCATGGCTGTATAAGATCAAAAGAGTGCTTCTACTAAATACTGAGCAAAGGGTCTGAATACTTAGGACCATGTGATATTTCAGTTTTTCTTTTTTAATAAATCTGCAAAAATGTCAACAATTCTGTGTTTTTCTGTCAATATGGGATGCTGTGTGTTTATTAATGAGGAAAAAAAAAGAACTTTAATGATTTTAGCAAATGGCTGCAATATAACAGAGTGAAAAATTTAAGGGGGTCTGAATACTTTCCGTCCCCACTGTATATATATACTGTATATACTGTATATTCATCCCTCGTGCATATTGTATAAGTGTTCTATTTATTACAATTGAATCAGTCCTATTCTTAACAAATAAACGTTTCACTATTACAACTGTTATACTAGAACAGGGTATCAAATTAAGTGTTTGTTTTACATGCAAGCATTCCAGCGCCCCCTCTCCAAGTGACTTAATTTTCTCACTCTGTGTTTCATGAAATTCTCTATACTGTTTGATCAATATACAGAATGAGGTTTACTAAAATGAGACCATCAATGTATGAAGCAAATCAATGCTTTTCATGACCTGCGGCTCAGCATATAGCACTGTAGAGGGAGAGAAAAACTTATGTGAAGCATGCATAGGACTAGCTTTTTTTATGTTGAGGGAAAGTAAAAACTTGGCATGGAAGTACCACGGAAATATCATGTCATGGCCATTGTGTGGTACAGTTACGTGCAAAGATGTACTGTTTAACTTATTGTAGGACAGTTACATAGGACAATACATTGAAACCCTAACAAACAATGATGATCTGATAAAAGCTATTCTCACAAATGAAACAAAACAACACTTTTTGCAAAAGTAAAGGGAAATATAGGAAGCAGTGCCTAATTATATTATAATGTTTAACATCTCTTTGTGCAGGCATCCTTACAGAGGAACTTTACCTATAACAACTTGATAAAAAATAATGTTCTTTAGAAAGGAACATACATTCCACATTAATAATTATGCTACCAAAATTAGTGTGTGCTATAAATTGCCTCCAGCATTGCTCCTGCTTCTTCTTGCTGGAGACTGCCATTATGCTAAAGCCCAGAGCTTCTGAGTAGCAGTAAATCTTTAGTTTGTTAGCACATCGGCCTCTAGCGGCTCTGATTTTCTGAGCAATGGCAAAAATGGAGAGCAACTGAGCATGTACAGAGCAAGGTGAGACAGTGTACTACTGGATTTTAAACAATATAGGCACTTGTTTTTATATAGCTATACCTGAAAAAGGGGCCAACCTTAAGTGATCTAGCAGGACTTAATTTTCTGACTAAAGTTTCACTTTAAAGGCTAAGTTCACCTTTGTTCACTTTTTTTTTCTAAATTCCCCCCCCCCCCCCCCCCCCATGTACCAATATAGCATTAATGTACTTCTTTTGCAAAGAAAAAGGTTTTCCATTTATTCTACATTTGCTTACCTCACTCAGTTTATGGTCTTTAAAAACCCTGCTCCATTTCTTCTGCCTTACTTACTAAACAGACTTTAGGTCATGACACACACACCCTGCATCATCTACCGTCAGCTTGTCAACTCCTTTCTGTGTCATGACCTAAAGTCTGTTCAGGAAGTAAGGCAGAAGTAATGGAGTAGGGTTTTTAAACAGCCATGAAGAAAGTGAGGTATATGTATGTAGAACAAATGGAAAACTGTTTTTTTTTTTTTGCAAAAAAAGTACATTAATGTCATATTGGTACTAGGGGAGCTGGAATTTAGAAAAAAAAAGAAAGTGAACTTAGCCCTTAAAGTCTACGTAAAGGTTTGTTTAAAAAAAAAAAAAAATCATGTCATACTTACTTCCTCCGTGCAGTTGGTTTTGCACAGAGTGGCCCCGATCCTCCTCTTCTGAGGTCCCTCAGTGGCTCTCCTGGCTCCTCCTCTTCTCAAGTGCCCTGTTGGAGAGCCGCTCTCCCTCGGGGCATTCGTGCGGGTGCACTCCCCTGTCCTGCTGCTGCGTCCATTGACACAGACAGCAGGACTTTAACCCTTTACAATGGTGAACTTATCCTTTAACCACCTTGCACCCACTCTGTAGCCGAATGACAGCTACAGTGCAGGCCTTAATTACCGGGAGGCTGTCATATGACGTCCTCCCCTTTGCACGCTCCCTGCGCGCCCTTGTGAGCATGCATCAGGGAAAATTTGTGATGGCCGTGTCCTTTGTAAACATATAAGATCATCTCTCATTGACAGCTCTCCCTACATAGAGACTACGTGTGAGGAGGGAGAGCTTCTGTGCTGCAACGTGAGTGATTTCTTCTATACAGCATCACATACAGGGCCCAAACCAATGACCAAGCAGTACCAATCAGTGTCAATCAGTGCCAATCAGTGCCAATCAGTGCCAATCAGTGTCACAGTGCCAATCAGTGCATATCTGTGCTTCCTCATCAGTGCACATCTGTGCCATCAGTGCCCATCTGTGCCGCCTCATCAGTGCACATCTGTGCCGCCTCATCAATGCACATATGTGCCATCAATCAGTGCACATCTGTGCTTCCTCAACAGTGCACATCTGTGCCATCAATCAGTGCCCATCTGTGCCGCCTCATCAGTGCACATCTGTGCCATCACCCAGTGCCCATCTGTGCTGCCTCATCAATGCACATCTGTGCCATCAATCAGTGCCCATCTGTGCCACCTCATCAGTGCACATCTGTGCCGCCTCATCAGTGCACATCTATGCCATCAATCAGTGCTCATCAGTGCCACCTCATCAGTGCCCATCAGTGCAGGCTTTTTAGCACACATATGTGCCGCCTCATCAGTGGCCACCAGTGCAGGGTTATTAGCACACATCTGAGCAGACTCATCAGTGCCGCCTCATCAGTGCCCATCAGTTCAGGCTTATCAGGACACATCTGTGCAGGCTCATCAGTGCCACCTCATCAGTGCCCATCAGTGCGGGCTTATCAGCACACATCTGTGCAGGTTCATCAGTGCCCATCAGTGCAGGCTTATCAGCACATACCTGTGTCTCATCACCACCAACCATAATAATGTCTAAAAAATCCTTTTCTGCTGAGGAGGCGTACCAAATTCTTAGTGCGGCCGATGAGAGCAACAGGGAGCTCTCTACTTCAGATTCCTCTTAAAATTCGGATTCTGAGTCTGATGTAAATTACGAGCCAGTCCTAAGCAATGGAACACTGACAGACTCAGATTACGAAGATAATCTGCCCACAAAACAAAGTTGTTCTGGTGAGGAGGCAGTGCCATCCACCAGCACCGCAGTGCCATCCACCAACACCACAGTAAATCGGCAAGAAAGGCCAAGTACCAGTGGGGTGTCACCTCAGCCCCAAAGGGTTAGGACCCATTCCAGCCAGGAGTCCAGGTGGACACAGAAAATTTTTCCCCAATAGATTTCTTTCACTTAATTTTTACAGAGGACATGCTATCATCAATTGTGGCCCAGTGCAACCTGTATGCACAACAATCTATTATGAGTAACCCAACCTCCTATTATGCCCGTTCCTATAAGGGAAGAGACCTAACAGTGGAGGAGTTTAAGATTTTTTTGGGCCCCTTATTCTGTATGGGACTCACCAAAAAAAATTAATTACATTCCTATTGGTAAACCCACCCCATCCACCAAATGCCGATCTTCTCCGCGGTAATGTCCAGAACCAGATATCTTATGATTATGAGGTTCTTACATTTCAATGACAATAGCCAGTGCCCTCCCCGAAATGACCCAAATTATGACAAGCTTTACAAAATTTGGCCACTTCTAAACTATTTTTCTGAAAAATTCCCCCAGTTGTTTACCCCGGACCAACACATATTTGTGGATGAGTCATTTGTCAAATTTAGCGGCAGGCTGAGAATCAAGCAATTTATCCCCAGCAAAAGGGCCCGCTATGGGGTGAAAGCATACAAATTATGTGACTGAGCCACAGAGTACACATATGCCTTCATAGTGTACAAAGGGAAGGACACCCAGCTGCATCCCCCTAATTGCCCAGACTACTTAGGATCAAGCGGAAAAGATGTTTGGGACCTCATATATCCACTACTGGAGAAAGGCTACCACCTGTATGTAGACAACTTCTACACGAGTCTGCCCCTGTTCCACAACCTTTACAGGAGGAAGATGCCAGCATGTGGCACTGTGGAAAAGAACAGGAAGGGCTTTCCTCAAAGGCTCATCAATATGAAGTTAAGAAGAGGGGAGATGGTAAGTCTGCGAAATAAGGAAATTCTGGCAGTGAAGTGGAGGGACAGAAGGGATGTCTGCATACTGTCTTTGATCCACAATAACACCTACGTGGAAATCCGCAGAAGAATTGGCCCCATCCAAAACCCAACATGTGTCCACGAATACAATTTGTTCATGGGGGGAGTCAACTTCAGCGAGCAAATGCTTAAACCCTACCTTGCCACAAGATGAACATACCATTGGTATAAAAAAGTATAACATTTACTTTTTTCATTTGGCCATATACAACTCCTCTAATTTACCAGAACTCCATCAAAAGCCCCCAAACCTTCCTTGGCTACCAGGAGGAAATTATCACTGAACGGCCCACCAGAAAACATTCAATCCGATGTTCTTAGTAGACTCTCCGAACGCCACTTTCCCGATAAAATCCGACAAAATGTATTTTGGGGTGTCATTTGTGGTATGCACATGCCATGTGAGAGAAATAACCTATTACAATGACAATTTTGTGAAAAAAAATCTTCATTTTGCAAAGAATCGTGGGAAAAAAATTACAATTTCAAAAAACTCTCCATGCCTCTTACTAAATACCTTGACATGTCTACTTTTCAAAAAGGGTTTATTTTGGGGGCATTTGTACTTTCCTGGCTTGTTAGGGTCTCAAGAAATGAGATTTGCCAGTACATCAGATGTGATCAATTTTTTATGATTTGCACCATAGCTTATAGACTCTCTAAATTTCACACAGACCAAATAATATCTACTAATTTCAGTTTTTTTTAACAAAGATATGTAGCAGTATACATTGTGGCCAAAATGTATGAAGAAAATGACTAATTTGCTAAATTGTATCACAGAAATGAAGAAAAATGCCTTTTTTTCAATTTTTTTTTCATTTATAGCGCAAAAAATAAAAAACTCAGATATTTGTATGAAAAAAAGGACACATTTTTTTTTTACAGTGTTGCATAACTGAGTAATTGTCATTCAAAGTGTGAGAGCACTGAAAACTGAAAATCGGTCCGGGCAGGAGGGGGTTTAAATGCCCAGTAGGCAAGTGGGTAAATAAATTAAATAATCCTCTTCCCGTACCTTCTGAATTTTGTAAGATAATTAAGCATAATTAGCTTTGATATTGAAAATGCTATAACCCAGTTTATTTACAAAGAAATCTATTTAGTAGCAACATATAACAATGTAAGTGACAAAATATCAGTATATCACAGTACTTTGCACCTATTTTGTTTTAAGTACTCTGGTGTCAACACAGAGTTAAGAAATGCAGCAAATACATCAAAATCTGTGTTTATCAGATTTTCATCTGTTTTTGTTTGCAGAGGAGCTATCTGGGTAATAAATCTTCCTGGCTAAAAGTCTGATTCAAGTACAGCAATCTGGAATAACAAGATCAGGTTGGAGGCTACAAGCTCATAAAATAAGATGTAAAAGTCAGAAACACATTCAAGGTGTAATCTCAAGTATACCAAGGGTGTGAATGAGGTGCAGCCTAACAAAAATAGGAGCAAATAGAAGCAAATGTGACAACTGTTCTGCTGGTTTAAAGCAGTTAAATTATTATTATTAGCAGTAGTGGTAGTACTGGTAGTAGTTCTGGTAGTAGTAGTAGCATTTTTATAAATATTTCTTCAATTACTGTTATTGGCAGAATGGGTAGCACATAGTATAAATTGAATGAATGGTTGAGGGAAGGAAGAAATTACATTTTTTCATTACAGTTATGTAGGAAAACTTTCCCTTATGTATTGACTTATCTTGAAGTATAATTTTTTGTAGATTCTATATTTGTTTGTCATAATGGACAAATATATCTGGTGTTGTACAATTTAAGAAAATGACCAGTAATGGAAACATTGGCTTACATTGGTTACAGTCAACAATCAATTATAGAGAAAATCAAAGATGTTGCCTAAAAAACAAGGAATGATCATTTTATAAAATGTAGAGGAAAAGGCAGAAGGTGGTGACAGAAAAAGTGGAAAAGTTAATGAATGACAAAAGCTTTTCATAAGTACCCAAGAAGAGAAGAAGAAAAGGGAAGAATGGTCATGGCAATTGCTTTGGAGTAAAGATATATTTTTGGCACCATTCCTAAGTGTGGTCATAGAAACACTTGAAGGGAAGATATGCAATTTCTGCAAAAATGCAGAATGATAAACTACAGGTGACATGCTGATAGATACCAGAGCAATATCTGGAGATTTGAGGTTATAGATTCTGCAGTACGTTTTTTTTTTCTTTCGAAGAATCTGGATATTATTGCTAAATGCTGGACTTTTTTCTTTTTTGGATTTCCAGAAACAAAACAAAAAAAATTACATGTTTACTTTGGGCACAAAGAAAGAAACTAAACTGTGTTTTAATAAAGGGTTACTAGCTTTTTGACATCTTTAGCATAGGCTGTGATTAGGCCCCATTTGGTCTTTGCACCATAGCCCTGAAGCTAATAGCAAGCCCTATCTGTATATTCCTTTGGAGTAATATCTGGTTGATCTTTATAAATAAACTTTTTGTTGTCTTCTTCATGGATGGCTTCACATTTCACCAAAACTTTTTAGATGTAACCCATGGCTATTTCTATTTCAACCGTGCCTTTGAAAACAACATCCAAAAAATAAATTAATAAATTTGGTCTTCAGTGTAACTCCCATAGCATCTCCGCATTTGCCTTGTGTGATATATAGATGCCTAATGTGCTGTGCAAGGGTAGACTAGCACAAAGTTGACACTTCAGATTAGTTTCAGCATGGTGCAAACATAGATAAATTGCACTCTGCGTGCTGCTGTCTGTATGGGAATTGTTCTGTTTGCTCCTCATACATCATAGCTAAAAAACAAGGATGCCAATGACAAGAGCGGCCGCCGATAGAGTCTTGATTTTCATTAAGCAATGTTAAATATAGAGTACTGGCACATAGCACAGCTAATAGTGAGTGACTAGAAAATTCACAAAGGGGTCATTTAGACTGGGACACTTGTTCATTAAATTGACAAATTGTAAAAACAGCAATTTGTTTGTTAACAACACTATTTCTTTTAAGGCCAATGTATGATGTGGACAGAGTCAAATCTAAGCAGTCTACTCAAGCTATTCTCATGCCTTTCTAGGTTTACCTTTGCAGTGCCAATGTTAGTCCTGCCTAATAAAAGAATGTAAAATTTACAGCCTAGAGAAAAGGAAAATGTAGTAGCGTTGATCATAGTAAACAGCGGGATGGTTATTTTTATTATATTATCAGCTACACAAAATGAATTTAAAGAGATTGTAAATCCTTTTTTTTTAGTTAACCACTTGCCTACTGGGCACTTTTACCCCTTTTCTGCCCAGGCCAATTTTCATTTTTCAGTGCTGTCACAATTTGAATGACAAATGCGCAGTCATGTAACACTATACTCATATGAAATTGGTCTCTTTTTTTGAGACAGATAGTGCTTTCCTTTAGTGGTATTAATCACCACTGGGTTTTTTATTTTTTGCTAAACAAACGAAAAAAGACCAAAAAGTTTGAACAAAAAACTTTTTTTTGTTATAACATTTTGCAAATAAGTAATCTTTCTTCTTCAATGATGTGTGCTGATGAGGCTGCACTTATGGGCATTGATGAGGCTGCACTGATGGGCTCTGGTGAGGCTGCACTGATGGGCACTGATGTGTGCTGATGAGACTGCACTGATGGGGCTGCATTGATGGGCACTGGTCGGGCTGCACTGATGAGGCTTTACTAATGGGCACTGATGAGGCTACACTGATGCTGCTGCACTGACAAGGCTGCACTGATAGCCACTAATGAGGTGGCACTGATGGGTACCAATGAAGAGGCACTGATGAGGCTGCACTGATAAGGCAGGACTGATGAGCACTGATATGCTGCACTGATATGCTGCACTGATGGACACTGATTGGCACTAATGGGGCTGCACTGACTTAGTGCCCTAATTATCAGTGTAAATGTGTGCTGTCACAGGAAAGCTGGTTATCAGCTTTCCTTTATTCGCACAGTGACAGCGCTGAGGAAAGGAAATGCTGAAAACCGGCATTTGTTTACATGGGATCAGCTGTGATTGGACAAAGCTGATCACATAGTAAAGAGCCAATGTCATTGGCTCTTTACACTGATCAGTGATGCGCTGTGTCCGAGGGACATGACTCACCACCGATCACAGCACTGAGCTCCCCCTGAGGTGAACACGAATGGTATGACTGGGAGAACATTATATAATATCTGCCCAGAAGGAGGAGCGTCCTGCCCGGTCGTCAATCTGCTACAGGCCAGGTGGGAACTGGTTAAAATTAAAAAAGTTAATACTTACCTGCTGTTCTGGAATACCCTGCCGTTGCTGTCCACTCCTCTGCATGTACCATTAATGTGGGGGGGGGGGCTGAGGACTGTAATGTGGGGGGGTTGAGGACATTAAAGTGGGGGGAGCTGAGGACTGTGGTGTGGGGGATGAGGACATTAAAATGGGGTGATTGAAGACTGTGGTATGGGGGGTCTGAGGACATTATAGTGGGGGGGGGCTGAGGACTGTGATGTGGGGTCTGAGGATATTAAAGTGGGGTGATGAAGATGAAGAGGGGGGGAGAGCTCAGGACATTAATGTAGGGAAAGCTGCGGACAATAAAGTGGGAGCTGAGGATTGTAATGTGGGGGGGCTGAGGACATTAAAGTGGGGGTCTGAGGACTGTCATGTGGGGTGGGGCTAAGGACATTATAGTGAGGTGGATGAGGACTGCAATATGAGGGCCTGAGGACATTAATGTGGGGGGAGCTGAGGACTGTAATGTGGGGGGTCTGAAGATATTAAAGTGGGGGGCTGAGGACTGTGATATGGGGGGTCTGAGGACATTAAAGTAAGGGGGCTGAGAACTGTGATGTGGGAGGCTGAGGGCATTAAAGTGGGGTGGCTGAGGACTGTGATATGGGGGGGGTCTGAGGATATAAAAGTGGGGAGGGGCTGAAGACTGTGACATGGGGTGGGGGTTCTGGGGACATTAAAGTAGGGGTTGTGATGGCGGGGGTCTGGAAAGCATTAAAGTGGGGGGGCTGGGGGCTGAGGACATTGAGGTGGAGTGGCTAAGGATTTTGATATGGGGGATCTGAGGACTGTAATGTGGGGGGCTGAAGACATTAAAGTGGGGGTGGCTGAGGACTGTAATGTGGGGGGGGGGACTGTGATGTGAGGGGGCTGAGAACAGTAATGTGGGGATGTGGGGGGCAATGAGGACAGTAATGTGAGGGGCTGAGAATTGTAATGTAGGGTGGCTGAGGACTGTAATGTGGGGGGACTGAGGACAGTAACGTGAGGGGATTATGTAAATAGAGGCAGAGGACAATACTGTTGGGGGGTTGATGTCAAGGAAGTGTGAGAACTCTATTGTGAAAGGGGTGGAGGGGGTTAATGTAAAGGGGAAGCTGAGGACACTCATCAAGAGGGGATCTTGATGTGGAGGGGGTTAATGTGCAGTGGGGACTGATGTAAAAACAGGTTCAGATCTGTGCATGTGCATTTGGTGTACATGTCATCGGTAGGTCAGCATGTGCAGTGGGGACTGATATAAGAACGGGTTCAGATCTGTGCATGTGCATTTGGTGTACATGTCATAGGTAGGTCAGCCCACTGATTTTAATTGGCTACACAACCCACGAGAGAAAAATGAAGAAAGAAGTCCCTGACCCTTTTTTTTGTTCAAAGTCGCGCAGCCCCAAGCCACATGGTGCTGCAGCAGCATACGGTTTGATGCATACAAAAATGCTCCACAGGTGCCGACATGAGATTTGGACCTCTTCTGGAAGAAAATGTTACTGACCGGATCTCAATGATTTTCAATTCAATACCCCTGGCATAGAGGATATGTGGTAAAGTTTTCATCATCTGCATATATGAAAGTGACTTTAGAGCAAAACTCCAGACAAACAGCTAAATATACAGCTAACGTAGATTTTGCCTACTGTTTTACCTTTCTTGTTATATACATGAATTTCCCATTCTGTACAGCCAGACACAGGTGACATAATTCATCTTCTTTTTTCTGCAATTCAACATCCTATGTCTCTTCATCTTTAGCCTCCTAAATGGTGGGTAAAAACTACAAACCATTGGCATGATAAACAGTAAAAAAAATAAACATCTATGCATTAAAACCTTATATTTAGCCATTTTAATTGTGACCTACATGGGGGGGGGTTATTTACTGGGAATGAGCTTCGAGTTCGAGTCGAACTCATGTTTGACTCGAACATCGGCTGTTCGCCAGTTCGCCGAACAGCGAACAATTTGGGGTGTTTGCGGCAAATTGGAAAGCCGCGGAACACCCTTTAAAAGTCTATGAGAGAAATCAAAAGTGCTAATTTTAAAGGCTTATATGCATGGTATTGTCAAAAAAAAGTGTTTGGGGACCTGGGTCCTGCCCTAGGGGGCACGGATCAATGCAAAAAAAAGTTTTAAAAACTGCCGTTTTTTAGGAAGCAGTGATTTTAATAATGCTTAAAGTGAAACAATAAAGGTGTAATATTCCTTTAAATTTCATGCCTGGGGGTGTCTATAGTATGTAACGGGTGACCCCGCCCCCTCTGACATCACAGGGAATGCCACTGGGAAGTCTCCGTCAAGTCCCCATGCATCAGAGGGGGCGGGGTCACCGGGTGGCCCCGCCCTCTGTTATTTAAGAACCGACAGAAGACGAGAAGCGTCACACAGCGGGAGCCTCCCATCATGGCCCGAGAAGAAGAAGGGAAGAAGACACCACGGAGGAAGATGCCGGACGAGAACACCGGAGGAAGTACCAGAAGAAGAAGAAGATGGAGGAAGAAACCGAAGGAAGATAGAAGATAGAAGAAAGAAGATGGAAAAAAGAAGGCTTTTTTGTGAAATGATGGGGTACTTTTGTACCCCCTTACCATTTCACACAGACAGGAGGGCCGGGATCTGGGGGTCCCCTTGTTAAAGGGGGCTTCCAGATTCCGATAAGCCCCCCGCCCACAGACCCCCACAACCACCGGGCAAGGGTTGTGGGGATGAGGCCCTTGTCCCCATCAACATGGGGACAAGGTGCTTTGGGGGGCTACCCCAAAGCAACCTCCCAATTTTGAGGGCGTGTGTCCTGGTACGGTTCAGGAGGGGGGTGCTCTCTTGTCCCCCCTCTTTTCCTGCGGCCTGTCAGGTTGCGTGCTCGGATAAGGGTCTGGTATGGAATTTTGGGGGGACCCCACGCCATTTTTTAAAAAATTTTGTCCGGGGTTCCCCTTAATATCCACACCAGACCTGAAGGGCCTGGTATGGAATTTAGGGGGACCCCCACCCCATTTTTTTTAAATTTTGGTTTGGGGTTCCCCTGTGGGGAATTTCCATGCTGTTTTTATCAATGAACTTTTATGTGTATTGTCGGACCGACAATTCATTAATAGCCGCAAGTAGTTTTAAATGACTTTTTTTCCTTTGAAATGTCATTTTGCTGTCAGACTGTTCTAAACACGGGAAACATGCGCCCCTTTACAGGCATACTATAGACACCCCCCAGGTAAGAAATTCAAAGGAATATTACACTTTTATTGTTTCACTTTAAGCATTATTAAAATCACTGCTCCCAAAAAAACGACCATTTTTAAAACTTTTTTTGCATTGATTCATGTCCCCTGAGAGAGGACCCGGGTCCCCAAACATTTTTTTTGACAATAACTTGCATATTAGCCTTTAAAATTAGCACTTTTTATTTTTCATGTTCCAGTCCAATAGACTTTAACGTGGTTCTCGTGTTCGCCCAAATTTTTGGTCTGTTCGCATGTTCTGTCTCATGATAAGTCTCTAGCACACGCCGACATCTTGGAAATGCCCCCCAGGCACGATATTTAAAGGAATATTTCACTTTTATTGTTTCACTTTAAGCATTATTAAAATCACTGCTCCCAAAAAAACAACAGTTTTTAAAACTTTTTTTTGCATTAATCCATGTCTCCTGGGGCAGGACCCAGGTCTCCAAACACTTTTTTTTTTTTTACTAGGATCTTCCGGGGGACTTCCAGTTTTGTTTTGTTTTTCTATGCTTGTACAATTCTATGTAAATGTGAGTGGATATTTTTTAACTCAATTCATTTTATCAATAAATGGAATTACACTATGTGGATTTTTCTCGCCATCTTCTCTACACATGTACATGAGTACCTTACTGCCCTAAACACAGAGGAGCAGAACCAGTGAGGAGGACAACAAAGACCAGAATACCCAGGATATTTATTAAGCACACATTACTCCTATCACTGGGAGTCAATAACAGCTGGCGAGTGAATGGGAACTCTGAAGGGGAACACAACTTGCACTTTATTTGAATCTACAGCACCTTGGCACTTTTTTTGCATGATGGATTAATTTGGTTTACAATCACGAAGATCTAAGATCACTGACTTTTTATATGGAGATTGTGTTTGAATATTCATGTATTATTCATTTGTTTATTGTCAATAACTAGGAATTGTTTTATGCTTTGATACACTGATCACAAGGTTTATTAAGGGGAAGGTACACTCCCTCCCTTTAGGTAGCGCTCTATATAATTTTCTTTTCTTGCAATTTTTTTTTTATGTTCTTTGCATTTCAACTTTATTTTATTTGTGTTTTGTTAGGGTCTATTTATTTACTTATATAGTTATTTATTTTTTATGTGCCTGGAAGCAACAACAAACAGAAGCTTGAATCTGTTGTGGTCACCACAACAGGTGCTTTTTGTTTGCAGTGTAGCGCCGCAGATTATTGAGATGTTGTTTAGTCCACCAGAGCTCCACAGTTTATAGTGCTCCCAAGCATGACCTTTTACAATGCACTCAAACACCACAGTTTAAAGTACACTCAAGCACCACCTGCCCTAATACAGTTCCTCTAATGGGTGCAAATAAAAGTAGGGAATAAGTCCCACATTATCATTATCATGTCTGGCAGGCCTATTGGAAGAGGCGTATGTTTCTGTGCAGCTATGAGGAGCAAGCAGTCTCAAAGTTGTGGCCATGGAGATTGTGAATCATCTACAGGCAGAGTACTTTTGCCATTTTTTTTATGGTGCTGGGCATGCTATACAGCCAAATCATGCTGAGGAGGTGGCCCTCCTTCTCTGTCACCCAGATGCAGACTAGCTCACATTCCACCTCAGCTGCCAAAGCACCCTATTTAGCCTCCTTATTCACAACTGCTACTGCTGTTGCCCAATTGTCACATTTGAGTTTTCTGTATTATTTGAGCACAGCGGGAGCTACTTGGCTCAAGGTGATACACAGTAATTACTGGGTTCCAAGGTAGAGCAGGAGAGTAATAAGAGCCTATAGGGAGGGGACACTAGGCAGAGAGAACCAACTGGCAGTAATTTTCCTGCAGCCGCACAATACTATCAACTTGGCTTTAGCAATCAGGAGAGAGGGGATGATAATGTGGTCTCTACACACATACTCTACTTGGATGCCTGATAGAGCAGAAGAAGAAAGTGAGGAAGAGGCACAACCCCAGTAAGGTAGGATGTCACCAGGGGCAGCTCACATAGAAAAGGAAGAAGAAGCTGCCCTGTTCCACCAGATGGAAGAGCTCCAAGTGTGTAGGACACTGTAGTCCCTTTGTCTTCTCCACAGAGATCACCTGTGTGTTTTTTTTTTTTAACATATGTTAAACAGACAACACAGATGTTATTTGTCTCAAGTGTGGCAATTCCATCGGCCATTTGAGTACTATGTGTATGAAGAAACATACGACCTCTCACTATGCAGCTCATTGGGTACAGATAAGAATTAGACAGGAAAAAGGCCACACTCTTCCTCTTTCCTTTTCCACCTCTACTTCCAGTATACCAGTATACAGGATTCCTTGTTAACAGCCTCCAATAATGGGGATATAGCTTACTAATTCTTAGACATGATTTCTGCATTAGTTTTGATTTTTAAGCTTTATTTTTTCTATTTTCATCTTGTGATGTGCCCAGCAAGTCTGCTGTTTTTTTTAAAAGTCAAGCTCTCTTACAGATGTATCAGTTTACAGGGATGAGACAAACCATTTATCACTGACAGGGGTGCTTGCAATGATCAGCTTTTATTTATTTTTGACACTTTAAAGACGTTTACAGATCATTAGTTTAAAGTTAACTGTGAGCTCTGGAGCTACAATTATTATACTCCCTTCAACGTTCACAGCAACACCTCATATGTGTGGAGCAATCACGGTTTACATACTTGTTTGCATTTGCAGGTGTGTGCAGGGCAATGGGGGTTACGTTTAAAAGTTTCTTTTTTTTTATATATACAATTTATTATTATTGTTTTAACTTTTTAATGTATTTTTATTGCTATTACAAGAGGTTAACAAACCCCCATGTGATAGCACTGGGCAGGTGACAGGCACTCTTTATGGAGACATTGAGGGTTTAATAGACTTTGAACCGCTCCTGATGAACGATAACTTTTAACATTATTTTTTCTTTGGCACATGTCCTTCAGGTCAGTGTCTGTCCCGCCATGCCCTTTCCTTGTCAATCCCTTGTCTTTTAGCTTAGAAGATAACTATTACTAAAAAAAAAATGAACATTTAGTTCCCATTGATATCAATATCCTTCGAATTCCAGATTCAAAATTCAATAACATTCAGTGAACACAAAGAGAACATCGCTCAAAGAAAAAAAAATATATTCTTGCACATAATTGATGGAAATCAGCAATACTTCAAAAGGGAATAGACTATACAGTAATAGACAATTTGTCTTTAGTAAATATTTTTATGCAGTGAAACCTTTCATTCCAGCAAATATTTTCTGTCAAGCAGCTACTAAAAAGTGCACAATCGAATTCCATTATCTATGTAATTCCATCGAAAAGGGTGATCTGTGTTTTGGTATTAAATGTATCTGTTTATCTGTTACTTGTTAGTCCTACTAGACCAATATCCTCAAGTCGTGTCCCCCCCCCCTAGTCTGTAGTCTTTGTTGACCCTTCTAAATAGTGTTTATGGCTGTGCCTGCTCGAACGGCCTTGGGTACTTGCTCACAATCTTAAATAATATCTGTCTTTAAATGTCCTCTTTTCTTTCTCGCTATGTCTGCATGTTGTGCTCTTCTATTCCTGACTCTTCGGGAAATGTACAAGTCTTAGCATCCAACATGAATGCACAATTGCTGCTTCTGGTTTTGCTTCTTGCTCCATGGCATGAGCAGACATTTGTAGATCTCTATCTATGTTTTAAATAGGCCTGCCTGTGGGGTTGTGGTTCCTTGCATTTCACTGTCTGGTTGATGTTTATAATCACCATGGTTCTGCATTTGTTCCAATTACTTACTAATCTGTTTTTCATTCATAGATGTTCCCTTTTCTTTCTTGGCAACAGCTAATAAGCTTTCCCACTATGAGGACGATACCTTTTTTTCAACCGCTTCAATACTGGTTACTTTTACCCCCTTCTTGCCCAGGCCTATTATCAGTTTTCAGCACTGTCACACTTTAAATGACAATTGTGTGGTCATGCAACCTTGTACCCAAATTAAATTTTTGTCTTTTTCACACAAATAGAGCTTTCTTTTGGTGATATTTACTCAGGGCTGGGTTTTATATTTTTGCAAAAAAAAAAAACTTTAAAAAAAGACAGAAAATTATGAAAAAAAAAGTTTTCTTAGTTTCTGTCAGAAAATCATATAAATAAGTGATCTTTCTCCTTCACTGAAGTGATGGGGCTGCCCTGATGGGCACTGACAGGCTGCACTGATGGGCATTGATGAGACAGTCCTTATGGGCACTGATGAGACAACACTGAAGGGCACTGATGAGGAGGCACTAATATGCTACACTGATGGGCACTGATCAGCACTGTCATGTAGGGTTGCCACATCATCCCTTTAATCCAGGACACATATTACACAGGTTCTGAGGCTGATTTAATGCAGATAAGGTACCAAGTGAGTTTAATTACCACCTTAATCAGCAACAGAACCTGTGTAATTAATGTGTGTCCTGGATTAAAGGGATGATGTGGCAACCCTGCTGTCATGTGGTACTGATGGACACGGATAGGTGGCATTGATAGGCGGCACTTATTGCCAATGATAGGTGGCATGGATATGCAGCACTGATGGGCACTGATGGGCAGCACTGATGAGCAGGCACTGATGGGCACTGAAAGGCAGCACTGATGAGCAGGCACTGATGGGCACTGAAAGGCAGCACTGATGAGCAGGCACTGATGGGCACTGAAAGGCAGCACTGACTGGCATCACTTATGGGAACAGATTGGCATCCCCGATGGGCACAGATTGGCATCCCTGATGGGCACAGATTGGCACCACAGATGGTCAGTGACTTGCACCACTTCTGGGAACTGTTGGGACTGCACTGATTATCAGGGCACTGATGATCAGTGCCCTGATTATCTGTACAGTTTACCCTGTGAAGAGATGTCGCTGATCAGCTCTCCTCACACTCTGTCAGTGTGATGCAAGGAGAGCCGATTACCGCCACTTCTCTGTTTACATGTGATCGGCTGTGATTGGACACAGCCGATCACATGGGTAAAGAGCCGCATCATCGGCCCTTTACCGAGATCAGGGTCCCTGGGACACAGCACGCCCACGATTGCCTCGCTTCGCTCCCGTCTGTGGACACACGAGAGCGGGGAGACTGGGGGCGACATCATATGACATATGACATCGTCCCAGAACGAGAGGGGATCCTGCCTGCCATCATTTTACTTTACTGGAGATGGAGGAGGTGGTTAAAGACCCAACCAAGTGTTTTAGGTAAAGATTTTTTGTTAACATGTAAATTCACTTTTTATTTAGTAAAAACAATTGATTGGACATATGTAATTGCTACCCAATTTTATTTGTAGTTTAGTGTTAATAAAGTTTAACCTTTCTAGTTTGGTATGCATGCAACTATGACTTTGTAAAACTGGGCAAAACATGACTTAGACTGCCCATACATTATACAATTTTTTTATTCATTTTCCTTTAGATGTACCTTCAGATATGTAGTTCAAGGGGATTCTTGATTGCATACAAATCGAAAATGCTTTAGGTTTTAGTATATCCAAAGGAAAATTGTGCAAGAATATTTTATAATGTATTCACAGCCTAACTAAGATGGGGTGTTGTGTATACACTGTTATGCCCCGTACACACGGTCGGACATTGATCGGAAATTCCGACAACAAAATCCATGGATTTTTTTCTGACGGATGTTAGCTCAAACTTGTCTTGCATACACACGGTCACACAAAGTTGTCGGAAAATCCGATCGTTCTGAACGCGGTGACGTAAAACACATACGTCAGGACTATAAACGAGGCAGTAGCCAATAGCTTTCGTCACTTTGTGCGTCGGATTTGTGTACACATGATCGGAATTTCCGACAACGGATTTTGTTGTCAGAAATTTTATAGCCTGCTCTCAAACTTTGTGTGTCGGAAATTCCGATGGAAAATGTGGAGCATTTGTGTGACCGTGTGGAGCCCCCACACGGTCGGAATTTCCAACAACAAGGTCCAATCACACATTTTCCATCATAAAATCTGACCGTGTGTAAAGGGCATGAATGTGCAGAACACCCACAGAAATGTATTTTCCTGCTCAGTTGATTGTCCAACAGCTGTGCTGTATCCAACCCTGAGATGAATCATGTTCCTATAGCAGGAAGGCCATCCTACTTAGGACCTATGAAGTGGATGCCTCAATCAGAAAGTGATTGGAATCTATGTATGAGTTTCAACTCAAATTGTATCAGGTAGGACTCTACAAGGAAGTTTGATAAACCCAAGCAATGTATGTAACTGATAAGTCAAAATTGTTTTTCACTATTGTGAAAAAAAAAAAATGTTTTTCAGTAATAATGGTCATACATACATATTTGTTTTATTTTGACATACTTCCCCTGCTTGATCTGATTACTACTCTTTTATGTTTGAGTCCTGCCAAGAGCAAACACTTCTGTATTATCGTTCAAACAGGACTTCACACTCTAAAAGATCTAAATCTAGAGAATCTCATTGCCACGTATCTTCTATCCATCACCTGGTATTCTAATTCATGCAGAGAGAGAGAGAGTTCTTTTTTCTTCATTAGAGAATGCGAGACAGCTAATAAAGATCAATGAAAGGCCTGCAATGAAAGAGTGCTTCCTAGGGAAGCCATCTGTAAACCTTTGGTTTGCAAACATTACTTAACCTTCCTAGTGGTATTTCTGAGTGTGACTCTGGGTGAATTTTCACTACCAAAACAGGTAACCCCAAGCCATATTTAGGATTGCATCGCAGGATCCAGGCAAAGCTACTCACCTTGTCCCCAGGATCCTGCGATGTCCTCCTGCTGTGTCCCTGGGCTGTGTCCTCCGCTCGATGTACTGTGTGCCAGGCTTCGTTCCCTGTGAGCATTGCAACACGTGGGGGCAGAGCCCAGCGGCAAAATCAAAAAGTGCAAAAATACATAACACATACAGTACACTGTAATCTGTAAGATTACATTACTGTATCATATCATTTCACCTCCCTTTTGTCCCTAATGCTTTGTCCAGTGCCCTGTCAGCAATTTTATATTATATTTACTGTTCTTTTTGCCTGGAAACTTGAGAGTGTCCATGGCATCCAAAAAGCCTCCCTTTACGTCAAAAGCGGTTTTTGACCAGCTATAAAACAGCTACAGTAAAAAAGAATCAACAAGTGTCTGGGGAATGCCCAGGAAAAAGCCAAAGTCTACTTACCACCAGCTTGCAGACAACCAAATTGACCTAACAGTAAGCGTTAAAAAAGGGGTTTAGTCCGCACGCATTTGCAAACGCATGCGAGAGCCACGTCACGGCACCCTTGTATCTGTGGTCCTAACACTAAAGTATGAGTGTCCCCACAGTGGAGGCACATGCATTTAATGGATAAATGAGAGCAGGTGGCTGGAGGGGAGCCCACCCCTCCTTAAAGGTACAGGAGCACACCAAACACCCAGCAATAGCACAATGGCTGCAAAGGTGTTGGTGCACTGCTGGACCAATACAAACACTCACGTGATAACAAAAGCTTGCCACCACTCTCATTTATAGCTGGCTATCGCAGTAAGCAGCATTGGGAGGCTAAAAAAGATACCAACAAGTGTCTGGGGAATGCCCAGGAAAAAGCCAAAGTCTACTTACCAATAGCTTGCAGACAACCAAATTGACCTATCTAACAGTAAGCGTTAAAAAAGGGGTTTAGTCTGCACGCATTTGCAAACGCATGCGTGAGCCACAGAGCCAGGTCACAGCACCCTTGTATCTGTGGTCCTAACACTAAATAAGAATAAAGTAAATACAGTAAATAAGAATCACTTGCAGAATTGAGGGATAGTGATTTGTGGGGAAATTTGTCATCAGACACTGAAAGTGATGACAGCGACAATTCTGCGACTCAGCAAATTTCAGTGTTTTTTATTTGATTACATTATTGAACACATTTTATTATTATTATATTATTATTTTTGATAACTATTTATAGTTATTTATTATATTATAATTTATGATATCATGTTTCAAACTTTAACATATCCGGGATGTCTACTAGACTTTTGTTTGTACAGATTTAAGTGAGTTATTCATAAGAATTACAGACCTATAATATAAAACGCCAAATTTCTATGCAAAACAATGTACCACTTTGAGACGCACAAATCTGACATAATCATACCGCCAGGGAGGTTAATATAGGGATGCTAAAAGCAGAGAGCTTATATCATGAATATTTTTTGAAGTATGTAGGATTATGCATGCAGATCTGATTAACAGAAAAGTCCAAGGCTGGTAATCATACACCTGGTCCTTCATCACATCAGTTTAGGTGAATAACCAAGACATAGCTATATCCTCTCAAGTGGATAAGGTGAAAACAGAAGACATCATAAAAGCTTTAAATTAACTACAGTTTGCTTTGGACTTCACAAGAGCTAATATCATCTTATTTAAATGTTCTACTAGCTCTGTGCTTTATGTAGTTTAAAGCAATGGTCTGCAGAATGATTATCAAAGCATATATGGGTGTTTCTGGCCATATAATGGGTATTTTAAACTCTAAAATAGTTTTTCCTTGGTACAAAATTGGACAAGGTCAAACAGCGCCCAAGGCGAACATGCCGAGCTGCCTCCCCCATTACCAATTATCTTACACATACCTGATCATTGTAACTACATATAGAGTGCAGAGGTCAGGATTGGATAAATTACAAAGTACAAGGATCAGGAGCAAAGATAATGTACAGTGTGCAGAAGTCAGGAGAGGAAAACATACAGAGTGCAGAGGTAAGGTGTATGTACAGTAATATACAATGTTCAGGAGTCAAGAGCGGTAAACTGCAGAGTACAGAGACCAGGAGTATATACCCTAGTGCATAGCAGTACCCCTATAAATTATATCAAATTTAGTGTATGTGTCATTATCAGATATGATCAAGTGAATTATATATATCACATGAATATGGAACCAAAATACCAGTGCTGCAAACAAAATTGTGAGGGGGTGAATCCCGGACTCCCGGTGCTGTAAGCATATAATGCGAACAACTCATAAATATTCAATTACATATCACATGTATGTGGGACCAAAATCCCTGTGCTGCAAAAACATTTTGTGAGGGAGTTAAGACCACACTCCTGGTGCTGTAAATAAAAAAAATTAAATACTATAACATATAATGTGAATAACTCCCAAATAATATTCAAATAACTAGTCAAATTCTTATGGTTCATTTGCACACAATTTGGTGTTGGAGTTAGTAGCAAACTCCCAGTGCTGCAGATCAAACACACCATGCAAAGTACTATAAAGTGCACTATAAACAAACAGTCCACTAGAGAGCAAGTGCTCTTGTGCACATTGCTGGATCGAGAGCACGTGGCCAACAGGTTCCTCCATCCACACAAGTGGGGTGGATGTGGGAATTACCCCTTACTGGGACATTGTATTCTGACAGCAGGGACTCTTCCCTATCAGAATACAGTCATACCCCACTTTTAAGTACACAATGGGGTTTATTTACTAAAGCTGGAAAGTGCAAAATCAGGGTCACTTCTGCATAGAAACCAATGAGCCTCCAGGTTTTATTAATAAAGCTTAATTAAACAAGCTGAGGGTAGAAGCTCATTGGTTTCTCTGCAGATGTGAGCCTGATTTTGCACTTTCCAGCTTTAGTAAATAGACCCCATTATGTACTTAAAAGTGGGGTATGCCTGTACACTGATCAGCACTACAGCCATTTGGCTGCAAACAGCTGAATTGAACAAGGATATCCAGCAGAAGCGGTTATAACAATTGGTTTCTGCCTAACAGAGAGGGTTACACACTGATCAAAATTCAACCCCCCCCCCACTGAACCAGGTGAATTCTGATCAGTGTACCCAGTTTTACCTAGTCCTTTGCTGCTCCCTGCAGTGCTGTTACAGGTCCCCTGTAGCGACAGTGGTCACACTCCAGCCTCCACTTTGGACCATACAGGGTTAATCTACCTGTAGATGTGATGATGTCTAGGGAGGAGGAGAGCACTAGAGCTGGCTGAAGCATAGAATCAGGTAGGCAAAAAAAGACTATACCCCCTTTCTCCCCCCTCCCCCACACTGTAATGCCCCGTACACACGGTCAGATTTTCCGATGAAAAATGTCCGATCGGAGCGTGTTGTCGGAAATTCCGACCGTGTGTGGGCGCCATCGGACATTTTCCATCGGATTTTCCGACACACAAAGTTTGAGAGCAGGAGATAAAGTTTTCCGACAACAAAATCCGATCGCGTCAATTTCCGACCGTGTGTGGCCTGTTCCGACGCACAAAGTGCCACGCATGCTCAGAAGAAATTCAGAGACGGGACAGCTCGTTCTGGTAAACTTAGCGTTCGCAATGGATACAGCACTTTCGTCACGCTGCAATGTTAAAAATGGTTTAATACAGCGCACTCTCTTCTTCTTTATAATGTGACAAGAATTAAGTAGTTTTGATGCTCATATTCACACACACTTCTCACAAACTTATTTCGTTACTATTTATCTGGATTCCCTCAATATATTTTGATTTCTCACATCTGACAACATTTTTTTTATATTTTATTTTTATTTTTTTGGCTTTAATGTTGATTCTTTTTTTGTGTTTCTCTTTTTTTTTTTTTTTTTTTGGTGATTTTGATTTGTACTCCCGAAAATGTTTGTGTGTGTTTTTTGTGACAAGTTACTACAACACCATTGATATGTTGTTCTATTTAATCTGTAGGAGATTGTTTGTTGTTGTTGTCCCTTGTTAATTTCACATTGTACTTTAGAAATGTACCTGAATCGTCACCAACAAACTGTCCTTTTTGGATGAAAACACACACAGGAGAGTAGAATTTACCTAAAAAATTTTATTAAGGGCTCACAACTAAACAAAGAGGGAGGCAACGCTGGAGAAACTGCAGAAGTGGGTGAAGCCTTGGACCCCCAGGGCAGACATCAATTATTTAAAAGCAAAATTGGTGGCCTGAGGAGTCCTTATCTTAGGGAGGGCAGTCTGGTCCAGAAGTCCCAGAGATCCGGAAAGCAGCAGATGACATCTATGTCCCCAGGCTGTGGTCAGACGAGAGACAGCATCTTCTGTCAGACCAGACTGAACCCAGGGCAATCACTCTTTGGTCTTCCTTCCACGCTTCCTTCCAGGCTGTGGCTGTGGTGGTGGAGTTGTGGCAGCAGGAGGAGGAGGAGGATCGTTGATCTCAATGACATCCGTCTTGGGTGTTAGTTCCCCACTCAACCCCTTACGTAGGACTTTATAAATCAGGTCCTCAGAGAGCCTGCGTTGGCCCTCCTGCATGCCCTGCAATTTGGTGGCAGCCATGCAGGCAAAGGCCTCTTCAGGACTGGGGAAGGCTCTGAGGGACGCAGAAGCCTCTTGGATCAGCCTGTACGCTGAATCCTGCACAGGACTGGGAGTCATCTTCCTGGCTCGTTTATGTGGCAGGCGGAGGGGAGGAACCTGAGACTCAGTCAGGCTGCGACTGGTCTCAGGCTTCTCTTGGCTGACACTTAGCCCCGCCTCCTCCTGGCTGCCACTAATCCCCACCTCCTCCTGGCTGCCACATTCCACAACCTCCTCCTGGCTGAGGTCTTCCTGTGTATGAAAAAGGGACATAGTTTTAGTATTGTTTTCATCAATCACACACAATTTTCACCTCCTGACTGCTGCAAATTCAATGTTAACAAATATAACAGACTATCCTTCTGAGCCCAGCAGTTTTCATTCTTGTCCCAATTTTGGGTGCCCACTACTGTCTATTGATATGTAAAACACTTTATTAAATCAGCAATTAGTGGTCAATAATAACATCTAGTAAACATCATTTATTTATTGACCAGAAATCTGTAGAAGAATGCTATACCTGACTCCAGCTGGGCTCCTCCACTTCTTCCTGGCTGGAAGGCCCAGGTTGGACATCAGAAGCCTCAGCTGGGGTGGAAGGAAGAGTGGAAGGAAGAGTGGAGAGTGATTCCCTGACTTCAGTGTGGTCTGACAGAAATCGCAGTCTCTCGTAGTACCACAGCCTGGGGACATAAACGTCATCTGCTGCAGCTCCGGATCTCTGGGAATCTGTGACCTTCTTGCGCTCCCTAAGATAAGTGCTCCTCAGGCCACCAATTTTAGCTTTTAAATAAGGGATGGTTGCTGTGGGGACCACCGGCGTCACCAACTCCAGCAGTTTCTCCAGCGCTGCCTGCCTCTTCTGTTTGTGGTTATAGTGGGGGTGTCTCACTTGCCACAGACAGGGCAGCTCCCTGTACTTGTCTATGAACAGGGGCAGGAAATTGTGGTCGTTGAAGCCATCCATTTTCTCTGCAATACACAAGACAAACCCTAATGTCAGGCCAAACTCCCCTAATCTTGTTACAATATAGGCTTCCATTTCGAAGCAGTATAGGCCCAAGTTTAGATCTTACCTTCGTTAGCACGATCTGCGTCTCCGATGCTTCTTCCTCCGCTCACAGATCGCACGTAAGACAAACGTGTGTTACGCTTTATACACACTGCGCATGCGTATAACTCCGCCCGCCCCTGACGTTCTTTCTAGTCTATTCCCCGCCCCTTTTCGTTCGGCGCAGTGGGGGAAGAGCACATGGCGGATAGACAGCAGGTGCGTGCTAATTGTAGCAACGAGGAGGAGGAGGAAAGGCCGGAGCCTGAAACGTCCCGATCCAGAAGGAGATTGAAGGACTCAAATATGTCCTTTGGGGAGATGTTGGAGATGGTGGACATCCTGAAGAAGGCTGACTATGATGGAAAGTATGGGCCTTACCCCAACCCCAATCTCCGAAAGGCCAAGATCATGGTGAAAGTGGTCAGGAGTCTGCACCGGAAATTCGGGGTACGACGATCGAAAGATCAGCTCAGGAAGCGGTGGTCGGACCTGAAATTACGAGAACATGAGCAGTACAGAAAGATCCGGAGAGTGCTGCAAAAAAGTAAGTAGTTGTGCTGTGTTCCTATTCTTTATGTTTATTACGTTCGTGCTGCTCCATGTGCTTTTAGGAACTGTTGTACAGTTTAAAATGGCAACTTTCATGTTCATGGGCACATTATTCGTTCGGATCACACATTTTTCTTTCGGACTATAAAATAACATTGTTTAGCCCATATGCATTTGGCCAGCATTTTGAGGCCCTATACTTGTCTTCAAAGAATTGGATTGTGTAGATGGCTTTGTTACTAGAATGAAATGCAAACTAGATTGTGTGTAAGGAGAGGACACTCAGCAGCTGTTTTCACATCTGGACACTGGAGCACTAGTGTGGGACACAAGAACACCATTTTTATTAGGGGGGCCACACAGGTGCTCCAGTGTATACTATAGGGGGGTCTCCATCTGTGAAGCTTGTACCAAACAGGTAAAGTATTGCAGCTTGACAAAGGGCATTTAAAAAATTACATCTTGGAACTCTGCTAAAATAGACAATTGTACCTCACTTCCAAGCAATGTTTCCTATTTATAGTTCTTCCATCAAATATCTGTGTGCTAATTATACCATTTTTGTTTTACATAGGGGAGAAAAGACTCAGAGGACACCCCTCATCTGAGGAGACCAGAGACCCCCCACCTCTGGAAGAAGGTGAGATCCCCCCAACACAAGCTGAGCAGGAGGAAGAAGACGTGGTGGAACTAGTCACCACAACAGGTGAGTGTCTGCGACCACAGGCTCAGATAAGAGATGGATGGCAGCATTTTTTGTAAACAAAAATTATTTTGGGGTTCCTCTCTTTTTAGGTGATCGTGAGGTTGTGGATGAAGATCCTTTCACATCCGAAAGTGCCCAGATCCTGATCAGGGAGATCATGGGGTGTAATTTACAATTGGAAATCATCAAGCAAAACATCAATGATGTTATTCCAAAATATAAAAACATCATTGATGTTTTGGGGCGAGTTTAAAACCCCTCCAAATCACTTTCTTCTTTTGTGTGCTACAATGTGCGAAATGTTTTTTTGATTTTTCCCAAAGCCAAATTTGGAGGATGCACACAGTGTGTCAACATGTGCTATCTGCCATCACGGGAGATCAATGGACGCGTTTTGGGGTGCAACCCCTTCCTCAATAAAAAAGTAGAGGTGAGGAAGGGGTTTCTCCCCCAAAACATGTCCCTTGATCCCCCCTGATGGCAGATAGCACATGTTGACATTGTTAAATTTGTGTGCATCTTCCAAATTAGGCTTTTCCAGGGGTGATTTCCCCCCATCTGAACGCTATATCAAACACAGTTCCTAAATACTGATGTCTGATATAGCCTTCAGGTTTTACCTAATGTGAACTTTGTAAGATCAAGATTTGTGTCTTTCTTGTTGGTTTTACACAGCCCTGTTTTCTATAAAATGCACATTTTGATTTTGTATAATGCCACCACAAAAACTGGTATACAACAAACATGTTGGTTTGTCAGAAAAACCTTGGGTAAATGCACATGTGATTGTGCAGGTATTAAAAAGATTGTTCATCAAGAATGTGTGGATTATTGTCTCAACGATACAACGTTTTTGGGGTGATGTAATTGTTGTTTTATGAGAAAATTGGCTTTATTTCCTAAGGGCAAATCCTCTTTGCACTACAAGTGCAGTTTCAGTGCAGTTGCAAGTGCACTTGTCATGAAATGTGTTTTTGCATTTAGTAAATAACAGCCAACAGTGCTTTGTATAATAAGGTTACACAATCACGCCATTTTCTGGACTCCACACATTTCTGTCAGGGTCAGCTAAAACAAACACAAGCAGTAAATGTCCACCAAGAATTTCTTTTGTTTTTTTATTATAAAAAGGCTTCACATATTGTCTTGCATATTGATAGCCCCCCTACCCGCAAAGAACTCCAGGTATCGTAACCGGACATCACAGGCACTCAGGGAGGGCAGGCCAGGACGGCCACTTTCAAGCGCCGTCAGTGTTGTTGGATGTAGGATTCCGACCTCAGGCCCAACTGAGCCAGCATAGTTGGCAGAATGTTTTCTTAAAAAATTATGGAGAACACAGCACGCCAGTATTATATGGTTCAGTTTATACTCCGCCATATGGATGGGTGTCAGAAATAGTTGGAACTGGCTGGCCAGGATTCCAAATGTGTTCTCCACCACTCTTCGGGCTCTGGCCAGCCGGTAATTAAAAACCCTCTGTTCCGGGGTGAGGGTCCTCATCGGGAATGGCCGCATCAGATGGTCCCCCAGCGCAAACGCTTCATCAGCAACGAACACAAATGGGAGACCTTCCACATTGTTCTGTGGAGCTGGCAAGTCCAAGCTGCCATTCTGGAGACGCCTATAGAACTCCGTCTGGGCGATGACTCCACCATCAGACATCCGGCCATTCTTCCCCACGTCCACATACAGAAAGTCGTAATTAGCCGACACCACCGCCAACATCACTATACTATTAAACCCCTTGTAATTATAATAGTACGACCCCGAGTTGGGTGGTGGGACGATGTGGACGTGTTTCCCATCAATTGCCCCTCCGCAGTTAGGAAAGTCCCACCGCTGGGCAAAGTGGGAGGCCACAGTCTGCCATTCCTGTGGCGTGGAAGGAAACTGTTGAGGAAAAAACAATAAACATTACTATTTTTTCACAGAAACATGGCAAGCAGATTAGACACAAACATTCTGGGGCAACCTCCAGATAGCATTTATTAAGGGGCATTTAACAAGGCCAAAGTATAAGGTACACCTATCATATTCCCCCCCCCTCTCATGGGCCATTTCTAACATTATAGGGGGGGGAACTCTTGGACAGGTAACCCTCTTCACTTCATTGAGAGATGAATGCCTAAATACAGGGTATTACATGGAACAGCCCCTCCTTAGTTACACTATTGGCAGACCACTGGACAGGTAAGAAGTGTCATAATACAAAGATATAAATACACACTGTACACATTTGAGGACATTTGGACATTCTGCTATTACCCATCAAGATAATAATAGGATACAAAAACTTTAAACAATACCATTGGAAAGTATACAGGCAGGCCCTTGCACTACATGCTTTGGGGAATTCATTCATAAATCTGAGCACTATAAAGAGGTGGGTATAGTGTGTATGGGTTTGGCAAAGTCAGCAGATAGATGATTGAGGATAGAGAATTTGAATCAGCTGACTTAGCAGTTGGGGGGAGGGAGGGTTACTAAAAATTATTTGGGGACACCACAAAAAAGCCTCTGCCACTCTGCCTGAATTTAAATCAAAAATAACATTTCCAAACATTTTAGGGGGTGTTTGGGGTAAAGCACTACTATGGAGCTGATAAAATACATTGTTAAGTGACTACATGAGGTGAATATAGGGCAGGAGACACCATGCTGGAGAGGTTAGTGAAGGGCAAATATGTATGAAGGACATAAAATAATAATTTCATAAAAATCAAGCATGCATGAGGACAAAGGGGACATTCACTGCATATTACAATCATGGTAATTAGGGAATGAGGAAAGAAATACAATATATTAGCAAACATTTAATACAATGAAATGTGATATTAAAGGATAAAAATCTTACCTTCATATACTCCTTCTGCAGGACCTGGATGATGGCAGAACAGGTCTCTGGGATAATGATCCCCAGAGCCTGGGGGGAGATGCCTGTCGAGAACTTGAGGTCCTGCAGACTTCTCCCTGTTGGTAGCGACCAACCTCTGCTCCGCAGTGATGGCTTGCCTCATGCAGGTATTCTGCCTGCTGATATAGGGGGTCAGCGAAGCCAACAAACGGTGAAACACAGGGTCTGTCATCCTGAGAAAGTTCCTGAAATCATCAGGATTATTCTCACGGATCTCACGGAGCAAAGGCATATGACAGAACTGGTCACGCTGAAGCAACCAATTCTTGGTCCATGAACTCCTCCTCACCCTGTTCATGGACTGGACTTGTGTCAAGGTCAGGACCCCAACACCAAGCCCCCGCACAGCACGAACTCTGCGAGGAGTACGCATACGAAACATGGCTAGAAAACGGTCGGCTGCTCAGAACGAAGTAACAGAACGCACTGAAGAACAGCAAGGCCTGTGAAGAGCGACCTGAAAAACAGCAACAAGCAGGCAAGATCACACAGAAAACTCTGATACGAACTGACTGCACGCACTGAAGTGCAGATACAAACCCACAAGCACAAACTGAACGGCAGAAAACGATCTGAAAGCCACGAGTCTGAAAAAGCGCGAATCGTCTCTCACCAAACTTTTACTAACACGAGATTAGCAAAAGGAGCCCAAAGGGTGCCGCTCTTGGTTCTGAACCGGCCTTTTCTAGTCTCGTCGTACATGGTGTACGTGACCGCGTGGTTGGCGATCGTAAATTCTGACAACTTTGTGCGACCGTGTGTAGGCAAAACAAGTTTGAGCCAACATCCGTCGGAAAAAATCCTAGGATTTTGTTGTCGGACTGTCCGAACAAAGTCCGACCGTGTGTACGCCCTATAAGAGTGGACTTTCTTGGAGTTGGGCTGGGATAAGCCACCCCATCCTTTGCTGTGTATGCTTATATTCTTGAATAGTTCTTGAATATTCTTGAATTAGTGTGACATTTCAGGTGCTACATAGATGTAATCCACATATAAATTATATCTTATTAAAAATCATTCTTTTTAGAAGATATAGTGTGTATGTGGATTACATCTATGTAGCACCTGAAATGTCACACTAATTCCTAACCTGTTCAAGAATTTTACTTTCACTTTCAATAAATCTGCACTGAAAAGTGCAGGGCACGTTTATGTCACAGTGTGGAATGCAGAGCAGTCAGGACTCACAGTAGAAGAAGATCCAGCTTGCTCTGGAGGAGGTCTCTGCTGTTTGCTGGGCAGGAACCAAAGATCAATGCTGCAGTGTGAGGTTCTCTTCCTGCCCACATGTAGTACCATCGTTGGGACTATACCAGCTCCAATCTGGGGGGGGGGAGCTCACAGGAACTTAAGAAGAGAGCCTGGAAAGGGGTGTATTTGCGGCCGCAGAGCAGTAAGCAGGGGCACATAACCATTGATTTAGGCAGGCAACAGGGGCATACAATTGTCACAGCTAGATTTTGTGGACAGATTTTTCTTCTCACAACCTAGCACCCCCCCACACTGCGCCCAGGGCAGAAGCCCTGCCCGCCCACCCCTTGTATCAGCCTCGTGTATATATATACACAGTATCTCGTGTTTAAATATTTTATTGTGTTTTACAAGTTACAAATTAATTGCTTTAGAAGAATTCTTATATAATAGAGAGTCAAAAAACCTATAACATATAACAAAGCTTCATAAATGTTTATAGATTGACAAGGTAAAGTTATCTATTGGTATATACTGACTATCGTTATAACAAATCGTTATAACAAATAATGCTTCTTAAGATAAGTAATGTTATGTTGACATTCATATCTAAAAAATTATAAGGTAGAGGTAGTAATATAATCTCAATAATCTAGTATAGATATATACATAGAAAGAGTTAAAGCATTAGTTCCTGAGTGATATCAGTAATGGGATGTTAACTCAGAATTATACGGATTGGCTGATGAATAGGTCATTTAAACCAGGGCCAAGATTCTACTCTATGACTTGGCAGTACCTGGTAAGAAGAATGTACAGACATAAATCATCCCAAGTTTTCTTATTTATAATAGTATGAGTGGTACATGGATTTGGGTAAGGGAAAGTTTAGCATAAGGGAAAGATAGGGGGAAATGGGTATTCCAGAGAGGATTATTTGAATAAATATTCAGAGAATATTAAAGCTGAGAAGTAAAGCAGATATCCAGATCTTTTCAGATTATAATAAGGTATTATTAATATCAGGTGGAAGGTAATATTTGGTCCATGATTTCCATAAGTGTTCAAATTTGGTTACTGTATCTAAATAGATTGCTTCAGTCTTTCCATGGATCATAGCTTGTGTTACTCTTTGTTTAACAGATAGTATACAAAGGGAGTAGTGTTTCCATGCTTTTGCAATGGCTTGCTTAGCTGCTGTTGTTATAAAGAGTAATAGCTTGAATTGTCGGAGAGTTACATTTTGAGGTTTATTATTCAGTAATGCTACAGTAGGATCAGGAGATAGATTTGTCTCAAACATTGTACAGAGGATTTTTTTTTTTTAAACAGAAAATTTTTTTATTGAACAAATCAGCAGTACAAAACAAGGATTTAGTACAGTCATTGCAGTGAGAATAAAAACAGTTAAATTGACCCCGAAGCAACAGCTGTTAGTTTTCAGATATTCCCGATGTGCAAACATCAGAAGTTTCACTCAACCATGCCTCTCAAAACTCAAATCTTCATACATTTTTTAGTAGTACAGAATGAGTGGCCCAGTATTCAACCATACCCATCAAGGACAGCGGGGTGGGTGGGGGGGGGGAGCGGACAAGGAAGGATGGAAAAGGGGCGAGGAAAAAGGGAAGAGAGGGGGGGGGAGAAGGAATGGGATGAAAGAAAACGGGCATAAGGAGAATAGACATGAGATATAAGATGTCTTCCATTATGTTTCCCATCTTGTTTATGGGGTAGGGGGATCAGGGTCTCCGGAGGCGTCGACCCAGGACGACCAGATTTTATCAAACTTCCCCAGGCATTGCCTACTTTCATACGTTAGTCTATACAGAGGGAGTACCTTATTCACAGACCTTATCCACGAGGCTAGAGTAGGAGGCTCTACCATTTTCCACCGCAATAGAATTTCCCGCCTAGCATAGTACAATGTGAAGGTTAGACACAATTTGCTATACCTATCACCCACAACATCCTCCAGATGACTGAGTAGTAGTATTTGGGGATCCGCCTGCAAGACTGATCCTATGACATTGCTCAGTGTGGATGCCACTGCCGACCAAAACGGTCGGAGACTGGGACACGACCAGACCATATGCCAGAAGGTACCCACTTCTTGTTTGCATCTCTGACAATTGGGATCTCTCTGAGGGTAGATGCGCGCCAACCTCTGTGGGGTAAAATATGCCCTGTGTAGGAACTTGAATTGTATGAACCTATCTTTTGCAGCGATCATGGAAGGAATGTAGGATATTAAACACTCCCTCCATTCCTCCTCATCTAACGAGGGAATATCAACCCTCCACTTCTCCCAGGTTTTAGTTAGTTTGGCATCGTGCTCCACCGTGAGGTATAGGTATAGTGTGGAGAGGGGCTTCCCCATCACACTGGAAGTCAAGAGCCTTTCAATAGAGTCCGGTTCCAGAGTGAGGAGGGCAGGGAACTGAGCCTCAAAGGCGTGCTTCAGCTGCCAGTATCTAAACTGGAAGGAGGCAGGAATAGCAAAGGATTGTCTAAGAGCTTGGAAAGTCATGAGCCTGCCATCCTTGACTATATGCTTTAATGTAAGAATTCCCTTTTTTGCCCAGACAGAGGGGTCCGGTAAAGTGTAAAAATGGGGTAACATAGGGTTGCCCCACAGGGGCATGTGAGGTGAAATGTAATTGGGTTTCCCATATATTTTCCTCGCCTCCTGCCAAACCTTTACAGTGGTTCGCATCGGGGTCGTCATGGACAAACTGGCCCTGAGACCCCGAAACGGGAGATTACTCAAGGCAGTGAAGGAACCCAGAATGGCTGCCTCCAGAGTGACCGCGGGATTTTGCGTGGGCTGGGAGAACCACCATCTAATCGTGACCAGAACTGCAGCCCAGTAGTAAATTTGGAAATTCGGTAGCGCCAGTCCCCCTCCCGAAAGAGGGAGATATAAGATCTGCTTGGCCACCCTGGGTGGCCTCCCAGCCCAGACAAATTGTATCAGCAGGCTCTCCAGCCTCCGGAAAAAGGACCTAGGGATGGGTATGGGTGTATTGCGAAAGAAATATAGATATTTGGGAAGGTAAATCATTTTTAGCAAGTTGACTCTGCCAACGGGAGTCAATGGAAGGGAACGCCAAGCAGAGCATCTAGCCGTAAGCTGTGTCATAAGTGGACGCAAATTGTTATCAATGTAATCTTGAACTTTACCGCTAATTTTTATCCCCAGGTATTTGAAATCATCTACCCATTTGAGCTGCGGGTGTGGTACCCTTGGGGTCGAGGGGTGAAGCGGGAATAGAACCGACTTGTCCCAATTGATGCGAATCCCCGAGTATCCGCCGAATCGATCAATCAGATTAAGTGCAGTCTGCAAAGAGGATGACGCATCCGCTAAATAAAGCAGAGCATCATCCGCGTACAGCGATAACTTCTCCTCAATGGGTCCCACCTGAAGACCCCTCACCCCAGGGTCGGCCCTCAACAATATAGCCAGGGGCTCCATCGCCAGAGCAAATAGACCCGGGGAAAGGGGACACCCCTGTCGCGTGCCTCGAGACAAGTGGAACTTCTCCGAAAGGCATCCATTGGTGCGTATTCTAGCTGAGGGGCCATGGTATAGCATGCGGAGCCATTTCGTGAAACCAGGGCCAAACCCAAATCGCGAGAGGACCTCCCATAAGTAGCCCCACTCGACGGAGTCAAAGGCCTTCTCCGCGTCGAGTGAGGCCACCACCCCGTTAGTCACCTCGTCCGCCCTGTCTATGTGAGTGTGGAGGCGTCTGATATTAATGTCAGTTCCTCTGCCGGGCATAAAGCCTGTTTGATCACTGTGGATTAGAGCGGTAATTACCAGGTTAAGCCTATTGGCCAATATTTTTGCCAGTACTTTTGCATCCACGTTCAGAAGAGATATAGGGCGGTACGAGGAGCACAACGTGGGGTCTTTCCCTGGCTTGGGGATCACTACAATAATTGCTTCGCTCATCGTGTCCGGGAGTTTCCCAAGGCGCGATGACTCAGAGAAGAGGGCCTGCAGTTTATCAACTAATTCTGTGGCATATTGTTTATAAAACTCCACAGGGATGCCATCAGGTCCCGGAGTTTTCCCTGTCTGCATTGATTTAAGTGCCCGTAGTATCTCCAAGGACGTGATTGGAGCGTCAAGCTTGTCGTGATACGTTACTGTAAGGGTTGGGATATCAATGTTGTCTAGGTATGTCCCCAGATCCTCCCCTCCGTAGTCTACCCTGGACCTATAGAGGGATTCGTAGAACTCCGCGAAGCAACAATTGATCCCTTCTGGTGTGTGAATCAGCTGTCCCGAGGAGTCTCTAATGTGTGAGATGCTCATCCCGCCCGCCTGTTCCCTAGAGAGCCAGGCCAACAAACGGCCTGACCGCTCTCCCTGCTCAAAAATCCGTTGGGATTGGGCCAACATTTTCTTCTGAGTAAGAGAGGTACGGAGACTAACCACCTCCTTCGTCATCAGTTGTAGATGCGAATAGTGCACAGGGTCCCGGGTACGGACAAAAAGAGCCTCCGCACTACTCGCCTCCCGCTCAGCCTTCACCAAGTCTGCCCTACGCTCACGTCGGACTCTGGCAATGATGGTCTGGTAATGCCCCCTCGTCGTAGCTTTAAAGGCATCCCACACCACAACGGAGTCAGCCGAGCCCTCATTTACAGCCCAAAAGTCAAGCAATTCCGTTCTAAATTGGGAGTCTACTGCGGTGTCTGAAATCCAAAATCTGGAGAGCCTCCATATCCTTTCTACTGAGCCTAGGGAGAGATCCAAAGACAACAACACAGGTGCATGGTCGGAAATTCCCCTAGGCAATATTTGTATGTCTGTGACCCGTGGAAGGACCTGACTCCCTGCGAAGACCAAGTCTATGCGGGAAAATGTTTTGTGAGAGGCCGAGTGGCATGTGTATGCCCTAGATTGGGGGTGACGCCACCTCCAGACATCAGTCAGGCCATAGGTATCCGCCCACTCAGCCAACCCTGGGCAATGATATCCCGCAGGACTCAGCCTGTCTAAATCCGGGTCAGGGACCACATTAAAATCCCCCAATATGACATTGTTATCAGAGGCAAAGTCGGCCATCTTACCGGTGATCTGATTGAGCACCAGCAAGGAGGCCGGGGGAGGCAAATATAAGCCCACAATAGTCCACGTAAGGGAATATATTTTAGCGTGAATAATAACGTACCGTCCATCAGGGTCCAGGGCCAAATCCAAGAGCCGAAAGGGAAGTGACTTCAACACCAGTATAGTGACACCCCTAGAGAATGTGGAGTGTGTGGAGTGGTAGTGGTGTCCCACCCATGGTTTTTTAAGGGTCAGAACCCTCCGACCTGTTAGGTGCGTCTCCTGGAGCACGCATATGTGTGGGTTATAAGATTTAATGAATTGGAACACCAGGGAGCGTTTAACCGGGGAGTTCAGTCCCCTGATGTTCCAGGAGATGATATTAAGTGAGGACATGACCACCGAGAGTGTTAATAATGTTAGGATCAATGGGAGTTGCGGCTCTCGGACCGGACCCCGGGACCCGGACCGGACACATTTGTAGACAGTGCAATGCTGATAAGTCAATTATTTTGGTACAAATAACAAACAAAAACAAAACCAAACCAAAAACAAGTAAAGGATCCCAATAACCGAAGCAGATGAAAATAAAAATAGCCCTATTAGGGGAACTTACATCACACCCCACCCCACCCAACCCCCCAAAACTGAGGCGGGTTTCAGTCCCGAACTTATTCAGCTCGCCGGCTGCAACAGAGGGTCCGTGGAAGAGGCGAGCTCACCCCCCCAAACTTCAAGCGGGGGGGAAAAGCAGCATTTCAAGCGGCTTATACAGTTGAGGGCTCCGTTTATAAAACAACAGGCTGTGGGGACTTAGAAAGTCAGATGAAGGGGAAATATCCCATAGTGCAACCCCACAGTGTAGTCCATCCATCGTTGGGTGAAGATACTGAACAAAAAAAAAAATGTTCCCAACACCCCTCAAGAGAACAAGCAGTTGTAAGGGAACTTCATATTTCAACGGTCTCCTGACCAAATTGTTTGGCAGGGGCATTATCTTAGAATTTTCCTGGAAGGGGTAACATATTTCTCCTCCCAAGACTGTCCACACCATGGATTGAACTGGGCATAACTTGTGCAACGAAATCCATGTGGGAGTACATATATCACCTCAGATCAGAGCCAAGGCTATGGTGAACAAACAATGAGGGATCTCACAGTACATACCAGGTAAACCGTCAGCGGATCTGTGGTAGCGAGTCCAGCCAGGCTGAGGCCTCTCTTGCAGAGGTGAAGAAACGAGTAGTCTCGCCGTCCTGGACTCTCAGGTGAGCAGGAAAAAGTACACTGTAGCGGATGTTGCGTGATCGCAGAGCCGCCTTAACTTGGTCAAAGGATTTCCTAAGCCTCTGGGTCTCCACCGTATAGTCGGGGAAAATAATCAACTTCGTGTTCTGGAATCTAAGGTCCCCAACGTTTCTGGAGGCACGGAGAACTTCGTCTCGGTCTCTAAAATTAAGTAGACGTAGAATGAAGGTGCGAGGGGGGGATCCAGGAGGTCCCGGCTTAGGCGGGATGCGGTGTGCCCTCTCCACCGTGTAATAGGGCGACCAGCGGGCCTCAGGTAGAAGGTCACGGAACAAACCCTCTATGAAGGAGGTAGGGTTATTCCCCTCCACCCCCTCCGGTAAGCCAACAATGCGGAGGTTGTTACGCCGGTTCCTGTTCTCCGCGTCCTCGGCTCTATATTCAAG
The DNA here is from genome assembly GCA_037952925.1 of Lithobates clamitans. Classification (NCBI taxonomy): domain Eukaryota; kingdom Metazoa; phylum Chordata; class Amphibia; order Anura; family Ranidae; genus Lithobates; species Lithobates clamitans. The sequence continues at coordinate 1,906,794 of JBBGZY010000008.1, read as the reverse complement.
GGCCTTTACTTTAGTTTAGTACGGAGTGACGTCCCATGTTCCGTAATGGTGTCTTCGGTGGTGCTCAGTCTTTGCTCAGTCTCAGTGACTCGTGATCTGATTTTATCTATGTCTTGACGGATTAGACCCATGTCCAACTGAACTGCTTCAATCTTTGTTGTTAGTGTCGATTGGCAAGTTGCAATGGCCGCCATGACATCTGCCAACCAGGGGGGACGAGAGTCATCTGACTCCATAGTGCCCGTCTGTGGGACTCTGTGGGTGCCACGTGCTTTAGGGGCCTCCAGAGGGGGACTGGTGGGCTTCTGGGGGGAGTCCAGCTGCAGTGGGAAGGTCAACTTCTTACCCCCTTTACTATATTTTGCGCTGGAATTCCGACGCCTCATTCAGGTGGCGGGGGCCCAGACCCGGGCCGTATTCAGCAGTTGGTATTGGGAGCCTATCTGCGCGGTCAGGGGTGTTCAAGTAGCAGGCAGGATAAAGTTTGTGTCCCCTTAACAGTGCTCCCCCCCATCTACCAACAAGTAACACAGGAGCTTCTTACTTTAGGCCCACAGGGATGGTCAGGCCAGCCACCTCACCTCACTACCTGGGCGAGAGGGACGTGGGCACTCCAGGATCTAATCTTGTGGCTTGGCAGTGTCCCCCAGCGGTCTCAGGTCCTCCTCCACTAGGCTGGCAAGTTACAGTACTCCCCCTATCGATCCGGCGGCCCGGAGCTCCAGGAAAGGCTGCGGTCGCGGCCTAGTAAATCGCGGGGGGGGGGGAGAGTCCAGGCCCAGAACACGGCCTAAATACAGTCCAGGATGCCCTCACCTGTGGTCCGCAGCAGCCAGCAGGGCCCGGTGTGCGATCCGATCGCGGTAGGGGGTTCTCGGCCCGCCGCGCGGCCCGTCAGGAAAGGCCGCGGCTTCGGCCTAGTCGCCCGCGGCAGGCCGGGACCCGAATCTCGTGCCAGTGGTCAAAATTTTCCCCACTTCTCGGCCGGGGTATGATCCCCTATCCCCCACTAGGCAGCAGGAGTGGAGTTGGTGTGTTTTTTGGGGCGATGGATCCGGATTACTGTACGGATCGGCGGAGCTCTCTAGAAAAGCAGCCGCTTACAGCGCCATCTTGGCCACGCCCCACAGAGGATTTTAAATATGTTTGTCCAAAATGATTAGGCAATAGGACATTCCCACCAAATATGTATGTGGGTGCCCAATGTGGTACAACTTCGAAAGCAGTTGGAAGGGTATTGTTGGCTAAATTTGGCTATTCTGGCTGGAACTAAATACCATCTGGTAAGTACTTTAGAATTTGTTTCTAAGGCTATTATATTTGGTATGGCCGATTTTGTAGCTTGCCAGATCTGAGTCCAATTTAAGTCACCTGTTTGGAGGTGAAGATCTGTCTCCCATTTTAAAGTATAAGATGGGGAGAGGGAGTTGCATGTGAGAGTAATTGGGCATATAAATCAGAAATAAGTTCACGTCTGTGTGGATCTGTTTTGCAACTCAAAAATAGAGAATGTAAGAGGTGTGGTATCTAAGGGTTTGTCTTGAGTTAAACAGTTTTTGTAGTCAGAGTCCTCCTAAACCGACAATAGTGATTTTTACCAAGACCTGCGGTGTGCCTTGGTCCGATTGGTCGGTATGCCTGAAAAGAGGGCATACCCTGTATGAATGAAACTGAGTAAGACTGAGCAATTATGACTGAAAAGAGTGTGGGAACCGGGAGGGTGGGAACCCGGAAGTAGAGCTGACGCTGAACTCAGCTGTGAAGGAGGGCTATATAGCCCCGGACTCCTCCCACAAATGCAGGCTGCAGGCCAGCCTTTCAACTTGTAGTCAGGGTCCTCCTAAACCGACAATAGTGATTTTTACCAAGACCTGCGGTGTGCCTTGGTCCGATTGGTCGGTATGCCTGAAAAGAGGGCAAAAGACACATGAGTAGGTGTGAAGTACAGAAAGTTTAATAAAATGAAATAACAAAAGATCAATCCAACAAACAGGCGAATGCCCTAATGACCTCCGTATGTGGTTCAGGAATGTACCTGCTAAAACAGGAGGATCTCCATCTCCCCATGTACTTGATGATGAAAGAAGGTACCCCCTGTTTGGAAGCGGCAGACGCCGCCCCGATCCTGAAAGAATGGCCGGTAAATAGTGTTGGATTTAAACCTAATTTTGCTATCAGGATCCTGACATGTGCCATGAATTGTTTGGAAGTTAGGGGATCTAAGGGAAATGGCAACAATGGACTGTCTTTTGAGGAAGTGGCCAGAAATTTGGAAAGAGAGTCCAGAACCTTAAACGGACACCATCTGCTATTGGTACCGTAAAACTTGACCACATGACCTTGACCCACCTGTCTGGTTTTGTTGTTGTTAAGCTGCAGAGCGAAATGGTCAGGACACTTACTGAGACTGTTCTTGGACAGGAAAGGTGCCTGAGGATTGACCCGTGAAACCTCCCCTGGTCTGAGTAACCCAAAGAAACTTAAGTACACCGCAGCTTTGATCACCAGACTGGGACCTAAACCAAAAGGGGATGATGACAGTAAGTCTGAAATATCCCGTACCATCTGACCAGTGATCGGCAGTCTGGAAACCTGCGATTGACCTTGCGATTTCTGAATGCCCCTCAACAAGGCCTTGAGAGGGTGAGCAGCAAAGATGGACGGACTAGAAGGGTCTTGAAGGGTCTTGAAATGCTGTACGCCTGCCAGATATAACTTGATGGTACTAGCGGACAAAGCCAACACACTGTGGCAATAGGCCGCAAATGCCATTACCGTTTTGATGTCCCACAGACAGCTGGAAGAATGAAGCTCCAAAAATTTTTGAAATTTCATCCAACCCGTGGAGTACGCTTTGAATGTGTTGATGGATAAAGATGCGTTGGCCAAACCGATCGCCTGTGTCCAGAACCTTGTCAGTCCATGGTGAGCAAGGAGAAAGGAGGAACCGGTTTGCCCACCCTCTCTGCTTCTGGGTGCTGTAAGAAAAAATTGTCAAATTTGAATCGAGACAATGCATCGGCCGCCCTATTGAAATCCCCGCTGATGAATTCCCCCCGGAAATGGAACCTGTATGTCAAACCTAACCAAGTTAACCTGCGCAAGAAAGACATGATGACCAGGGATCCTGGCCTGCCTTTGTTGATGATGTTGGCGGTAGCCAGATTGTCCGTGAAGAAAATGACTGAACTACCTGCCCAGCCTGGCCCCCAAGTGACAGCTGCCGCCACAATCGGGTAGATTTCGAATAACGCTGAAGTCTGTGCGAATTTAGGTAAAAGAAAAACTTCCCGGGGCCAACGGCTAGCCAGCCATTCAACCCCACACATGGCCGCGAACCCCCCTGATGCAGCTGCATCAGTGAAAACCCTGGGCGATGTGCTGGAAGGCTGGGGAATGAGCAAAGAAATGCCATTCCAGTCCCGCAGGAACTGATCCCATATGACCAGATCAGCGCGTGCATCCGCTGGCAAGCTGACACCAGCAACCCCCTCCTGAAAAAGGGGCAAAAGGGCCAGCAATCTGGAGACAAAAGCCCTACCTTGCGGAATGATCCTCATCGCATGATTTAGCATGCCCAAAAGCGACTGCAACCCCTGTTTTGAGCAGACTGGAGACCGGACGAATGCGTGTATGGTCTGCCGAATTCTGTCCAACTTCTCTTTGGGCAAACTAGCAATCATGCGATCGGAATCCAGCATGATACCTAAAAATTTTATGATATTGGCAGGACCTTCCACTTTGTGAATTGCCAGAGGCACATTCAATTTGGCAAACAGATCCGTGAGACACTGCAAATCCCTGGGTGGCCGGCCAGGGTCCTCTACAAGCAGAAAATCATCCAGGTAGTGTACCACACCAAGACAACCTTTGCAGTGACCCAATATCCAATGTAGAGTCTGGGAGAAAATGTCGAACAAACAGGGGCTACTCTTTGACCCAAACGTTAATTTGGTGGCAAAATAGTAATGACCCCGCCATATGATGCCGTGCCATTGCCAAAGCGCAGGACTGATAGGCAGAAGCTTGAAGCAATGTCAGCTTTTGACAACCAAACCCCTTTTCCCAATTGAAGAATGAGCTGAATGGCTGAATCCACCGAAGAATATTTCAACGAAAATTCCTCAGAAGGGATCAGTGAATTAAGACTCGGAACATGCGAAGAATGAGGTGCGGACAAATCAAAAATAAGACGATGTTTATTGGAAAATTTTCCACACACAACCCCAATTGCACTGACCCTCCACATGTCGAAAGGTGAAGACTTGAAAGGCCCAATCACAAACCCTTTATCCACCTCAATAGCCAACAGATTGTCTACTAGTGAAGCATGGTGGTCTGCAGACAAAAGATTCCTACATTCAAAGGTCTCGGTAGGCAACGTGATTAACCCTGTGTGGAACCCAAATGTGAACCCATCTAACAGGAATTGCCTGACACCAGAGGATGGGTGACCCTCTAGGTAAGCCCCTAGAATAGATACCTCCACTCGGCTTAGTCATACCGAACTGAAGGGTTTGACCATGCAGGAAGACTTGGGATGTGCCCGAAAGCAATTAGAACACACGTGCAGGAGCCTACACTGGTTGTAATTGCAGCCGGAATGATTAAAATTGTTGCATACCTGTGACTTGCCTAAAAAATGAATGGTCCTACCCAACTTGTCCACTTGTCCGGACGGTCCTGTGGAGGACACACCGGCCCCCTGTTTGCTAACCCCTGATGGACCTGGGGCCTCAAAAACTGGACACCAGGCGGAAGTATGCGCAGAGGACTGGCAGGTGCTGCATACCGGAGACTTCTGGCTGGCAAAGTGCCTACAGAAAAGTTCCATGTCTATGTTGCTCCAACACATGACCACCTGGAACTGAGTCCAAGTGGCCGCTGCTTTGGCCGAGAACGATCGGTGATAGTCATAAAAACTACACCCACCATACTTGTGCGCCAGATCCACCACCTTGTGAAGATACAAATCTAACTCCACCCTCCTATCCGGGCTGACCGCACAAATGATATCCCGAAAGATGCCAAATGCGAGCACGAATTCCGCCACGCTAAGCTTGCGGTTGAGCCTGGGGTCTTTGGTTTTTAAGACAACCGACACGTCACCGCAAGCATAGGACTTGTTCTCCGTGACATCTTGTGAAGCTATCAGCAGGGAAGCCAAATTGACATCCTTCCCTTCCAATATCTCTTTCTTGAGGTTGGCAGGAATGAAATGAGATGGTGACACCGCTGGGAAAGTTTCTAAAGGTGATGGAGCTGCCACCGGCAAGGAAACAGCAACATTACCTGCGGTAACACTGGGAAGAACTGGAGCTGGGGGTGCAGGTGACACCTGGGTTCTGGCTGCATGTGCTTCCACCACCTCCATTCTGTCCTGCATCTGAGACATGGATGTGGAAAGTGTGTTCAGCAACGCATGTATCTGCGTGAGTGAATTGTGCACCGACACCTGACTCGAACTGGTAGAAGGGAGTGGCTGCGCCAGATTGGGGAACAACAACCTAAAAAGTTCCGCCTTCCTGGCCGTGGCTGGAAAAGAAATGCCCCTACGGCGAAGTTCTGCCGTAAGCCTGGGCACAGTCCAACTTCTTAGTGACGGGGTGCTGCCGTGCTCCGAACCCCCAGTAAGGGATGGAGGAAACAAGGCGAACTCATCGCTTTCTGACACATGTGACATGGTTGAATCTAAGATAAAAACAACAAGAAACATTTGAGAAAAATACATACCTCCCGTCCCACCCTCCCCCCAAATGACCAGACTGGAGAAACGTGGGTGCAGTAATGTGCCAACCAGCGTGTGCATGAAACTTAAAGTGCAACCACCCTATGTGTGTGTACTGCGTGAGCCCGAGCAACCTGTAGCGCCAAGACAGGCAATTAAAAACTAACACTCAGGGCTACAACTACCCACAGAGCGTGGTGGGTACAGAAATGAGAAATAGGAAGTGAAAGTGCAACGTATGACGTATGAATGTCGGCCGAGAACCTGTATTGACACTTACAAGTGACTTCTGGCCCATAAAGATCTAAAGTCGTGCTAAATCCTGATTGTGAACTGACTGCAACCCTTCGTGACCCAAAATGACAAGCACACACCTGTGTTGGGGTGAAAGCAGGGACAACATGAACTAATCACCTGCGAGGTGATGCACCTGGATAAAAATTGACAGACAGTGAAAACCAATCTGAAACACTTATCCAGCAAAAGAAATGAGTCCAGCCATGCCCCTGACAACCTACTGTTCCAACTCCCCTTTTCTCTTTTTTTTTTTTTTTCTTTTTACCTGAACACACCTGATGCTTAGCAAACACAATGATCCCTGTGAACAAAGACTGCAGGAACAAACCTAAAATAAACATAAGAAAATGCCATGTCAGCAAGGATGTTCCAGACATGCATGGCAAACTCCCCCCCCGCAGTACATGGTGCACCAGAAGGATTGGTGCTGTACTGGACCCCTGCACAGAACCTGCCCATGTGTGTGTACCCACACATGGAATGCGGACCAGTGTGGAGAGTGATTCCTGCTGTGAGCCCTCCCCTCCCCTCGGCGTACCTGGGGGCCACTGAAATGCGCTCCCCCTCCCAGGACTGCCGCCGTTCAGGATGACCCAGCTCGCTGAGCATCCACCTGCAGAGGAAACTGACCAGCCTGCAGCTCCCTCCCCCCCCTCCTCCTCCAGGACTGCCGCCGTCCAGGATGACCCAGCCTGCTGAGCATGCACCTTGCCTTGAAAAGGAAACTAACCAGTCTGCAGCTCCCTCCCCCCCCCAGGACTGCCGCCGTCCAGAATGACCCAGCCTGCAGCCCCCCCCCTCCGACCGACAAGCTGTGCATCCAAGGATTGCTGGCATGGTGACTGGCCACCCCTCCCCCTTCCTCGGCCGTCTGATCGAGACAAGTTTGTGCCACATGCCCTGACACCCCCCCGAGGCATCGAAAAGGGACACCCCACCCCACCCCACCTACCTTCCACCCACACTACTTGATAACTCAACGAGGTGCTGCGGTGCACTGAGTTGAGTGAAACCACCGGAAATGACGTCGGCGACCCGGAAGTAGAGCCGATGCTGAACTCAGCTGTGAAGGAGGGCTATATAGCCCCGGACTCCTCCCACAAATGCAGGCTGGCCTGCGGCCAGCCTTTCAACTTAATTTGGAGATACCTGAAGGTTTCTGATTGTGGTAGATTATATTGTTTGCATAATGTCCGGAAAGTTATCATGTTGGAGGATTGAAAGAATTGTGTGTTCGTATTAGACCAATTTTAGACCATGCCGAAAAAGATGTTGGGGATGACCAGGCCGGGTGGAAGGAAGGACTGTGGCGGAAGGAAAGAAGAGGATTTTGTTGTGATTGTAATCCGAAACAAGTTTTCAGTCTATCCCAAATGGAAAGGCTATGTTTAGTGTAGGGATTAGTAATAGTTTTCCGTTGTTTAGGAGCAAGCCACAAAAGATTGGCAGTAGACAAAGGGTCACAATCTACTGACTCAAATGCAACCCATAGCAGTATTTCCTTGGTGGCATCATATTTGGTCAATTGAGTTAAATGGGCTGCCTAATAGTATTTCGTAAAATCAGGTACTCCCAAACCTCCTCAAATTTTGGGGGAATATAGAGTATGTTTGGGTAATCAATGTCAGAGTTTGTCACAAATGTTTTGAATAGTTTTACGTTGGAGAATGCATAGAAAATGAGATGGAACTGGTATAGGAAGTACTCTAAATAAATAAAGGATTTTAGGAAGAATAGACATTTTAATAACTGTTATGCGGCCCATCCATGCTAGTGGTAGTGATGACCAAGTTGAAAGCAATTTAGTAAGTTGTGTCAATAATGGAGGATTGTTAGACATATAGAGATCTTGTAGTTTGGCTGTGAGATTAATACCTAAATATGTTATATGTGCTGTGGACCAGGTAAATGGGAGGGAGTTGTGTAATTGAGATTGGAGTTCAGGTGATAATGATATATTTAAAGCTTTGGATTTATGGGAATTAATCATGAGGCCAGATAATTGTCGAAATTCAGTAAGGATGTTAAGAAGGACCGGTGTAGATAATAGGGGTTCAGTAAAAATAATTAGGACTTCATCTGCGAATAGGCACATTTTTTGATGGTGTCCACCTAGTTCAATACATCTGATGTTTTTATTGGAACGGATTAGTTGGGCCAGGGGTTCTATTGCTAAAGTGAAGAGGAGCGGGGATAGGGGACAACCCTGATGTGTACCTCTCTTGATGGTAAAGGAATCAGAACAAAATCCCGAGTAGGATATAAAAGCTTTTGGATTCTGAGGATACAGGGTAGAAATCCACCTCAGGAGATGTGTGTCAAATCCCCATTGCTGAAGTATTGAATTTAAGTAAGGCCAGGAAAGTGAATCAAAAGCTTTTCTTATGTCGAGTGAAAGAAAACCTGTTGGGATATTTCGGGTATGTGCTGTGTGAGCTGACAGTAAAGCATGATGTATGTTGTCTCCTACCTGTCTGGAGGGGATGAATCCTGTTTGGTCTTGATGTATTAGAGTATCTATAATGGGATTGAGTCTGTTAGAGAGGACTTTAGCCAATAATTTTATATCAATGTTGAATATTGATATTGGCCTATAATTAGACCAAGAGGTATCATCTACTTTCGGTTTTGGGATTATAGAAATGGAGGCAACAAGAGGTTCTGGACGGAAGGAATGGCCTGTGAGGAGGGAGTTGAATGCTTCAACCATGAGTGGGGATAGTAATGTTGCGAACCTCTTATAATATGTGGCTGAAAAACCATCTACTCCTGGGCATTTACGTGGTTTTAGTGATTTTATTGCTGTTTGTATTTCAAATTCAGTTATTGGCTTGTCTAGGGCTTCTTGTTGAGTATGAGAAAGGGAAGGTAGATGTATTGAGGATAGGAGGGTAGTTAATCGTGATTGATCAAATTTATGCAGGTCTTTACAGAGTTTGGACAATTTTCTTTGAAATTCTTGTACGATTTTTCGTACATTGCTGGTATAATTATCTTTGGTTAATTTTAGTCTAATGGGTTTCGGGTTATAGGTTTTTTCCGTAATCCAAGGGCTAAAAAAGTGTCAGGTTTATTGGCCTCCATATAGAAATTATGCTTAGATTTTCGGAGAATCCTTTCTGCCGACTCCGTCAAGAAAAGTTCCAGATGTGTTTTATCATATAGTTTTCTTGTTGATGGGGAGGGAGTGGTTTGGAAATTCTTCGAACCTTCTTTGAATGCAGCTTCTAGTTTTTTATGAATCAGTCGCTTTTGTTTATGGAAATGAGAGGCTTGACTTATACAAACCCCTCTGATACATGGTTTTAGTGTTTCCCAATGAGTCAGAGGATTTGTATCATCAATATTGTTATTAACTATGTAATCTTTAATAGCTTTCTCTATTGTTTGATTATATGTAGAATTTGCTAATACTCCATCATTAATGTGCCAAGTTCTGTGATTTGGTCTTGGGATTAGCGAGAAAAGGGATGGCATCACTATGTTATGATCAAACCACGTACATGGTATAATGTTTGAGTTTAGTATATATACAGAGAAATTGACTTTGATTAAGAGGTGATCTATGCGTGAAAATTGTATGAGGATGGGGGTAATGGGTGTATTGTCTTCTAGCTGGGTTTTGTTCTCTCCAGGTATCAAGAAGAGAATATTGGTTAAGAAGTTGTTGATAGGAGTGACGTTGGTTTGGGATAGGTGTTGGGGATTTATCTAAAAAAGGATATTTCGTTTGATTTGAGTCTCTATCTAATATACGGGTGCCACGGGTATGTTTTTCTACCACAGAAAATAGATGGGATAGAAATAACAGTGGATTTTTGTTTGGAGCATAGAAATAAACTATTGTGATTTCAGTATCTTGTAGAAGACCAGATAAGAGTATATATTGACCTTCAGGGTCTTTTAGTTCCATGTGGAGTGTGAATGGTGTTGTATAATAAAAGGCAATCAGTACACCTCTTTGTTTGGTGTCAGCTGATGAGGTGTAAACTTGGGGATATTTACAACTAAAGAATTTTGGAAAGGATTGAATCGAAAAATGTGTCCCTTGTAAGCATACCACATGTGCATTTAGTTTTGAAAAGGATCGAAACGTTTTGGTACGTTTCGGGGGTGAATTGAGGCCTTGTACTTTAAGCGTTATTATTTTTAGAGGAGCCATTATTGGAATTGGAAAAAAAAAAAGGGGGGAGTGTTATTTGAGATATTTTGTGCAAAAAAACTCTCTGGAAGGATTGGGGTGACAATGGTTAGGGAGAGAGTAGGGAAAAGTGAGGGTTGATGATGGGGTTAGTCAGTATATTGTGTGTGTGTATATGTGTGTATATATATATATATATATATATATATATATATATATATATATATATATATATATATATATATATATATATATATATATTACAGTTAGTATCATAAGAAGCTTGTATTACAACAAAAGAGAAGGTGGCTCCTAAATGGAACTAGTATCCACAAGGTAGTGAAAGAACACCAACCCATGGGTACAATTTGTCCAAAGAGTGTCCAAACTAAACCGTTGGGCACTCGAGGTTGTATTGGAGGTACAGTGGCTGTCTCCGGGACTACAACAACCATCAAGTCTTAAGTATAGTAAATATTTGAGGTAACAACTGTGGATCCATTTGTTATGGTTAAGTAAACGAAGTTGTTTATTCTAGAACAGTGTTTCAATCAATGTTTAAGTAGAATGAAAACACTGTTTAAGAATTGGATCCAAAAAAATAATTGCATTCTTTAAAGTAATATAAGGAGAAAGAATAGGTTTCATATTACCTATATGAGGATAACATGAATCCCAATACGGATTTGTAGGCAGGTAAAGGAACCTAGAAAAGGAACTAAAGAACTAAATTACATGAATATTATATTCTTCCTAAATAAGGGTGAATAATTTATAAATTGTAGAGTTTAAGGAAGGTTAAAGTGATATGTTCTGTTAAAAGGGTCTTATTATAGACAAAGTTTATGTTTGTCTTAAATGCACTTGAGATATACCCAGACAAATAGATCAGTAACCAGGATTAATATTTAGTTTGGATCTGTTTGTGTGGAGGATGTAATTTTGCAAGTTGTCATTTATACTTATACATATAGTTAGTCAGTGAAGCAAAGCGACTTCTCTTATGGATGCTAGATGACGATAGTTGTTCAGGAATGTTTTTTTGTTGTTGAGGGGAACCAGAATTCGCACAACGCTTGGAACTTTCTGCAAGTGTTTCTGGTGTTGACAGGCGAAGTTCAAGAATTGTGGCTAGTAGGTCATCGGCTGTTTTACAGGTATAGGTGGTTCCTTTGTATGTAAAATGAATGGTGAAGGGAAAACGATGGGATGATATGGGATGCGATGATGTTGAAGTACTTGTAAATGAGGTTTCATCGCCTTCCTCTTTATAAGTGTTTGTTGAGAAAGTTCTTGGTATATTTGATATCGATGACCTTGGAGTATGAGGGAATCTTTGTCACAGGCAGCTTCCAATAACTGTTCTTTTGCTCGGAAAAAGTGTAATTTAATAATGATATCTCGTGGAGGACCGCCTTCTTTATGCGGTGTCAGAGATCTATGTATTCTGTCCATTTCCAGGCCTTCAATGGGGAGAGAAGGGGCTAATTCCTGGAATAATGCAGTGACTGTTGATTGAAGATCCTCAATTACCTCAGGGATACCACTAATGCGGAGACCAGTAGATGTTGAGTTGTGAGCGAGGCTTGAAGTAATGGGCTGTTATGTCCCGGTCGGAGCAGAGCGCTTAGGCAGACATGTCCGTCTCAGGCAGCTGCGCGCATGCCCCTTTCATGTATATACAGTATCTCACAAAAGTGAGTATACCCCTCACATTTTTGTAAATATTTTATCATATATTTTCATGTGACAACACTGAAGAAATGACACAATGTAAAGTAGTGAGTGTACAGCTTCAGTATGTCACAGTACATGTTGGCATTTGTGGTTCCCTCAATGAACTGTAGCTCCCCAGTGCCGGCAGCACTCATGCAGCCCCAGACCATGACACTCCCACCACCATACTTGACTGTAGGCACGACACACTTGTCTTTGTACTCCTCACCTGGTTGCCACCACACACGCTTGACACTATCTGAACCAAATAAGTTTACCTTGGTCTCATCAGACCACAGGACATGGTTCCAGTAATCCATGTCCTTAGTCTGCGTGTCTTCAGCAAACTGTTTGCGGGCTTTCGTGTGCATCATCTTTAGAAGAGGCTTCCTTGTGACAGCCATGCAGACCAATTTGATGCAGTGTGCGGCGTATGGTCTGAGTACTGACAGGTTGACCCCTCCCACCCCTTCAACCTCTGCAGCAATGCTGGCAGCACTCATATTGCCGTGCATTAAGTTCTTTGGTCGACCATGGTGAGGACTGTTCTGAGTGGAACTTGTCCTGTTAAACCGCTGTATGGTCTTGGCCACTGTGCTGCAACTCAGTTTCAGGGTCTTGGCAAACTTCTTATAGCCTAGGCCATCTTTATGTAGAGCAACAATTCTTTTTTTTCAGATCCTCAGAGAGTTTTTTGCTATGAGGTGCCATGATGAACTTCCAGTGACCGGTATGAGAGAGTGAGAGCGATAACACCAAATTTAACACACCTGCTCCCCATTAACACCTGAGACCTGGTAACACTAATGAGTCACATGACACCAGGGAAAATTGATAATTGGGCCCAATTTGGACATTTTAACTTAGGAGTGTACTCACTTTTGTTGCCAGTGGTGTAGACAATAATCACTGTGTGTTGGGTTATTTTGAGGGGACAGAAAATGTACACTGTTATACAAGCTGTACACTCACTAGTTTACATTGTAGCAAAGTGTCATTTATTCAGTGTTGTCACATGAAACGTTATAATAAAATATTTACAAAAATGTGAGGGGTGTACTCACGTTTGTGAGATACTGTGTGTGTGTGTGTGTATATATATATATATATATAAACATAAATATATATATAAACATATATATATATATATATATATATATATATATATATATATATATATATATATATATAATTTCAGGTTTTAAAACCATTGGGCCTGTGTACAATAATTACCACCACAGCATGGATCAAAAAGGCACCAAAATGCCCCCTTAGCATAGGTCTATTACAGTTTTGATGCATTAATCGCTGGATCTCTGCTGTAAGGGGCTTACACTCCTCTACTTGTGCTGTGACAATTGTTCTTCTACAAGAGGGTGCAGAAATGACTTATGTACAGAAAAAAGCATAAAATCTTGCATTATTAGCAAACAAGCATAGTGATCCACTGCACACTATTGTTAGCTACTATTATCACAGGGTTATGTATAATTACTGTATGTATTAGCACTTCCTGTTTTAAGGAAGAGCTTTGAAAACTCCAGAAGGAGGAAGTGAGGAGAGAGACAGAACTGAGCCACATGGCCATATGCACACAGGGGCTGCTACTACTGCTGAATTTTCTCCCAGATCAGAAGCAGAGACTAATATTGTTACACCACAGTTCCTGCCGGTAAGAAGTTCTATTCCAGTCTGGTTGGACAACAGTTGGAAAATCCCTTCCTCCGTGACCTCTGATCTTGTCTTCGGCTTTCTGACAAAACGACAGGTGCCCTTAGACTCAGGGACCCTGCAACTGGACTTTGCTGCAACATTAATTTGGAGGTATCACCATTAACTGTATATACCCAGGTATATATACACAATTCCACTAGGACTCCTATCAACCCTTTGCTGGTAATACCTGTTTGTACTTTGGATATGTGTACTGGTTTTAATCTCTTCTTAAATTTAGTTTGCATTATTTTTATACTGGTGTGCATCTATCTACTTATTTATATACTTATGGTTATTCTTATATGCTGGATGAAAAAGTTTCTCTTCTCCCAATTACTTTATTTAGATTACTGATTCATTTCACAGAAAGGGAATCCCCTATGTTTACAGAGGCTCTGTGCTAGGTGGAGGCACTGCAAACTTTATCATCAAGCAATATTCTTACAAAAATCCAGCTGAGGTCATGAAATTAATAGAAAACAAAAGCTAAGGAAAGCTGCTAGCACCATATCTGGATACCAGATCCGATACTGATCTACAGTATATGTGTATGTCATGTACAGCGCTAACCACTGTGATAGTGAGAGTCCCTGTCTCTGGAAAATTGGTTTAAAATGAACATAGAACTTTCAAAGCGTCAGTCTGAGAAGCTCCAGCGGACGTGTTTGAGAAGAGAAAACAATGTTTTAAGTTTTCTCTGGATTTGGTAAGTATGGATCGGGGCTGGAAACTTGAAGACTCCAAAGAGCATTGGGTGGGATGGAGTCTTCAGTCCTGTGTCCAGGTTTTTCAGACATTCTGCAGGTTGTGTGTGTGTCCAGGTGCACACACTCGTTATAAGGCAGATTTGAGCATAGCTCAGAGGAAGTGAAGTAGGAGTTGGGGTTGGAGCAGTTGCTACAGCCTGGTCAGTGGAAAACAGCGAGTCTCAGAAAAGTGATAAAGGGTCAGGAGGGTCAGGAGAACCCCTTCCTAGAGGCCAGGAGTGGGCCTGCGCAACATGGTACTGTGACTGAGGCTGAGTGAGCCTTGAGAGCCAGGTGGTTTGGCATTTTTTATTTATTGTATTTCTGCTGGAGAAGAACCCCTGCGTGGGCAATCTATGCATGTATGAACTTTAATTTTGTTACTTTTAATAAAAGTGGGCTACCACACCCTAAAACTTCCTGTTTGCTAACTCACTGCAAAAACACATGTACCCCCCATATTAAACTACATAAGCAAATAAAAAAATGTAAGAAATGTGAGAATATTTATAAAGTGTATATAAAAAAAGCCACTCCTCAATAAATAATAAACAATAAATAAAGTCCAATAATATTTAATATGTTAACTTTTTGTTTACTTGAATGGACTGTGATTTATTGAGTAGTGGTTATTATTACAGTGCTTATAATATATATATATTATGTTTGCATGCATAAGAATTTTTGTTCATGGATGTATTATGTGATTTATGCACACCAGTAACTATTTCATATGGTTTGCATTTATTAACAAGGTCATATTGTGCACAATTAATTGTTATGTATACTAGTTGTTGTGTGTAACGCACAACATTCAGATGCACTTCATATATATTCTAACAGTTCTTCGATTTCTTCATTTTTTTTTTTTATTTGCTCATGTGGTTAGAGCTGCACATCACATATGAAACTTTATTATTAACCACTTGCCGACCGCCTCACGCCTACATACGTGAGCAGGGCGGCACGGGCAGGCAAAATCACGTACCTAGTACGTGATGCCTTCCCGCGGGCGGGGGGTCCGATCGGACCCCCCCTCGGTGCCCTCGGCGGTCGGCTCTTGTTCGCGGGCGATTGGGGGTCAGGGGGAGGCCATCCATTGATGGCCACCCCCTCCCGATCGCTCCCAGCGAATCAAATGCTTCCTCTCCCTCTGTTATGTAAACAGAGGGAGAGGAAGTGATGTCATCTCTCCTGGAGCCGGTCTTTTTGATCCGACGCCGAGGAGAGAAGACATCCAAGTAAGTGCACCAACACTACACGCTCAGTAGAACACACCAGGCACACTTTTCACCCCCCTGTCACCCCCCAATCACCCCCCTGTACCCACTGTCACTCTGACACCAATAGCAGTGTTTTTTTTTTTTGCATTGGTGTCAGTTTGTGTCAGTTATAAGTGTTAGGGCAGTTAGGTTAGCCCCCTTTAGGTCTAGGGTACCCCCCTTTAGGTCCAGGGTACCCCCCTAACCCCCCCCCTAATAAAGGTAACCCCGTGATCACCCCCCGTCACCAGTGTCGCTAAGCGATCGTTTTTCTGATCGCTGTATTAGTGACACAGGTGACGCTAGTTTAGGGAGGTAAGTATATAGGTTCGCTGTCAGTGTTTTATAGCGACAGGGACCCCCATATACTACCTGCTAAAGGTTTTAACCCCCTGATTGCCCCCTAGTTAACCCTTTCACCAGCGATCACCGTATAAGTGTTACGGGTGACGCTGGTTAGTTTGTTTTTTGTAGTTTATTATAGTTTATTACAGTTTATTATAGTTTTAGGGCACCCGCCGTTTATTACCTTATAAAGGTTTAACCCCCTAATTGCCCGGCGGTGATAGAAGTTACGTTTTTAGGATCAGATAAGGTCTGCGTCGCCCCAGGCAGCGTCAGGTTAGCGCCAGTACCGCTAAAACCCAGCGGTTTTTCCAGGAAGAGATCGTCAGAGCCCTTCTGTATCCAGACGGTGCTCCACCTCACCATCCCCAACCAAATGCAGTAAGCCGGCTGCATGAGAGGCATTTTCTTTATGCCCTCCCGAGTACCCCTACCCAACGAACCCCCCAAAAAAGATGTCGTGTCTGCAGCAAGTGCGGATTTAGGCGTGACACCCGGTATTGTTGTCCCCTCTGTCCTGGCAATCCTGGTCTTTGCATTGGTGAATGTTTTGAACGCTACCATACACTAGTGGAGTATTAGCATAGGGTACAGCACTGCACAGACTAGGCACACTTCCACAGGGTCTCCCAAGATGCTGTCGCATTTTGAGAGACCCAAACCTGGTACCAGTTAAAAAAGTTAAAGTTACAAAAAAAAGTGTAAAAAAAACAAAAAAAAGTAAAAAAAAAGAAAAAGACACAAAAAAAATATAAAATAAAAAAACCAAAAATAGTTGTTGTTTTATTGTTCTCTCTCTATTCTCTCTCTATTGTTCTGCATTCTATACTGCAATGTTTTATTGTTATGTTTTTATCATGTTTGCTTTATAGGTATGCAATTTTTTTATACTTTGTTTTTTTTATTGTTAACCACCTTTGTGTTTTCAGGTACGCCATTCAGCTGCAGAGCTGATTTATTTATCTTGACAGCAACAGCGTTTGCTCCCACGATACATAAAGCCGTGACTCCAGCGCTGTCGGAGGTGATTTCACCACCACAGTTACATACTTCAGCATATATGCCGAAGCGTGGGGGCAGCAGTGGGTGGAGGAGCGATTTGCTCCTGCCTTTTGCGGGAGGATGCCCCCATGCTTCGGCATATATATTTTTTAGGTAGGCACAGGTTGCGTTAAATGTTTTATTTTTTACTATGTTTTTTTTGTATTTTGCTTTGCAGGTATGGTAAGTATTACTGTTATACTGTAATGTTACTTTGTTTTTTTGTTAACCATCATTTGCTTAGCAGGTACGCCATTCAGTTGCAGCACGGATTTATTTATCTTGACAGCAACAGCGTTTGCTCCCACGATACATAAAGCTGTGACTCCAGCGCTGTCGGAGGTGATTTCACCACCACAGTTACATACTTCAGCATATATGCCGAAGCGTGGGGGCAGCAGTGGGTGGAGGAGCGATTTGCTCCTGCCTTTTGCGGGAGGATGCCCCCATGCTTCGGCATATATATTTTTTAGGTAGGCACAGGTTGCGTTAAATGTTTTATTTTTTACTATGTTTTTTTGTATTTTGCTTTGCAGGTATGGTAAGTAATACTGTTATACTGTAATGTTACTTTGTTTTTTTGTTAACCATCATTTGCTTAGCAGGTACGCCATTCAGTTGCAGCACGGATTTATTTATCTTGACAGCAACAGCGTTTGCTCCCACGATACATAAAGCCGTGACTCCAGCGCTGTTGGAGGTGATTTCACCACCACAGTTACATACTTCAGCATATATGCCGAAGCGTGGGGGCAGCAGTGGGTGGAGGAGCGATTTGCTCCTGCCTTTTGCGGGAGGATGCCCCCATGCTTCGGCATATATATACGGTGCATGTATGCCCATCATTAGAAGTGGGTGGATGAAGGGAGGTATTCTAATGGTGGGCATACCCACCGATCAATATCTTTTTTTCGTTCAGCCCACAGGCTGCATGAAAAAAAAGTTTACAATGTATGCCCAACAAGGACCAGCAACGTACTGGTATGTTGCTGGACTTTGAGTGGTTATACCAGAATGATGCCTGCAGGTTTAGGTATCATCTTGGTATCATTCTTTTCAGCCAGTGGTCGGCTTTCTTGTAAAAGCAATCCTAGTGGCTAATTAGCCTCTAGACTGCTTTTACAAGCAGTGGGAGGGAATGCCCCCCCCCCCACACCGTCGTCCATGTTTTTCTCTGGCTCTCCTGTCCCAACAGGGAACTTGAGAATGCAGCCGGTGATTCAGCCAGCTGACCATAGAGCTGATCAGAGACCAGAATGGCTCCAAACATCTCTATGGCCTAAGAAACTGGAAGCTACGAGCATTTCATGACTTAGATTTCGCCGGATGTAAACAGCGCCATTGGGAAATTGGGAAAGCATTTTATCACACCGATCTTGGTGTGGTCAGATGCTTTGAGGGCAGAGGAGAGATCTAGGGTCTAATAGACCCCAATTTTTTCTAAAAAGAGTACCTGTCACTACCTATTGCTATCATGGGGGATATTTACATTCCCTGAGATAACAATAAAAATGATAAAAAAAAATAAAAATGAAAGGAACAGTTTAAAAATAAGATAAAAAAGTATAAAAAAAAAAAAAAAAAAGCACCCCTGCCCCTCCCCCTGCTCTCGCACAAAGGCGAACACAAGCGTCGGTCTGGCGTCAAATGTAAACAGCAATTGCACCATGCATGTGAGGTATCACCGCGAAGGTCAGATCGAGTGCAGTAATTTTAGCAGTAGACCTCCTCTGTAAATCTAAAGTGGTAACCTGTAAAGGCTTTTAAAAATGTATTTAGTTTGTCGCCACTGCACGTTTGTGCGCAATTTTAAAGCATGTCATGTTTGGTATCCATGTACTCGGCCTAATATCATCTTTTTTATTTCATCAAACGTTTTGACAAAATAGTGTGTTTTAGTGTATTAAAATTTTAAAAAGTGTGTTTTTTCCCCAAAAAATGCGTTTGAAAAATCGCTGCGCAAAAACTGTGTGAAAAAAAAAAATTAAACACCCACCATTTTAATCTGTAGGGCATTTGCTTTAAAAAAATATATAATGTTTGGGGGTTCAAAGTAATTTTTTTGCAAAAAAAAATAATTTTTTCATGTAAACAATAAGTGTCAGAAAGGGCTTTGTCTTCAAGTGGTTAGAAGAGTGGTCGATGTGTGACATAAGCTTCTAAATGTTGTGCATAAAATGCCAGGACAGTTCAAAACCCCCCCAAATGACCCCATTTTGGAAAGTAGACACCTCAAGCTATTTGCTGAGAGGCATGTCGAGTCCATTGAATATTTTATATTGTGACACAAGTTGCGGGAAAAAGACAAATTTTTTTTTTTTTTTGCACAAAGTTGTCACTAAATGATATATTGCTCAAACATGCAATGGGAATATGTGAAATTACACCCCAAAATACATTCTGTTGCTTCTCCTGAGTACGGGGATACCACATGTGTGAGACTTTTTGGGAGCCTAGCCGCGTACGGGACCCCGAAAACCAAGCCCCGCCTTCAGGCTTTCTAAGGGCGTAAATTTTTGATTTCACTCTTCACTGCCTATCACAGTTTCGGAGGCCATGGAATGCCCAGATGGCACAACCCCCCCCCCATGACCCCATTTTGGAAAATAGACACCCAAAGCTATTTGCTGAGAGGTATAGTGAGTATTTTGCAGACCTCACTTTTTGTCACAAAGTTTTGAAAATTGAAAAAAGAAAAAAAAATATGTTTTTCTTGCCTTTCTTCATTTTCAAAAACAAATGAGAGCTGCAAAATACTCACCATGCCTCTCAGCAAATAGCTTGGGGTGTCTACTTTCCAAAATGGGGTCATTTGGGGGGGGGTTTGTGCCATCTTGGCATCTTATGGCCTTCAAAACTGTGATAGGTAGTGAGGAGTAAAATCAAAAATGTATGCCCTTAGAAATTCTGTAGGCGGTGCTTGGTTTTCGGGGCCCCGTACGCGGCTAGGCTCCCAAAAAGTCCCACACATGTGGTATCCCCGTACTCAGGAGAAGCAGCAGAATATATTTTGGGGTGTAATTCCACATATGCCCATGGCATGTTTGAACAATATATCATTTAGTGACAACTTTGTGCAAAAAAAAAAAAAAAAATTGTCACTTTCCCGCAACTTGTGTCAAAATATAAAATATTCCATGGACTCAACATGCCTCTCAGCAAATAGCTTGGGGTGTCTACTTTCCAAAATGGGGTCAATTGGGGGGGGGTTTGTGCCATCTGGGCATTTTATGGCCTTCAAAAATGTGATAGGTAGTGGGGAGTGAAATTACAACTTTACGCCCTTAGAAATCCTGAAGGCGGTGCTGGGTTTTCGGGGCCCCGTACGCAGCTAGGCTCCCAAAAAGTCCCACACATGTTGTATCCCCATACTCAGGAGAATCAGCAGAATGTATTTTGGGGTGCAATTCCACATATGCCCATGGCCTGTGTGAGCAATATATCATTTAGTGACAACTTTGTGCAAAAAAAAAAAAATTCTCACATTCCCGCAACTTGTGTCAAAAAATAAAATATTCCATGGACTCAACATGCCTCTCAGCAAATAGCTTGGGGTGTCTACTTTCCAAAATGGGGTCATTTGGGGGGGTTTTGTGCCATCTTGGCATTTTATGGCCTTCAAAACTGTGATAGGTAGTGAGGTGTGAAATCAAAAATTTATGCCCTTAGAAATCCTGAAGGTGGTGCTTGGTTTTCGGGGCCCCGTACGCGGCTAGGCTCCCAAAAAGTCCCACACATGTGGTATCCCCGTACTCAGGAGAAGCAGCAGAATATATTTTGGGGTGCAATTCCACATATGCCCATGGCATGTTTGAGCAATATATCATTTAGTGACAACTTTGTGCAAAAAAAAAAAAAAATTGTCACATTCCCACAACTTGTGTCAAAAAATAAAATATTCCATGGACTCAACATACCTCTCAACAAATAGCTTGGGGTGTCTACTTTCCAAAATGGGGTCATTTGGGGGTGTTTTGTGCCATCTTGGCATTTTATGGCCTTCAAAACTGTGATAGGTAGTGAGGAGTGTAATCAAAAATCCTGAAGGCGGTGCTTGGTTTTCGGGGCCCCATACGCGGCTAGGCTCCCAAAAAGTCCCACACATGTGGTATCCCCGTACTCAGGAGAAGCAGCTGAATGTATTTTGGGGTGCAATTCCACATATTCCCATGGCCTGTGTGAGCAATATAATTTTATATAATATATATTTATAATAATATATTTTGTAAATTTTTTTTTTTTTTTTGTCATTATTCAATCACCTGGGACAAAAAAAATAAATATTCAATGGGTTCAACATGCCTCTCAGCAATTTCCTTGGGGTGTCTACTTTCCAAAATGGGGTCATTTGGGGGGGTTTTGTACTGCCCTGCCATTTTAGCACCTCAAGAAATGACATAGGCAGTCATAAACTAAAAGCTGTGTAAATTCCAGAAAATGTACCCTGGTTTGTAGGCGCTATAACTTTTGCGCAAACCAATAAATATACACTTATTGACTTTTTTTTTACCAAAGACATGTGGCCGAATACATTTTGGCCTAAATGTATGACTAAAATTGAGTTTATTGGATTTTTTTTATAACAAAAAGTAGAAAATATCATTTTTTTTCCAAATTTTCGGTCTTTTTCCATTTATAGCGCAAAAAATAAAAATGGCAGAGGTGATCAAATACCATCAAAAGAAAGCTCTATTTGTGGTAAGAAAAGGACGCAAATTTCGTTTGGGTACACCATTGCATGACCGCGCAATTAGCAGTTAAAGCGACGCAGTGCCAAATTGTAAAAAGTACTCTGGTCAGGAAGGGGGTAAATCCTTCTGGGGCTGAAGTGGTTAAACCCACTCTTCCACTTAGCAAAGGTTCTGGTCCTTTTATTAACCTACAGATTTAGCGCAATATCCTGTTTGCGGAGGGTCTTTTCTCATTACCCCCCCAAAAGAGGGTTACATCAAACATGCTTATACTTGGAGCTGTATCATCTAATTGTTAATCTCTCTCAGGTGTATTGTACAGTACTTGTCCCACAAATACAGTATAAAAACATTCTCCAATGTGGCTGTTTCTAACAAACCAAGCCTAATAATGTGAATGGGAGAGACACCAAGGATACAAACCATCCTCCACCTAGCTCAACTAGTTTTGTCACAAATGGACTTTCTCAGGAGTACTGCTACCTTTGATGACCTGTGATCTATCTGTGATGAAACTAGTTGGGTGAGGGTACAGCACTGTGACACCATCACACATTGTTTGCAGGCACTTGCTCACACAGAGCTAGTGGTGAGAAGTGTTGCAGCCTGGGAGAGATTGAGCAGTCGATCCCTTAAGCTATATTAGAAATTTGAATAACTTTTGTCTTCAACTTTTATTAAATTGGCTTTGCTATATTGGTCTCCTTCTTCCTCTCTTAATTATTTATATAATGTTATTCTGGAACCTCTTAATGAGTGGTTACTGTATTGACAGTGGTTTGTCTGTGGATTTCATATGCTAAGACCTACTTATTATTTTGTAGGCAGGTACTTACAAGAGGGTTCATTTGTCTTCCTGTGTGAGGTTTTGTTTTTCCTGTCTGTGCTTGTGCCCTCAAATTAATTGAGGCAGTCCGGTGCAAAATGTTATAATGTCTTGGTGTTGAACTGTGTCCTCAAGTTGACCTGTGAGCTGGAGATGACCAGGCTGTAAGGGTTAATGTATCTCCATTTTTGGTGAGGTTACCACCCCCTACAGGCCCTTGGAGAGAGTTCCTGGGAAAATATTGGCAAAATATAGCCTGTTACTCTGTTGGAGTG
Source organism: Lithobates clamitans (assembly GCA_037952925.1). Classification (NCBI taxonomy): domain Eukaryota; kingdom Metazoa; phylum Chordata; class Amphibia; order Anura; family Ranidae; genus Lithobates; species Lithobates clamitans. The sequence continues at coordinate 1,884,010 of JBBGZY010000008.1, read as the reverse complement.
ATCACCTTCTTTGTGGAAGGGGGGTGATGGGAGCCCAATCGGGGTTCCTGGTGAGGGCCTTGGACCTGGCGACCCCTATGGACTTGTAGCTGTGGATCATGGACTTACTGCCTTTGTGATTAAGGTATATAAAATTGGTGCTGCGCTGTTCTTTAAAAAAAAAAAAAACTATGCTGCTAGAGGTAGTAGTACAAAGGTAAATGAACACGTAAAATTATATAACTATATAAAAAAACAGAAACAATATAAGAACAAGTACAATCAATAAAGAGCACTTCTTAGTCACGGTCACGTGACTGATGAAGTCATGTGACTGTGACGTCACGCGTAGGGACAGGATAGGCATCCAAGACTGATATATGCAAACAAGCTCGCAGCTCGTAGGAGATACGTTTTCTGTGTGTTTTTTTCTTGAAGCAGCCATTACCAGCAACTTTATGCGGTTACCTCTTTACCGCAAGGTAAGAGGCCACTTCACCCCACTGTGTGTCCTGTGCACGAAGAGGAGATCACCCCCAAGCTCTCAGCACCTTATTGCACTTTTTTGCACATTTTCTGATTAGCCACAAAAAGAGGATTTAATCGCATTGGACTACATTCCCAGTCCCATTATATATTTTGCACACGTTTGCCTTTGTTTGAATTTCCACAAGTTCTACAGTGGACTTATTTTGGTTATATGTTTATTATACACTGCATTTGCAACTACTACACATATTGATTGCACGTTGCACATTTAATTTATTAATTGCTGTTTTTTGCACAATGTTTTTTGCCTATTTGCACGATCCATTGAGGTTTTTAGTGATTGTATATTGATTTTAGTGTTTTCAGTAAGATACTTATCACATCTGGCCTTAAGTCTTTATTGAATGATTTTCTTGCACTTTGCTATTACCACCGATTATTGTGGAATATCACACTGCACCTTTTGGGTATAGAAGTGCTCTATATTGATTGTACTCTTATATTGTTTCTGTTTTTTATATATTTATATCATTTTACGTGTTCTCTTACCTTTGTACTACTACCTCTAGCAGCATAGTTTTTTTTTTTGTTTGTTTTTTATAAAGAACAGCGCAGCACCAATTTTTACATACTGTATTTCTATTGCTGTATGGGCTGAGTTTGACCTATATTCAGTGCTTGCAGCAGTTCAACGTTCATTGCCCTTCGCTTATATGGTAACGCAGGAATAACTATACATTTCAGTATGCCTTTGTGGATTACTACCAATCATGGACTCTAAGAGGCTTAGCCTCTTGTAAAATATTGCGTAAAGGGACTCTTGCCGTAAAAGGGATTGCTTTATGGAGTTGCTTTAGCATCAGTTATGCACATTTGTGGGGCACTAGAAGAGCTTTGCATGGGAACTGTGTTGAGAATGTCTTTTGAGAACTGTACTGTTATCAACAGCTATCTCAGTAAAGGATCTTTGTTTGCTTTCTTTGCCTGGTGAAGTCTCTTAAAGGGGTGCATGCAAAGTGTATCAAAAAGACAGGGCTTGAAGCACAATAATGGGAATACGTTAGTGGAAGATACAGTGCATGAATCTAACACACAGAGTGCTAGCCATAGGAAAATAATGTGTCCTTGCTAAAGACTAGAGTATATGCGTCACATGCGAGGCAGCCAATCACCTAGGAGATGGGTGACATGGCAAATGTAGCAGTCAGTCTGGTAGTGGAGAGGGTTAAGTGCTTAGCACCTCCACTAGCAGCCAGTTTCCCACTCTAAGGACCGGACCTGTGGCACAGAGTGCCTAGAGACCCAACCTGGAGTCACGGGAGAGATGTATGCGGTACCTCAGGAGTAAGGATGGGCTCAGGCATGTTCGCAACTGCACATGCCCATGCTCGCCAGGAATCTGACACTCTGAAGCGCTAATCACAGGCAGTGAGACATTTCCCGATCCGTGGCTGCATAGATCGGAAAATGTCTCTCTACCTGTAAATAGCTCTGCAAAGTGTCAGCTTCCTGGCGGGTGCGAGCACGTGGAGTTGTGAACACGCCTGAGCCCATCCTTACTCAGATGACAGAGGGCAAGCCCAGTAGTTGGAGAAAGGAGAGAGAGAGTTCCCTGTATCCCATAGAAACCATGGGATTAATCACAGGGAGAAAGGTGACATTAATACTGGATTGGTGGAGACCGGTACAGGCTCTGCGGTACAGTCCCTAAATGCTGCACACACCTGGGAAGTGGTGTCCTTTAATGGAGAGTGTGTCTGAAATGTTCAAGGGTCATCAGTGTAATGAAGTCAGCTACAGATTACAATGAGTAAACAGTGTGATTGTAGCTCACTTCTAAGTTCAGGAGATCTGCCTTAAGCCGGGTACACACTAATACTTCCGGCTCATACTTGATTCCGAGCATACGTGGACTTTTGTGTGACGGACTTGTGTACACACAATCGGAAAGTCCAACAACAAAAATTTGTTGGTGGAAAATTTGAGAACCTGCTAGCCAACATTTGTTGGCGGAAAGTCCGACAACAAATGTTCGATGGAGCATACACACGGTCGGACTTTCCGCCTACAAGCTCACATCCAACAGTACTGATCGGGAGTCATTTAGCTGCTGGTTTTCCATCAAACAGACTGACATACACACGGGCAGAATGTCGGCCTATTTTTTTTTTAACCGGCAAATGTCTCCCGACATTCTGCCCATGTGTACGGGGCTTTAGTGTTTACTCCTTAGGAAAATCTACATGGATATTTTAGGGGTCTATTTATAAATAAATTTGCTTTGTTAGTGTCTCACTATTTATGCAATCATAATGAATAAAACCTGTAATGTTTGTAATGTGTGTTTAATAATTTTTAATAGTTTCCTTGTTGCCTTTTATTGGGCAAATGTAACATTATCTAACATTTAGTCCTAATGGCAAAATAGATATAAGAACATTCGGCTATGAGAGTTAACATTCACCAATAGTGAAAATAGACAAGCACAATAGGCTAAGATCATTCGACCAGCAGGGGAACATGAGTGAGTTTACTGCAGTGTGTACATTCTATGAAGAATCCTGTCGAACAGCTGAACGAAGGGGCATTTGACTAAATGAATCTCCAGTTGCATTGTGAAGCAAAACATTTAGCAGTGGTATTATTAGCACTCTAAATGTTACAGCTTTCTCCTGGTTGTTAGGGAGCTGGCATCCACTGGCATCCTAACAACCAGTGACTCATCCCCACCCAGCACATTCAGCTGTCGGGTGGGGATCCCAAACTGGCAGATGAATGTAAACAAATGCAAATATTTTCTTTTAAAAAGGGAAAACATAGTAGGGTTTCCGACAAAATTCATACCAGACCCAAAGGGTGATGGTCATGTCCATTAGTGGTCTATGACGTTACACAGAGACCCGCCCCTTTGATTATATTGCAGCAGCAGGGACTGGGAGAAGATATTCTGTGGGAGTCGAGTGACAGGTTCAGATGTGTCAGAGATGGGTATTTGCATTCTGCAGGTGAATGACAGACATTGTGATTAACGTGGATATCCATCTCTGGACCACCTGTTTGATGGTTTATTTACATTGTGAGGGTTTCCAAATCCCTATAAGCCCCCCACCCGCAGACCCCATAACCAATGGGCCAGAATTGTGGGGAAGAGGCCCTTGACTTTATCAACATGGAGACATTGTGCTTTGGCCTGGTATGATTCAGGGAGAGGGTCTTGCCAGCTTGTTCTCTCCTCCTCTTTTCTGGCCACCCAGGCTGCATGCTCAGAATAAGGGTGTGGTATGGATTTTGAGGGGGACCTCACACTTTTTTTCCTATTTTGTTTTTAATGGAGCCCCCCTTAAAATCCATACTAGCCCTAAAGTGCTTTGTATAAACTATGTAGGGACACCATGCTGTTTTTTTTTTTTTTGGTTTGTTTTGTTTTTTTATTCCCGCTGATTGTATACATTCACTTGTCAGTTGTGAATGTGTCGGGTGGGAATGAGTCACTGGTTGTTAGGACACCGGCAGGTGCTCTTTACAAGGGGTACCTTCTGACAGTGTAATCCATTGGTGAAGATGGAATAGGAGATGCATGGTTTCCATGTGAAGGCTAATTAATTTCCAATCTGGGAGGGAAATCCAGCTTAACAAGTAGAGAAGGTGTAACAAGACATATGGATAACATGAGTGGACAAACAATAAAAAGGAAAGCTTCAGAAAAGTTCAGTAAACACTGAGCAGCAGCATGCTGCATTTCCTCAAGGGGGGTACCAAACTGTAAAGCAAGGCCAATAATCCAATAAACCAAATAGAGCATTTGTTGCATAGTATTCATAAAGAGTCTGTATAAGACTGGGACACAAAGTAAGAAATTAGGTATCCTTGCTTTTTTGTTCAAGATTAGATTTGCCTGTAGAACTAAGGTTGCATGTGGGATGTATCTGGTCTAATCTCTAATGTCTCAGGTTTTCAGTAGTTTAAAGCCCTCTTCAATGGAAGCAACAGCATGAGTTTTACCATTCCCCATTATAAGGAGTTTGACCGGAAACCCTATCTGTAAGCAATCATACTGTTATTCGTATGCTATTTTGAGAGTGGACATAGCCTTTTCCTTGCTTGATGGTCTTTGATTGTACAATTGTCTTTGTACAATGATATCCTTGCATACTCATCTGGGAGCTGGTGAGATCCTTCTACACTGAGCAAAATTATAAACGCAACACTTTTGTGTTTGCCCCTATTTATCATGAGCTGAACTTAAAGATCTACAACATTTTTCTATGTACACAAAAGGTCTAATTCTCTCAAATATTGTTCACAAATCTGTCTAAATTTGTGTTAGTGAGCACTTCTCCTTTGCCGAGTTAATCTATCCACCTCACAAGTGTGGCAGATCAAGATGCAGATTAGACAGCATGATTATTGCACAGGTGTGTCTTAGTCTGACCACAATAAAAGGCCACTCTAAAATGTGCAGTTTTACTGTATTGGGGGGGGGGGGGGGGAGTCGGGGGGGTCCGAAAACCAGTCAGTATCTGGTGTGACCACCATTTGCCTCACGCAGTGCAGCACAACTCCTTCGCATAGAGTTGATCAGGTTGTTGATTGAGGCCTGTGGAATGTTGGTCCATTCCTCTTCAATGGCTGTGCGAAGTTGCTGGATATTGGCAGGAACTGGAACATGCTGTCGTATACGCTGATCCAGAGCATCCCAAACATGCTCAATTGACCCAATCCTGTTCCTCTGCTATCTTACTTTCATCCCCACATCTGGTACTCTGCCTCCTCTAACAACAGCTGCAGCACAGCACACTTACCAGCTAACCTGTAAAACATCAAAATTGACCTTGTCTAACAATTCATGTTAAAAATAGAGGACTTTGTTTGCACATATTTGCAAATGTATATGTAAACTGCAGTGCCTACATCAAAGGTCCACTGTGAACTGTGGTTCTAACTCTATAATTCTCTGAGTCTCTAAGTTGGAGCATATATAGCAATGGATGGATTAAGGGCAGGTTTCCAGAAGGGAACAGTGGGTTCTTTCATCCACTATATTGTTTGGCAACCTGAGATGTCACCTGGCCCCATACACTTGATGGCCAGAAATCCCCACCATGTAACCAAAGGTCATGGATAGCACTGACATCATTGACCAAACATTTTTGGGCAGTGACATTGACTAAATATAGTCATGGCCACATCTAGTTAATGACATCACCAGGTATACCTTGCCTCTTTGTTTACACTGCAGATGCCAGCTCAGGTAGTAAGGTCAGGGTCAAAGGTCATAGCCTGGGTCAAAGTCAGGGTCAGTGCAAAAAATTAGCACTATTATTTCTTGGCCTTACTATGGGCACAAACAACAAATAATATACACATATCAGGAGTAGGAAAATTTATCTTTTTAAATTTTTTTTTTGGTCATGTTAAAGGCAAGAAGTAGTTGTGATGATGCATACACTTTTAAAACACATGCAAAGGCTGCAAAACTAGCTTTGGGCATTAAGATTTGTTTTAACATCATGCAAGAGGGGGCTAATGAATGTGGTGTATATTATTTTTTTTGTGAGTGTGCAGGGTTACAATATAGCCCTTACTCATTCATGAGTGTAAAGCAGTATCTGTGTTCCCCCTTATTTTTAAAGGGGGCTTTCAGATTTCAGATTCAGCCTCGCCCCCATGTTCACAGTTCAAACTCATCCCCATGCATTTTTGTAGAGGACCCCATGCTTTTTTCTTGTTTTTTGCTTTTTTGTTTTTTGAGTTTTTTAAAAGTTTTAAATTTCCTACCAGACCCAAAGGACCAAACAAACTACATGTGGCTTCCCCTAAGGATACATACAAGACTCTTATCCTGATAAGCGACTGGAAGTGATGTCAAGGGGGACACAAGTTGGACCAATGTAAGTATACAAAAAAAATCATAATTGGAACTTAACCTTAAGGAAACCTCTACTGAAAATAACACAGGGAGCTCCTTCGCAAACCCATATTATCAAAATGCCAGTAGTGTGCTAGCCTTTGGCTTCAGTATTGTCTAAGTCACTGGCTTGGAACATATATGCAGGCTGAGAAAGTGACAGCGAAGTTGGAATGTCTAAAATGTATATTTGTGGATGGAGTACTGGCTTTGTGGACTAAATATTTTGCTATGCTGTCCACTTTAGGAAACATGTTGCTGAGCCCCATCTGCTGGGCTTGTAGGCAGGTGCGGTCTACTTTCTCCCCTGTAGTTTGCACTTGTCCGCAGCAGCACTGCAGTTAGAGAGGAAGCCAAGGGGAACATGTTTCCTCTATGATTTCCTGGGTCACTGGGGAAGCTGTCCAGTTGGATTCTGCCACCCCATGTAACTCTGGCAGCCATCTTGGGTCAGGAAAAGCCTATTTAAAGCCCTGGCTTAGGCACATTTTTCTTGTCGGTAGTGTAGGGACAGGTCAACCTGTCCCTACACTACCTGACAGGGACAGTGACTAGCATCAGGGAAAGGTTCCAGATGAGTAGGGAAAGGACAAGGTCATGCCATCCTTCCTGGACACCTTCCCATTTGAGTATGGACTGATCAGGCCGCATTGTGCCCCTCAAGACAAACACTGTTGATACCTGCTCTCTCCCATTCTGCCGGCTTAATGTATCTGCTGAACTTTTACATTAATACAAGTTCTGTTCTCTGCAACTGGATTCTGAATTTTTACTGAGGCCACAACATGCTGAACCTCCCAAGAGGCTGACCATGTGTTGTTTCCTAGGATGATATGAACATTTAACAAAAGTCCCAAAAATTCTGCTGGGCACTACCCTTTAGGATGTCACTATAGCAGCTTCATCAGAATCAAAGCTGATTTTGAAGTGACACTCTATAGTATTTACTCTTCTCTACTCCCTCAGCTGCTAATTAAAAGGTTATGTAGGGAGGTGGAGGTAGGTGTGAAGGAGCTGGACCAGCACAGAGAGTTACAGTATTTGACACTCACATATCAGGAGAGGGCTAGGAGGTGCAAGGAGGGAGGCCGCTGTACTAAATTTTCTAGCAAGCTCAAAGGCACATTGTAAGTGTTTAAAAATAATATATGAAAAGGGAAAATCACTGCAAGAAGGCATTTAAAATACCTATATTTTTCTGTTTCCACAGGTATTATGGGCATTTAGGTAACAGGACCTTTTTAAGTTCTTCATATTTATCTTTGATGTTGTTAAAGGGCCAGTGTTATAGCTGACCTTTAGGAAAACCGCAAAACACCTACACACATATATAGAGGCTGTATTTCTATCCAGCTGGTTCTAAGATTAACATAGCTTTGACATACAGCACAGCCCTGTCTGGCTATGTCCTGTACAGCCTTTGGTGAGCTTAATGATTTGGGTAGATTTAAAGTTAACTGTGCTCTAGTACTTTTATGACACCCATGCTCAACTTTGCATAAATATGGAAGACAATCATTGAAGACCTCATGTAAGATCTAGGCAAGTGTTATACTGGCTATGATAAGATTCTTCCTTGCAGACACTTCTCCATTTAATAGCAATATTACTGCAGCATCCTGAAGGTGCAAGCGATGGCCGTGACCTGCTTTGCGTTGCACTGATTTTCTCAAGATGCAGTATGTCCTATTGAGGTGCGTTTGAACTGCAATCAAAGCAGGTCAAATGCAGCCTTTTCCTGTGAAAAGCTGCATTTGCCATTCAAGTGCAACATTTGCATTTGAATAGCAAACCCAACATTTACAAAGAAATGCCAGTCAATAAAAGCACTTGGTTAACCAATACCTGGAAGGAATTGTAGTACCTTGTAGCTGCTTTAATTCTGCCTTAGATTGTTTCAAGAGTTCTAGTTGAGTCCAGAAACAGCTATCATATATGTAATGGTTATTTGTCACATATCTTATAGCTAAAAAGGAGGATTCCTGATACACATTTTAAACCTAAAACTACTTTTTTTGTAGTTTTTGTGGTTTGATTGCAGATTAAGAATGTTAATATTCTTGACTATAGTAATGACTGATATTTATGTAAGCAAAAAAATAAATAATAAGAAAGTATAACCAAGTTATGGTGAGGTAGGCTAAAAGCAGTCAAAAAGCCCCACACTAAACTAGTTTGAAGCACAAGAGAATCTTTTAAACCAGCTTACCACCACATACAATGAAAAATCAACAGGTAGGTGGACATAAATTTCTGGAATGCCATTTGAAAACGGCTGTTTAATACTTGTGCATGCATTTATGATTGTTGGCCATCAGAGCAGTGTACCATAATTTGTATGGCTATGCTTTCTCATTGCTGCCCAGTGCTACTTCATCAAAGCCATTGTTTTTATGCATGACACCAATGATGAGCATCAAGCATGAAACAGTTTTATGCAGTTTACAATGTGGGGGTCAATAATAAACTGTATCTATGCTGTAAACCAGCAGTTCTGGATACACCTTTTGTTTTATTAAGGCTTTACTGTGCAAATGAAAAGTAACTAATACAATATTTGTATTCCAGCTGTACCCAGCCAGTAAATTGTCTGCTTGTATTTTTTTAGTATAGACAGGTACTCACCTTTTTGTCTTCTAATTGACATCTAAAGGTGTTGCAAGCTATGAAGACATTATTTACTTGTGAAAAAAAAATGTGCAAGAACAATTGTGAAGAAATGCTTAATACCCAATTAAATGTCCGTTGCTCTTTGTGTGGAAGGGGTGGCCTCTCTGAAGCGGTCCGACATTCCCCCTGCTGAGTCAGACCTATAGCTCTGCAATATCATGCTTTCTGATGATTGGAGAGCTTTAGCTCTGACTTAGCAGAGGGTATGTTGGACCTCTGCAAAGGGACCACTACTTCACACTGTGATTAAGGGTCCTTTTCTACAGCCTGTTGGCAGGGGACATACCTTTTTACTCCATTTGTGGCTGCTTTCTATATAAAATGAACTGTAATGCCCTGTACACACGGTCAGATTTTCCGACAGAAAATGTGCGATCGGACTTTGTTGTCGGAAATTCCGACCGTGTGTGGGCTCCATCTGACTTTTTCCATCAGAATTCCTGACACACAAAGTTTGAGAGCAGGCTATAAAATTTTCTGACAACAAAATCCGATCGCATCAATTCCGACCATGTGTGGCCAATTCCGACGCACAAAGTGCCACGCATGCTCAGAATAAATTCCGAGACGGATCTGCTCGTTCTGGTAAAATTAGCGTTTGTAATGGAAATAGCACTTTGATCACGCTGTAATGTTTTAATTGTTTAATGCAGCGCACTCTCTTCTTCTTTATAATGCTAGAAGAATAAAGTTGTTTTGCTGCTCATATCCACACAGAGTTCTCACAAACTTCTTTCTTTATTATTTTTCGTGATTTTATCAATATAATATTTTTATTTGTCACATCTACGGAAAAAAAAATTGTTTTTTGATGTTTTTAGATAAAAATTTTTTTTTGATTTTTTTAAATACTCATCTTGTGTTTTTGTTTTGTTTTTTTTAACTCCAGAATAGTTTTGGGGGTGTTTTGTGTGTCAAGTTACCACAACACCATTATTATCTTGTATTATTTAATCTCAAGGAGGTTGCTTGGTGTTGATGTCTCTTGTTAATTTCACATTGTATTTTTGAAATGTACCTGCTTCCTCACAAACAAACTGTCCTTTTTGAAGGAAAACACACATAGGCGAGTATAATTAAACAAACCAAAAATTTATTAAGGGGTCCTAACCAAAGAAAGAGGGAAGCAACGCTGGAGAGACAGCAGAAATTGGCGAAGCCTTTGTCCCCCAGGGCACACATCAATTATTTTTCAGCAAAATTGTTGGCCTGAGGAGTCCATATATAAGGGAGTACAATCTGCTCCAGAAGTCCAAGAGATCATGAACACTAGCAGATGACATACATGTCCCCAGGCTGTGGTCATACAAGAGCCCGCATCTTTTGTCAGACCAGACTAAACCCAGGCCATCACTTTCTTGTCTTCCTTCCACTCTTCCTTCCACGCTGTGTCTGTGGTGGTGGAGGTGTGGCAGTAGGAGGAGGAGGATGATGCAACTCACACAGGTGGGTATTGGGTGTGATTTCGCCCCTCACCCCCTTGGTTAATGTTTCATAAACAATGTCCTCACACATGAGGCGTTGGCCCTCCTGCATGTCCTGCAGTTTGGTGGCAGCCATGCAGGCAAAGGCCTCTTCACAAGTGGGGGTGGCTCTGAGGGATGCAGAAGCCTCCTGAGTAAAGCCTGAGTGCTGAATCCTCCACGTTACTCCCCTTCCTGGGTCTTTTGTTTGGAAGGCGGAGGGGAGGAACCTGCGATTCTGTGAGGCTCCTACTGAGCCCTGCCACCTCCTGGCTGCCACTTACCCTGGCTTCCTCCTGGCTGCCACTAACCCCTGCCTCCTCCTAGCTGCCACATTCCACAGCCTCCTCCTGGCTGAGGTCTTCCTGTGTATGAAAAAGGGACATACTTTTAGTTTTTTCTTCATCAATCACACACAATTTACATCTCATGACTGTTGCAAATTGAATGTTAAGATATATAAAAGACTATCATTCTGAGCCCAGCATTTTTCATTCTTGTCCCAATTATTTTTGCCCACTACTGTCTATTGATATGTAAACGCCCTTATTTAAGCAGCAATTAGTGATCAATAATAACATCTAGGAAACATCATTCATTTATTGACCAGAAATCTGTAGAACAATACTATACCTGGCTCAAGCTGGGCTCCTCAACTTCTTCCTGGCTGGAAGTCCCAGGTTGGACATCGGAAGCCTCAGCTGGGGTGGAAGATAGGGTGGAAGGAAGAGTGGAAGGAAGAGTTGAGAGGGATTCCCTGACTTCAGTCTGGTCTGACAGAAATCGCAGTCTCTCATAGTACCACAGCCTGGGGACATAAACGTCAATTGCTGCAGCTTTGATCTCTGGGAATCCTGGACCTTCTTGCGCTCCCTAAGATAAGTGCTCCTCAGGCCACCAATTTTTGCTTTTAAATAGGGGGTGGTTGCCGTGGGGACCACCAGCTTCACCAACTCCAGCAGTTTCTCCAGCGCCTGCCTCTTTTTTTTATGATTATAATGCTGGTGTTTCACCTGCCACAGACAGGGCAGCTCCCTATACTTGTCTATGAACAGGGAGAGGAAGTTGTGGTCATTGAAGCCATTCATTTTATCTGCAATACACAAGACAAACCCTAATGTCAGGCTAAAGTCTCCTAATCTTGTCCCAATATAGGCCTCAATCTCTAAGCAGTATAGGCCCAAGTTTAAATGTTACCTTCGTTATCACGATCGGCGCTTCCTATACTCCTTCCTCTGCTCACAGATTGTACGTACTACGCACGCGTGTTACGCTTTATATACACTGAGCATGTGTGAAACTCCGCCCGCCCCAGACGTTCTTTCTAGTCTTTTCCCCGCCCCTTCTCGTTTGGCGCAGTGGGGAAGAGCACATGGCAGAGACAGAGCAGGTGCGTGCTAATTACAGCAACGAGGAAAACCTGGAGCCAGAAACGTCACGATCTCGGAGGAGACGATTTAAGGCATCAAATATGTCCTTTGTTGAGATGGTGGAGATGGTCGACATAATGAAGAGGGCCGACTATGATGGGAAGTATGGACCTTACCCCAACCCCAATGTCAGAAAGGCCAAGATCATGGTGAAAGTTGTGAAGAGTCTGCAGAAGAATTTTGGGGTACGACGATCCAAGTATCAACTGAGGAAGCGGTGGTCGGACCTCAAAATCAGGGAGCACGATCAGTATAGGAGGATCAGGGGAGTGCTGAAAAAAAGTAAGTAGTTGTTCTGTGTTCCTATTCTTTCTTTTTATTACGTTCGTGCTACTCCATGTGCTTTTCTTTACTGTTCTGTACAGTTTAAAATAGCAACTTTCATGTTCATGGACACATTATTCCTTCGTAGGAAACATTGTTCGTTCGGCCAATAAAACACCATGTTTTGTCCAGATGCATTTCAATGCATTTTTTTCTGGCCTATTTCTCTTAAAATAAGTTTGTTGTCTAGATGGGTTTGTAACTAGAATGAAATGCAAAATACATTCCGTGTAAGGAGAGGACACTCAGCAGCTGTTTACACATCTGGATGCTGGAGCACTAGTGTGGGACACCAGAAAACCCTTTTTATTAGGGGGCCCACACAGGTGCTCCAGTGTATACTATAGGGGTGTCACCATCTGTGAAGCTTGTACAAAATAGGTAAGTATTCAAGCTTGACAAAGGAAAAAAATATTTCTTCATTTTGCAACTCTGCCAAAAGAGACAATTGTACCCCACTTCCAAGCAATGTTTCATATTCCTATTTCTGCCATCAAATATCTGTGTGCTAAGTATACCTTTTTTTGTTTACATAGGGGAGAAAAGACTCGGAGGACACCACTCATCAGAGGAGACAACAGACCCCCCACCTCAGGAAGAAGGGGAAATCCCACAAACACAACAGGAAGAGGAGGAGGGAGATGTTGTGGAAATTGTCACCACAAGAGGTGAGTGTCTGTGACCACAGCCTCAGGTAAGAGATGGATGCCTGCATATTTATAATACACAGTGTTTTTTTGTTATATATATTTTTAGGTGATCGTAATGTTGTGGATGAAGGTCATTTCACCAGTGAAAGTGCCTAGATCCGGATCGGGGAGATCATGGGGTGTAACAGGGACTTGGAAAACATCAATCAATGATGTTCAAAACAAAATGAAGAACATCATTGATGTTTTAGGGAGAATTTAAAACCCCTCAAAATCCCTAACTTATTTCTGCTTTGTTTTTCTGACAATTTTTTGAAAATTTTGTGACATATTATAGAAAAGCCAAATTTTGAAGATGCACACACTGTGTCAACATGTGCTATCTGCCATCATGTACTCGTTTTGTGGGTGCAACCCCTTCTTCAATAATAAAGTAGCTGAGAAGAAGGAGTTGCATCCACAAAACACGTCCATTGATCCCCCATTATGGCATCTAGCACATGTTGACATTCAGCAATTTGTGTGCATCTTCAAAATGTGGCTTTTCCAGGGGTGACTTCATCCCATCTGCTGAACACAATACCACAGTTTATAAATACTCATGTCTAATATTGCCTTTAATTTCTACAAAAGTTGAACTTTGTAAGTTCCAGAGTTGCGTATTTCTTGTTGGTTTTTACCATGCCTGTTTTACCTTAAAAGGCAATTTCTACTTTTAATGTGACCTAAAAACTTGTTATACAACAAACATGTTGGTTTGTTTTAAAAAACCTTTTATAAATGCACATGTGATTGTGCTTTGATTAAAAAGATTGAGAATCAACAATGTGTGGCTTCTTCTTTCAATGCTCAAAAGCATATTTTTGTTGCAAAGTTGGTGTTTTCAGTGACAATGGGGGTTATTTACTAAAGGCAACTCCACTTTGCACTACAAGTGCAGTTTCAGTGCAGTCTCAAGTGCACTTCAGTCAGGGTCAGCTAAAAGAAAGCCAAGCAGTAAAGCTAAGCAAATATTTGTTCAGTTTCAAATATATTTTTTATTTAAAAAATGTCCCAGACATTGTCTGGCATATTGATGGCCCCCCTACCCGCAAAGTATTCCACGTATCTTAGGCGGACCTCGCGGGCACTCTGGGGGGGGGGGGGGCAAGCCAGGACGGCCAGCTTCAAGCGCCGTCAGGTATGGTTTATTTATATTAATTCCAGATCCAGGCCCAACTGAGCCAGCATAGTTCACAGAATTTCTCCTTAAAAAGTTGTGGAGAACACAGCAAGCCAGGATGATGTGATTGAGTTTATATTCCGCTATGTGTATCGGTGTAAGAAATAGGCGGAACCGGCTGGCCATTATTCCAAACGTGTTCTCCACCACTCTTATGGCTCTGGCCGGTAATTAAAAACCCTCTGGTCCGGGGTGAGGGTCCTCATAGGGAATGGCCGCATAAGATGGTCCCCTAGCGCAAACGCTTCATCCGCAACGAAAACGAATGGGAGTCCTTCCACATTGTCTTCTGGAGGTGGCAAGCCCAAGCTGCCATTCTGGAGATGCCTGTAGAACTCCGTGTGGGCGATGACTCCACCATCTGACATCCGACCATTCTTCCCCACGTCCACATACAGGTACTCGTAAGTAGCCGACACCACCGCCAACGTCACAATACTATTGAACCCCTTATAGTTGTAATAGTATGACCCGAGTCAAACAAGAAAGATAAATTATTAATTTTGCACATAAACATGGAAAGCAGATTAGACACAAACATTCTTGGCCAAGATCAGTATAATATTTATTTTAGGGAGTTTTTAAAGACAAAGGTATAAGGTCCAGATTCCTCCCCCCTCTCATGGGCCATTTTATAAATTTTAGGGGGGAGATGTTTTGGACAGGTAACCCTCTCCACTTCATTAAAAGATGAATGCCTAAATAATGTGGATTACTTTGGCCAGCCCCTCCTTACTTGCACTATTGGCAGCCCACTGGACGGGTAAGAAGTGTCATAATACAAAGATATAAATACACACTGTACACATTTTGGCAAATTTTTACATTCTGCTATTACCTATCAAGATAATAATAGGATATAAAAACTCTGAACATTACCATTTGAAAGTATTCAGGCAGGCCCTTGCACTATATGCTTTGGGGAATTCATCCAAAAATATGACCACAAAAGAGGTGGGTATAGTGTTTATGGGTTTGGCAAAGTCAGCAGATAGATGACTGAGGATAGATAGAGGTTTGGTATCAGCTGAGTTAGCAGTTGGGGGGAGGGTTCCAAATGATTTTGGGACCCAAAGATAAAAACCTCTGGCACTCTGCCTGAATTTCAAGCACAAATCACATTTTAACACATTTTAGGGGGTGTTTAGGGTAAAGCACTACTATGGAGCTGATAAAATACATTGTTAATTAAGTAGATGAGGTGGATATAGGGCCAGGAGAGCATGCTGGGGAGGTAAGTGAAGGCAAATATGTATGAAGGACAAAAAAAAACATTAAAAAAAAATACAACATGCATGTGGACAAAGGGGACATTAACAGCATATTACAATCGTGTTAATTAGGGAATGAGGAAACAAATATAATATATATTAACAAACATTAAATACAATAACATGTGATGTTAAAGGATACATCTTACCTTAATATACTCCTTCTGCAGGACCTGGATGATGGCAGAGCAGGTCTCTGGGATAATGATCCCCAGAGCCTGGGGGGAGATGCCTGTCGAGAACTTGAGGTCCTGCAGGCTTCTCCCTGTCGCCAAGTACCGCAGGGTGGCGACTAGCCTCTGCTCTGGAGTGATGGCTTGCCTCATTCAGGTATCCTGCATGCTAATATAAGGGGTCAGCAAAGCCAACAAACGGTGAAAAACGGGGTCTGTCATCCGGAGAAAGTTCCTGAAATCGTCAGGATTATTCTAACGGATCTCACAGAGCAAAGGCATGTGACAGAATTGGTCATGCTGGAGCAACCAATTCTTGGTCCATGAACTCCTCCTTGCCCTGTTCATGGACTGGGCTTGTGTCAAAGTAAGGACCCCAACACCAAGCCCCTGCACAGCACAAACTCTACAATGAGTACGTACACGCAACATGGCTAGAAAACGGTTGGCTGCTCAGAACGAAGTAACAGAACGCACTGAAGTACAGCAAGGCCTGTGAAGAGCGACCTGAAATTCAGTAACAAATGGACAAGAATACAATGACAAGTCAATGGTACTCGCTGCACGCACTGAAGAGCAGATACAAACCCACAAGCACAAACTGAACAGCAGAAATACTATCTGAAAACCACAAGTCTGAAAAAGCGCAAAACGTCTCTCACCAAACTTTTACTAACACGAGATTAGCAAAAAGAGCCCAAAGGGTGCCGCGCTTGGTACTGAACTGCCCTTTTATAGTCCCGCTGTACGTGGTGTACGTCACCGTGTTCTTGGCGTTCAGAAATTCCGACAACTTTGTGCAACCATGTGTATGCAAGACAAGTTTGAGCCAACATCCGTCGGAAAAAATCCATGGATTTTGTTGTCGGAATTTTCGATCAATGTCCGACCATGTGTACAGGGCATAAGATTTTGCACACTGTGTTGATGTAGACCGTAGAATGTATCTAGAGGTGTTAAACCAAGGTTCAGTTGGGTTTTAACTTATATTGCTCCTTCGTACCCCAACTGGGTTGCATGGCACTATTTTTTTAAGTTTGGGCAAATGATTACTGCATAGTTAGAAACATCTAATACAATAGGCTAAGTGCTGATATAATGTTTATTATTGTAAGTGATATTGGTGGTAATTGGGTTCTAGGTTATGAGCACTAGAGTTTTAAACTTGAAGTTATTTAATCAAAAACAAGAAAGCATCACCAGTAAAATAGTTTTAATTCTTTTAATTCACATAATTATTCCCAGTCATTGCAGCCCAATCTCATATTTATTCTATGGAAATGTGTACCTTTTCTAGCTGATGCACAAACATTACTTATAACGCTTTTGCTGGAGCAATTAGGTAGAAAAAGCATTCTATAATGACAGTCAGAGCCAAATATTCATAAGTGGCTACTAACTCTGTTAGTAAATAGAATATATTTGTATCACTACAGGGTGGTACTGTAGATACATATTTAAAAAATTATGTGCCACATCCTCTCTTAATTAATTTACTAAATAATTATGGACTTTATAGGCACTGAGATACACAAAGAACTTGTATTAAAAATGAAACATCTTTATTACAAAAAACGACTAAACATATACACATGAATAAAATCTTGCAATATACATATTGCCTGTAAAACGTTTATCACACTACTAAATAACACCATATCAATCCTGAATATTTGTAGGAATGCCTGGTGTGGCGACTACCAATATCCCATCAGGCTTGGTGTAAATAGATGTGGCGTGATGCACCTCTACATGTTACGTGCATATGTGCTTCCTTAAAAGCTAGGCAATTAGTCTAGATGAATAAAACCATATGTAGCAGTCTCCCCGACTTCCACCAGAGCCAGGGCGAACTGACATTCCTCCTCAGGGTGCAGGTTACTAGGCATAGTGGGTGTGGTGCAAGGTAAACAGATTGGGCGCCAGTCACATTTTGTAAAAATGAACAAAGAGCTTTATTTCTCTTAACAGGAATGCTGGGGAGAGAGGGTTTAGGGCACAGTACACCTTTAGGCAAATGCAATAGCAATTAAGGCAAACTCGGCAGACAAAAATACAACTAGGCAGACAGCAATACAAAACAGGGGCCTGTAAGCTGAATGCAACAATCTGTATCTTGTAGCAACCACTGTCTCCTATAGCAACACATTCTCTCACAGTATCCCACTGTGGATCTTCCAGCTTAACTCACAGTATCCCACTGTAGATCATTAAGCTCAGTTCACCGTCTTTCACTAGACATCTTAGACTCTCAGCCACCTGCTGGATTCCTGAGCTTCACCCACAGCTAACCGCTGTACTTTATCGTCAAGCTTTACTTACAGCTACCTGCCGTACTCCTTCAAGCTTTACTCACAGCTACCCGCTGCCTTCCCAGATGAGTCTCCACTAAAGCTTTTCCACCACTGCACTGTCCCCGGCTAGTGAAGCGTCTGCTCTGGTACTCCTTCAGAACTTCATCCCTTCCAAACTTGCCTCCAGTAACAGGAGTGGTCGTCCCTTTGTGGCAACTGCTTCTACTTTACCTCCGATAACAAACAGGCTCCCTTCAGGCAGAGCCTCTAACACATTCAGTTTCACCCCAGGCTTTGGGCTTAACCTTGGCTGCTCCTCCTTTGCAGGACCCTGAACTGCTGGATAGGCCTTAAGTGGACCTAGCAGCCAGCATGCCTCCTGGATAGGCCTCAGGCTTCAGGCCTAGCAACCAGGAGCCTCTCAACACACACCCATCCAGGCCACAGCCTCGAGCGGGAGGAACCCCAATTACCTGACTCCTCCCAAATAAATAGCCTATCCCAGCGTACACAGTGGTTAAAGAAACTCCTGCTGATTGGCTGAGACAACCTAGTTACCCACTACCTGAATTTATGGTAATCCATCATTCTAATACCAAAATGCAACAGTGCCACCTATTGGCAGAAGAGAGAGACTACACCAAACTCAGACTTAGGACAGGAATCAGTGGATCAACCTACCAGTTAGCTAGGCTAGTTTCCACCTAGCACAACTAGATTTATTAGCAGCATGTTTAAGGCTAGGGTGCTACACATAAAATAGGCCTTACATTGCAAGACAAGTACATACTATATACAGTCAGGTCCATAAATATTGGGACATCAACACAATTCTAATCTTTTTGGCTCTATACACCACCACAATGGATTTGAAATGAATCAAACAAGATGTGCTTTAACTGCAGACTCTTAGCTTTAATTTGAGGGTATTTACATCCAAATCAGGTGAACGGTGTAGGAATTACAACAGTTTGTATATGTGCCTCCCACTTTTTAGGGGACCAAAAGTAATGGGACAGATTAACAATCATCCATCAAACTTTCACTTTTTAATACTTGGTTGCAAATCCTTTGCAGTCAATTACAGCCTGCAGTCCGGAACGCATAGACAACACCAGACGCTAGGTTTAATCCTTGGTAATGCTCTGCCAGGCCTCTACTGCAACTGTCTTCAGTTCCTGCTTGTTCTTGGGGCAATTTCCCTTCAGTTTTGTCTTCAGCAAGTGAAATGCATGCTCAATTGGATTCAGGTCATGTGATTGACTTGGCCATTGCATAACATTCCACTTCTTTCCGTTGAAAAACTCTTTGGTTGCTTTCGCAGTATAATAAAAAAATATCAAAATTACCGCGCTTCCCAAATATGAAAAATACATAAGCTGCAGTTCTAATTGTGAGGCATACACAAATACATAAATCCAAATAATCTATAGGAACCGCGCTATAAGATTGAATTGGTATACTATTGAATTGGTATACTACTGTGACCAAACAAAATACAAATTGAAATAAATGAGCATATATAAAAATCAATCATTTAAAGTGACAGTAAATAATGCTATAAATGTGTATTGATAACAGAAAAAATAAAGTCCCAAAACCAAATCGTGGTTTAAGTGGTGAGAAACCAAATTCAATTGTGATGACATAAAATTGTAAGGATGAATGACGATGATTGAAGGAAAGGAGATCCCTGTAGCCAAATCAATGTTCGAATGGTGACTAATATAAATTCATCGGCAAACACCCAGTGAAAAAATCCACCACCTGTAAAAATGCACGCTTACCAAAGGCAAGCTACAAATCAGCTTGCATGTAGATATCCACTCAGTGGAGACAATACCTTCAATCTCCTCACAGATGATGGACAGGCAGGACCCTCTGTCCAGTCTTACTGTCTTACATCCAGGATTCAAAACGTATCTATTGCTTCTGTCTTACGTCCTTGCAGACTATAGGTCACTGATAGTGACAGCTCTTTGAATCTCATATTGAGAGTTGACAGCAACAGATTCCAAATGCAAATAGCACACTTGAAATGAACTCTGGACCTTTTATCTGCTCCTTGTAAATGGGATAATGAGGGAATAACACACACCTGGCCATGGAACAGCTGAGCAGCCAATTGTCCCATAACTTTTGGTCCCTTAAAAAGTGGGAGGCACATATACAAACTGTTGTAATTCCTACACCGTTCACCTGATTTGGATGTAAATACCCTCAAATTAAAGCTGAAAGTCTGCAGTTAAAGCACATCTTGTTCATTTCATTTCAAATCCATTGTGGTGGTGTATAGAGCCAAAAAGATTAGAATTGTGTCGATGTCCCAATATTTATGGACCTGACTGTACTTATAAATGCTGGTAGTCCTTCCTTAGGCTAGGGAGAGAGCAGGAGATAACCCTTTGTGTGGCCAGAGCAAATTGTGGCCACATGGGGACACATGCAAACATAATCCACCAACACTGATATGTGATAACAAATATGCATAATGTAACACCGTAGCTGTGAGCAAATAAGTGTATGTCCCCGTAGCCACAATTTGCTCTGGCCACACTAAGGGTTGTCTCTTCTTATCCGGAGGAAGGACTACTAGTGTTTAAAAGTATATAGTATGTACTTGTCTCTCTTTAATTGCACTGTAAGACGTAGTTTATATTTTTATTCATCTAAACTAATTGCCTAGCTCCCGAGGAAGCACTTATGTAAGTAACATGTAGAGCTTTATCACGCCACATCTATCTACACCAAGCCTGATGGGATATTGAGAGTTGCCACACCAGGCATCCCTATGATTATTCAGGACTGATTTGGTGTTATTTAGTGGTGTGATAAACATTTTACAGGCAATATGTATTTTGTGAGAATTTATCAATGCATATATGTTTTAGTAGTTTTTTGTAATAAAGATGCTTCATTTTAATAAAACTTCTTTGTTATTTAGATTTAGTACTCTGTTACACCACTTTTTTGTCACTGTTTTTTGTTTTGTACTGTATGTTGCCAACAAGTCAGTTTTGATGATACACAAAATTAATTATCAAAAACCCCTCACTAATCAGGACATAGTTTGTTAGTTTAGAGAAATCAATACTCCATTTGACATTTATTTTCCATTTCATCCATGGGTTGGATAAAATGATTTGTAATGTTTTTTCATGAACAAAAATGGACAAGAATGGAATAAATTCATGGAAACTCTCACATTGCTAGCAATGAGGTACTGTAGAAAGGGTGATTCAGGAAGCACATAGCAACACATGTAAATACTCACACAAACGTAGTCCGGTCAAATCACTATAGTTCAGGAAGAATAGTTTGATGTTCAAAGTATTTGCAAGTCAATTTCCCTAGGAACTGAAAATCAGTAGGATCTCTAAGTGTCTAATAAAGACAATCCGATCTGTAAAAATTACATAAACCGCTATGATATGAAAGCTGATATTCCCTTTGCATCTTGGCATGTTTTCTTTTATTTATGACATAATTGTGATTAGTGCCAAGTACTTTCTGTTTGGAATAGTCTACATTTTCATGTTTCTGGTCTCTGATCTCAACTGATGCAATGTGATATCATGCTGCCTCACAGAGGGGAACAGTTTCTGACTCTGAGTTGTTAGTTAAATAAGAGGCTAGCAGAGCATTCTGGGAGATGACGTTTGATAACAGATGCAGAGTCACAGGTTGCCTAAATCTGGTTTGAAAACTATTTATCTACAAACAAGTGTTACAATAACAAATTTCACAGCAATGAACAAGAAAGGATTTTGTGATTGTGGGCGCTGACAATACCAGGCACAAAGAAAATATACTCTATAAAAATATTATCTATAAATGTCCAAAACAGCCAACATGCCAAAACTAGTTTTAATGTGATTTGTTTAGCTTTCATTAAGAAAACCATGTCACCACATGCCATGGACATGTTGTCATGGAGGTTTATTGATTTCACACACTTAGTTGCTTTATACCAGCAAATAGTAAAATTACAAATGATAAATATTATAAATGTAATACTAAAAATTTGTACCAGCAAGACATAAAATATCAAAATAAAAATAGTAAAAATTACAGGAACTTTTAACAAAAATGACCACCTTTCCTGCTGGATCCAGTAAATGAAAAAGAGGCAAAAATTACTGTTTAGTAAAGCTGTCCTGCAAAAATACTATTTTAATTCTATTAGTTTTTACTACCCTTCCTCTGCAAATACTATCCAGTGTTGTACCTTCACAAACTTTTCCCCTGAACACACTGACTGCCATACCCTGCCTAATCCTCTTCTGCACATTTTGCCTACTGTTTTACCCACTGCAATCCTCTTCAACATACACTGCTCATCAGTGGTGGCTGATGTTTTTTTTTGGGGGGGGTGGCAAACAACCCCCCTATTGGTCAGTGGCGTCTCAGCATCCCCCTCACTTACCCCAGCAGGCCCCGGCGGGCAGGCTACGGGCTCCTGCATGCTGCGGCGGGCTTCAGCGGGCAGCAGGGGGTTGCAGGCTTCAGCGGCGGGCTTTGGCTGGCTTCAGAGGGTTGTGGGCTCCGGCAGGCAGCGGCGGGCTCGGGCGGGTTGCAGGCTCCAGCGGCAGCAGGCTTCTTTGAGGGCAGGCGGCTCCAGTGTCCTCTGTGCAGCTCCTCCCTTCTTCTGCTAGTCATCCAATAGGATTGCCTGTCCTTTCAGCCAATCAGGTGACGGGTATCAGACCCGCTTCCTGATTGGCCGGGAGGAGGATCAGTGTTGCAACAGCAAATATTAATTTGCTGTTACAACACACCTGGGTGGGCTCAGGACGCAATGCTCTGCGTCCTGAGCCCACCCTATTTTGAAGCCTATTAGAGCCTTTGGCTCTAAACGGTGCTTCAAAAAACACACCCCTACCGTAGGAAATAATGCGCCCGGCATTATGAAAGGGGACGGGTGCATGGATAGGGGGGGCAGCGTCCGTGCGCCCACAATGGACGGGCCACCCTTGCTGCTCACTTTTCTACCCTCCAACAATCTTCTGCTGGGCGTAATGCTTTCTGTCATTTACTGGCTTTCTACTTCATATTTAAGTACATTTTCATACATTTTAAAAAAAATATGCAGTGCTGAAAGTGTAAGAATCTCAGATATACACAGAGAATAATAAATGCAATTAACCAGTGACTATACAGACGCTATGCAATTTTTGCATAGTGTCTGTATAGTCACTGGTTAATTGCATTTATTATTCTCAGTGTATATCTGAGATTCTTACACTTTCAGCGCTGCACATTTTTTTTTATAATGTATGTCACTTTTTGCATGAGTTGATCTTCTGCTGTGCTGGCTGCTTGTATTGTCTTAAGGGGACAGCACTATATAAATATATATATATATATATATATATATATATATATATATATATATATATACCCTTTTTTCCCATTTTCATACATTGTTATGCTCTCTTCAGTCCTCTCCTGAACATTTTGGCCAGTGCCATAGCCTTAGTCCTCTTCTGCTCATTCTGCTTGCTGTCATAGCCTCTGCACTGTTCTTCTGCATATATTGGCTGTTGCCATACCCTCTGCATTCCTCTTCAACCTACACTTCTCACTGTCTTACTCTCCAACACTCTTCTCCTGGAAATAAATGCCTACTGTCATCTACTGGGTTTCTACTTCATGTCGATGCTTCTGCATATTAAACAATAGAGATATTCTGTCATCTACTGTCTGTATTTGTAAATACCTTTCCTGCTTAATATCACAGTATATACAAGCACTTCCTGTCTTTGGGTGGCTGAGTTTGAAACCCCAGAGGGAGGAATTAATAAGGAAGAGTCTGGGAACACATGTTCTACTAGGGACAGCTACTGCTAATCCAGACCAGAAGCAGGGATTATTAGTCAAGTGTTTCTATGTTTAATAGTTTACTATTGTACCATAGCTTCTGGGTGTATATGTGTATAAATTTAAAGACTGGTGACAGAAATATATGTGTCCCCTTTTGGTTATCTCACATGTATGTACTATACAAGATAGTTCAGTCTGTGACACAGTGTGCATGTGTAGAGGTCATTTTGATGTACCATAGTAGGTGAATCTGTTTATTGCAATAGAAATTATGTGCAGCTCCTGTTATTCTACCTAATCCTATTCCTTCAGGTCTGGGATTCTATAGCTAGTGTTAGCTCAGGTCTCAGTAAGCAGCATAAGCTAAAGTTAGTATGGGCATCCAACAGCCCAAAGGTAGTTACAGGTCCGATTGCATGGTTGATTAGAAGCTGCTAGGGCCTAAAGAGCAGAGTAGGTAGACTGATTCAGAGTTCCAGAGTCATACCACAATTTCTGCAAGTGAGAAGCTGCATTCCAGGCTGGTTGGACAAAATTTGAAGATTCCTCCCATCACCACTGATTCTGTCTTCAGAATTTCAGGTCTTTGATACCAAGATGGACCCTGCATACACAGTGATCATCCTCAGGGGCCTCTGCAATTGGACTTTGCGGCAACATTCATCTGGAGGTATCTTGCTGATTTTACCTGTTTGTACATTGGATATATTTATGTACTGACTATGACTGAATAAGTTAAACCCAAAACATAAATGTAATGCATTGCAGCTTACCAAGCCTTAAATGTGGGTGCTGCATTCATTTTCTTAGGCTTTTTTTCCTTCAATTCACATGGTGTTCTGGCAAGTAACACACTTCCTGTCCTAGGGTGTATGCATTCTGGATGAAGTAGTAAAGCAGACATCTTTGGACAGCGGCATTGTCAGTCTGGGGAAAGGGTAGTCTTATGCCCTGTACACACGGTCAGACTTTCCGACGGAATATGTGCGATTGGAGCTTGTTGTCGGAAATTCCGACCGTGTGTGGGGTCCACCAAACTTTTTCCATTGGAATTTCCGACACACAAAGTTTGAGAGCAGGCTATAAAATTTTCCGACAACAAAATCCCAAAATCCGTTTGCGTAAATTCCGACCGTGTGTGGACAATTCTGATGCACAAAGTGCCACGCATGCTCAGAATAAATTAAGAGGTGAAAGCTATTAGCTACTGCACGGTTTATAGTCCCGACGTACGTGTTTTCCGTCACTGCGTTCAGAACCATCGGATTTTCCGACAACTTTGAGCGACCGTGTGTATGCAAAACAAGTTTGAGCCAACATCCGTCAGAAAAAATCGATGGATTTTGTTGTCGCAATGTCCGATCAATGTCAGATCGTGTGTACAGGGCATTAGTCTAGCAAATTTACAGTAGATGAGCTTTACAAACAAATTGATGGGGAGCTCCAGTTAACACACTGTAAGCAGTTACAGCAAACAGTTCTTTCCCATTGGGATAAAAGTTTTACACAAATAAATAAAAGTTGATCATTGTAAGCACACCTATCAGTGATAAATTGTTTGTCTCAACCCTCTACCTGCTACTTTGTCTGGATAGCTTGGACTATAAAGGAAATTGAAAAATAGCAGACTTACTGGCTGGTTTTCCAGCTGAAAATAAATGAAAAAACCCCAAAAATGCAGCCACCATAACTAAGAATTGGTAAACTGCAATTTTTGTTTTTGGGATTAAGGTGGATGTAAATCCGATTCATGAAATTTGAGCTGGGCGCATATATCTTTACTGTTTTTATATCTCTCTTCAAAGCACTGAGTCCCATAGCTGTCTCTTGCTCCGTAGCTCTGATGATACCACCTCTGGTGCCTAGCTGTGGGGAATGGCAGAAAATCACAGTGCAGCATGAGAAGTCATGCAAGGCAGCTTAGGAGAATCTGCCAAACATCTAGAACTAAAAACATCATGATTGTTTTGGTGTAAACTGTTGACATTTTGGGATACCTGTATTGAGAAAATCTTATAAAATCAGGCTAAAACTTTGTTAACAGTTTACTCATTGCTTTCTATAAATAGCATTATGCATCCCTTGAAAACTTGTTCATAGGAACAGATACATATTACCATGTTTTTAGATACAATAGCAACATTTAACCTACCAGGAGTCGGTAATCTTTGTAGTTTTGACAACATACATAATTTCTGATTGGTGTCTGACAAATAAAGGACACACAGGGCAAAATGAAAAGATCTCTTGTACAAACAACCCCCAGCTCACTGATACTCATCTTTGAGGTATTTCCGCATCGCTTCATTGTAACATTTTTTAAATAACCAGACCTTTTAAGCATAAAGAACCACGTGACCTCCTCCCAAGATACAGCATTTTTGCATTTTTGTCTGTGTTGGTGGTCAGCAGGCCCGAACATTGTGGCGTGAAGATGAAGACATTAAAGGGGTTGTAAAGGTTTGTGTTTTTTCACCTTGGCCCCACCTTGTCACCTTGTCCCACGGGGACGCGTCGTCTCTCTGCTAGGGGGTTCTTGGCTGTTGATTGGATAGATTGATAGCAGCGCAGCCATTGGCTCCTGCTGCTGTCAATCAAATCCAATGACACGGCCGCTGGGGGGGCGGGGGCGAGTCCTGCATTCGGCGTCTATGGACACCGAATGCTGAACTCGGGAGCGTGCCCGCAAGGTAACCCCCCAGGAGATTGCTTCTCCCAGGGGGTTATCTGATGCGGGGAGGAGTTGAGAGAGCTGCTGCTGAGGGACCCCAGAAGACCAGGTTCGGGGCCACTCTGTGCATCCCCCTCTGGTGCCAAATTTGGCATCTTTCAGGAGGAGGGGTTAATGGGTACCTGTTTTTGACAGGTACCCGTCCCCACTTCCAGGAGAAACTGCCTGTGGCCAGATGCGATGAGGTCCCCTGGAAGTTCGGCCCCCCCTCCACCTTCCTCCACCGCTGGGCCAGTTAGAAAGCTTTTTTTACGCATGTGCAGTAGGGAACTGGCTGTGAAGCTGAAAGGCTTCACTGCCGGTTTCCTATACCACAAATAGTGGTGGCAGCACCCGAGAGGAAATCGGAAAATGGACTGGGGTGCCAGCATCGCTGGATTCTAGGACAGGTAAGTGTCCTAATATTAAGAGTCAGCAGCTACTGTATTTGTAGCTGCTGACTTTTAATTTTTGAAGGGGGGGGGGGTGCTGGAGCTCCGCTTTAAATTATAGAGAGTTCACAGGAAGAATGTCACTCCAAAGCAGGAGGGAGCAAAGCAGAGAGCTACAGTGATTAAGCATTATTGCTGGAGTCACTAATGCCGCGTACACACGGTCGGACTTTTCAGCTACAAAAGTCCAACGGACGCTGACGGACTAAAGCTGGCTGGTAATCCGATCGTGTGTGGGCTTCTCCGGACTTTCAACGTACTTTTTTAGCCTCAAATCCGACGTACTTTAGATTTGAAACATGCTTCAAATCTTTACGTCGTAACTACGACGGACCCCGAAGTCCGCTCGTCTGTATGCTAGTCCTACGGACAAAAAAACGACGCATGCTCATAAGCAAAAACTAAACGGAAGCACTCGGTCTAGTAAAACTAGTGTTCGTATTGTAGGTAGCACATTCATCACGCTGCAAAATCTGTGATCGTTGAATGCAGCGCATTTTATTTCTTCTTTACGAATGCTTTAAAGAACGAAGGTGTTTTGCTGTTCATATTCAGAGTTCTCCCAAACTGATTTCTGGATTCTTTTTCTCTTTGATCTCATGAATGATATAGTATGCTTTTTAAAACAATGTTTCCATACTAATAATACTTTTTACCTTTTATTTTTTTTTTTTTTTTTAGGTTTGTAAAGTTACCACAAAGAACCCATTATTCTAGTTTTGTTTTTCTAGTGATTATTTTTTAGTTTTTAGATAAAGTTAACCCAAAGCACCATTTTTGGTTATGTAGATTTTTTTATTTTCAAGACTTACCACTTGAACATTATTAACATTAGTAATGTATTTTTGGTGTGTTTTTTCAAACTCAATGAGATTGTTGTCCCTTGTTAATTTAACATTGTGTGTAAAATCAATGATTTAAAAGAAAACACATAAAGTCTTTTGCTAAACTCAAAAAAGATCCATTTATTCATGGTCAAAATAAAATAAAGAGGAAGTCAACGCTGGAAAAAGTCGGTGTACAAGAAAATTGGGATCTTGAGGAGTCCATATAAGAGGGAGCACAATCTGGTCCAAGAATCCCAGAGATCAACAGCACCAGCAGATGATCTAGATGTCCCCAGACTGTGGTCCTACAACAGCCTGCGTCTTCTGTCAGACCAGACTGAACCCAGGTCATCACTTTCTTCTCTTCCCTGCAGCCTTTCCTCCACGCTGCCCTGCAGCCTTCCCTGCAGCCTTCCCTGTAGCCTTCTTTGGAGGCTGTGGCTGTGGTGTTTCAGTTGTGGTAGGAGGAGGAGGAGGAGGAGGAGGAGGAGGGGGGGCTGCCTCATGTAGTTGTGTGTTTCGGGTTAGCGTGCCCTGCAGCCCCTTCTGGATAGTTTCCCCAAATAGGCGCTCGCAAATGAGACGCTGCTCTCAATCCATTTGAAGAAGCCTGCTGGCTAAGTAGCAGCCATAGGACTCTTCTGCTTCAGGGGGGCTTCTCAAAAAACGGGTGGCCTCTTGCATGAGGCGCAGGGATGCCTCCTGTGTGACTGTCCCCTTCCTGGCCCTTTTTTTGGGAAGATGGAATGGAAGCACTTGTGATTGGGTCATGCTCCTACTGGGCCCAGCCACCTCACTTGGCCCAGCCACCTCACTTGGCCCAGCCACCTCACTGGGACCAGCCACCTCACTGGGACCAGCCACCTCCTGCCTGACACTGGGCCCAGCCTCCTCCAGGATGATGGAGAATCCGGCCTCCTCCAGGCTGTCCATGGGCCCGGTCTCCTCCTGCCTGCCACTTTCCACACATTCCTCCTGGATGGACTCATCCTGTGTATAAAAAAAGGACATAGTTTTATTTATTTATATATATTTATATATATATATTCATCAATGACACGCAATTTGCTTCTCATGACTAGCAAATTCAATGTGAATACATCTCTTTAATAAAAGAGTCTAATCAGACACCCTAATTTTTTATAGCAGGTGCCAAACATATTTAGCCACTCCTGTCAATTGATATGTATACACAATTTTGTGGGCAAAATTATTTTAGACAATTATAACATCCAGTTAACATCATTAATATTAGTACAGTAAATATTTGTTAATATAATTTACCTGACTCCAGATGGTCATATCCGGTTCATCCAGGATGGAAGACCCAGCTTGCTCCTCATCAGCCTCTGCTGGGGTGGAGGGAAGGGTGGAGGGAAGGGTTGAAAGTGATGCCCTGGCTTCATTCTGGTCATCAAGAAAACGGAGTTGATTGTAGTACCACAGCCTGGGTACATAAACATCATCTGCTGATGCTCCTGATCTCCTTGATTCCTTGATTCCTTGATTCCTTCTTATGCTCCCTCTTATACATGTTCCTCAAGACCCCAATTTTCTTGAGCAATGTCTCCATTGTTGCTTCCGGGATGGTCGCCTGGACAAAGGACAGAAGTCTCTCCAGCGTTGACTTCCTCACATGCTTTGCATAATACTGAGGGTGTTTCACCTCCCACAAATTCCTCATCTCTCGATATTTAGATATGAAAGCTGTAAGGAACTCTGGATCCTTAAATAGGGGATTCATTATATCTGGAAAAGATAAAGTCACAAGACAAAAAACACTTATTATAGGTTTCTGCTAACCCCTCATCATCTTCTCCCTATGTAGGCCTCATCAATCTATCAAGCCATATAGGCCGCTTGCTACAAAGTCATGACCATAAAACCAAAAAAAAAAAAAAATATTTAAAATTACCTTCGTTTTGTAACGTCCTGGTCCACTATCACCTACGCACAGAACGTACGTACGACACGTGCGCAAGGCCCCTCTTTATACACTACGCATGTGTGAAACTCCGCCTGCGTCGCCCGCCCCTGACGTTCGAAATTAACTCATGTTCTCCGCCCCCTAATTCGACGCACAGAACGTACGTACGACACGTGCGCAAGGCCCCTCTTTATACCCTACGCATGTGTGAAACTCCGCCTGCGTCGCCCGCCCCTGACGTTCGAAATTAACTCATGTTCTCCGCCCCCTAATTCGACACACAGAACGTACGTATGACACGTGCGCAAGGCCCCTCTTTATACACTACGCATTTGTGAAACTCCGCCTGCGTCGCCCGCCCCTGACGTTCGATTTTAACTCATGTTCTCCGCCCATTTTTAGTTACGGCGCGTAGTGGAGTAAATAATGGCGGAGACACCTGACATGTTAACTACCTCAGGTAGCGAAAAAAGCCCGGAGGCTGGAACGTCAACCAGATCTGTGAGGCCTAGATTTAAGGCCTCCAATATGAGTTTTGAAGAGATGGTGGAGATGGTGGCCATTCTTCAAAAAAAGGACTATGATGGGAAGTATGGGCCGTACGCCCGGCCAAATTTGCGCAAGGCCAAAATAATGGCGAAGGTGGTGGACACTTTGCAGGCTTCTTTTGGGGTACAGCGCTCCAGGGATCAACTTAGAAAAAGATGGTCTGACCTGAAACTCAGGGAGCCGGATCAGTTCAGACGGATCCGTAAAGTCCTCCAAAAAAGTAAGT
The DNA here is from genome assembly GCA_037952925.1 of Lithobates clamitans. Classification (NCBI taxonomy): domain Eukaryota; kingdom Metazoa; phylum Chordata; class Amphibia; order Anura; family Ranidae; genus Lithobates; species Lithobates clamitans. The sequence goes on along the minus strand of JBBGZY010000008.1, from coordinate 1,853,623 downwards.
ACCTGTGTTTTCATCTTGTGTTGATTACCTCGTATACCGCTCCATGTGCTTTTCATTCCTATACGATTTTTTTGCTCATCGTTTCAAACGATCTTTTAATAAACCTCGTTACATATCTATAGATATATCTATCTATATATATGTGTGTATGTATATATGTGTATGTATATATGTGTATGTATATATGTGTATGTATATATGTGTATGTATAGATAGATAGATAGATAGATAGATAGATAGATAGATAGATAGATATATAGATATATATATATATATATATATATATATATATATATATATATATATATATATATATAGAGAGAGAGAGAGAGAGAGAGAGAGAGAGAGAGAGAGAGAGAGAGAGAGAGAGAGAGAGAGAGAGAGAGAGAGAATATATATAGATATATATATATAGATAGAGAGAGTGAGAGAGAGAGATATTTATAGAGAGAGAGAGAGAGAGAGAGAGAGTGAGAGTGAGAGAGAGAGAGAGAGTGAGAGAGAGAGAGAGGTAGATAGATAGATATAGAAATGTAAAACATTCTTTTGGAATCTTTTAAGTTATCTTTTTTTTTTCTTTACATTTAGTTATATATTTAGATATTGTTCCAGATAGAGAGAGAGAGAGAGAGAGAGAGAGAGAGAGAGATCAAAAGATTATTAACTATATTTCGAGATATTGATATCTAGATATCTACCTATCCGATATGTCTTTATAATTTTAAATATTGAGGTAAAATAGGAACTCTACACAAACCACTTCACTCCAAATGTTTGAAAATTACTATGTACTAAAATATCTGTGTGCTAAGTAGATTAAATAATTTTTTGTTTCACATAGGGGAAAAATCACTCAGCCAACAAGAAGACAGTCCACCCCAAGCCAAACAGCATGATTGGGAAATCAGCCCAAGCCCCACTGAGGATGTGGAGGAAGGAGAGGTGGGCGACATGGGCACCCCACCAGGTGAGTGTCTGACACACCAGCTTACGGTAATCTATGCATGGCTGCCTTTTGTTTAATGTAATTTTTCTACTCTATTTTAGGGGATCTGGTTGTGCTTGATTCAAGCAACAGTGCCACCCCCGAGGATGTGGAGGAATTATGCTACATGGGCACCCCACCAGGTCAGTGTCTGAGACAACAGCTTTATTATGGTAAGGTAAACTATGTATGTGTGCATATTTCTAAACACATTTTTTGGTTTCATTCCACTTTAGGTACAAGAAGTGACTATTTCACCTCAGACAGTGCCCAACGGCTAATTGGTCAAATAATGGCCTGGAATAGGGAGATCGATGAAATGCGTAATCGGCTGGATTGTATGCAGCAGGAAATGAAGGACATGATTGATGTTTTGGGTAGAATCTAAATGCCCTTTTTGAAACCCCAAAACATCGATCATGTCCTTCATTTCCTGTTTTGCTGACCCCATTCTGGGCCTTCTCTTTATTTTTTTGGCTGAACATATATGGCTGTTTAACATAATTTAAAAAAGGAGGGCTGCTTCTAGAAAATACATAAAAAATCCACAAAAAAAATAAAAATTGATTTTCCTAAAAACCAAAAAAAAAAAAAAAACTTGATTTAAAAAAAAAATAAAAAATAAAAAATAAAAAACTTGATTTTCAAAAAAAAAAAACAAAAAATAAAAAAAACTTGATTTTCCAAAAAACCAAAAAAAAACTTGATTTTAAAAAAACCAAAAAAAATAAAAAACTTGATTTTCAAAAAAACCAAAAAAATAAAAAAATTGATTTTAAAAAAAACCAAAAAAAAAAATGATTTTCCAAAAAACCAAAAAAAAAAAAACTTGATTTTAAAAAAAACAAAAAAAATAAAAAAACTTGATTTTCAAAAAAAAACAAAAAATAAAAAAAACTTGATTTTCCAAAAAACAAAAAAAAAATAAAACTTGATTTAAAAAAAACCAAAAAAAAAAAAAAACTTGATTTTAAAAAAACAAAAAAAAAATAAATAAATAAATAAAGGATTTTAAAAAACCAAAAAAATAAAAAAAAAGGATTAAAAAAAAAAAAAAAAGCCTGTTTGCGAAAATCAAAAAGCCAAAAATTTTTTTGTGTGGATTATGTAGAAATATTTAAATATAATTATATTTTTCAAAATTATTAAGATATCATTATATTTTTGTCTATGAACATTTTATACTAAATGCATAACTGAATGCATAACAACGATTAATAAAAACATCTCCTTATAGGAATTAAATAAATGTGTGGTTTGTTATTTCAATGCTCAGTATCAGTTTGGTTATAATTGTAAAAAAGTTGTTTACAGTGGCAATGGAGCTTATTTAGACATTTAAAATGAAAATACAGTTGGCACTACAACTGCTCGACCATAACCTAGGAGAAAGCCCAAAAGAAAGGCAAGCAAGAAATATAATTCCAGATTTCATCAATATTTTTTTTATTTAAAAAAATTAAATATCCTGGCCCATTGCAATGGCCCCCCTACCCATAAAATAATTAACATATTGCTGTCTAACTTGACGGGCACTTTGGGGGGCCAAGCCAGTACGGACAGTATCCAGGCCCGTAAGGTTGTCATCTATAAGTCCGGCCTCAGGCCCAACTGTTCCTATATAATTTAGAGAATGTTTGTGTAAAAAGTTGTGCAGAATGCAGCACGATAAAATGATAAAATTAAGTTTGTATTCCACCAAATTAATGGATGTTTGAAACAGGCGGAACCGGCTGGCCAGAATTCCAAACGCATTCTCAACCACTCTTCTAGCTCTGGCCAGCCGGAAATTAAAAACCCTCCTCTCCGGGGTGAGGGTTCTTTGGGGGAATGGCCTCATGAGGTGCTTGCTCAGAGCGAAGGCTTCATCGGCAATGAAGACAAAGGGGAGTCCTTCCACGTTATCCGCATCAGGTGGAAATCCCAGGCCACCACTCTGGAGACGCTGGCAGAACTCCGTCTGGGCAAATACTCCTCCATCCGACATCCGGTCATTCTTCCCCACGTCCACATATAAAAATTCATAGTGTGCCGACACCACCGCCATTAAAACAATACTGTGGAACCCCTAATAATTAAAATAGTATGACCCCGAATGGGGTGGTGGCACGATGTGGAAATGTTTACCATCTATAGCCCCTCCACAATTGGGAAAGTCCCAACGGCTGGCAAAATGGGATGCCACAGTCTGCCATTCCTGTGGTGTTGAAGGAAACTGGGGAATCAAACAAGAAAACCAAAATCATTAATTTGGAAGCTAACATTGCAAGAAAATTATACAATTAAAAACATTATTCCCCAGCATCAGTATAACATTAAATAATTTAATTCTTCTGGAATAACTAATATGGAAAGGCACACTTATCAGATTGCTCACCCCCTCTGATGGAACATTGATTACATTTTAGGGGGTTGTGAAATCCCTAAAAAAGATTAATTTTAGGACACGCAGGAATTTAGGGACTAAAAAGGCTACAAGACTGCAGTTGTCGCACTCTGCAGGTGCAGTTGCTAACCAGCTTACAGTAAATGAGGTAATGTAAAAAGGCATTCATGTTGCAAGGAGTACACAATCACATGCAAGGGCAATTAATGAAAACACTTTGTGGCTTGCATATGATTTGATGATGGAAATCAGCAGAGCTTCTGCTCATTTACTAAAGCACTGGAACAAATGCACTTGTAGAGTGCACATGCATTTTGCAAAGTGCAACATATATTTGCTTTAGACAAATCAACACCACAGAACATTCAAGCAAATTTTTACGAGGGTGGGTGGGGGGGGGGGTTGGGAAATCAAGCTAATTGCTAATTATCAGCACACTATTTGGAGTGAGTTTAGGTGGGGGGGGTTGGGAAATCAAGCTAATTGCTAATTATCAGCACACTATTTGGAGTGAGTTTAGGTGGGGGGGGGGAAATCAAGCTAATTGCTAATTATCAGCACACTATTTGGAGTGAGTTTAGGGGGGGGGGTTGGGAAATCAAGCTAATTGCTAATTATCAGCACACTATTTGGAGTGAGTTTAGGTGGGGGGGGTTGGGAAATGAAGCTAATTGCTAATTATCAGCACACTATTTGGAGTGAGTTTAGGTGGGGGGTTGGGAAATCAAGCTAATTGCTAATTATCAGCACACTATTTGGAGTGAGTTTAGGTGGGGGGGGGTTGGGAAATCAAGCTAATTGCTAATTATCAGCACACTAAATACACTCAAACAAAATACATTCAAAATGAGTAGACTAGGTGGATATGTTCCCATCATTGCATGCTGGGGAGGTTATTGAAGGAAAATATACATGCATGACAAAAAATAACAGGAAAAAAATCCAGCAAGTGTGAGGATAAAAAGGGGACATTCACACTATATTGCAATGATGGTAAGTAGTGTTTGAAGCAAGAAATACATTACATTATCAAAGATTACATAAAAGAACATGTGATGCTAATAAAAGAAAAATATCTTACCTTAATATAGTCCTTCTGCAGGACCTGGATGATGGCAGAACAGGTCTCTGGGATAATGATCCCCAGAGCCTGGGGGGAGATGCCTGTCGAGAACTTGAGGTCCTGCAGGCTTCTCCCTGTCGCCAAGTACCGCAACGTGGCAACTAGCCTCTGCTCCGGAGTGATGGCTTGCCTCATGCAGGTATCCTGCCTGCTGATATAGGGGGTCAGCAAAGCCAACAAACGGTCAAAAACGGGGTCCGTCATCCGGAGAAAGTTCCTGAAATCCTCAGGATTATTCTCACTGATCTCACGGAGCAATGGCATGTGACAGAACTGGTCACGCTGGAGCAACCAATTCTTGGTCCATGAACTCCTGCTCGCCCTGTTCATGGACTGGTCTTGGTCTGAAGAATAAACTACAGCAACAAACACATACAATGCACAAGCTCGACGACGAGTACGTACAGGTAACATCGTTTCAAAACGGTCGGCTGGTCAGAACGCACTAAACAGAACGCACTGAAGAACAGCAAGGCCTGTGAAGAGCGACCTGAAAATCAGGAACGAGCGGACAATAAAACAAAGATTTCTCAATGCCAACTGACCAAACGCACTGAAAAGCAGATACAAACCTCACAAGCACAGACTGAACAACAGTTAAAACGAACTGAAAAATACGAGTCTCACAAGCGCGAATCGTCTCTCACCAAACTTCTACTAACACGAGATAAACACGAGATTAGCAGAAGGAGCCCAAAGGGTGTCGTACGGGCTATTGAACTTCCGTTTTATAGTCTCGTCGGACTTGGTGTACGTCACCGCGTACTAGGCTGTCGTACTTTTGTGTGGTCGTGTGTAGGCAAGTCCGTTCGTTAGAAAGTCTGCCGCAAGTCCGCCGAAGGTACGCCGGAAGTATGTCGGACAAGCTGTCGGACTTTTGTAGCTGAAAAGTCCGACCGTGTGTATGCGGCATAAGAGATATAGCAAGTAGAGTTCACCTATACTCTAATATGTTTGGTGGGGCAGCATTTTAGGGAACTAAAAAAGAACACAAAAATGTAACCTTATACAAAAAAAGATACATAAAATAACTGACACGAAGGACACAAATAAAAAGCTTTTATTGCTGCCTGTATAGAATTACACATTTTTTTTATGATCTTTAATAATATTTCTGACACTTTAACCAAATTATAAAAGACAGTGCAGCTGAGGCTCTGTTTGTATCAATAAAGACAATATAAAAGATGGCATAAAACATATTTAATTTTCTGTTCATTGTGTTTTCCAGTGGAGTATAAAGCCTCTGGGCTTCTTTTTTTGAAAAGTGGCTGCAACAATATTTTATTCTGTTGGCAATTGTAGCTGGGTTCCTTTTATCTAAATCATTAGTAAGTTTTACTTTAGAGTAAAAGGTCTTTACTCACATTATGCAAGTTGCAGAAACCACTTGATAGCCATACCTTAACATCTGCAAAAATATCGCTCAACCCAGGTCAGGCGACCCACTGTGCCGGTACAAAGCTTTGTAATAATTTGCATGTACAAAGCATATTTTATCTGCATCACATCTGAAGGACTAAATCTTTCAGCACTACTGCAAGTGTAATCATTTTGGAGGTGAGACAGATCAGCAGCTGTTATATCTACAACTCTTGAGAACAGATGGTTATGTAGACATTTAAATAAGCAAAGACAATAAGGTGTAACCCATTTTACTGATTGAAATGTAAACCATCTATAAACCAGAAGCAGCCTATAGAATACAGATGGAAATGAAAAGAGTAGCATACATTTATCCTTATTACATGCAGTACTTTACAAGAAAGAAACATTTCTGGAATAAATCATATTTTTAAAACAGATCCAGAGATAAAAAAAACACATTTGCTTCTACATTTTTGTGTTTATCAGGGTTTGCAACAGTATCTAAGCATGTTTGTGACACAGAGCTAGTTATCCCATTATCAACCAAGCTGGAAGTCCATAACTGAATAAATGTCCAAGGACTTGACCACTAATAAAAGGGATAAGAAAGATGATCAAAGATTTGCAACCCATCATAACAGAGAATGAAATGCTGAAAGAAATATTCCAACAACCCTCAATATTGGCTTTTAGGCAACCACCCAACCTCAGACATTAACTAATAAGCAGAAAACGTTAATGAATTTACACAGACACACTATTAGGAACATAAGGAAGATGATTTCAACACACCCGTGGATCATCGTTTCTCACAACCAGAACCCACTATGGCAGACATGAATGTTTTAGTTCTTAAAGGGAACTTCCGAACTACTCAGGAAAGAAAAAACCTTTGAACTAAGAATGATAATTCTATTTGATACAAAAGAAAAATGGGCTAAATGTGGACCTCAGTTTTCTAAATAATTATCCAACCGTTTTACAACCGCCCCCTCTCAGTCTATAGCTCTCTCCCTGCTTTATCCCACTAACTAGCCAAGTTTAATTACCATTGCAGTGTACATTTGTTTGTGTTTTTCTCTTTTTTTCCTCAGAGATTTTTTTACTCAACATTCTGCTAAAACATTGTGTATTAACACTGCTTGGACCTTGAAGAAGGGGGCACACCCCAAAAGCTTGTCCTGAAAATTTTGATATTAGTACAAATAAAATAAGTATCACAGACAGTACTCAATTCTTCTTACCATTAATCCCACAATTCCCTCCTAAGCTTTGTCACTGGCTAGAAATAAAAATGTGAAGGTCACAAGCGCAGCAAGACTTTCGAGCCCCAGCACCACTGGATGTGATGCTGAAAGAGTCAACACACTTACATACCATAGCTGGCCATAATTTTAAGGTTCTTCTCCTATAAGCTCCAGGAGCCCTTGCTTTTTCTTGCTAGGACAATAGTTTGTATCCTGCAAGCAGCTAGTGAGGAGTTCAAAAGACATAATAGACCCCATTATGCAGCTCAGCATGCACAATAAAAAAAAAAACTTAACATCATAAATATATGGGATTTTGAACTGGAGGGTCAGTGGACGAAGTTGCTGTTGACTCTGATCTGCAATTTCTGTATATTTTGTCTAAACACAAATGTGTGGAAATACTCACATAAAAAAGTAAATGTATCATTAGAATAATATGGGATCTGCCATTGATGCACTTTTTCTGAAATGCTCATTGGCTGGCTGATATGCTGACAAACTAGCCTCAAGGATGCAGACCAGAAAAATTAGTAGTCCTTTTTGGCTTTTTTTTTCCAGCTCAGGGACTCAATGTATTAAAGAAAGAGGGTAAACTTGATGCGAACCTCCATGTTTTTCTCATTATGCGGAGGAGAAAGAGAGTCACGGAGCTAAGGGGAACACTAGGCGTAGGGACGGCATGACAGTGCTGGACAGCACAGTTGCCGTTTTAAGAAGGAGGAAGATTTCCCCTTTTAGAGAAGGGGAGGGGTTGGGCCAGGAAGAGCAGGAGATGTGGGAGAGGGGGAAGTGATGTCATTCGGGGAGCGGTGGAGGACGAGAGTCCCACCCACCCTCCCGAGTATGGGCAGTTTTTGGTTTCCTTTAATAGGAAAAAGTTATGTTACAAGTGGTAACATGTGTTACCCATCCAGGGGATGGGGGGTTGTTTGATGGTACCCATCCATATGATGGGGGGTTTTGCTGTTACCCATACATGGAAGGATGGGGATTGAAGTGGTACCTTCAGGCCTTAAGGGTTAACCTGGAGGAGTTTAAAAGGTTAGGTCACTGGGGTAGGTCGTGATCATGCCTCCGAGTCAGGGGTTTCCGACTGGTAGGTTTAAAATAAAGAATTTCCCCCCAGTGACCAGGGTTATAGTTGTTGTTCTTACAGTAAATTTACCCTCAGAAGTTATTTAAGAAAGTTATAGTTATTTATATATTTATGTTATTTTATAAGTTTTAATAAATAGGCCGTAAGGCCATTTTTACTCCAAGAACTAGTCTGAGTCATCTATGATGTTTTTGGAGGGAGGGTATGTGTAAAAAAGGTTAGTAGTTTAAGTAGCTGGGCTTAAGTCCTACAATGTCATGTCTATACTGGGCAGAACTGCAGGTAATGGACTTTTCGACCGGACTTGTCCGACAGATGCCGACGGACCAAATCTGGCAGAAAATCCGATCGTGTGTGGGCTTCACCGGACCTTCAGGGGACTTTTCCAGTCGCAAATCTGACGGACTTTAGATTTGGAACATGCTTCAAATCTTTACGTCGTAACTCCGCTGGACCCAGAAATCCGCTCGTCTGTGTGCTAGTCCGACGGACAAAAACCCACGCTAGGTCAGCTATTGGCTACTGGCTATCAACTTCCTTATTTTAGTCCGGTGTACGTTACCACGTACGAATCCGTTGGACTTTGGTGTGATCGTGTGTAGGCAAGTCCTGTCATTAGAAAGTCTGTTGAAAGTCCGCCAAAAGTCAGTCGAAAGTCTGTCGAAAGTCTGTCGGACGGGCTGTTGGACTTTTGTAGCTGAAAAGTCCGACCGCGTGTACGCGGCATAAGTGTTGGATTTTCCTGCACCAAGGTTGTTTAAAAAATAAGTTTGCGCACGGCATGCGCGTGCACTCTCTTCGCGAATAATGGCACCAAGCAGCCTAATTTATCTGAGATCTGCAAGACACCTGCTCTGAGAGATCTTCAGCTATACTTTGTTCCATGTGATTCTACATCTGATCCTAATTTTTGTTACTGACACAGTTTGTTCGTCTACTCCTCTGTGGTTCTCTTCTGTTTGCTGACCTGCTCCTGTATTAATCCAGTCCTATTAATTGACCATGGTTTCTGCTTGCCACTCTAGTACCTCACTGCCAGCATGTTACTGACCCTGACTCCGTCTTTGTCCCTGACTCCATTTTTGCCTGATCTATTGTTACCATCTCTCCTGGCTGTTACTGACCCCAACTTGTTCCTGTATTCTGTCTTCTCATTGGTGACCCGCATCTTTTGTTACCTTCAGCCACATAATGACATCATCTCAGGCTCCCCATCAAGGAACATGACACAGCGCTATCTCCTACCTACTGGTTTCTTAAATGAATGGGAGGCTTACTGACCAAAAAAGAGCCTTAAAGTGATACTAAAGTCTTGTTTTTTTTCTTTAAATAACAAACATGTCATACTTATCATGGAAAAAAATCTTGCGAGCCACAATTATCCAGTGCCTTAATGGAAATTCAACCAAACAGCTACCCGGCTGCAGGCGCAGATCACATATTCATGACCGTGCGATAAATGATATATGAAAAAAATGCGCCGCGCCTAGGGGTGTAACTGAATAACTGTAAATCTAAGTACAAATCATAGATAATAAAGCGTGCAAATCAAATAGAGCCTAAAGCTCTGATCACTTACTAAGATCACCTGCTGTGTGAATCCTAAAGCTCTGATCACTTACTAAGATCACCTGCTGTGTGAATCCTATGACCAAACACACTAAAAAATATCTAGTGCAATAAATCACAAAGTGCAATGTGCATAGAAAAACGTAATAAGATAAATATACAATCCACAGTGATTAAAATATAATCATTCCTAATAAGGTGTATATGCTAAAAAATGTTACACATATGTAGATCCACTGTGATTAAAATGAAAAAAGAAAAAAAATTAAACAATATATATATTCGTAAAACACAAACAGAGTAAATCAATCACATGCGTGGGCGAATTGAAACTATAATCGCCCCAATAAAGGTGTTCAAATCACATCCGTGAAAAAATCTTCCAATCCAGTAACATAAAGTGACCAAGTTCAAATAAAAGTCAGTGTAATGGTGATGGTTCAAAGAAAAAGTTCCGGTTTTGAATCAAACGTGCCCAAAGAAAAACATGCTGTGAAGTGCCTTGGTGACCCCCAATGTGATTGCGCTCACCTTGGAGCGTGTGACACAGGTTTTAATTGTGTCAATACACGCTTTTGGAGCCACCCCTGGGCTCAGTATTAGGTACAGCTGATTCCCACACTGGATTCTTTATGGCTCCACTCACATCAGACCATATAAAAGAAAAAGGCTAATATATTATAATACCGTAGGATACTTTTATTAAAATCACATCCAATCCCCACATGGGGTACTCACATTTATAAGGTGCTCATGTGCACCAAACATAACATAGGAAAAAACGGCTGTGCGGCGTGCTGCGGGGTGTGAGAGCTCCACAACCCAGCTCTGTGCTGATCGCTCCGTCCTGGCCCCTCCCCTACGCGTCTTCGACACAGGGAGTCACGTGTCTTCATCAGGGGGTCACTTTATGTTACTGGATTGGAAGATTTTTTCACGGATGTGATTTGAACACCTTTATTGGGGCGATTATAGTTTCAATTCGCCCACGCATGTGATTGATTTACTCTGTTTGTGTTTTACGTATATATATATTGTTTTATTTAATTTTTTTTCTTTTTTCATTTTAATCACAGTGGATCTACATATGTGTAACATTTTTTAGCATATACACCTTATTAGGAATGATTATATTTTAATCACTGTGGATTGTATATTTATCTTATTACGTTTTTCTATGCACATTGCACTTTGTGATTTATTGCACTAGATATTTTTTAGTGTGTTTGGTCATAGGATTCACACAGCAGGTGATCTTAGTAAGTGATCAGAGCTTTAGGATTCACACAGCAGGTGATCTTAGTAAGTGATCAGAGCTTTAGGCTCTATTTGATTTGCACGCTTTATTATCTATGATTTGTACTTAGATTTACAGTTATTCAGTTACACCCCTAGGCGCGGCGCATTTTTTTCATATGTCATACTTATCTGCAGTGGTTTTGCACAAATAAGCCCTGATCCTCCTCTTCTCGGGTTCCTCAATGGGGCTCCAGGCCCCTCCCTCCTTCTAAGTTTCCCCACAGCAAGTAGCTTGCTATGGGGGCACCTGAGACGAGCTGCTGCTCCGTGTGTCCATTCAGACTTGAAGCCACGCTCAGTTCCACCCCCTCTCTCTCATTGGCTCACTGACTTTGATTGACAGCAGCGGGAGCCAATGGCACCCACTGTATGTCTCAGCCAAACAAAAGGGAGAGTCCTGGACAGCTGAGTCTCTTATGCAACATCACTGGATCCAGATGGGGCTCAGGTAAGTATTAGAACCTGCCTTTAGAACCACTATAAGAAATGTGAGGGCCACTTCCTAGCTGATTACAGTCAATAAAGGACCCTGCTGTTTCAGCTTACATACTACCGCACTACTATTTTATGGCAATAGGTAAGCAAAAACAGTATAATCATCAGCCTCCCAGCGATCTGACTCTAGCCAAGGCAGGCTACAACAAAGCATCCACAACCTTGCCACCACAATCAGAGACAGGTGAGCCCACTTCATTTCCTGCACCCTCAGATGGAGGATCCCCCTTTAGAGACTCTCCTCAATCCACCCCTTACTCCATGTATAAAGCTATAAGGAATATCATTGCCAGCTAGGGGGTATGGAGTACATCCCTGCACACTCCCCTAATGTGACCACAATTAAAGTATCCTGGGCAGGCCAACAATTGTCGCAAAATTTTCCAAACATATAGAACAGGACCTATAGAAAGCAAGCAAGAAAATCACTACTTAGTTGATATACAAATTTAAAGAGCTATACTCACACATGGAGACCATAGACAGCAATAATTATTGGAATGAACCAAAATACTGACTGCATTCAAGTTCTCCACAAACAAGAAGATGAAGCTCTTGCTAAAATCAATAACCTGGAAAATTAATCTTGCACTAACACTTTTGAATATGCAGACTCCTGGAATCTATCACCAATTGGAAAAAGCAGAAAAGAACTGTTACAGAATCTCATAACAGATATTTCCACTCACAGGTTCGACCATGTACATGGGGTCCTGACCACCTCTTGACAACGCAAGAGACATTATCATTAAACTTCACTTTTATAATGTTAAAGAGCAAGTGATGCAAAAAGCGAAAGGATCCACTGAAATACGACTCAGAGGTCATGCCATGCAAATTTTTGCAGATACCTCTCTCATAATGAGTAGGGATGGGCGAACGGTTTGGCCCGAGCATAAGTTTGGGTAGAACTTTGGTTGTTCGGATGTTCTGCGAATACCGAACAATATGCGGTATTCGGGGCAAATTCGAACGCCGGCGGAACACCGTTAAAGTCTATGAAGCACTAACATGAAAAATCAAAAGTGTTTGATTTAAAGGCTTATATGCAAGTTATTGTCATAAAAAGTGTTCGGGGACCCAGGTCCTGCCCCAGGAGACATGTATCAATTCATTTTTTTTTTTTTTAAACTGACGTTCTTTTCAGGAGCAGTGATTTTTTTAATGCTTAAAGTGAAACAATAAAAATTAAATATTCCTTTAAATATCGTGCCTGGGGGTGTCTATAGAAGCCTGTAAAGTGGCACATTTTCCCTGTGTTTAGAACAGTACCACAGCAAAATTACATTTCTAAAGGAAAAATTGTCATTTAAAACTGATCGCGGCTGTAATGAATTGTTGGGTCTCGGCAATATAGATAAAACTCATTGAAAAAAAGAGCATGGGACCCCCCCAGTCGATTATTAGGCCCTTTGGGTCTGGTATGAATATTAAGGGGAACCCCGAACCAACATTTTTAAAAAAATTGCGTGGGAGTCCCCCTAAAATCCTTACCAGGCCCTTCGGGTCTGATATGGAAATTAAGGGGAACTCTGCACCGAATTTTTAAAAAATGGCATAGGGGTCCCCCCAAAATCCATACCAGACCCTTTCTGGTATGATTTTAAGGGAAACCCTGCACCAAAATTTTTTTAAAAATGGTGTAGGGTTCCCTGCCAAAATCCATACCAGACCCTTATGTGAGCACGCAACCTGGCAGGCCACAGGAAAAGAGGGGGGGGACAAGAGAGCCCCCTCTCCTGAACTGTACCAGGCCACATGCCCCCAACATGGTGAGGGTGCTTTGGGGTAGCCAAAGCACCGTGTCCCCATGTTGATGGGGACAAGGGCCTCATCCCCACAACCCTTGCCCAGTGGTTGTGGGGGTCAGGGTCTGCAGGTGGGGGGCTTTTCAGAATCTGGAAGCCCCTTTAACAAGGGGACCCCCAGATCCCGGCCTCCCCCCCTGTGTGAAATGGTAATGGGGTACAAATGTACCCCTACTATTTCACAAAAAAAATGTCAAAATGTTAAAAATGACAAGACATATAAAAAATAAAAATGTCCCACGATGTCCATTCATCTTCTTCTATCACGTCGCGATAGACCAAAAAAAAAAATCCGTGACCGACCCGCCTTCATGGGAGGATCGAGCCATGTGATGCTTCTTCGCTTGTTACAATTCTTATATAACTGAGGGCGGGGCCACCCAGTGGCATAACCAGGTAACCCAGTCCCCTCTGATGCCATGGGGACTTCCCTATGGCTTCCCCGTGGCGTCAGAGGGGGGTGGGTCACCCGTTTACGTCATCAGGTGACTCTGCCCCCTCTAATGCCACGGGGACTTCCCTATGGCTTCCCTGTGGCGTCAGAGGGGGGCGGGGTCACCCGTTTATGTCACTGTCTCATTGATACATGTCCCCTGGGGCAGGACCCAGGTCCCCAAACACTTTTTATGACAATAATTTGCATATAAGCCTTTAAAATGAACGTTTTTGATTTTTCATGTTAGTGTCCCATAGACCTTAACGATGTTCCGGCGGCTTTCGAATTTGCACCGAACACCGCATATTGTTCGGTGTTCGCAGAACATCCGACCAACCAAAGTTTGGCCCAAACTTATGCTCGGGCTGAACCATTCGCCCATCCCTACTCATTATGAGAGAGGTATCTGCAAAAATTAGCATGGCATGACCTCTGAGACATATTTCAGTGGATCTATTCGCTTTTTGCATCACTTGCTCTTTAACATTATAAAAGTGAGGTTTAATGATAATGTCTCTTGGGTTGCCATTCTCGCAAGGGGTGGTCAGGACCCCATGTGCATGGTCTAAACTGTGAGTGGAAATATCTGTTATGAGCATTAAAAAAATCACTGCTCCCGAAAAACGTCAGTTTTTAAAAAAAATTTTGCATTGATACATGTCCCCTGGGGCAGGACTCGGGTCCCCAAACACTTTTTATGACAATAAATAAATAAATAAATTGCATATAAGCCTTTAAAATGAGCACTTTTGATTATTCATGTTCGTGTCCCATTAACGGACTTTAATAGGGCGTACACACGGTCGGACTTTGTTCGGACATTCCGACAACAAAATCCTAGGATTTTTTCCGACGGATGTTGGCTCAAACTTGTTTTGCCTACACACGGTCGCACAAAGTTGTCGGAATTTCCGATTGACAACCACGCGGTCACGTACACCACGTACAACGAGACTAGAAAAGGCCGGTTCAGAACCAAGCGCGGCACCCTTTGGGCTCCTTTTGCTAATCTCGTGTTAGTAAAAGTTTGGTGAGAGACGATTCGCGCTTTTTCAGACTCGTGGCTTTCAGATCGTTTTCTGCCGTTCAGTTTGTGCTTGTGGGTTTGTATCTGCTCTTCAGTGCGTGCAAGCAAGTTCCGCGTGACTTTTAGTCATTGTATTCTTGTTCGTTCGTTACTGATTTTCAGGTCGCTCTTCACAGGCCTTGCTGTTCTTCAGTGCATTTTGTTACTTCGTTCTGAGCAGCCGACCGTTTTCTAGCCATGTTTCGTATGCGTACTCCTCGTAGAGTTCGTGCTGTGCGGGGGCTTGGTGTTGGGGTCCTGACCTTGACACAAGTCCAGTCCATGAACAGGGTGAGGAGGAGTTAATGGACCAAGAATTGGTTGCTTCAGCGTGACCAGTTCTGTCATATGCCTTTGCTCCGTGAGATCCGTGAGAATAATCCTGATAATTTCAGGAACTTTCTCAGGATGATGGACCCCGTGTTTCACCGTCTGTTGGCTTTGCTGACCCCCTATATCAGCAGGCAGGATACCTGCATGAGGCAAGCCATCACTGCGGAGCAGAGGTTGGTCGCTACCTTGCGGTATTTGGCCACAGGGAGAAGCCTGCAGGACCTCAAGTTCTCGACAGGCATCTCCCCCCAGGCTCTGGGGATCATTATCCCAGAGACCTGTTCTGCCATCATCCAGGTCCTGCAGAAGGAGTATATGAAGGTAAGATTTTTTTCCTTTTAAATCACATTTTATTGTATTGAATGTTTGCTAATATATTGTATTTCTTTCCTCATTCCCTAATTACCATGATTGTAATATGCTGTGAATGTCCCCTTTGTCCTCATGCATGCTGGATTTTTATGTAATTATTATTTTAGGTCCTTCATACATATTTGCCCTTCAATAACCTCTCCAGCATGTTGTCTCCTGCCCTATATTCACCTCATGTAGTCACTTAACAATGTATTTTATCAGCTCTATAGTAGTGCTTTACCCCAAACACCCCCTAAAATGTTTTGAAATGTTATTTTTTATTTAAATTCAGGCAGCGTGGCAGAGGCTTTTTTTTGTGATGTCCCCAAATTTTTTGTAACCCTCCCTCCCCCAACTGCTAAGTCAGCTGATTCCAATTCTCTATCCTCAATCATCTATCTGCTGACTTTGCCAAACCCATACACACTATACCCACCTCTTTAGTGCTCAGATTTATGGATGAATTCCCCAAAGCATGTAGTGCAAGGGCCTGCCTGTATACTTTCCAATGGTACTGTTTAAAGTTTTTGTATCCTATTATTATCTTGATAGGTAATAGCAGAATGTTCAAATGTGCTCAAATGTGTACAGTGTGTATTTATATCTTTGTATTATGACACTTCTTACCTGTCCAGTGGTCTGCCAATAGTGTAACTAAGGAGGGTCTGTTCCAAGTAATACCCTGTATTTAGGCATTCATCTCTCAATGAAGTGAAGAGGGTTACCTGTCCAAGAGTTCCCCCCTATAATGTTAGAAATGGCCCATGAGGGGGGGAGGGGGAATATGATAGGTGTACCTTATACTTTGTTGTTGTTAAATTCCCCTTAATAAATGCTATCTGGAGGTTGCCCCATAATGTTTGTGTATAATCTGCTTGCCATGTTTCTGTGAAAAAAAAGTAATGTTTATTGTTTTTTCCTCAACAGTTTCCTTCAACGCCACAGGAATGGCAGACTATGGCCTCCCACTTTGCCCAGCGGTGGGACTTTCCTAACTGCGGAGGGGCAATTGATGGGAAACACGTCCCCATCGTCCCACCACCCAACTCGAGGTCGTACTATTATAATTACAAGGGGTTTAATAGTATAGTGATGTTGGCGGTGGTGTCGGCTAATTACGAGTTCTTGTATGTGGACGTGGGGAAGAATGGCCGGATGTCCGATGGTGGAGTGATCGCCAAGACGGAGTTCTACAGGTGTCTCCAGAATGGCAGCTTGGACTTGCCACCTCCAGAGGACAATGTTGAAGGTCTCCCATTTGTGTTCGTTGCTGATGAAGCATTTGCACTGGGGGACCACCTGATGCGGCCATTCCCGATGAGGACCCTCACCCCGCAACAGAGGGTTTTTAATTACCGGCTGGCCAGAGCCCTAAGAGTGGTGGAGAACACATTTGGAATCCTGGCCAGCCGGTTCCGATTATTTCTGACACCCATCCATATGGCGGAGTATAAACTGAACCATATAATACTTGCCTGCTGTGTTCTCCATAATTTTTTAAGAAAACATTCAGCCAACTATGCCGGCTCAGTTGGGCCTGAGGCCAGAATCCCAAATCCATGAACACTGACGGCGCTTGAAAGTGGCCGTCCTGGCTTGCCCTACCTGAGTGCCCGTGATGTCCGGTTACGCTACCTGGAGTTCTTTGCGGGTAGGGGGGCTATCAATATGTCAGACAATCTGTGAAACCTTTTTCAAATAAAAAACAACCAAAAGAAATTCTTTGTGGACATTTACTGCTTGTGTTTGTTTTAGCTGACCCTGACAGAAATGTGTTGAGTGCAGAAAATGTCGTGATTGGGTAACCTTATAAAAAACAGTGTTGGCTGGTACTTCCTAAATGCAAAAACACATTTCACTACAAGTGCACTTGCAACTGCACTGAACCTGCACTTGTAGTGCAAAGTGTATTTGCCCTTAGGAAATAACCCCCGTTTTTGCATAAAACAGCAATTACATCACCCCAAAAGTGTTGTAGTGTTGAGACAATAATCCACACATTCTTGAGTAAGCCACTTTTTTATACCTGCACAATCACATGTGCATTTACGAAAGGTTTTTAAAACAAACCAACATGTTTGTTGTATAACAATTTTTGCAGTAGCATTATCAAAAATCGAAATATACATTTCAGATAAAACAGGCCTGTGTAAAACCAACAAGAAAGCCAAAAAACTTGAACTTACAAAGTTCACATATGGTAAAACCTGAAGGCTATATCAGACATCAGTATTTAGGAACTGGGTTTGATATAGCGTTCAGATGGGGGGAAATCACCCCAGGAAAAGCCAAATTTGGAAGATGCACACCAATTTACGAATGTCAACATGTGCTATCTGCCATCAGGGGGGATCAAGGGACATGTTTTGGGGGAGCAAGCCCTTCCTCAACGCAACTTTATAATTGAGGAAGGGGTTGCACCCCCAAAACGCGTCCATTGATCTCCCGTGATGGCAGATAGCACATGTTGGCGCACTGTGTGCATCCTCCAAATTTGGCTTTTCTAAACATTGAAAAAATTTTTGGAAGATTGGACCACAATAAAACAGGTGATTTTGTGGGGTTTAAATTCGCCCCAAAACATCAATGATGTTATTATTTTTTTTAATAACATCACTGATTTGTTGCTGTATGTTGTGCAATTCGAGATTACACCCCATGATCTCCCAGATCAGGATCTGGGCACTTTCAGATGTGAAACGTTCTCTCTCCCTCACATCACGATCACCTAAAAAGAGATAAAGAACAAAAAAAAAAGGTCTCAAAAATCTGCCACCATCCATCTCTTTTACCTGAGCCTGTGGTCGCAGACACTCACCTGTTGTGGTGCCAATCTCCACCACATCTTCTTCTTCCTCCTGCTCAGCTTCTTGTGTTGGTGGTATTTCACCTTCTTCCATAGGTGGGGGGTCTGTGTTCTCCTGGGATGAGGGGTGTCCTCCGAGTCTTTTCTCCCCTATGTAAAACAAAAATGGTATAATTAGCACACAGATATTTGATGGCAGAACTAGAAATAGGAAACATTGCTTGGAAGTGGGGTACAATTGTCTATTTTAGCCGAGTTCCAAGATGTATATTTTTTATTGCCCTTTGTCAAGCTGCAATACTTTACCTGTTTGGTACAAGCTTCACAGATGTAGCCCCCCCCTATAGTATACACTGGAGCACCTGTGTGCCCCCCCTAATAAAAATGTTGTTCTGGTGTCCCACACTAGTGCTCCAGTGTCCAGATGTGAAAACAGCTGCTCAGTGTCCTCTCCTTACACACAATCTAGTTGGCATTTCATTCTAGTAACAAACCCATCTACACAAACAAATATTTGGCATCCAAGTAGGCCACAAAAAATGTGTGAAAATGCATATGACCTAAACAATGGTGTTCTAGAGGCCGAAAGAAAAATGTCTGATACGAACGAATAATGGGCCCATAAACATTAAAGTTGCCCTTTTAAACGTTACAATTAATAAAAGCATAAGGAGCAGAACGAACGGAATAAAGACAGAAAGAATAGGAACACAGCACAACTACTTACTTTTTTGAAGCACTCTCCGGATCTTTCGGTACTGCTCTGGCTCTCTCAACTTCAGGTCCGACCACCGCTTCCTGAGCTGATCTTTAGATCTTCGTACCCCGAAATTCCTCTCAAGACTCCTGACCACTTTCGCAATGATCTTGGCCTTTCGGATGTTGGGGTGGGGGTAAGGCCCATATTTTCCGTCATAGTCGGACTTCCTCATGATGTCGACCATCTCCAACATCTCCCCAAACTACATATTTGTGGCCTTAAAACGTCTCCTTCTGGATCGGGACGTGCCTGGATCCGGGCTTTCCTCCTCCTCCTCCTCCTCCTCCTCCTCGTTGCTAGAATTAGCATGCACCTGCTGTAACTCCGCCATCATGCTCTTCACACACTGCGCCGAACGAAAAGGGGCGGGGAATAGACTAGAAAGAACATCAGGGGCGGAGTTACACGCATACGCAGTGTGTATAAAGCGTAACACGCGTGCGTATTACGTACGATCTGTGACCGGAGGAAGGAGCATTGGACGCGCCGATCGTAAGAACGAAGGTAAGAGACAAACTTGTGCCTATACTGCTTCTAGACTGAGGCCTATATTGTAACAAGATTAGGAGAGTTTTGTCTGACATTAGGCTTTGTCTTGTGTTGTGTCTTGCACTGAACATGGATATCTTAATGAAAGACAATGACTTCATGTCAGTATTCGTAGAGATGCTAAGTGAGCTGCCCTGTCTGTGGGAGATTACCCACCCCCATTTCAAGAACCAAGCAAAGAGGAAGGCAGCACTGGAGCAATTGTGTGAAATTGTGAAGCAGGTGATCCCCACGGCAGACATCACTTATTTAAAGATTTTCATTGGTGGCCTGAGGAGCACATATCTGAGGGAGCGCAGAGATCCGGAGAAGCAGATGACATCTATGTCCCCAGGATGTTGTACTACGACAGGCTGCACTTTCTGGCTGGCCAGACTGAACCCAGGCCATCCCTCTCCAGTCTTCCTTCCACGCTTGCTTCCCCCCCGGCTGAGGCTTCTGACGCCCAACCTGGGCCTTCCAGGCGATATGTGGAGGAGCCCAGATTGAGCCAGGTATAGCATTCCTCTAAATATTTCTGCTTGTCCAATCAATGATGTTAACTAGATGTTAGTTGGGAGTACTAATTTAGGATTGTGATTGATGAAGCAAAACATTACAACCATGTCCCTTTTTCATACACAGGGAAGTCTCAGCCAGGAGGTGGCCGGGCCGAGCCGGCTGGCTGATATCAAGGTCCCTCCACCCCCCCTGAAAACAGAAAGTGGCAGTAGGAGGAGTACCCTAGAGGAGACTGCTATAGCATTCTTTTGGAGGGCTACAGAGGTCCTGGGAGCACCCCACACCATGGAGGAGAACATTGCTGCCTTCATAGCCTATAAAATGCAGAGGATGGAGGAAGGTTCCAAAAAGTCTTGTGTGAGGCCCTCATATCGGAGGCTCTGGAGAAAGGTATGAGGGGCCAAATTACACCTCAGACACATCTTGGGGATGGTCCTCCTCCTCCTGCAGGTCCTCCTCCTCCTCCCTCTCCTCCAGGTCCTCCCAGTCCTCCTCCAGGTCCCCCCAGTCCTCCTCCTCCTCCAGGTCCTACTCCTCCTCCTGCCACATCTCCAACTGCACAGCCACAGCCCGGAAGGAAGCGTGGAAGGAAGACCAGACAGTGATTGCCCTGGGTTCAGTCTGGTCGGCCAAAAGATGCAGTCTCTTGTGGTACCACAGCCTGGGGACACAGATGTCATCTGCTGCTATCCAGATCTCTGTGAATCCCGGACCAGACTACCCTACCTTAGATATGGACTCCTCAGGCCACCAATTTTGATGTTGAAGAATTGATGTCTGCCGTGGGGGTCCCAGGCTTCGCTAATTTCTGCTGTTGATCCAGTGTTGCCTCCCTCTTTGTTTGGTTCTGATCCCTTAATAAAGGATTTTTGTTTTGAATTATACTCTCCTATGTGTTTTACTTCAAAAATGACAGTTGGTTTGTGAGGATTCAGGTACATTTCAAATATACAATGTGAAATGAACAAGGGACACCAACAACAAACAATCTCCTTGAGATTAAATAATAAAAGATATCAATGGTGTTGGGGTAACTTGACACACAAAACACACACAAAAATATTCAGGAGTAAAAATAAAAATAACATTGAACAAAGATCAGCCTTGGAAAAAATCCAAACATTAAAGAAAAAAAAAGGCTTAAAATCCCAAAAAAATAAAAAATAAAAAATATAAAACTGTCAGATGTGACAACTAATAACAATATATTCAGGGAATCCCACTAAAAAAACACAAATAAAAGTTTGTGAGAAGAGTGTGTGAATATGAGCAGCAAAACTACTTAATTCTTGTCACATTATAAAGAAGAAGAGAGTGCGCTGTATTAAACCATTTTTAACATTGCAGCGTGACGAAAGTGCTGTATCCATTGCGAACGCTAAGTTTACCAGAACGAGCTGTCCCGTGTCGGAATTTCTTCTGAGCATGCGTGGCACTTTGTGTGTCGGAACAGGCCACACACGGTCGGAATTGACGCGATCGGATTTTGTTGTCGGAAAACTTTATCTCCTGCTCTCCAACTTTGTGTGTCGGAAAATCCGATGGAAAATGTCCGATGGCGCCCACACACGGTCGGAATTTCCGACAACACGCTCCGATCGGACATTGTCCATCAGAAAATCCGACCGTGTGTACGGGGCATTACGGTGTTCATGTTTTCTGCCAAATTTTTTGCCTGTTCGGTATGTTCTGGTGCGAACCGAACCGGGGGGTTGTTCGGCTCATCCCTACTCATTACTGTACAAAAAAAGGTGAGTGCTGAAACCTCTACTTCAAATGCTGATAGAAAAGAGGATAAAAGATGTAATTTCATATACCCAGCTCTCCTCTTATACCACTCCCATATGCAACCTTTTAAAGGCTATCATGGATTGGGAATGTCTTCCATCACACCTTACACCAGTCCTGTTTCTACCACAGCTGTAATAGATTCCAGTTACAGACTACATTTGCATTTGCATACCACATCACCCGATGCTGGCTTAAGGACAATTGGACCCCCAAAAAGCTTTTCCTCCCCTAAGACCCATATCTGGATACAGTTTTCTCTGCTTTGAACTTTTTTCACCTAATGTACCATACTGGCCTGGTGTGTCCTATGCACCATTTAAGCAACCTAGACAGCAATTTTACTGCCCCTTCATTGACAACAATCAGTGTAGGTCATATGTGGTTGTCATGCACCCTCATTTGACTCTACCCCCATCCAGAGCAACATGGACAGCCAAAAATATAATGTCCCCAACACAACAATGTGTGTATTTTTTACCCTAAATATTAAAACAATACTAAAACAATTGTATGTCTTAAGTTTCATGTTTTGAATATATTTTACAATGCTTGTTTTAACCTGTTGCTAATTTTCTACCAACCTGACTATTTGAGACACTCTCTGCCTTTCTAGCCCTCTACTCCACCTAAGTCAGAGCTTGCCTCCTTTCTCCCCACTTGTACACCTGTACCTTGATGCTGACCCGGGTGGTAAGCATTTTTTTACCACACAACTCAGATACACCAACCACACCAAAGCCCCTTAAGGTCACCATACTTAGAGCCTAAACTCCCCAGTTAAATTCCATTCTCTGTAATATTGTGATATTGGAGCCAACACACTCCTCTTGCAAGAAACACACTTCCCTACTCATATATCCTTAACCCCTTAAAAAAAAAACTATCCACAGTTTTACCACAAAAACAGGCCCGATAAAATGAGGGGAGTGGCCATTTGCTTCGCCAAAACTCTATTTACACTTGTAGCTCCCTCCTAGGTAGGTGCTAGGATTAGTCTAGAATAGTTTTTAGTTTCTCTGCTTAACAGAGAGACAGCTAGGTAAATGTAATTGCTGTCTGCTTAATAGAGAGCCGGGATCAACTAGTGTAATATGCTCAGTGTGCTCTGGTTCTGCTCATTCTGTCAAAAGTCACTGTATCCTAGCAACTAAGGAAAATGCTAGATAATAGGCAGAAACCATGCAGATGGGAGCATGAATATTCATACAGCCCTGGCCAATTACAAGGGGAGGCACCCCTATGCATGCTGGGTACTTGTATTTATATTCTAAGAGCACATGGGCTCTTAGTTTTTCCTAGCAGAGGATTGCACCAGCTGGGAAAAAGGCGCTGCCTCCCCTAACACCTGCTGCCATGTGGCCTTAGGTGGACGACCTGAGGGCCTGCATTGTAAGAGTGTGTTGCAAAGCGGCCCTCTGGTGGGAATCCTGAAGTTAGTGAGAGTGACCCTGGTTCTACAGAGAGCTGGCTGAAAGGGCTATCTATTCAAAATCTTGTCTGGTATTACTGGTATAGAGTGTCCCTTGCAAGTTGGAAGGAGGCTACGAACTGTCCCTGGACATTTTGTGAGTACAGACAACCTAATGGATTTATATTTCCCTCTGTCAGAATGTAGATCTGTCTTGTTTTACATGTAAGCTCCGTTCCATGTCTCTGCCTGATGATTGGTGGGTGCCGGCTGACATCCAGTGCTCGGCACCCGCAGATTGACTTGTGAGTAATCACAGCCGAAGCAGTCTTCGGCAGGCGCTTGGATGCCCCCAAGGTAGAAATGCAGAATCATGTCTATATATATGTGATTCTGCACAGGAGGGCTTCTCTGTAGCAGTATATCTGCTGTGGGGCAGTCGGGAAGCAGTTAACCACTTAAGGACCGCCTCACGCCAATTTACGTCGGCAAGGCGGCACGGGCAGGCAAAATCACGTACATGTACGCGATTTGCCTCCCGCGGGTGGGGGGTCCGATCGGACCCCCCCGCCGCCCGAGGTGGTCCCGTTTGGTCCCCCGGCGATCGGAGGTGAGGGGGAGGCCATCCGTTCGTGGCCCCCCCCTCGCGATCGCCGCCGGCCAATCAGATCACTTCCTTTGCTGCTGTATGCTAAACAGCAGCAAAGGAAATGATGTCATCTCTCCTCGGCTCGGTATTCCGTTGCAGCGCCGAGGAGAGAAGACAGGTATGTGAGTGCACCAACACTACACAACACAGTAGAACATGCCAGGCACACAAAACACCCGATCCCCCCCCGATCGCCCCCCGATCCCCCCCAATCACCCCCCCCCCCCCTGTCACAAACTGACACCAGCAGTTTTGTTTTGTTTTCTGATTACTGCATTGGTGTCAGTTTGTGACAGTTACAGTGTTGGGACAGTGAGTATTACCCCCCTTTAGGTCTAGGATACCCCCCTAACCCCCCCTAATAAAGTTTTAACCCCTTGATCACCCCCTGTCGCCAGTGTCACTAAGCGATCATTTTTCTGATCGCTGTATTAGTGTCGCTGGTGACGCTAGTTAGTGAGGTAAATATTTAGGTTCGCCGTCAGCGTTTTATAGCGTCAGGGACCCGCATATACTACCTAATAAATGTTTTAACCCCTTGATTGCCCCCTAGTTAACCCTTTCCCCACTGATCACCGTATAACCGTTACGGGTGACGCTGGTTAGTTCGTTTATTTTTTATAGTGTCAGGGCACCTGCCGTTTATTACCGAATAAAGGTTTAGCCCCCTGATCGCCCGGCGGTGATATGCGTCACCCCAGGCAGCGTCAAATTAGCGCAAGTACCGCTAACACCCACGCACGCAGCATACGCCTCCCTTAGTGGTATAGTATGAACGCATCAATATCTGATCCGATCAGATCTATACTAGCGTCCCCAGCAGTTTAGGGTTCCCAAAAACGCAGTTTTAGCGGGATCAGCCCAAATACCCACTAGCACCTGCGTTTTGTCCCTCCGCCCGGCCCAGCCCAAGTGCAGTATCGATCGATCACTGTCACTTACAAGGCACTAAACGCATAACTGCAGCGTTCGCAGAGTCAGGCCTGATCCCTGTGATCGCTAACAGTTTGTTTGGTAGCATTTTGGTGAACTGGCAAGCACCAGCCCCAGGCAGCGTCAGGTTAGCGCCACTAGCGCTAACACCCACGCACGCACCGTACACCTCCCTTAGTGGTATAGTATCTGATCGGATCAATATCTGATCCGATCAGATCTATACTAGTGTCCCCAGCAGTTTAGGGTTCCCAAAAAGCAGTGTTAGCGGGATCAGCCCAGATACCTGCTAGCACCTGCGTTTTGCCCCTCCGCCCAGCCCACCCAAGTGCAGTGTCGATCGATCACTGTCACTTACAAAACACTAAACGCATAACTGCAGCGTTCGCAGAGTCAGGCCTGATCCCTGCGATCGCTAACAGTTTTTTTGGTAGCATTTTGGTGAACTGGCAAGCACCAGCCCCAGGCAGCGTCAGGTTAGCGCCAGTAGCACTAACACCCATGCACGCAGCATACACCTCCCTTAGTGGTATAGTATCTGAACGGATCAATATCTGATCCGATCAGATCTATACTGGCGTCCCCAGCAGTTTAGGGTTCCCAAAAACGCAGTGTTAGCGGGATCAGCCCAGATACCTGCTAGCACCTGCGTCTTGCCCCTCCGCCCAGCCCAGCCCAGCCCACCCAAGTGCAGTATCGATCGATCACTGTCACTTACAAAACACTAAACGCATAACTGCAGCGTTCCCAGAGTCAGGCCTGATCCCTGCGATCGCTAACAGTTATTTTTGTAGCGTTTTGGTGAACTGGCAAGCACCAGCGGCCTAGTACACCCCGGTCGTAGTCAAACCAGCACTGCAGTAACACTTGGTGACGTGGCGAGTCCCATAAGTGCAGTTCAAGCTGGTGAGGTGGCAAGCACAAGTAGTGTCCCGCTGCCACCAAAAAGACAAACACAGGCCCATCGTGCCCATAGTGCCCTTCCTGCTGCATTCGCCAATCCTAATTGGGAACCCACCGCTTCTGCAGCACCCGTACTTCCCCCATTCACATCCCCAACCAAATGCAGTCGGCTGCATGAGAGGCATTTTCTTTATGTCCTCCCGAGTACCCCTACCAAACGAACCCCCCCAAAAAGATGTTGTGTCTGCAGCAAGCGCGGATATAGACGTGACACCCACTATTATTGTCCCTCCTGTCCTGACAATCCTGGTCTTTGCATTGGTGAATGTTTTGAACGCTACCATTACTAGTTGAGTATTAGCGTAGGGTACAGCATTCCACAGACTAGGGCACACTTTCACAGGGTCTCCCAAGATGCCATCGCATTTTGAGAGACCCGAACCTGGAACCGGTTACAGTTATAAAAGTTAGTTACAAAAAAAGTGTAAAAAAAAAATATATATATAAAATAAAAAAAAATTGTTGTCGTTTTATTGTTCTCTCTCTCTATTCTCTCTCTCTATTGTTCTGCTCTTTTTTACCGTATTCTATTCTGCAATGTTTTATTGTTATTATGTTTTATCATGTTTGTTTTTCAGGTATGTAATTATTTATACTTTACCGTTTACTGTGCTTTATTGTTAACCATTTTTTTGTCTTCAGGTACGCCATTCATGACTTTGAGTGGTTATACCAGAATGATGCCTGCAGGTTTAGGTATCATCTTGGTAACAATCTTTTCAGCCAGCGGTCGGCTTTCATGTAAAAGCAATCCTAGCAGCTAATTAGCCTCTAGACTGCCTTTACAAGCCGTGGGAGGGAATGCCCCCCCCACCGTCCTCCGTGTTTTTCTCTGGCTCTCCTGTCTCAACAGGGAACCTGAGAATGCAGCCGGTGATTCAGCCAGCTGACCATAGAGCTGATCAGAGACCAGAGTGGCTCCAAACATCTCTATGGCCTAAGAAACCGTAAGCTACGAGCATTTTATTACTTAGATTTCGCCAGATGTAAATAGCGCCATTGGGAAATTGGGGAAGCATTTTATCACACCGATCTTGGTGTGGTCAGATGCTTTGAGGGCAGAGGAGAAACCTAGGGTCTAATAGACCCCAATTTTTTCAAAAAAGAGTACCTGTCACTACCTATTGCTATCATAGGGGATATTTACATTCCCCGAGATAACAATAAAAATGATAAAAAAAAAAAATGAAAGGAACAGTTTAAAAATAAGATAAGAAAGCAAAAAAATAATAAAGAAAAAAAAAAAAGCACCCCTGTCGCCCCCTGCTCTTGCGCTAACGCGAACGCAAGCGGCAGTCTGTCGTCAAACGTAAACAGCAATTGCACCATGCATGTGAGGTATCACCGTGAAGGTCAGATCGAGGGCAGTATTTTTAGCAGTAGACCTCCTCTGTAAATCTAAAGTGGTAACCTGTAAAGGCTTTTAAAGGCTTTTAAAAATGTATTTATTTTGTTGCCACTGCACGTTTGTGCGCAATTGTAAAGCATGTCATGTTTGGTATCCATGTACTCGGCCTAAGATCATCTTTTTTATTTCATCAAACATTTGGGCACTATAGTGTGTTTTAGTGCATTAAAATTTAAAAAAGTGTGTTTTTTCCCCAAAAAAATGCGTTTGAAAAATCGCTGCGCAAATACTGTGTGAAAAAAAAAAAATGAAACACCCACCATTTTAATCTGTAGGGAATTTGCTTTAAAAAAATATATAATGTTTGGGGGTTCAAAGTAATTTTCTTGCAAAAAAAAATAACTTTTTCATGTAAACAATAAGTGTCAGAAAGGGCTTTGTCTTCAAGTGGTTAGAAGAGTGGGTGATGTGTGACATAAGCTTCTAAATGTTGTGCATAAAATGCCAGGACAGTTCAAAACCCCCCCAAATGACCCCATTTTGGAAAGTAGACACCCCAAGCTATTTGCTGAGAGGCATGTCGAGTCCATGGAATATTTTATATTGCGACACAAGTTGCGGGAAAGAGACAAATTTTTTTTTTGCACAAAGTTGTCACTAAATGATATATTTCTCAAACATGCCATGGGAATATGTGAAATTACACCCCAAAATACATTCTGCTGCTTCTCCTGAGTACAGGGATACCACATGTGTGAGACTTTTTGGGAGCCTAGCCGCGTACGGGACCCCGAAAACCAAGCACCGCCTTCAGGCTTTCTAAGGGCGTGAATTTTTGATTTCACTCTTCACTGCCTATCACAGTTTCGGAGGCCATGGAATGCCCAGGTGGCACAAAACCCCCCCAAATGACCCCATTTTGGAAAGTAGACACCCCAAGCTATTTGCTGAGAGGTATAGTGAGTATTTTGCAGACCTCACTTTTTGTAAATATTTTTTTTTTTTTTTTTTGCCATTATTCAATCACTTGGGACAAAAAAAATAAATATTCAATGGGTTCAACATGCCTCTCAGCAATTTCCTTGGGGTGTCTACTTTCCAAAATGGGGTCATTTGGGGGGGTTTTGTACTGCCCTGCCATTTTAGCACCTCAAGAAATGACATAGGCAGTCATAAACTAAAAGCTTTGTAAATTCCAGAAAATGTACCCTAGTTTGTAGACGCTATAACTTTTGCGCAAACCAATAAATATATGCTTATTGACATTTTTTTTACCAAAGACATGTGGCCGAATACATTTTGGCCTAAATGTATGACTAAAATTGAGTTTATTGGATTTTTTTTATAACAAAAAGTAGAAAATATCATTTTTTTTCAAAATTTTCGGTCTTTTTCCATTTATAGCGCAAAAAATAAAAACTGCAGAGGTGATCAAATACCATCAAAAGAAAGCTCTATTTGTGGGAAGAAAAGGACGCAAATTTCGTTTGGGTACAGCATTGCATGACCGCGCAATTAAAAGTTAAAGCGACACAGTGCCAAATTGGAAAAAGACCTCTGGTCCTTAGGCAGCATAATGGTCCGGGGCTCAAGTGGTTAAAGTATGTAAAAAAAAGTTAAAAACTGCCCATAAACTTACATCCTCTTGATGCATTCCCTTGTTCACAAAAACTGTGGTATCATAGTTGAATTGCTCACCAAAGATCACAACCCCACTAAACATCTACAGACGCTTCTTTCTCTTGGAGGGTAAATGAGGGTCTCATTAGCAAGTTTTCTGTATATTGTCTTATAGCTTGTCACTTTACACAATACTTTGCTCTAAACAACCCTGCAGATCTCCCCATCCTATCCCTATTACAAACCCATAAGAAAAGTATAGAGAGAGAGACACAATGACAGAGAAGGCCATATTTGCAATCAAGAAAGCTAAAAACTCTAAAGCCCCAGGCTTAGGCTTTACTGTAGTAAATTACTAAAAGTGTGTACCACAACTGCGCTGCACCTGGTTAAATACTTTGATGTGCTTCAACAGGATACATCCTTAGATGATGATTACAACAGAGCCATCCAAGTAAAATTGTGAATTAAAGGCTAAATATAATTGATCAACTGTGATTTAAAGCTACTAACAAGAATATTTGCTAACCAACTTAACAGGTTTTTGGAACAATATATTCATATACAATCAAGTGGATTTCATCCCTAACAGATAGACATTGTACCAAATCAGAAGGGTGGTTGACCTTATCGGTCTATTAAATTTGAGATGGGTCTCTCTAGCACTTCATAAGACCCTGGATACTTTATCTTGGAACTACCTCTTCCATAAACTGCTCAAATAGAATTTTGAACCTGCACTTATCACTCTGCTACACTCTCTCTACTCCACCCCATCTGAGAATATCACAGGGATATAAATCTGACAATATTAACATCCACACAGGCACACGATAGAGCTGCCCTTTGTCACCCTTTCTATTCATTACAACTAGAATTGGTATCTAAAGCTATTTACATGAATCCTGATTTCAGACATTGTTTATTAGTGGAGGTACATGGCATAAATGACTTAGTGCTATTCACCTCAGCCCCCATCACCATGCTACTAAAATTTTAATCTGTATCATTGCTAATCTTAAGGACCACTTTTCTTTTGCTTGGCCTGTACAATTGCCAATCTGAAAGCTCACTTGATTTTTGTTTGACATACTAATTCCATGTCATACTAAAGCTTACCTCTGATATTATTGTACTTTGAGTTATATGAAAACAATAATTTTGGGAAGGAACCAGTGTTGAAGCTTTTCCGGGGATCACTGCCACATCCCATGTGAGGAAAGAAACCAAAAGAAGAGATGTGCCCCAAGGGGGATAATATGGGCAGTGTGTCACCGGAAAAATAGGTAGCTGGTGCAGAAAATCAAATATACAAATATTGTTAAAATTAGTAACAAAAGTTTTTATTGATTACAGGATATACAAAAATTCTATGATATAAAATCAAAAAAAGGGTAGAAGAGACAGTGAACAATTGTAATAAAACTGCTAAAGTGCTGTAATACGTCATCCCAGCAAATTCAGGAAATAGCTCACTGGGGTGAAGGTACGGCAACACGTTATACTCTACATGTTTCGGAATATAGAGAGACTCAATTCCCTCTTTAATGTGTATTTCCTTCTTCAGGAGTTTCAGGAAAGCAGTTTAGATATATTTAGAACACTCGTCTCTTCAGCATAAAAGTTGTACACAAATGTATCAAGAGATGGACTCCCACCTCCTTCAGCCCAGAGGATTAAGTTGGTTGATTAAGGATCAGGCACTGGGTGTAGTTGGATGGATGGATGGATGGATGAAACCAAGGAGGGAAAGTCTGGGGTGCTTTGCAAATCTTGGCCCTGGTGCGAATCCCCACAGAGGCGGCAAGCCAGGGCTCACAAGAGCCACTACTACTGGGCGGCCTGTACACACTACAGGGAAAGCACGATCCTCTCAGCTGTGTAGCCAACACAGCTGAGAGGATCGTGCTTTCCCTGTAGTGTATGCCAATACCGAGAAACATCAGAGACCAGATGTGTCTCAGAGAAGAGCTATCCTGTGCTCTACACTTTCTCACTTACCTCATCCGCGGGATGTCTTCTGCAAAACATCCACTCTAAAATCTGCACGTACCCAATTGGCACCACCATTCAACAACCCAACTTTCCCACCTAGACTTCAACCACAACAGTTTAGATGGTGGATAAACAAAGGTTTACACAAGTCAGAACATAACCTGGATCATAAAGACATTCTTGCTTCGGACTACTTTCTCCAAAAGCTCAACTTACCTCTTCTGAAATCTTCCAGGTGCATCAAATTACACATTTTTAAAACACCACCTGAAAAGAGATAGATGACATCACCACTAGAACAGTATTCAAAAATAGATGCTTGTGGGAGATAAGACAAAGAGGTGGCATACTGGTGCTTTACCAGTTGTTCTCCACCATTTCCTTTTTTTAGGTATTTTTTTATTTATGAAATAGGCAAGATATTACATAATAAGATCATAGACATGACATCATGACATGAGTTCAAGCAACCAGCATAAAGCTGAATCAACATCTGTTGTGCAAATTGCAAGCATTTTTTACTATCTTGTCAAAATCTATAGCAATGTGAGACATATTGAACAGCATTTTCCATGACCATGAATATTTCTCACACATGCAAAAAACACACAGGAGGGCCAAACACCTCATGCATTACCATAGACAAGTTTATTACATCTACCAAGACAAATGGATACGCACAAGCGGATAAAACAGTATGCATAAAACTCAAAAGCTTCAGCTTAACATAATGTGTCTGTCATGGGACCAAACCCAATTGGATGGCTGACGTGTTTCAGGGGACAAACCCCCTTCCTCAGAGCTAATCCAACCTAATGCTCAGTGACCATTAAAGTGGTCTTGAACATAGGGCCCTCCTCCAAAAATTGGGGAGGTAGGGAGGGGAATGGGCAGGCTGAGAGGTGGGGTCAATTAATTTGTCTGTGTAACCCAACAACCACAAGATACCATAAGTAAAATATCCATATGGAACAAGGCTGACAGGAGCAGTGACATATTTTGATGGTCATGGACTTGCATTTTTCATTTTACAAATGTATAATTAATCTGAACTTGCATTTTTCATTTTACAAATGTATAATTAATCTAGATACAGTGGGGTATAATATATAAAATGAGAGAGAGATGTGTATGTATATATACAAATGGATACCCATTTATAAAAACACAGATATGTGCTACTGGAGACATCCATGTGCACCCTCTTTTATGTTCCATACAGATATTGTACTTATGGTATCTTGTGGTTGCTGGGTTACACAGACTAATAAATTGACCCCACCTTTCAGCCTGCCCCTTCCCACTCCCCGCTCCCCCCCTTTTTTTTTTGGAGGAGGACCCCATGTACATGACCACTTAAATGGCCACTGAACATTAGGTTTGATTAGCTCTAAGGAAGGGGGTTTGTCCCCCGAAACACGTCAGCCATCCAATCGGGTTTGGTCTTATGACGGGCACATAACGCTCGGATAAAGTTTTTGAGTTTCATGCATACTGTGTTATCTGCTTGTGAGTATCTATTTGTCTTGGCAGATGTAATAAACTTGTTTATGGTAATACACAAGGTGTTTGCACCCTCCTGCGTTTTTTTTGCAGTTCATTGAAGATTTCCCAGTCTGAGGAGGGCTGCACCCCAAAGAGGCATTGCACATTGAAGCACTGTGAAAGAGAAAATTCCTAGATCTAGTGCTGGAGTGTTTTTTGGAGACATTTATCACACATAATGTAATGTAAGAATTTCAAAGCTTACTGTATAGCATTGTCTCAAAAATGCTCTGCTCCATTTCAAACAAATGACTCCACTAGCTGGCATGCAAGAAAGATTTGAGCTCAGAGAATATTGGGGTAGATCGGACTACTTTGACTGCAAGCATACCCAAGGGAGTGCTCAATATGCTTATTAAGGCTAAATACACAGTCCTCTCCCGCTGGTATCTGGTTCCTCACAATTTTTTGTTTTGTTTTGTTTTTGGTGCCTCTTCAACCTGTTTTGGGGGTGTAGGCAGATGGGAATTATGATACACACACATAGTGGACTTGTCCTAAAATGAAATGACATTGGACATACATTGATATATGCTGTAACAACACTATTATTGCTAACAATTCAGGCATGCAGGACGAGCGGTGTGCTTAGCTGAGAAAGTCCCTCTTTCTTCCTCCATATGAAGGAAAAAAATGCCCATGAAGACTCCTAGGATGTATAACATAATTCTGGCCTAGGCCAAAAACCAGGAAGCAACTGAAGAAATGTAAAAAAGAAGGTTTAAAAGATGTACATATAACATACCTTCCTATCTATTTACTAGTGCCAGAAGCACGAGGATAAAAAATAGCTAATGCAGATTGAGAGAGTTTAGTTCCGCTTTAAGCATATTTTTCATTGTATTCTCAGTCTGCATTCACCAACACACTTTAATTGTTAAAGAAGTTCTAATCTAGAGGCAATACATTTTTTTACCTTAATGCATTCCCTGCATTAAAGTAAAAATGTCCCAGTAACAATAGTGCCCTCTCATCCCCCTAAATACTTACCTGAGTCCTCACTTGATCCAACTATGTGGCACTGGCCATCTGTAGCAACTCTCTCCTCTCTCCCTGCATTCAAAGGTGAGAGAGGCAACAGCGGGATCCACATTTGATCCTGCTGCTGTCAATCAAGTCCTGTAAGCAGAGGCTGGGGGATGGGGGTAGGGGTGTGTCCATGGATGCACCAGCCTGGCTTGAGATTACAGGCTTACTATGGGGGCAGACACAGAAGAGGAGGGGGCCAGCATGCCGACGGGGGACCCCAGAAAAGGAGGTTCAGGGCCACTGACAAAGTAAGTGTACCATGTATATTATTTTAGAAAAAACAAATAACCCTTACAACCACTTTAACTCTGTGACCTGTCTCAATTTGAAAACGTAGTTTACTGGTATTATAAAAACCAAGCAAGATGTAAAATACAATACAAGCAATCAGCCCCTAGTGATCCTGAGCAGCAGTGAGTTAGAGGCAAAAAATGCACTACCATTATAAATAAGTATGTCATGAGTAGGTGGGAAATCACTGCTTCTTGGCATAGTCACCAATTATGACCCTCACATCTGCGTCAAGATGATTCATAAGCTAAGCATGAATCTCTTTAGTATTGAATCAAAAGTCCCTATAATACAGTGCTCTGAGCCCAGTGACAATATTAACTATTAGCACAGCCACCCCCTGTAACGTGCAATACATAACAGAGTATACCCATAAGATTCTTGCACTTATCTCTTGGTAAATGAAGCTATTTTCAGCTCTCTGCACATTAATCTCTGCAA
Source organism: Lithobates clamitans (assembly GCA_037952925.1). Lineage (NCBI taxonomy): Eukaryota > Metazoa > Chordata > Amphibia > Anura > Ranidae > Lithobates > Lithobates clamitans. The sequence continues at coordinate 1,819,426 of JBBGZY010000008.1, read as the reverse complement.
GGTACTGCTACCAATATCCTGGACGTATTGGGTTTCGTATAAAGATTTATTGACAATGAAAGAGCGGATTAAGTCTGCTGTAAAAACATATGAAACAGTTCTTAGCTTTGATCACAGCCACATATCACCGGTTGTCGGGCACTCTCCTAGTAAATTGTAATGTTAATAGAGCAGCAGCGTAAAAAGCCATGTTTTGTGGTCATTCATCTACGTTCACATCCCATAATTTCAATGATTTATAGCAAAGTGGCCAGTGGGTAATGAACATGAGGTCATGTAACATAAGCATTATCCACTAAAGATCTAATGAAAAGGAAAAATGAAAACAACAAACACAAATTTAAGCTAAATTTGTTCACCAAGTGTATGCATTAATACATATTGCTACATCCAAAAAATATATAAAACCATAGATAAATAGAATTAGAGTTGTCAATCTTCCTCAATAAAGTAAGAAAAAGCTTAATTTGGGTGTTGTAACAATTAACATCAGGCACACAGATGTAAAACACATAAGGGAGCTGTTTGACCTGCCAAAAAATATATATTTGACCATTCATTTCTGAAATGAATGCAGGCCATTTACACAACAAAGCCAGATAGATGTCACCACGTATAGTTAACAACTCAGTGGTGTCCTTTCTCCATCCCCAGTCTGATGATTAGACAGTAAAAGAACAGCAACAGACCAATGATGTCACCCCTATGCTCACTCTGCTTTCTCTGCTCTCACTTGCTATCAGCGTGTTACTTGTCAACACATTTGCATATAGCATGCTTGCTTGGCTCCCAGTCCTGTTACAGTTGCCTGTTTTAGAAATGGCTACAACTGCACTTTAAATATACACATGCAACTTTACCTGAAAGGTATTACTTATTCAAACAGCACCAACATACCATGTGACAATTTTCAGCAGCTCACAATTCATATAAATATTTGCCCTAGCATAGTTGCCAACATTGTAAAAAAATGTATAGGGACACTTTTTCGGCTGACAGAGTCTTATTAAGATCAGGAGGCGGGGCATGCGTTTATAGGCGTGAGATAGTAAGAAAAATGCGGCGCGCAGTGCGATGCACCAAAAAATGGGTGTGTTTTACGTCAAATAGTGGGCGTGGCTTATATGAGCGTGGTTTAAATGGGGGTGTAGTTAGAGGCTGAGATGAATGAGAGATGGGGAAAAGAGGGAGGGAGGGAGAGAGAAAGAAGGAAAGAAGGAGGGAAGGAGAGAGAAGGAAGGAAAGAGGGATGGAGGGACAGCAAGCCCAGATCCTACACCACAATAGAAATGTGTATTTCAGAGTTTAACAAATAAGCAGATAAAGATACTCCAAATACCTGGTGTTAGCGCTTCAATCATCCCAGCACCATAGTTGTTGTGGTGTCAGGATGATTAAAGCGCATTATTTCTATTATTACATTGTAATATAGACAGAAATCATTCAACTCACCATAGTCCAGAATCAGTGGGACCCCTGAGCGTGTCACCTGCCATGTCGCCTGCCACCAGATGCCATCAGGTGCCCCCAACAGAGACCGTCCTTGCATCAGGTGCCCCCAGCAGGGTCTGTTCTTACTTCGGGTGTGTCCAGCGGTGCCCCTCCTTACATCAGGTGTCCCCAGTGGAGCCCCCCTTACATCAGGTGTCCCCAGTGGAGCCCCCCTTACATCAGATGTCCCCAGCGGTGCCCCTCCTTACATCAGGTGTCCCCAGTGGAGCCCCCCTTACATCAGATGTCCCCAGCGGTGTCCCTCCTTACATCAGATGTCCCCAGCGGAGCCCCCCTTACATCAGATGTCCCCAGCGGTGCCCCTCCTTACATCAGATGTCCCCAGCGGAGCCCCCTTACATCAGATGTCCCCAGTGGTGCCCCTCCTTACATCAGATGTCCTGCAGCAGCTCCGTTTCTATTGTAGCCACCCAGCCGTGCTCCTAGTCTTCTTAAAAATGGCGACCGACGGAGACATTGTCTCCACCGGCCGCAGACCTCTAGCGGCAGCAAAAAATCTGGAAAAAACTGATTTCTCTGGACAATTTCCGGGAAACAATAAAATCGGGAAAAGAGTCTAAATCCCGGGAATGTCCCGAGAAATTCGGGACAGTTGGTAAGTATGTCCTAGTACAGGGGAGTCAGGGCTGGGTCAGTTAATTGCCAGTACTGTTTTTTCCACATTGAACCACCCGGTCTTCATTTCCTGCTCATCAGCTAGCACTGCTGGCTATTTAAACTGCCTGGATCTGATCTTCTGTGCCTTCGCCTGGTCAACATATCTGGATTTTTTCTGCTGTGTTTTCCTGTTAAAGACTTTTGCCTGGCTGACTTCCCTTCTGGTTCCTGATCCTGTTTACTGCCTCTACTACGCTGATCTTTGGATTCCTGTTTCACTGGCTTGTTCCGACTACCCACTCTGGTTACCGAACCTGGTTATGTTTTGACTACGTTTGCTCTGTTTATACCATTTAACCATTTTATTAAATAGTGTGATTTTTACTGCACTTCTGTCTCTGTCTAATTCATGGTTCCTGACAGTAGGCGAAGGTCGTAAATTCAGAAGATGCAGGCAATCCACTTATTTGTAATATTTTTTCCAGATTGGATGAGCAGGATCACTGTATGGATCAGTTTGACATAGTGTTATGGACGCTCCTGATTCGCACTGCTCACCTGGATCCTCCCAGCGAGGCTATTCCAGTACAACCTGTGTTGCAGGCCATCCCTGCTGCTACTCCAGTCTCTGTGCAGGCACCCACCTTGAATATTCCCTCTATAAGAGATATGTCTGGTTCCGCTCCTCTTACCCACCGATTTGGGGGTGATCCAGTTCAATGCACAGGGTTTCTCAACCAGGTTGGGATATACCAGGCTGCCCCAGGCGTTTCCTACGGATAGAAGCAAAGAAAGCTTCATGATTTCTTTGCTCTCTGAGAGAGCCTTGGCCTGGGCAAACCCTTTATGGGAGATGCAAACCCTGTTGTCCTGAGTTATCCAGAGTTTGTGGCTTCCTTTAAAAGGGTATTTGAGGTTCCTGCTTGCTCCACTTCTGCTGCCAAAAGCCTCATGTCCATCAAACAGTGTACAAGAACTGTTGCCGATTACGCCATTGAATTCCGTACTCTGGAAGCAGAGATTGCTTGGAACAATGAGGCCCTCGTGGCTGCTTTTTCTCATGGTCTCTGGGATACCATCAAAGATGAGATAGCAACCCAAAACATACCCACTGAGCTGGAGAAGTTGATCACGTTTGCCATTCTCATAGACTCCAGACTCTGAGAGACCTTTCTTTAGCCACTTCAGCCCCGGAAGATTTTCCCCCTTAATGACCAGGTCATTTTCTGCGATTCGGCACTGCGTTTTATTTGACAATTGCACAGGTGTGCGACTTTGTAAAAAAACAAAATTGATGTAATTTTTTCCCCACAAATAGAGCTTTCTTTTGGTGGTAATTGATCACCTCCGCGATTTTTTTTTTTGCGCTATTCACAAAAAAAGAGCGATAATTCTGAAAAAAAAAACAATATTTTTTACTTTTTGCTATAATAAATATCCCCAATTAAAAAAAAAAAATCTTTCTCAGTTTAGGCCACTATGTATACTTCTACATATTTTTGGTAAATAAAGGGTATATTGATTGGTTTGCACAAAAGTTATAGCGTCTACAAAATAGGGGCTATATTTATGGCATTTTTACAAATTTTTTTTGTTTACTAGTAATGGCGGTGATCTGAGATTTTTATCGGGACTGCGACTGTGGGAGACAGATCGGACACTTTTGATATTTTTTCGGCACTATTGACATTTATACAGCGATCAGTGCTATAAAAATGCAGAGATTACTGTATAAATGATACTGGCAGGGAAGGGGTTAACTGTAGGGGGTGATCAAGGGGTTAAATGTGTGTTCTAGAGAGTGATTCTAACTGTGGGGGGATATGACTGCCTGGGTGAGGAGACAGATCGTTGTTCATACTTAGTATGAACAACAGATCAGTCTCCTCTCCCCTGACAGCATGGAGATCTGTCTGTTTACATTGACATATCTCCGTTCTGTCTCTGTGTGGAGCAATCGCACGTGCCGGTGGTCATTGTGACCGCCAGGGATGTGGATCGGCTCAGTCGGCGCGTGCCCCCCCTAGTGGTCTGAAAGCGAGCCGACATATAGTTACAATGGTTCGTCCAGGGGAGCCAACCTGCCGCAGTATAACTGCGGCAACTGGTCGGGAAGTGGTTAAGGAGTGCTTGCCGAACCTCCTGTACATTTGGTTTCCGAGCTTTGCAGTCCCACCTTTGCCTCCCTCACCTCCCATGCCTCCTGGTACTGAGCCTGCCAGTGAAGCCCTAAAGGTAGTTGGGCTTCACACGTCTTTCTGCAGAGGAGAGGGCCTTTAGGAGGAGGGAGAGATTGTGTCTTTATTGTGGCCAGGCAGGTCACTTCCTACACATCCGGGAAACGCTTGCACCTGAGGTCCTGTAGGGAACAGACAACGGGTGGCATTGTTACATCCCAAGTTATCCAAAAGGATAAGCCCCTGGTTCCGGTTACTCTTTCATAGGGATGATGATACTCGACCATAGGGATGTCCCTGTGCGTCAGAGGGGGGGCGGGGTCACCCGGCAACATCATTGTGTGGCCCTGCCCTCAGTTATAAAAGAGCTGTGACCTGAGAGACCGGTCATTACGGCGAGTACATCCCATGGAGGCAGATCGTATATGGCATGTGGCTTTTTTTTTCTTTTTCGGTCCATCGGAGCGAGAGAAGAAGAAGAAGACTTTGTGGGACAGTTTTATTTTTTTAATTTTTTTAATAAAGGACTTGTCCCAAGGCGTGTATTGTCTTTTTTTTTACCATTTTCACACATTTTTTGTGAAATGGTAGGGGTACATTTGTACCCCGTTACCATTTCACGCAGGGGGGGCCAGGATCTGGGGGTCCCCTTGTTAAAGGGGGCTTCCAGATTCCGATAAGTCCCCCACCCACAGACCCCCACAACCACCGGGCAAGGGTTGTGGACATGAGGCCCTTCTCCCCATCAACATGGAGACAAGGTGCTTTGGGGGGCTACACCAATGCACCCTCCCAATGTTGAGGGCATGTGGCCTGGTACGGTTCAGGAGGGGGGGGCACTATCTAATCCCTCCCTCTTTTCCTGTGGCCTGCCAGGTTCGGATAAGGGTCTGGTATGGATTTTTGGGGGGACCCCACGCCATTTTAAAAAAAATCTTGGCACAGGGTTCCCCTTAAAATCCATACCAGTCCTGAAGAAACCCAAATGCTACTGCATATATAGGGAAAAACCATACAAGTGGTTTTATGTTGATACAGTGTTGTACACCAGTGTGTATATCATCCCAGTTTGTAGGTTAAAGGAAATACCACAGTGCCTGGTAGGGGTGAGGGGTCCTAGGATCCCTAATCAATAAGATAATTTGTTGTACATATAGGCATAAATTGTATAACAGATAAACAAAGTAATATATAGATAAACTGTCTGAGTTGGTGCAGCGTACTACCAGAGATGATCTTTTTTGTACATACTAACATACACTGTGTCAACTGTATAGAACATGTACAAACGGTCATTCAATTCAGTACATTTTGACTTAAATCAACCATACAATTGCGTATAATAGAGCTGGAGCAAAACATATGCCTTAATGAGTATATCCATGTGTATTAGTCCCATCCGTTTGTGTACTTGACTTGGGCATAGGCTGTGGATCTCATGAATACCCTATAGTTCGTTAAAGCCTGGACCCAGCATGTACTGCAATACTTCAAAAGATAATATGCAATAGTCCCAAAAGATGGTATCTGCATCAAAACAGGAATTCCCAGGGGTGACTTTGGTGCTTAGAAGGTTGCTTAGGTGACTTTTGTGCTCCCCCTTCTGATTTCCTACTCACCAGCTCCTGGTACCCCTGCAGGGGTAGTAGGCATGTAATACTTTAAATAGGAATCCCGGATCCTTGTTGTTTGCAGTGAATCCTTCAGGTATATCCAGGCTGATGATGTTGCAATGTCCTCATGCATTAAAGAAAAAAAAAGGGGCTCCCATAGTGTGATAACGTAAGGAAAACCTTTTATTTATAAAAACGTAAATAAAATAAAAAATGTCCAAAACAGTATTGTATATTCCTGCCCAGTATACACTAGGGCAGGATGACACTGATTACCGACAGTAAACAGATTTTAAAATCACTAAAAGCCAGACCGCATATCGAGATGGGGGATAGCATCAGCTGTGCGTTGCATCTGCGTTCCACCCACTCATACGGAAGTGGCATGGTGTGCGTAGTTCCGTCGTGCGCGCTTCGTCATGTGACGTCTTCAGCGACGGTACAACTCTACTACACACTATGCATTTTTTGGGGAGAGCGTCCATGTCTATCTCGCCCCTTTTTGATAAGGCAGCCAATGAGATCAATTACATGTATGGTCCCTGGAAAGTTAAAGTAGTCATATATTCCCCAGAGCGGGATCTCAATGTTTATATGACACTTAGTGTTTGGAGTGGAATTATTATAGCAGACATTAAGGTATCGCTCTCCCTCACATTTGTGTTTCATTAGAATACCATATATATATATATAGTGTGTGCTTTAAAAAATACATACAATTTAGAGACTCCCCCTGCTGGTAGGTATAAGATATACCCTATACCAGGGCAGTGCAATGTTCTCAGATGTCATTATGTAATAATCAACACTAAAACAATATTACAACTAAAAAGTGAATATACAAATCCGGATGCATATACAGATAAACAAAAAATATATAAAAAATTAATATTGGGGCATCCAGGTATATCTAACAGTAAACTTTAGTTTAGTTAAATGAGGGTTTTTGAACCGCACCATTCCCCATATGATTAGTATGGATTGCCAGAAATATAGCGAACAACTGGCACTAACAGAAAGGAGTTATAGGTCAAGAAAATTGGTTGTGTATGGAGAAAGGTACATTCCCATCCCACATGATTACGGTTGGCTTCAATTATAACCATTACACGTGATTATAAGGAGGGTAGAACTGTTAGTTCAATAATGATGTATATTTATGTATACAAAGGCCATCATACTTGAAATCAGACCTCTAGATTATATACATAGTGTATTTTGTTGAATATTCCTAGTTATATTTTTAGAGAGGGTATGTCCCCCTTAGTGATGAAAATTCTACATATTCTGAAAAGTGCTTTGTGTAAATAAATATGTATAGTGAGCGCATAATTTCTATACCTACGTGGAACATTTTGTGTTACACCTCATTAGTATTAGAGGGATTAATAGATGACCTCTGTGACAATTCATATATAGTGATATATTGTAAATCATTGTCAAAAATATTAGAACATAATTGTTGTGAAATAATTTATATAGGCCCATAGGATAGTCCATAAGGTGTATACTGTATACTGTGAGCCTAAAGATATACTATGTGTATCAGATGCCTAATGGAGAATACTAGCAAAAGGTCTGTTGTGATCTTAGAGTGCTACTAATTATGTGATTATATGTGTATAAGGAAAGGGGGTGGTTTGCAACTTAAAGTGGAATACATTGGGCCATCCCAGCCCAGACATAACCTAAAGGTGCCTAAACTTGCACTAGTGCACATGGAATTATAGACTTCTTACAGTCTGAATCTACCCTCCTGGGCATTGTTAGTTTTATAGAAGTGAATTTGGCTAAGGTGGTACAAAATCTATGAGAAATTCTAAGAGGAGAGAGATCAAGAATGGGGGTCAGATGGTATATAATAGACAAAGATGTGGTATAACTATCCCATCCCCAGACCAGGGGGGGTTGTAGGCATACAAATTCCCCTCATGGGTTAGCTATAAAGCAGTTAAGATCTATGTCTAGCATTCCCTACAGAAACCCAACATGGAGAGGAAGGAATGCATACAGGGAATGCATATATGGACATCAAATGGCAGATCATCATCTAGCAGAACATCAAGAGCAGGTAATACATGGACACCCCAGAAGAGATTGGGACAATCAACATGGAATCAACACAGGACCAACTCAAAGACCCACAGAAAGAGGAAACAGACCAGAGGAACCAGAGGGGGGAAGAAGAAAAAAAAGAAGGGAGTATTAGGGAAGGGAATCTACAACCTCAGTAATGTCCACTTCACCGATGAAGAAATGAAGATCCTGGACCTTGGATTAAAGTATGCTCCAGAGAAGTCTCTGGATAAATTTGAAACTTATATAGATCTACAGAAATTTATGAGAAAGCTCAATCTTAAGAAACACTTTGCTTTAAATGAAGACAAGCGATTAAGGAAGGACTCACCTTACGAACATACTCAACTCAAAAATAGATCTATCTTTAACCCAAATACCCCAGGAAATCAATGCACGGCAGCATTTAAGAAAATGGTAGAGGAGGATCTGAGGAAGTTGGAAAGAAACAATAACCATAAAGCTAAAAAGATTTGGAAAACCATCAAGACATTAAGTAAGAAGAATGAGGTGGTCATTCGACCAGCAGATAAGGGGGGAGGATTGGTAATCCTCAACAAAGAAGACTATGAGGAAGAAATGGAAAATTTTCTAAAAGTGGAAAACACGTATAAAAAGTTAAAAGGGGATCCAAAAAGGATGTATGAGAGAAGATTGAAAGCCTTCATACAAAAAGGTAAAAGCAGTGGAATACTTGATACCCAAGAGGCGGAATACCTGGTATCTAACTCTACAAAAATGGCAGTAATCTACTACACTCCTAAAATTCATAAGAGTCTAGATAAGCCTCCTGGGAGACCCATCGTTAGTGGGATAAATTCAATCTTTTCGAGGCTGGGAGAATACCTGGATACATTTTTAAAACCATTGGTATGCAAAGGAAGATCCTATTTACGTGATAGCTCGCAACTCCTACAAGACATACGTGAAATAAGTGGAGTTCAAAATTACATACTTGCCACAATTGATGTCAACTCTCTCTACACTAGCATCGTGCAAAAAGACGGGCTATTAGGTGTAGAGAAAGCCCTACATGAACACACTGGGATGTGACAATCACAGATTGACTATATATTGGAAGGCTTAGAGCTGGCTATGAGTTGCAACTACTTTTGGCACAATCACAGCTATTACGTTCAGCAAAAAGGAGTTGCAATGGGGGCACGCTATGCACCGAGCATGGCGAATTTGCTTATGAATATGTGGGAGGAGGAGTACTTATATGCAAAAAATATCCCTCTCCTAAAATTTTATCGTAGATACATCGACGATCTTATTATAATCTGGGAAGGCACATCTGAGGAGTTTAAACAATTTCTAAAAAACCTGAATATCAATAAATATGGCCTTACTTTCACGGGTAAATGGAGCCATCAAAAGATCGATTACTTAGATCTAGGGATCTTCAAAAATGGAGACAGGTTACATACAAAAACTTTTTTTAAGGCAACAGACAAAAATGGGTACGTACCCACCCACAACCAGCTGCCATCACCCTCAATGGAAGGGAAACATTCCAAAAGGACAGTTATTGAGACTACGCAGAAATTGTGATACTGTGGAAGACTTCCTTATACAAGCAGATAAGCTGATTGAGCAATTCTATGTGAAAGGCTACAACAAGGAAAAGTTGGCAAAAATAAAAGCTGAGGTAGCGAAAATAGATAGAAACATTTTGCTCAGAAAGAACGCAAAAAAGGATAAACCAATGGATATGGCATTTATAACAGGTTTCAACACCCAATACAAAAACTTGGAGCACATCCTTAAGAAATACTGGCCTATCCTTAAGGAAGACAGAGTGCTGGCCAAGATACTGCCTAACAAACCAAACTTTATCTACAGGAAGGCCCCAAATCTTCGTGACCATGTGGTCCACAATGTCATCAACCCCCCTAAGAAGATGGAGATCTTTCCAAACATGAAAGGTTTTTACAAGTGTCAGAAATGCCTACCTTGCAGGGTTAGTAAAAAACAGCCCCGTAAAAAAAAAAATGTTTAGATCTAAGGTCGACCACAAGGAATATAAGATCAGGAACATGATTACGTGCCATAGTACCCATGTAACATATGTTAACACAAGAAAGAGTTCCCCTAGGTGGACTTTCCCGGCACTTGCATAAAAAAGAAAAAATAGAAGTAGAAACTATAATACATAATAAAAGAATATATATTTTATTCAATTGGAAAATACAAATGTTAAAAACAAAGTGGATATCTTAGGTAACAAAGCAGTACTACTTAGTAAACATAATAGACAATCAAGCAGTAAGCAATGATGAAAAGAAACCAGAAAACTCTTTTCAAGTCCGACGCGTTTCGGGGTATTTAATGTTTCTAGGGTCCTTCTTCAGGGGCATGGTTGAAAAGAGGGGTTCATCTGGAAGAGTTCCATTAACTGCTTGTGGGAGGGAGTTTAAAACAAAAAACCACTGAGAAAGAGCAGGGTGTGGAGGTGGGCAGTTATGATGTAGCAGGTGTAGGTGCTATTCTTAGATGGTATAAGCTGCAGGAAGGTAAGCAGCAATCTCCATAGAGGAGTATGACACTGTGCCCATCCCGCCCGACCCGGGCGTGCGCAAGCCAGAGCGGTATGCTGAGGTCACAGGAAGGCGCCCCTATAGAGGACAAAAATGTGAACACGGCCAACCACGCAATCCGGCATCCGGCATATAGAGCGCTTTCCATATGTTATAGAGTGCCCTTGCCACCTCCAGTATGTGGGGAGAACCATACGCCCCTTATGTGTACGGATACATGAGCACATCAAGAATATAAGAAAGGGATTCCCTAAACATAACCTGTCACGTCATTTTGATCAGGTGCATAATAGAGATCCATCTGGCCTAATTTTTTACGGCATTGACTCCATTAAAGACCATTGGAGGGGAGGTAATAAAACTACTCTGGTTGAACTCCCTGGCTCCCAGGGGTCTCAACCTAGACATAGATCTTAACTGCTTTATAGCTAATCCATGAGGGGAATTTGTATGCCTACAACCCCCCCTGGTCTGGGGATGGGATAGTTATACCACATCTTTGTCTATTATATACCTTCTGACCCCCATTCTTGATCTCTCTCCTCTTAGAATTTCTCATAGATTTTGTACCACCTTAGCCAAATTCACTTCTATAAAACTAACAGTGCCCAGGAGGGTAGATTTAGAATGTAAGAAGTCTATAATTCCATGTGCACTAGTGCAAGTGTAGGCACCTTTAGGTTATGTCTGAGCTGGGATGGCCCAATGTATTCCACTTTAAGTTGCAAACCATCCCCTTTCCCTATACACATATAATCACATAATTAGTAGCACTCTAAGATCACAACAGACCTTTTGCTAGTATTCTCCATTAGGCATCTGATACACATAGTATACCTTTAGGCTCACAGTATACAGTATACACCTTATAGACTATCCTATGGGCCTATATAAATTATTTCACAACAATTATGTTCTAATATTTTTGACAATGATTTACAATATATCACTATATATGAATTATCACAGAGGTCATCTATTAATCCCTCTAATACTAATGAGGTGTAACACAAAATGTTCCACGTAGGTATAGAAATTATGCGCTCACTATACATATTTATTTACACAAAGCACTTTTCAGAATATGTAGAATTTTCATCACTAAGGGGGACATACCCTCTCTTAAAATATAACTAGGAATATTCGACAAAATACACTATGTATATAATCTAGAGGTCTGATTTCAAGTATGATGGCCTTCGTATACATAAATATACATATAAAGTATGAGGAGGACAGAGATAGTCAACTGTAAGCACCACATCCCATAATTAAATGTTGAGCAAAAACTCAAGGCTGTGAGGCCTAGAGAAGAATGGGGAGGGGAGGGATTTTCCCCAGGGACTTTTAAGGTGCTATTTAATAGACAGTATATTCAAAAAATTCTGTACGATCATATAGAGTAAAATTAATATTTATTGGTATTGAATCACATTAAAATATTCATGTCATACTTCAGGAGTGAGACATGTAGATAAGAACATTATAACATAAACATTGTCACCCAAAGGAATTTCTCGATTGTATCACAATTGGATCATACAACAAAAAGCAACTACTCAAAAGATGCCAAAACAATCTGCCGTTCTCGAACGGCAGATTGTTTTGGCATCTTTTGAGTAGTTGCTTTTTGTTGTATGATCCAATTGTGATACAATCGAGAAATTCCTTTGGGTGACAATGTTTATGTTATAATGTTCTTATCTACATGTCTCACTCCTGAAGTATGACATGAATATTTTAATGTGATTCAATACCAATAAATATTAATTTTACTCTATATGATCGTACAGAATTTTTTGAATATACTGTCTATTAAATAGCACCTTAAAAGTCCCTGGGGAAAATCCCTCCCCTCCCCATTCTTCTCTAGGCCTCACAGCCTTGAGTTTTTGCTCAACATAAATATACATCATTATTGAACTAACAGTTCTACCCTCCTTACAATCACGTGTAATGGTTATAATTATAGCCAACAGTATTTATGTGGGATGGGAATGTACCTTTCTCCATACACAACCAATTTTCTTGACCTATAACTCCTTTCTGTTAGTGCCAGTTGTTCGCTATATTTCTGGCAATCCATACTAAACGTATGGGGAATGGTGCAGTTCAAAAACCCTCATTTAACTAAACTAAAGTTTACTGTTAGATATACCTGGATGCCCCAATATTAATTTTTTATATATTTTTTGTTTATCTGTATATGCATCCGGATTTGTGTATTCACTTTTTAGTTGTAATATTGTTTTAGTGTTGATTATTACATAATGACATCTGAGAACATTGCACTGCTCTGGTATAGGTTATCTCATATACCTACCAGCAGGGGGAGTCTCTTAATTGTATGTATTTTATAAAGCACACACTATATATATGGTATTCTAATGTAACACAAATGTGAGGGAGAGCGATACCTTAATGTCTACTATAATAATTCCACTCCAAACACTAAGTGTCATATAAACATTGAGATCCCGCTCTGGGGATTATATGACTAGTTTAACTTTCCAGGGACCATACATGTAATTGATCTCATTGGCTGCCTTATCAAAAAGGGGTGGGATAGACATGGACGCTCTCCCCATAAAATGCATAGTGTGTAGTAGAGTGGTACCGTCGCTAAAGACGTCACATGACGAAGCGCGCACGACGGAACTACGCACACCATGCCACTTCCGTATGAGTGGGTGGAACGCAGATGCAACGCACAGCTGATGCTATCCCCCATCTCGATATGCGGTCTGATTTTTAGTGATTTTAAAATCTGTTTACTGTCGGGAATCAGTGTCATCCTGCCCTAGTGTATACTGGGCAGGAATATACAATACTGTTTTGGACATTTTTTATTTTATTTACGTTTTTATAAATAAAAGGTTTTCCTTACGTTATCACACTATGGGAGCCCTTTTTTTTTCTTTAATGCATGAGGGCATTGCAACATCTCCATCAGCCTGGATATACCCGAAGGATTCACTGCAAACAACAAGGAGCCGGGATTCCTATTTAAAATATTACATGCCTACTACCCCTGCAGGGGTACCAGGAGCTGGTGAGTAGGAAATCAGAAGGGGGAGCACAAAAGTCACCTAAGCAACCTTCTAAGCACCAAAGTCACCCCTGGGAATTCCTGTTTTGATGCAGATACCATCTTTTGGGACTATTGCATATTATCTTTTGAAGTATTGCAGTACATGCTGGGTCCAGGCTTTAACGAACTGTAGGGTATTCATGAGATCCACAGCCTATGCCCAAGTCATGTACACAAACGGATGGGACTAATACACATCACTTGGATATACTCATTAAGGCATATGCTTTGCTCCAGCTCTATTATACGCAATTGTATGGTTGATTCAAGTCAAAATGTACTGAATTGAATGACCGTTTGTACATGTTCTATACAGTTGACACAGTGTATGTTAGTATGTACAAAACAGATCATCTCTGGTAGTACGCTGCACCAACTCAGGCAGTTTATCTATATATTACTTTGTTTATCTGTTATACAATTTATGCCTATATGTACAACAAATTATCTTATTGATTAGGGATCCTAGGACCCCTCACACCTACCAGGCACTGTGGTATTTCCTTTAACCTACAAACTGGGATGATATACACACTGGTGTGCAACACTGTATCAACATAAAACCACTTGTATGGTTTTTCCCTATATATGCAGTAGCATTTGGGTTTCTAGGTAGCGCCAATTAACCCCTTCTTCTCCTGGTTTATGTACAATTAGTAGAGTATCCTTGTGAATGCTCTATATAGGGGAGGCAGCAACCTATGTTTGTACCATATAGACCCATCCTAAGCGCAGTTTCTTTTCGTGTTGCCAACCTCATAAATAGACATGGGCCATTCCAGCAGGGGAGTCGGGTGGAAGATGGAGAAGCAGTGCTGAGGAAGAAGAGGCTGATGGTGGCTCTGAAGGGACCCCTTACTGGGGGGGTTGCCTCAATGCACAGAAAAGCTGGCCTGGAAAATTCCTAACACAGTAGGCAGTGGAAGGATTCATGCCGGAGAGGCAGCAAGAAGAAGCAAGACGAGACAGTGAGTAGATCATCACGGTGCAGGAACAGACAAGGGTAGAGACTGCCATCTGCAGCAGGTCTCTCCTAAAGACCGCGTAGTTCAAAGTCTTCATCTAACCTTGCCCTGGGAGGTCTCAATGTGTGTGTGTCAGTCAGGCAGGACTGGATCAGAAAGTCAGGAGAACTGGGAGAAAGCAGCCAGGTGTGATAGCCAGGCAGACTAGCATTTTTTAATGCAAGTGGAGCCCTGAACTTCTCTTAGAAGTGGTGCGTTAGCGTGTGCTAACATGCGTGAGCATCTGCACATGTGCAATATGCGCCAGAATGCGAATAGATATGCGCATATTATTGTGTGCAACGCATCCCATCCCATGACAGATGAGGGTGCCAAATGGGCTATTTAAACTAGGTCAGTACCCAGGATGCTGTCTTGTCTACAGAGTTCCAGTGATTGTCCTGTTTCCTGTTTATTTGCATCTACTTCCAGTTTCCTACCCGGCTTGTTCTGACTACTCCTGTTCTCCACCTGCACCGACCCTTGCTTGAACCTTGACCAATCTCCAGTCTCCACTCCAATACCTTATCTGATCGTACTGTGTATGACCTGGCTTGTCTGACTGTTTATGTTCCAGTCCATACGGAGCTATCTAGCGGTAAGCATCTGTCCATCTGCCATTGGGACCTGCTCTTCTGCTGACTACGTCCAAGTACCAACTTGTTCCAGTCCTTGGGACATCCGCTGTCATCTGGCATACCACTCAACTGGAAGCCAGCAGCCAGCACGACTACCAGCACTCATGCAACTCTGGTAAGAGAGGCCTTCCTTTGCAAACCAGGCTCTTCCTACCGGGTACATGACAGTAGTGCTACATATGAAATATATGATTTGCAATGTATGCAAGTTCATATGGACATATGTCTCTCATATCATGTTGGATGTGCAATACTTAGTCTGTAAATGAAGGGGTTAACTCCCACCCATCGTGTGGGGGGAGGTGCCCCCACCTGACAGTAGTCATACCATTTGGTTATTTAAGAGCTGATGCAAGGCACAGTTCCTTTGGCTCTGAGGAAGAGGGAAGCCCTTTTAACACGCGTTGGGTTCTTATTGTCCCGCTATGAGATGAGATGTGATGTATCGAGGACTCAAAGATGTTGTTGTATTATGACAAGCTTTGATGCATCTGTTGGTTCGTGAGTATATTACTTACCACTTTTTTAACAATAAAATACATGTCTTGAGGATGATGCACTAGGCTGGTGCGCCCTCTGTTTTCTTTTATGGTTTCAATGTATCCAGACTTCCCCAGTCTTGAGAGGGCAGCAAGGCGCGGCATGTCCATAAATGGGAATCTAGGCAACTGCCACCTCTGGGGTCCACTCTCAAGCGCAGGAGGTTTTGCACTTGTTTGTTGGTTTGGAACCATTATGCCCCGTACACACGATCGGACATTGATCGGACATTCCGACAACAAAATCCATGAATTTTTTCCGACGGATGTTGGCTCAAACTTGTCTTGCATACACACGGTCACACAAAGTTGTCAGAAAATCCGATCGTCCTGAACGTGGTGACGTAAAACACATACGTCAGGACTATAAACGGGGCAGTAGCCAATAGCTTTCGTTTCTTAATTTATTCTGAGTATGCGTGGCACTTTGTGTGTCGGATTTGTGTACACGCGATGGGAATTTCCGACAACGGATTTTGTTGTTGGAAAATTTTATAGCAAGCTCTCAAACTTTGTGTGTCAGAAATTCCTATGGAAAATGTGTGATGGAGTCTACACACGGTCGGAATTTCCGACAACAAGGTCCTATCACACATTTTCCATCGGAAAATCCTATCATGTGTACAGGGCATTAGCGTGCACAAGACAGATTTATATCTGCCTTTGTGTGTCTAGCCAACTAGCTTTTCAGTGAGTGTCCCTCTAGGGATGGCTGGTGGAAAGGGACTGTCAGTGTTTGTACTAATTCTATAATTAATATTGCCTAATTCAGCTAATCTGTAACTGCTATTGAGAGCAGTGTGTGTTCAGCGAAAGCTAGGCTGCCAGTATTTGGAAGATCACAGTACCATGACTAAAGGTGTTAGAAACAAAGTTCCTCAAAAGCCCATAATTTGTGGGTGGTGGCAGTGTGGATTTTAGTGTGTACATGTTTTATGCCAGTATCTTATGTCCAGATTAGAAAACTTTAGAGTCCCTGTGATAACTAACCAACATGCCGATAATGATGATAGGGACATGCAACGGATGGTGATATCTAGCGCATTATCTGACCTCCCTTTTACCTGTATTTCCCGGGAACCTGCCAATCCCTGTTGTGACAATCTCAGTCTTTTGGAGTACAACTAATACCAAAAAAAGAAAAAGGACAGTTCTGCATATTAAATGTATATGCCTGTATCCCTAGATTTACTTATTATTTTGACATGCAGTTTTCACTGAAGGTAACTGCATATTTTTCTCATTGTACATTCAAGGGAAATCAAAATAGTCATAACAACAATTTTCTGATGGCAGTTCCCTTGAGAACTAACTGTGCCAAATTCAGACAAATATTACTGACACGTGCAGCAAATATAGGTAGTTCTTTTGATATACCACTTTAAGAACCTGACCCTATTGCAATAACACATTCATAAAAAATTACTGCCAGTTCACTGATTAGGAAACTGACAATAATTAAGACCAAATCTGAGCTGGCATACAGAGGAACACCAGTACTCGGGGATCTGTCACCAACATGGCACCCTTCCACACCCTACTGTATCCCCAGTAGCATTTGGAGGGAGATTCCCCAGCCAAAAGCTTATGGTAAATAAAAAGGCCAGGGATACTGATGAAATCATCGTCCAAATATAACAATGCCCATATTTGAAAAATTATTTGTCACTGGGTTGGCAGAGCCTGATGGGGAACTGAGATGCTAGTTCCCCATCCGGTCTGCTTTACTGTTCATGGACAGTACACTGTAGCATGTGGATTTGAAAACTGATATTGCAATGTGCTATCAATAAAAAGTAAAGCAGACTTGATGGGGAACCAGTTTCTCAGTTCCCCATCAGGCTCCACCCAACCCTAGTGAAAAAAACAAATCAGTTTTAATCAATGTGTGAGTTGTGACAGGTTTGCATTAGGAAACAAGCAAGGGAAAGTATGGGAAGGCAAAAAACACCACAGGTAGAATAGTACTTTTAGCTATTGAGTTTTTACAATTAGTCAAAGTATTCACATTACTAACAACACGGTTTAGTGCGTTTAGGCTGCACATTTTGGGGAATAAAGTAGTGCATTTAAAAAATCTATTGGAGCTGCTCATGTAGGTACCACTAAATGTATATGTTTAGAGAATTGAAGGGTTTACTTTAATGCAGTAGTAGATGAAGATGGTTTTCAATAAGTGAATGGAATACTTCTATCTACAAATACGACACTGTGAAGAGAAGCAAGAAACACACTGGAGAGTCCGTTAAGATGTGATAACAGTTGGAAGTGGTACATCATTCTGCCAGGCTGAACACTGAGATCAGAATGAAGGGCACGGAACAGTCATTCAATTCATTATCAGACAGAAAGTCAGATAAAAGGAGGAACATTTATTACAGCGTTAAGTGCACATGAAAAAAGGACAACATGGCAATAATGAAAGAAATGTTCACCTTCAGTATTATATGGAATCTGTTTTTTATTTGTATCTTTACGTATAATGTGAAAAACTGTTTTAGAAGACCCTATGGGGTTGATTCACTAAAGGCAAATAGCGTGTGAACTTTGCAAAGTGCAGTTGCTCCAGAGCTTAGTAAATGAGGTAAGGCTTCACTTTGCAAAGAGTACCCAATCACATGTAAGGAAAAGAAAAAAACAGCATTTTTGCTTGCACGTGATTGGATGATGGAAGTCAGCAGAGTTTCTGCTCATTTATTAAACGGATTGTAAAGGTTCATGTTTTTTCACCTTAATGCCTCCTATGCATTAAGGTGAAAAAACATTCGGCGATTGCAGGCCCCCCAGCCCCCCCGTTTACTTACCTGAGCCCTTGAAAGTCCCACGTTGAGAATGCGCTTGATGTCAGCCCGGTCTTCTCGGCTCTTCATTGGATAGATTGATAGCAGCGCAGCCATTGGTAGATACATCTTAGCCACTCGAAGCCTTTTGTTGCCCAACGGGGATTTGTTCAAACCAAAATTTGCAGTAACTTGTCAATCCATTGGTATAGTGTACATTATGTTATGCGAATGTAAGATGTTTTACATCGGGAAGACTAAAAGGCCCTTTTTCTGCCGAATTAGGGATCATGTCTCCCTTATACAGAAAAAAAGAATGGAGACCCCCATCAGCCGACATGTAGGCCTACAGCATAATTTTGATGCTAACTGCTTACACTTTTTTGCTTTAGAACATATCCCCCCTGGTGCTAGAGGGGGAGACTATGATAGGCTCCTCCTACAAAAGGAGGCACGCTGGATACACAAATTGTCGGCTCTCCAACATCCAGGCATGAACGATGCGTTCAGTTTCAAGCCATTTATTTGAATAACTGCAGTATTCTTAACCTTGATGTGGCCGTATCCTTTCTCCTATTTTTTGATTTTTCTTGTTTTTTCTCCCCTTTTTTGTTTTTCTTTTTTTCCCTTTCTTCCCTTTTTTTTCCCTTCCTTCCCCCTCCCCTTTCTTTATTATTTTTTGGTCATTTACTATATTCAGTATTTCAATGCTGTGTTTTGGCATTACATATATGTTTGAGCCATAAATAATATTAAGCATTAGTTTTAGTATGACCATATGTATCTATGTATGTTACATCTGATATCATTGAACCTCCACTGTTTTATTTGTACTACATCTTGCAGGCTGTGGCTGTAAATTTTCACCTAAAAAGATTCCTTGCCTCCTTTTTTTATTCTTTATTTTTATTTTTATATTTAACAGCTCGCCGGAATCATTCTCATATCGGGACTATCTTTGTCAATTTAGACCACACGGACGCCCTGGGCACCCACCATTGGGGGTGTTGAACCAATCGCCCCCATGGCTGGTGGCCCTATCAATTTGAGCCTGATCATGTCTGGATGGGATTTTGACACCTAATTATTGATGTACATGAGCCTCTATAAATAACTATTGGGAATACATATCCTTTTTTTGTTTTTCAGAACAGAAGCAGGCACAATGCTTCAACTTATTTCCATTCGTTTTTACCTCTCTCTTTCCCTTAGCAAAGATGGCGCTT
The DNA here is from genome assembly GCA_037952925.1 of Lithobates clamitans. Taxonomy (NCBI): domain Eukaryota; kingdom Metazoa; phylum Chordata; class Amphibia; order Anura; family Ranidae; genus Lithobates; species Lithobates clamitans. The sequence goes on along the minus strand of JBBGZY010000008.1, from coordinate 1,799,633 downwards.
ATGGCGCCCTGATGCTCTACAGGCCCCAAAACTGCGCTGACATGCGCAGTAACTTCTATACACGCTGCTGACGTCAGAATTGACGTCACTACGTTCCCCCACGTCATGACGTAGTCAGTCTCTACGAGCGTCCGCATCCCGGCGGCGAGATCAGATGCCGTCGCGATGGGGGTATATAAAGGCGGCTACACACCGCCCACAGTTCTGTCACCGGTGCGATCCTACGGGGGCAACGTGAAGCTCTCTCAAGCCTGCGTGCCGGACTACTATCTGTGAAGTAAGTTTTCCTTGTGTAACACTGCCATTAGTTGACAGCAAGTTACACCGTGGAATCCCTAACGGTCCCTGTATTGCACTCTCTTTTTCTTTTTCTATATCTAGAAAACATCCCTGCTGGCGATCGCTCTCTCTGCATTATCTAGTTCTGCAGTCATTAGTGAATATTTCACTTGATTATGATGCCATCCCTACCTACATGATGTTATATGCCGTGATACTTTTATGTTCTAGGTAATATATCCTGAATTGGTTCTACCTTAGGGTATATATTCCCTTCAAATTAAATCATGAAGGATTCTGAATGCGATCCCCCCCTTTCTAATTTTTTGAATCTATTTTGCTTTTAAAGGGCCATTTTTAAACTTTATGTTCCCCTGTGGTCACAGTATGGCAGCGATATCCCTCATATATGAGAACCCCCCGGTTTGAAATCACGAGCAGTTTGTCATTCTATTGAAGTACCCATGTTGGATTGGTGTGCTACAGCCTGGTAAGATGTACAAATCTTGATCTTTTACATATGTTTGGTTGAAGTGTCCAGTACCTAAACTTACATGTATGCATTTAAATGCTCTGTATCAATCTTTACTCTGTTAATGGAATTTAAGAAATTCTTTAAAATTCATTAGATGTTCTCTATACATGTTTAAATGTATGTATTGATTTTTGTCTATTTTCCTATCATTTAGAGTCCACCACAATCATTGCCTTTAAACTCCTGAAGAAGCTCGTATTAGAGCGAAACATGTCGAGCGGCAGATTGTCATGGCACCTTTAAGTAGTTGTTTTTTGTTGCACTGTCTAATGTGAATAATTTTGGGTGACATTGTCCATGTTGAATTGTTCTTACAAACATGTCCCACTCCTCAAGTGAGGCATGGACATTTTAAATGTGATTTAATAAAAATACCAATTTTACTTAATATGATTGTACAGAATTCTTGAGTATACTGTCTATCAATTAGCACCTTAAAAGTCTCTGGGGAAGATTTCTCCCCCCCCCCCCTCTTTTTTTTACCTTTCATGGTTAAACTCAATATTTATGTATGGTATAATAGCGCTACACTTTTTACACTTAGTTCTTCAGTTACACACAGACCAAGATCGGTACCAGAACAACTCTCTAACTCCTTCACCGCTCGATCACCTACTCAGACCCACCTTCCTGGTCTGTAGATAACCAAGGGGGTGACTATACATGAAGATTGGAATTGAACGCCAGAAGGTAGCACCCTATTGGAGATGGGGTGAACATGGGTTTACCTGGAGAGTGCAGTTGAGCAACATACAGTATGATGATTTCCTGGCTGAGATGGGGAGAATGCCCTGGCTGAGATGGGGAGAATGCCCTGCCATACCTCAGTGCCCATCTGTGCCATCTCATCAGTGCCACCTCATCAGTGCATATCTGTGCCATAAATCAGTCCCCATCTGTGCCGCCTCAGTGCACATCTGTGCAATTAATCAGTGCCCATCTGTGCAGCTTCATCAGTGCCCATCTGTGCCGCCTCATCAGTGCCCATCTGTGCCACCTCATCAGTGCATATCTGTGTAATCAGTGCACATCTGTTCCACCTCATCAGTGCACATCTGTTCCACCCCATCAATGCACATCTGTTCCACTCCATCAGTGCCTCTCTGTGCCACCTCATCAGTGCCCCTCTGTGCCACCTCAGTGCCCATCTGTGCTCATCAGTACCGCCTCATCAGTGCCCATCAGTGCAGGCTTAGCAGAGGCTTTTTCGCCGAGGAGGCATACCAGATACATTCCCAGGCTGACGAGAGCAATGGGGAGCTCTCTTGTTCGGATTCCATTTCAAACTCCGATTCTGAGTTGGACATCAATTATGAGCCAGTCCTCAGTAGTGGAACACTGAGTGACTCAGAGGAGGAAACGAAGGCATTCTAGTGAGGAGGCAGTGGCATCCATCAGCACCGCAGTGCATTCCATCAGCACCGCAGTGCCTTCCACCAGCACCGCAGTACCTCGGCAAGAAAGGCCAAGGACCCATGCCAGCCTTCCCTATGCCCTTCAAAACCCCTTGTGGCTTTCTCCTAATTCAGGAGAAGCCAACATTCCCCCTTTCACTGCCCAGCTAGGAGTCCAGGTGGACACGGAAAATTTTTCCCCAATCAATTTTTTTGATTTAATTTTTACAGAGGACATGCTATCAACAATTGTGGTCCAGTGCAACCTTTATGCACAGCAATTTATTTAAATTAATCCAACGTCCTATTATGCCCGTCCCTACGAGTGGAGAGACCTAACGGTGGAGGAGTTGAAGGTTTTTTTAGGCCTCACATTTTTTATGGGACTCACCAAAAAAAAACACCATGAATTCCTATTGGTCAACCCACCCCATTTCTTCATTTCAATGATAACACCCAGTGCCCTCCCCAAAATGACCCAAATAATGACAGGCTTTTCAAAATTCGGCCAATATTAAATTATTTTTCTGAAGCATTCCCCCAGCTGTTTACCCCGGACCAACACATATGTGTGGAAAAGTCCCTTGTTAAATTTAGTGGCAGGCTTAAAATCAAGCAATTTATTCCCAGCAAAAGGGACCGCTATGGGGTGAAGGTATACAAATTATGTGACCGAGTCCCAGGGTACATGTATGCCTTCAAAGTGTATGAAGGGAGGGACACCCAGCTGCAACCCCCTAATTGCCTAGACTACTTGGGATCAAGCGGGAAAATTGTTTGGGACCTGATATACCCCCTACTGGAGAAAGGCTACCACCTGTATGTAGACAACTTCTACACATTTCTGCCCCTGTTCCACAACCTTCACCGGAAGAAGACGCCTGCATGTGGCACCGTAAAAAGGAAGCGGAAGGGATTTCCTCAAAGTCTTGTCAATAAGAGGTTGAGGAAAGGAGAAACGGCAAGTCTGCGGAACAAGGAGATTTTGGCAGTGAAGTGGAGGGACAGAAGAGATGGCTACATGTTGTCTTCGATCCACAATGATACCTTCGTAGAAATCCCTAGAAGAAATGGCCCCATCCAAAAACCAAAATGCATTTATGAATATAATTTGTTCATGGGGGAAGTCGACTTCAATGACCAAATGTTGGAACCATACCTTGCCACAAGACGGACATACCATTGGTATAAGAAAGTCGCAATTTATTTTTTTCAATTGGCCATATACAACTCATATGTAATTTACCGCAACTCCAAAACCCCAAACGCTTCCTTGGCTACCAGGAGGAAATTTACACTGCGCTTATATTGCCGAACGGCCCCCCAGAAAACATCCGATCAGATGTTCTTTGTCAACTCTCCGAACGCCACTTCCCAGATAGACTCCCTCCCAGACCAACAGGCCAACGATGTCAAAAAAAAAGTAAGGTGTGTACCAGAGCAGGAGTCAGAAGAGACACATCTTATTACTGTGCCCAATGTCCTTCCGAACCAGGCCTCTGCATAGGTGAATGTTTTCGCCATTACCATACTTCAATAAATTATTAGTGAAGTATGGTAAACGTAATCCTCAGTTCCTGCCTTCACACACCTTCACACCCCTTATGCCACTGCCTGCTCTGTAACTGACCTTGGCTTGTTATTCGACCACGCTTCTGCCTGCCGATTCTGTACATACCGCTGCCTGATCTGGAACTGACCCTGGACTGTTATTCGACCATGCTTCTGCCTAACGATTCTGAACATAGCGCTGCCTGATCTGGAACTGACCCTGGACTGTTATTCAACCATGCTTCTGCCTAACGATTCTGAAAATAACGCTGCCTGATCTGGAACTGACCCTGGACTGTTATTCAACCATGCTTCTGCCTAACGATTCTGTACATACCTCTGCCTGATCTGAAACTAACCTTGGACTGTTTGACCATGATATTTGCCTACCTCTTGGACTGATCTTGTACCCTGCAACTGGACTAGTGGGATTCAACACAGGGGTCTCACATATGTGAGGGGCTCCAGAAATGTTTTTCTGGATGAAGAAAACAATTGTTTTTGTTTTCTCATTTCTAGATTAGGGTCTGGAGACTCGGAGGCTTCAAAGAGATTTGGGTGGGAGAAGCCTCTACCCCTGTCCCTATTCTGTCCTGAACGAGGCCCTACTTCTGCCTGCTGCCTGTAGGACTTACTGCCATTATATCCCTGCCTGTTGCACTGACCACACCACATATTCCTGCCTACTACCAGGACCATATTTATGGCACTTCTGACAATATCTCTGCCTGCACTAACCCTGGACTGTATATGGATAGTATCCCTGCCTGCTGCCTGGACAATTGTGTTTGCCGTTGCTGACCACATCCCTGCCTGCTGTCTGGACCAGTGCTATCCTCCTGTGTACAACTGCACTACTACAACCACAGGTAATCTTTTGTTTACACTTTGCTCAGCATAATGTATTTTGGGGTCTAATTCTTGGTATGTGCATGCTATGTGTCCCTGGAACACCTGACGGTGTTCCTTGCATGTTGGATCTCTGTATGTGGTCATGCTGTGTAGAAGTCTGACACATGTGGTATCTCTATACTCAGGAGGAGTAGCAGAATGTATTTTGGGGTTTCATGTTTTTGCTATCTAAATGCTATGTGTTGGAAATATCTTATAAACTTACAACTTTGTGTAAAAAAAAATGCAGTTTCATTTTTTTCCACATTTTCCAAAAACTTCTGGAAAAAAATGAACCCTTCAAAAGTCTCATCATGCCTCATAGATTATATGTTGGGGTGTTAGCTTTCCAAAATGGGGCCATTTTGTGGGTGTTTCTATTGTCCTGGTGCTCCAGGGCCTTCAAAAGTGTAATAGGTGGTTGAGAAATGAGATGTGTAATTTTTGCTCCTAGAACACCTGATGGTGCTCCCTACATGTTGGGCCTCTGTATGTGGCCAGGCAGTGAAAAAATCCCACACATGTGGTATCTCAAAACTCAGGAGGAGTAGCAGAATGTATTTTGGAGTTTCATGTTTGCTATCTAAATGCTATGTGTTGGAAATATATTATAAACTTACAACTTTGTGTAAAAAAAATGCGTTTTTTTTTTCCACATTTTCCAAAAACTTCTGGAAAAAAATTAACCATTCAAAAGACTCATTATGCCTCATAGAGAGAAATGGGATGTGTAATTTTTGCTCCTAGAACACCTGATGGTGCTCCCTGCATGTTGGGCCTCTGTATGTGGCCAGGCAGTAAAAAAGTCCCACACATGTGGTATTGTAATACTCAGGAGGAGTAGCAGAATGTATTTTGGGGTGTCATTTGTGGTATGCACATGCCATGTGAGAGAAATAAGCTATTACAATGACAATTTTGTGAAAAAATAAAAAAATACAAATCTTAATATTGCAAAGAATTGTGGGAAAAAATTACAACTTCAAATAACTCACCATGCCTCTTACTAAATACCTTGAAATGTCTTCTTTCCAAAAAGGGGTCATTTGGGGGCATTTGTACTTTGTTAGGGTCTCAAGAAATGAGATAGGCCACCAGTACATCAGATGTGATACATTTTTTATGATTTGCACCATAGCTTGTAGACTCTAAAACTTTCACACAGACCAAATAATTTCCACTAATTTGGGGTTATTTTTACCAAAGATATGTAGCAGTATAAATTGTGGCCAAAATTTATGAAGAAAAATTAACAATTTGCAAAATTTTATCACAGAAATTAAGAAAAATTCGTTTTTTTTCAAAAATGTCGTTCTTTTTTCATTTATAGCGCAAAAAATAAAAAACCCAGAGGTGATCAAATACCACCAAAAGAAAGCTCTATTTGTATGGAAAAAATGACAAAAAATCATTTGGGTAGAGTGTTGCATCACTGAGTAATTGTCATTCAAAGTGTGAGAGCACTGAAAGCTGAAAATTGGTCTGGACAGGAGGGGGGTTTAAGTGCCCAGTAAGCAAGTGGTTAAATATGCTCTGTCAGTAATTTTTCTGAGTTTTGACAGTTAAAGAATCAAAGAAAGTGCAATAGGAATAAACAAAATTGAGAGTTTTCATTTTCATGAAATTTCAACAAAAATTTGCAATATGCAATGAAGTCAATGGAGAAGGCTTAATGAAGGTAGCCTTTAAAGGTGCAGTCATCATTAACCCCTTCATGCTGAACGTACGCAAATTTGCGTTCATCGCTTGAAGGGGTTATACCGGGATGATGCCTGCAGCTGCAGGCATCACCTCGGTACCGTTTTTTTAGAGCAGGCGGTTGGCTCTTGAGTGATAACCAAAAAAAAAAAAAAAGGTTTAAAGCAACAGAACATAGATATTAAATACATATATATATAAATGTTTTCTATTTGCGTGTGTGTTTGTGTATTTATTTATTTTGTGAGTTAACCACCAGAAGATTTCATCATCTTTATGACCAGGCCATTTCTAGCTATTTAGCACTACGCTACTTTAACTGGTAGTGGTGCAGTTATGCAGCGCTGTACCCAAACAAAATTGATATCATCTTTTTCACACAAATGGAGCTTTCTTTTGATGCTATTTGATCACAACTGTGTTTTCTATTTTTTTGCAATATAAATGAAAATAGACTGAAAATTTGGAAAGAAAACTCTATTTTTTACTTTCTGCTATAAAACATATCCAATAGAAAAAAAATCAAATCTCTTCATAAATTTTAGTCGAAATATATTCTGCTACATGTTTTTGATAAAAAATCACAATAAGTGTATATTGATTGGTTTTGTGTGAAAGTTATAGAGCCTACAAACTATGAAATATACAATATACTGGATTTTTGTTATACTACTAATGGCGGTGATCAACAACTTAATATGGGACTCCGATAGTCCGGTGGGCAATATGACACTAATTGATGCTGGGGGAAACTGACTAACTGCCACTGACATCACCAGTGACAATAATACAGTGATCAGTGATAATACTGTACACTGTCACTGTACTAGTGACACTGGCTGGGAAAGGGTTAACATCTAAGGCGATCAAGGGGTTAAATATGTGCCTAGCAATGTTTAATAATTGTTTAGGGTGCTGCTTTTACAGGAATGCCTTGCAGTCATAAGAAACTGAAAGATCTCTCCCTCTGTACAAAGGTCTGTGTTGCAATCACAGCGTGTGGCGAGGGGGGGGGGGGCACGCATGCATGCACCCTAAACCTGGAAGTAGGCGTGGGTGGTCAGTAAGTGGTTAAACTAAATGGGCTGGTATCTTTTTTCAACCTGACTAACTACAGTATGTATCTTCGTAAATACAAAAAGCAAGAAACACATAGAAAGAAAATTAAATGAAAGAAACTAAAAAACAAAATACAGCCCTTAAAAACAGTGAAACTGGTATTTTCCACTTTGGAAAATGTTGCTGATGGCCAAATCAGTAATTTTGCAGTGAAGATAAATTCACCATAATCACTCTGCTCATTCCAAGTTGGCAGTTCTGGTAGGTAGGGATGAGCTTTCTGTTTGGGTCGAACATGAGTTTGACTCGAACATTGGCTGTTCACCCGTTTGTCGAAAACTACATTATGGGCCGCTCGCGCCAAATTAGAGCGGCGCGTAACGGCCCATAATGCACTGCTGCGGGAGCGCAGTGCATTGTTGTGTGATGATTAGCCAGATCATGCACCAAGGCCTGCATGCTTTGGCCAATCACAGCGCCCTCCGCTAAGAGAGCCATAATTGGCCAAAGGCAGGGTGCCCTTGGCCAATCATGGCTCAGGGGGACCTAAGTCCACTCCCCACACCATATAAGGCCGCCTGCACGTCAGCCTCGTGTAGTGTTTCGTTGGCATGGATGGAGAGAGAGTGTCATGTAGATTGAGCAGGCAGGCAGATTATTCAGTTAGCTGCAGTGTATTTAATATATATATACAGTCAGTCTCATATATATATATATATATATATATATATATATATATATATATATATATATATATATATATAATATCCACTGTATAGCTAGACCTGACTGCAGTTCGTTTCTAGTGTACTGTTATATATATATACTCAGCCTTGTGTGTGTGTGTATATATATATATATATATATATATATATATATATATAATATATATATATATAATATATATTCACTGTATCCAGTTAGCTAGATCTGACTGCAGTCCGTTCCTGGTGTACTGTTTATAATATACTTCAGGCGGTGTACACAGTATACAATGCTGTGCACCAATAGGGCAGTTGCTCATATTTTTCTGGTGGTCAATACAGTACACCCATAGTTGTTATTAAACTTCTGTTGGTGTGCACAGTACCATGCACCCCTAGTGCAGTTGCTACTACTTTCCTGGTACACAACACATACAGTGCACCCATAGTTGTTGTTACACTTCTGTTGGTGTACACAGTACCGTGCACCCCTAGTGCAGTTGCTACTACTTTCCTGGTGGTGTACACAATACATACAGTGCACCCATAGTTGTTATTGAACTTCTGTTGGTGTACACAGTATCGTGCACCCATAATGCAGTTGTTACTACTTTCCTTGTGGTGTACACAATACATACAGTGCACCCATAGTTGTTATTAAACTTCTGTTGGTGTACACAGTACCGTGCACCCATAGTCCATTTGCTACTACTTTCCTGGTGGTGTACACAATACATACAGTGTACCCATAGTTGTTGTTATACTTCTGTTGGTGTACACAGTACTGTGCACCCATAGTGCAGTTGCTACTACTTTCCTGGTGGTGTACACAATACATACAGTGTACCCATAGTTGTTGTTATACTTCTGTTGGTGTACACAGTACTGTGCACTCATAGTGCAGTTGCTACTACTTTCCTGGTGGTGTACACAATACATACAGTGCACCCATAGTTGTTATTAAACTTCTGTTGGTGTACACAGTACCGTGCACCCCTAGTTCAGTTGCTACTACTTTCCTGGTACACAATACATACAGTGCACCCATAGTTGTTATTACACTTCTGTTGGTGTACACAGTACTCTGCACCCCTAGTGCAGTTGGTACAACTTTCCTGGTGGTGTACACAATACATACAGTGTAGTGTTTTTTGCTAAACAAAATTTACAGCATGTCCGGAAGGCCACCAAGGAGAGGGAGACGCTCACAGGCCACTAAAAGAGGGCAAGCAGGCTCTGTGTCTACAGTCAACAGTGCTGATCGTGGACACGGTGCATCCTCAGCATGTGTCCGTGGGGCATGCTTGTCCTTTTTTCCTGCAGCTGGCCATGTTATTGAGCCACAACATGCAGAAGAGTTGGTGGAATGGATAACAAAGCCATCCTCATCCTCCTCATCCTCTGTCACCCAGGCTCAGAATAGTTTGCCTGCCAATGCAGCTGCCCAAGTGGCCTATTCCATCGGCTCCATGTCAACAGTCACTCCTTCCCTAGCCCCACCATCATGCATGGAAGAGTCCCCCGAACTATTCGACCACAGTGTTGGGTACATGCTGCAGGAGGATGCGCAGTGATTTGAAGGCTCCGATGATGGTACCCAGGTTGAGGAAGGGAGTAACGTCAGCCTAGAGAGAGAGGGGGTGCCCAAGAAACTGGCAGTCATGTTCCCCCAGCTGCAGCATACTGCCAAGTTTGCTCCAGTGATGAGGTAGGAGGGGATGATGAGGTCACTGACTCAACTTGGGTGCCTGATAGAAGAGAGGAGGAGGGGGAGGCACATCTCCAACAAGGTAGGATGCCCTCCAGGGGGCAGCTTAAGGGCAGCCACCCTATTGCATCACACCGCAGAGCTAAGCAGGTGCAGGTGTGAGCCTTTTTTGACACATGTGCAGCAGATCGCTCTGTTGCTGTTTGCAACATATGTCTGAAGCGTATCAAGTGTGGCCAAAACAGCAACCGCTTGGGAACCACATGCTTGACCAGACATATGACGACCTCCCATGCAGTCCATTGGCAACAGCACTTAAAAGACCCACATCAAAGAACAAGGCAGACCTCTCCTTGCTCCTCATCAGCTGGGATCTCCAACCCCACTATACCTCCAGTCCTCTCACAAACCTGCACTGAGTGGAATGAAGGTATAGAAATAGGTGTCCCAAGTACTTGCGCCCAATCTGCTAGCGGTACACCAACATTGGATTTTAGCAGGCAAATTTACCTACCCATGTTGCTAAACCGTCAAAAGTAATTTGGTCCTAGCCATCCACATGCTTAGTGTCTGAATGCTAGCTTGGTCAAATTGCTAGCACTGCAACTGCTGCCTTTTCAGCTGGTAGACTATGCCCCCTTTTGTGAATTTGTGGAATGTGCGGTACCTCAGTGGCAGGTTCCCAACGCCATTTCTTTTCACGGAAGTCCATTCCGGCTCTCTACCAACATGTGGAAGGCAATGTCTTGGCCTCGTTGGACAGGGCGGTCAGCAGTAAGGTGCATATTACTGCTGACTCATGATCCAGCAGGCATGGACAGGGACGTTACCTTTCTTTCACGGCGCACTTGGTAACTCTGCTGGCAGCTGGGAAGGATGCAGGACAGAGTTCAGTATTGTTGGAAGTTTGTTCTGCCACCACGCTCCAAAATGCTAGTGGTGATTCTGCCACAGCTCTCTCCTTCACACCCTCTTCTTCTTCCTCTATGGCCTCTTCCTCTGCAGATTTTTCCTCTGAACCAGCGGCGCTCCATAGGCATTCAAGGGGCTACGCAAGCACTCAGGTAAAAAAATGCCATGCGATGCTTGAGTTGGTCTGCTTAGGGGACAGGATCCACACTGGGGCAGAGATTCTGACAGCTCTGCAGGGGCAGACTCAGAGGTGGTTGATGCCACGCCAGCTTCAGCCAGGAATGGTTGCATGCGACAATGGCACCAACCTCCTCTCCACCCTCTGACAGGGACACTTGACCCATGTTCCCTGTTTGGCTCACGTCCTGAATTTGGTGGTGCAGCGGTTCTTGAGCAGGTACCCGGGCTTACAGGATCTCCTGAGGCAGGCCAGGAAAGTCTGTGGTAATTTCCGCCGGTCATATATTGCCAGTGCTTGACTGGCTGACATTCAAAGAGAATGCAACCTGCCCAAGAACTGCCTCATTTGTGACATGCCCACCAGGTGGAACTCAATGTTGGCAATGCTGCAGCGGCTGCACATGCAGCAGAGGGCCATCAATGAGTACCTGTGTGAGTATGGCACCAAGACAGGGTCAGGGGAGCTTGGCTTTTTTTTTTGCCACGTCAGTGGCTACTGATCAAGGATGCATGCACTGTCCTGTCACCATTTGAGGAGGCCACGAGGATGGTGAGCAGTAACAGTGCATGCATCAATGATACTGTCCCCCTTGTCTTCCTGTTGGAGCACACGCTTCTTGGAATAATGGACAGGGCACTTGAGGCAGAACAGCGGGAACAAGAGGACTTCCTTACCTCTCAAGGCCCCCTTTATCCAGATACTAGTATTCCTGCAGGCCCACTGATCACACAGGAGGAAGAAGAGGAGGAGGATTGTGTCAGCATGGAGGTGGAGGATAACACAGCAGCAGTCTTCAAGGGATCGTTTGCAGTCCCCATAAACCCATGGAGTTGTACGAGGCTGGGAGGAGGTGGTTGAGGATCATGTGATTCTTAGTGACCCAGAGGACTCAGGTTGAATGCATCTGCAAACCTACGCTGCATGGCCTCCCTGATCCTGCAAAGCCTGCAAAAGGATCCTAGGATTTGTGGTATCAAAGAGAGGAATCATTACTGGCTGGCAACCCTTCTTGATCCACGTTACAAGGGTAAGGTTGCAGAACTTATCCAGCCTTCGCAGAGGGAGCAGAGGATGAAACATCTTCGGGAGGCCTTGCAGAAAGGTTTGTGTAATGCGTTTCCAGAGCCTGGGAGGTTACAAGTTCCTGGTGCTGGATGTGTTGCTGAGGCTTCATTCAGTCACAGAAAAAGCGGTGGAGAAGGTGGCCGGCTGACCGATGCCTTCAGGCAATTCTTCAGTCCTCAGCGCTCAGGTCTGATCGGTTCCAGCAACCATCGCCGGCATCTGAATTCCATGGTGCAGGAATATCTAGGGGCAAGATCAGACTTGGAAACCTTTCCATCAGAACGTCCACTGGGTTACTGGGTCTTGAGGATGGACCACTGGCCAGAGCTTGCTCAATACACAATTGAGCTACTGGCCTGTCCTGCAACCAGCGTTCTTTCTGAATGCACATTTAGTGCTGCTGGAGGCTTTGTAACCGATCACAGAGTGTGTCTGTCCACAGACACTGCTCACATTCATAAAAATGAATCAGTCTTGGATCACCAGCTACCAAGCACCTGATGCTGATGTAGCCGATTGATTTTTCTATCGATGTGGGATCCCTTGAAGACTGCATATGCTGAGTGACTATCCCATTATGCTGAGTGACTATCCTATTCCTCCTCAATTTTCATGATGACAGCTTCTAAAAATATTTTCGGTTCAGGGCACCACCACTACCTAAGGACCATTTTTTCTGCCCCTGTTTAACAGGGGCGCGTAATTACAATTTTTGATCAAATATTTAACAGCAGGGCTCATTCCTGCGCTCAACAAGAGTATCTGTGAGGGGTTGCAGTGTTGTGGCACCACCACCACTGCCTAAGGCCCAATTTTTATGCCCCTGTTTAACAGGGGCGGGTAATTACAATTTTTGATCAAATATTTAACAACAGGGCTTGTTCCTGCACTCAACAAGAGTATCTGTGAGGGGTTGCAGTGTTATGGCACCACCCCCACTGCCTAAGGCCCAATTTTTCTGCCCCTGTTTAACAGGGGCGTGTAATTACAATTTTTGATCAAATATTTAACAGCAGGGCTTGTTCCTGTGCTCAACAAGAGTATCTGTGAGGGGTTGCAGTGTTGTGCCACCACCACCACCACCTAAGGCCTAATTTTTCTGCCTCTGTTTAACAGGGGCGCGTAATTACAATTTTTGATCTAATATTTCACAGCAGGGCCTGTTCCTGCGCTCAACAAAAGTATCTGTGAGGCTTTACAGTGTTGTGCCACCACCACCACCGCCTAAGGCCCAATTTTTCTGCCCCTGTTTAACAGGGGTGCGTAATCACAATTTTTGATCTAATATTTCACAGCAGGGCCTGTTCCTGCGCTCAACAAAACTATTTGTGAGGCTTTACAGTGTTGTTTATCACCAATCCTTGTTTCCCTAATAACCCAAAATTTTCAAAATCCAATTGTCATTGGGACAGAAAGTGAGGTGAAATCTTCTGAACAGGGGTACAAACTGCAAAACAAATGTTACAGAGGTGATGATAACCCTTCCCTATGTTATCCAAAAAGCTTAAAATAGATTTTTTGGCTGGTACTACACTTTAAAAATGTACCTGTTCCAAATTACAAACAGATTCAACTTAAAGTGGAAGTCCGGCGACCAATCCTTTTTTTTTTTTTTTAGGTCATTGAGACACTTTGCTAATCCCAAAATAATACTCACAGTTTGAATTTAATATTTCCGCCTCTGTCTGTTTTCGTACTGAAGAATAACTTTAAAAATGTGATGCTGGCTGTTTCCATCTTGCTTGTGGGCATGTGAAGCCCACGAGCATTGATTTCCTGGATGCGGTGAATGCTGTTCATTCACAGCTTGTTCACAAGCATGATCATTGTTCCCGCGCCGAATCTTGGGAAGCCTGACACTAAGCTCCCAGGAGACAGTGCGGCGCCGGGGAAAGGCAATAAACACGCCTACTCCCATGGGAGGAGAGACAGGAAGTGCCACAATAAAGTACAATATAAAGGTAATTACAGCGATAAAAAAAATTTTTGTGCGGCATTTGAACATCTATGCAATTAACTGAAGGGGGTAAGATTAAGTTATAAATTTGAGTAGAACCCGCTTTAAGAACAAACCTACAGTCCCTATCTTGTTTGTAACCCGGGGACTGCCTGTATACTGCTGCTGTTCAAAGCATATAGGGCCTGGGGGCCCCATGCCTTAATATCCATACCAGACCCAAAGGGCCTGGTAATGGGCTGGGGGGGGGACGTTACATTACAGCTGCAAGCAGTTTTAAATGACTTTTATTCCTTTAGAAATGTCATTTTGTGAAGGGACTGTTCTAAACACGCTAAAAATGCGCCACTTTATAAGAATACTATAGACACTCCCCAAGCACAATATTTTTTTTTTTCACGGTCAAAATCTCATTTTATTGATAAAAGAAAAACAAGCATGGTACAAGACAGAAAAGCAGATGGTAGTTGTTACAGTACATAATATAGTAAAGAAGTTACATAGACCTAATCATGGAGTATAATTGCAGTTTAACCTGGGTTCTGGAACAGGAATAACAGTCATCAGTGTAATAGAGTCAAAATGGCCAGCAAAATGCACTGGACAAGGGAAGGGAAGTAGACAGGGAGAAGGGGGTAAGGGGGGGAGGCAGCATGGGGGAAAGAAGGGAAAGGTCTATACATGGTATTCAACTGTAGCACTCAATACCTTTTATGCCGTCCAAGATAACCTGATACCATCAAACTTTTTGGGACACTTTCTGTTCAGATAGGTCATTTTATACAGCGGTAAAGCAATGTTAATGATATCCTCCCAAAGAGTCATCGTGGGGGGGGATGCAGAGTTTTATTTAAGAAAAATAGGTTTTTTGCATAGTAAAGTAGAAAAGCAATCAGGAGTTTGGTATATCATGGCCTCTGATCGTCTTCCTGTATTCCAAGCAGTGCTAGCTCTGGAGACTGAACTAATGACATCCCGAGACGTTCATTAATGGCTGCAAATACTGCAGCCCAGAATCGAGCCACTCCAGGACAGCTCCAGAACATATGGTAATACGTCCCTACATCTTGCCAACACCTATTACAGAGGGAGTCCCTCAGGGGGTACAGTCTGTGCAGCCGCTGCGGGGCGTAGTACACCCTATGAAGAAACTTAGTTTGTATCACTTTATCTCTAGCAGAGATAATCAGCCCCAAGCTGTCCTCAAAACAGTCATTCCAATCCTCCCTTTCTAGTGTGGGGATATCAGTCTTCCACGCCTCTCACAGCCTCTCCAGCCTGGGAGAGTCCAAACTGAGCAGTGACATATAGAGGGAGGAGAGAGGCTTGGAAAGCGATTCCTGAGCCAAAAGCTACTCTATGGGGTCCATGGAAAGGATGATAGGCTCCTGGAAACTGTGCTCTTGCTGCATGACGCAATTGGTGATAATGAAAATACATCCATCTGGGCAGATTAAATTTGTCTGAGAGGTCCATGTATGTCATTAACGTCCCTGTTGGCATATCTCGAAGGGCCTTCACCTCATACTTTGCCCAGACCTGTGGGTCCGGGATTGTATGGAAGTGTGGGAGGTTAGGATTACCCCTTAGAGGTTGAAAAGGCGACCATACGCTTGGTTTATGAAACCTTTTTCTAGCAACCACCCACACTCTGAGCGTCGTTCTAGTCGGAGGCGGGAGATCTGCGTAAGCCCCAGAGCCCCTATACACTAGATTTCCCAGGTCACCGAGGGAACCCAAAAGAGCCGCCTCAAGGCACACCGCAGTATTGGCTCTGAAACCACCAACGGACCGAAACCATAACGGTCGCCAAGTAGTATACTCGAAAATTGGGCAATGCCAATCCCCCGCATTTCACAGGAAGACATAGGGTGAATCGTGCCAATCGGGGAGTGGACCATCCACAGATAAAGGTCCCAGTACAGCTATCTAGTTCTTTAATGAATGCACCTGGAATCCATACTAGGGAATTTCTAAATAGATAATTTAACTTGGGGAGAAACACCATTTTAATTAGGTTAATACACCCTAACAGATTAAGTGGAAGAGTTCCCCAGGAGGCACACCTAACTCTCAGCTGAAGTAACAAGGGGCGCAGATTGAGCTCATAAAATTCAGAGGGGTTGCGACTCACCTGGACTCCCAGATATTTAAAACCAGTAACCCACTGCAGCTGGGTGGTGGCTGCAGCGGCCCGTGAGATGGGGTCTTGGGGAAAAAGTACAGACTTCGTACGCCAATCCGCAGCCCCTCCACCCTCCGAGACACACGAAGTAGGATGGCCAGGGGTTCCAGCGCCAGAGCAAAAAGGGAAGGGGAGAGGGGGCATCCTTGGCGCGTGCCACGCTGCAGCGGAAACCGCTCAGAAATCCTATCATTGGTCCGTACACAAGCTGAAGGCTTTTGGTAGAGTAATTGCAGCCAATGCAGAAATTGAGGGCCAAAACCATATCTACCCAGTACCTCCCAAAGGTAGCCCCACTCAACCGAGTCAAATGCCTTTTCCGCATCCAAAGAGGCAATGACTCTGGTCCCAGAATTATCATAGGGAATGGACAGGTTGAGATGAAGCCTTCTTAAATTGATATCGGTGCCCTTGCCGGGCATGAACCCCATCTGATCCACATGGATGAGCTCATCCAGGACCTGTGCCAGGCAGTTGGCCAGTATCTTGGCCAGCAGCTTTGCGGCAACATTAATTAAAGAAATCGGTCGATATGACGCACAGTCCTCAGGGTGTCTTACCCGGCTTGGGCACCAACACAATTACAGCTTCAGACATGGATTCTGGTAATGACCCTATCTTGGTGAAGTGAGCGAACAGCATGGTGAGCCTAGGAGCAAGAAGTTCTTGTTACATGGACTAGAATTCGCCATCCTGAGACAGCGTAGGAAAATCCACCCCATCCAAATAGGCCTGGAGATCTGATATTTCATAATCCACCCTAGTGGAATAGAGGGAGCTATAATAGTGCATAAATCTAGCAAGAATTTCATCGGGGCTCGTAAGGGGGACCTCTCCCTCATCCTGGATGCTCCCAATATGAGTACTAGTGAATTGCCCTCGAGACAACCATGATAACAATTTGCCATTTTTATCTCCATACTCAAAAACTCGTTGGGCCGTACTGAGCATTGATTTCTTGGTCATATCTATCCTATGAAGTTCAACCGCCCTAAGCGCATATTGCCAAGCCCCATAGTTGAGGGGAGTAGGAGCAGCAACATATCTAGCAACATATCTAGCCTCCTTGTCACCGAGCTCACCCTCCAGCTCCCCCAGCAACTGCACAGACTGCTTCCGGCTGTTAGTAATGCGGGAAATATATTCCCCCCTCAGCCATCCCTTAAAGGCGTCCCAAACTACCAATGGTTCTGTCAGCATTTTCAAGCCAATAATGACATAATGCCTCCGGCATATCTTCCTGAACCTTAGGGTCTGCTATCCATTGCCCGGACAGTCTCCACAGCTTCTGCCCAGCAGGGGGTCAAAATTGGAGATACCTCTAGGGAGGATGTGCACCTTCGATACCCGCTGCAGCACCCCGCAGATCCCCCAAACTGGAATGCTGCATAAATCCCCAAACCCCAGACCTTCAGAGTAACCTACTCAGGGAGGTGCACAGAGGGGGGACCACAATCCTAGCTAACAAAGGGTACATAACTTCCCAACAGGAGATGCTAGAGAACTGGTTGTTAAACAGTCATATATTAGCACATGAGTTAAAATTACCTGGGCTAGCCAGGGGCATAAAGCTTAAAAAAGTATGTTGCATAGTAACCTGGAACTGTTCAGGATAATAGTCAAAATGAGGTATGTCTTCAAAAACACACATGAGAACAGTCACCTACCACTGCAGTGTATCCAGAGCCGCTGTAGCAGGTAAGCATGTATGACCTGGTATCTCAGGGCCTCCCATGCATCAGGAAGGCAGCACCCACACTCAAGGGGCCAACATGGAACACAGAGCATTAAAACAGCATAATCTCTGTCCCCCAGATCCAAACACACGGAAAAAGCAGGTGCCACCAGCAAACAGTCATTTAAAGATCAGGATCCACTCATTTCAGGGAAGGCAGCGACTCCAACCATGAGGTAGCATCCCTGGGATTAGTGAGGAACCGAACCATCTCACCATCGACCACGCTCAGCTTCGCCGGGAAAAGGATGCTGTATTTAAACCCTTTCGCCCTCATGGCTGCCTTGACCCCATCAAAGGATCTTTCTGGGTCTCTACAGTATAATCAGGGAACAGGAGCAGCTTAGAATTTTGGTAGGAGATCTACCTCACCTCTCGTGCAGCCCGCAGTAGCTCATCCCGGTCCCTGAAGTTAAACAGGTGCAGGATCAGTGTGCGAGGGGGGAACCAGCCGGTCCCTGCTGCTGCGGGACTCTTTGCGCCCTCTCCATGGTGAAGTACGGGGACAGCTGAGCCCCGGGAAGCAAGGAGCGCAGGAGGTCCTCCACAAAGATAGACGGGTTCTGTCCCTCTGATCCCTCCGCGAGGCCCACTATCCGCAGATTGTTTCGCCTGCTGCGTTTTTCCACATCTTCGGCGTGATAATCAAGGACCTTAACTTTATTTTGCAGGGTCTGAATCGCCACCGAATGCTCCTCCGCAGTATCCTCCACGTGGCCAACCCGCTGTTGAACAACCCCCATCCAAGTACGGATCTTGTCCAAATCTTGTCTGATCAATCCGACTTTCGGTCTGAACAGCCTTCATTTTCCCAGTCAGGGCTGTCTGGCATGCCAATATCGCCGCCATCACCTCAGGTATGCCAGGAAGAGATGGAGATATAGTCTCCTCAGGCACCGTCTGAGTGGCCATATTTGAATGACCGCACGGACCTCCAGCTCCATGCAATATAGGGCCATCAGGCACAGGCACAGTCGGGGGAAAACAGAGCTTCTTACTGCCCTTTGGTCCGGTGGAGGATCGGGACGGCATAGAGGGTCAAGACACCCAGCTCAGGGTCGATCAGTCCAGGCAGAAGAATATAGCAGGATAAGTCTCTAGCATTGCTCCGGGAAGCATGTCTGCTCACGCCGACATCTTGGACACGCCCCCCAGGCACGATATTTAAAGGAATATTTCACTTTTATTGTTTCACTTTAAGCATTATTAAAATCACTGCTCCCAAAAAAACGCCCGTTTTTAAAACTTTTTTTTGCATTGATTCATGTCCCCTGAGGCAGGACCCGGGTCTCCAAACACTTTTTTTGACAATAACTTGCATATTAGCCTTTAAAATTAGCACTTTTTATTCCTCATGTTCGAGTCCTATAGACTTTAACGGGATTCGCGTGTTCGCACAAATTTTTGGTCTGTTTGCATGTTCTGTCGCAGGATAAGTCTCTAGCAAAGCTCCGGGAAGCACGTTTGCTCACGCCGACATCTTAGACATGCCCCCCAGGCACAATATTTAAAGGAATATTTCACTTTTATTGTTTCACTTTAAGCATTATTAAAATCACTGCTCCCAAAAAAAGGCAGTTTTTAAAACTTTTTTTTGCATTGATACATGTCCCCTGGGGCAGGACCCAGGTCCCCAAACACTTTTTATGACAATACAATACATATAAGCCTTTAAAATTAGCACTTTTGATTTCTCCCATAGACAATTCATTATAGCCGCGAGTATTTTTAAATGACTTTTTTTCCTTTAGAAATGTCATTTTGTGCAGGGACTGTTCTAACCACGGGAAAAATGCGCCACTTTACAGGCATACTATAGACACCCCCCAGGTACAAAATAATTTAAAGGAATATTTCACTTTTATTGTTTCACTTTAAGCATTATTTAAATCACTGCTCCCAAAAAAACGGCAGTTTTAAAACTTTTTTTGCATTGATTCATGTCCCCTGGGGCAGGACCCGGGTCCCCAAACACTTTTTATGACAATAACTTGCATATTAGCCTTTAAAATTAGCACTTTTTATTTTTCATGTTTGAGTCCTATAGACTTTAATGGGGTTCGCGTGTTTGCATGAATTTTTGGTCTGTTTGCGTGTTCTGCCGCAAACCGAACCGGTGGGTGTTCGGCTCATCCCTACTGGTAGGTAGCATAAGTTTGAAACACCACAGTATGCCCACGGATGATATAATTTGCATCTCCATTCCACTAAGATGACAATTATTATGCACAAGTTGGTTCTACTGACGTCAGTCTATAATGTTGTACACGTCAGTGGAAGATTAGCATCTTGATGCCTTCTGTTTAAATATCAGACATATATTGCAGAAAGTTGCCCAGGGTCTGAGCTGTTGCTCTTGCTGTGCTACAGATGAATATTCAAAATGGCTATACCTAGGCAAAGTTCATTGTACTGTTTATTTTCAGAGTAAAGTACTTGGTAGTAACATGTTACTTCTGTTTTTGAGAAGAGCTGTATGTTTAAATGCTATTTAGTGCCAGCCTTTTAATGAACTTTTCTGTCTTGTATACGTAAAGGCAAAATCACATTCCACAAGGTTACATACATACATACGCATACATTTTTATACACAATACAATCATTGAGGAGATTAATACACACCTATCAGAGCCCTGGTAGTGAGCACAGTATATCACAAGACCTTGATGTCAAGTTGTCTAAAGTCCAAGTTGGTAGCAATGAGATTACTTCCTTGGCATCCCATTTTTGGTCACAACTACCTTTCACCAACGCAATGCACGCTCACCTGGGACCCAAGGATGGCTTCTGCCTGTTATAACTTTTGCACTACCCCTGCTATCAAACATAAATTTTGAATGTGTTATAAACACCATATTATAGTGCGGACAGTGTTTTTAGAGATATTTATTTTGCCCGGAATTAAACCCAACTTTGTAGACTATATTTACATTTCAAGATACCTGGCAACCAAGGGCACAGTGAAGTAGAATGCTTTTGCCCTTTTGCCTAGGGCTGTGCCCGACTTTTTCCTTGTGGAGAGAAAGTACTTAAGAGCATCCCTTAATGATCTCATAACACTAATCCTAAGATGACACATCTTCTTTGTACATCTGGAGACCCTGAATGATGTGCTCCTTCCAATGCTCCCAATGATCTTCAGCTGTCTTGTGTGAGCCTGAATTTCCTATGTTTTATGTCTGCATACAAAGGAACTGATTAGTTCCAGACCTGCTTTCTCTCAAATTACATTGTTATATGTACATGTATGTCCTAGTTTCTCTACACAAATAATATTAGAATAGAACTACACAACACAGAGGCATCTTGGCTGGGCATGCATCTCCTATATGTATTTGCAGATGGATGCACCTGAGATCGCTGTTTTTATTATAAATTCAAAAATAACTGTAACATACAGTGCTACATTTACCTTACCAGGTCTGACCACTGCAACTGCAAGCAGGCTGCTGATAAGGCAGTACAGCCAGCCCTCCTGCACTGGGCCCAAGCCCCATCAGTTCAGAAACTTGTGAGTCTTGTGGATCCCCCTGCAGTGCTGATGGCTTCAGATCTTCTTTCTCAAGAGAGAGTATCACCACTCCAGCTGGGTCAGATCAAGATAAAAGGCATCTCCTTCAATCTAGAAGTCCAGGTGCTGGCAATGCTATGGCAGTTAGACATTAAAGAAATTCTGGACAGCAGCACTCCGAAAATATTTGCCTTTATTCAATAAGGTATCATCCAAAATACAGGTCACAGCAAAGTGGAACAAAGCTTACGCGTTTCGCACTACAAGGAGTGCTTAGTCATAGCTAACAATCACAAAAATCAAAGTGAAATAAATAATAAAAGTTACAAACCATGTGACCACATAATCAGCAGATATCAATTAATCAATGAATATACCAATTAGGCATCATGGGTCACCTGTGGTCTCAACAAGTGCTGTGAGAAAAAACAAAACAAAATCAGTGAATAAATGATTGAAATAAAAGTACAAATAAAAGATATCATGTGCAAAAGTGTGCGAAAAAATTGTATAAAAAAATTGTGTAAAAAATCTGCGTGCAGATATATAAATATAAAAATATAAAAAAGTGAAAAAATATATATGTGTGTTGAGATATGCATGTGCGTAGCAATAAAATTAAGTAAAGTAAAAACATTGTGAAAACAGTGGTGAGTACGTGTATGTGTATATCTAAGTAGACCAACAAATTAATGCTTTGAAATAAATAATGGAAAATTATTCAATGTGTATGTAAAATAAAGTGAGAAAATAAAGTGAAGAAAGTACAATAAAAAGTGAAAGATGGAATCTGTATTGCGATAAATATTACAAATGTTGGACAGATCCATATCCGTGATGCATTAATTAATGTATAGTTAGTATATAAAAAAAGAATATATGCAATCAGGGAGAGGGGAGAGGGGGAAAAAGGAGGGGAGGGAAGGGGGAAGGGTAAAAAGGAAGGGGGGGAGAAGGCAGGAAAGGGAATGGGGACGAGGGGGAAGGGAAGGGGAAAGAGGAAAGAGAGAAAGGGGAAAAAGAGAGGAAGGGAAAAAGAAGGAGACTAAATGATGTTCACTAAATAGCTAAACATGAATGTCACTTTCTATATCTAATGATGAGATGAAAACACTAGATGTCAAAAAATAGTCTATATAGAGTGTAACTATGATGATGTATATTGTGAATGTTCATAAATGCGATGAATGAACAAATTAAAGTGTATTGATGAGCAAGCAAAACACTGCACTTGTTGAAACATCAATAGACTAACCGATAATGCATGTCTTGAGTAAGGAATATTAATGCATCCATGGATATAGACGTAAAGACAATAAATGTTGACTCTTCCATGTTGTGTATTAAAATTCCAAATATGGACACCTATAAGCATACAAACATATACAAATACACCTAAAATCAACACGATCTACACAGAGATCCATAATGTACATAATCTACATAGAGGGACACCAGTATCTTCATATTTTCATGACATGAAGCTCAATGAGGACCTGTAAACAGTCATAAACTATTAATGAGTTGGTATAAAAAAGCTAATTGAGTATCATTTAATAAATAATGCTTCCACCCCCCTCTTCTTGATTGCATATATTCTATTTGTATATACTAACTATACATTAATTAATGCATTACGGATATGGATCTGTCTGACATTTGTAATATTTATTGCAATACAGATTCCATCTTTCACTTTTTATTGTACTTTCTTCACTTTATTTTCTCACTTTATTTTACATACACATTTAATCATTTTCCATTATTTATTTCAAAGCATTAATTTGTTAGACTACTTAGATATACACATACACACACTCACCACTGTTTTCACAATGTTTTCACTTTACTTCATTTTATTGCTACACACATACATATCTCAACACACATATATATTTTTTCACTTTTTTATATTTTTATATTTATATATCTGCACACAGATTTTTTACACAATTTTTTTTAAACAATTTTTTCACACACTTTTGCTTTTGCACATGATATCCTTTTATTGTACTTTTATTTCAACCATTTATTCACTGATTTCGTTTTGTTTTTTTGTTTTTTCTCACTGCACTTGTTGAGACCACAGGTGACCCATGATGCCTAATTGGTGTATTCATTGATTAATTGATATCTGCAGATTATGTGGTCACATGGTTTGTAACTATTTATTTCACTTTGATTTTTGTGATTGTTAGCTATGACTAAGAACTCCTTGTAGTGCGAAACGCGTAAGCTTTGTTCCACTTTGCTGTGACCTGTATTTTGGATGACACATTATTGAATAAAGGCAAATATTTTCGGAGTAAGGCTGTCCAGAATTTCTTTGAACTCTATTTCACCAAAGAACCCCCAACAGGGCAGTTAAAAAAATGTAAAAAAATGTGACAGGCAGTGAGGAGGCATATTGCCTCCTCACTGCCTGCTTTATCCCCACACTGGAGCACAGCAACCATGTGCTTTTCATTGTGCTTGTAGAGCAGTACCATTCACTTAAATGGGTTTTGTTCCATGAGAATATAATTTTTGCCATAGCTGCGAAGCATATCATCTCACGTCCATGACTTTTCCGTCTACTGTCAGGTAGGCTGTACGAAGCCTCATGATTTCTAAAAGCAGCCCTGCCTGCAAGCCCCCTTCCCCACCACCTCCTGTCATGCTCAAACCAACCTTAACCATTCTGGAATGGACATACTTTTTCTTTACCTCTAATGGTGCTTGTGGACCAGTACTTACGACAACAAGCTAAGGGGCAAGCTCTAAGCCTCAAAAGTTAGAAACTGTGATTTTGCTTAATTATTTTTGGGGACAGCTCCAAACAATATTTTGGGTCTGTGCTGTGCTAATGCTTGGAGTATAAGTCTCGGTTCACACTGGTGCGATGTGGGAACCAGTGAGATTCCTGTGCGGGTTCCTGCATCGCATCTGACTCACAGGTAGTTCACACTGACATCTGCAAACTGCTGTGGGTGTCAATAGAAAGTTAATGACATCCTCAAATCAGTTTGCAGAATGCAGTGCGAACTGTGGAATCAGATCGCATGGGTCTGAACACCCATGCGATCTGATTCCAGTGCCAAAAAAAAGAGTCCTGCACCATTTTGGTGCAAATGCGATGCAATTTCAGCCATACAAACTGTAGACAGACAGACATTGCATGTGATGTGCACAGCAATGTGGTGTGAATCACATGCATTGTCTGGCATCGCATAAGTGTAAACCCAGTCTGAGTGGGGGAGATAATTTCCTGTACCCTGAATCCCATGGTATAATTTCCTGTACCCTGAATCTCAACAGCATAACATATTGAGAAATCTTTGGACAGAAAATGAAAGATGCAATGTTATTTAGAAACCATATATAGTGTAAAAAAAAAAACAGACTCTCTCCCTTTTGAAGCACTTTGAAACATACTGAGTGAAGTGGTCCGAATTATGTAACAGCTTCCCTTACATTACTGGTCAGCAAATACAAAAATCAGTTCTATAATTGGTGTCAGTGCGCATAAAAATAAACAATAGTTGTCAACATTTTAAAAGTATTTGAAGTGACACATTGAAGGGATTAAAGGAAAAATGGAGTGGAGAACATGGGCCACCTGCTTTGAAGAGATTAAGAAGGAAATGCCATGTGAAGCATGCTGTCTTCTGTGGGCTTGTGGGCAGCATGAACAATAAAGTGGATTTTGCTTCACAGTTTATGGCTTTTAGAGAGACACTTTTTCCTGGTTTAGGCAAAAAAGTAACCCTTATCATGTGTCAAGGCAAACAATGATAACCCCAATATGTGTCAGGGCCAAACATGAGAATGTCTTGCATTTGTCAGGGACAACAATGATAGCACACAGCAAGTGGCAGGGCCAGCAATGATAACCCCCAGCAATAACCACCAGCAAGTGACAGGGCAAGCAAACACCCCAAGTAAAATAACCCCCACATGCAACACAAACACACAGTGTAAAGGTTCAGACTGTGTAACTTACAACATAGCATATAGAGTGCAAAAGTCAGAACTGTGTAATGTACAACATAGTTTAAACAGTGCAGAGATCAGAGTTGTGTAATGTACAACATGGTTCACAGAATGCAGTGAATAGGGCTGTGTAATATACAACATAGCTGATACAGTCCAGAGGTCAGGACTGTGTAAAGTACATCAAAGCTTACAGTGCAGGGGTCAGGACTTTGTAACCTATAGCATAGCCCACAGTGAAGATGCCAGGACTGCACGAGATAGAACACTGTGTAGAGTGTAAACCCTGCATGTGTCAGGGCCAACCATAATAACTTCCAGCATGTGTCAGGGTCAGCAATGATAACCCATGGCAAGTTTAAGGACCAGCAATGATAACCCACGCAAGTGTCAGGGCCAGAAATGATAAACCACGGCAAGTGTCAGGGCCAGCAATGATAAACCACGACAAGTGTCAGGGCCAGCAATGATAAACCACGGCAAGTGTCAGGGCCAGCAATGATAACCCCCAGAAACATAACCCCAAGTACAATAACCCCCCACACACAATGCAGAGGTCAGGGCTGTGTAAGTTACAACACAGTGTATACAGTGCAGAGGTTGGAGTTGTGTAACATACAGCAAAGCATATTAAGTGCAGTGCTCAGAGCTGTGTAATGTACAATATAGCCTATACAGTGCAGGGGAGAGGACGCCTCCCCCCTTGCCTGAGGACAGGACAGAGGAGAGCAGAAAGAAGCAGGAAGCCCAGTGTCCGGCCACAGAACAGGGAACACCCCTCCAGGAATGCCGTGCATGCCAAGCCCCGCCCCTTGTCTGCTCACCGGCCATCAGGATCCCTTCCCCAGCTCTGCATCCCGATCCCCACAGGAAAACTTAAGTTTGCTAGCTGGAGGGACAGCCAGGTCTTTTAAAAATCCAAATCCTCAGCGAGTTTCTGGGGATCTGGATTTTTCTGCCCTCCCCCCATCCTGGTGCCCTAGGCAGCTGCCTAACCTGCCTATTGCTAGCACCGGCCCTGGGCACAGCTGCAAACCTACCAAGACAAGGCCGCCCACCTAAGGCCAGGCAAGGAGAGTATTAATAAGAGAAGCATCCAAGACGACCATGGTAGAGATCCACAGCTCAGGTGGGAGAATATGTCCACAGGACAACTGTTAGCCCTGTTAGTCCTGAACTCCACAAATCTAGCCTTTATGGAAGAGTGGCAAGAAGAAAGCCATTGTTGAAAGAAAGCCATAAGAAGTCCCGTTTGCAGTTTGCGAGAAGCCATGTGGGGACACAGCAATCATGTGGAAAATAAACACTGCACATCACCCTGAACACATCATTCCCATCATGAAACATGGTGGTGGCAGCATCATGTTGTGGGGATGCTTTTGTTCAACAGGGACAGGGAAGCTGGTCAGAGTTGATGGGAAGATGGATGGAATCAAAAATACAGGGCAATCTTAGAAGAAAACCTGTTAGAGTCTGCAAAAGACTTGAGACTGGAGTAGAGGTTCACCTTCTAGCAGGATAATGACCCTAAACATACAGCCAGAGCTACAATGGAATGGTTTAGATCAAAGCATATTCATGTGTTAGAGTGGCCCAGTCAAAGTCCAGACCTAAATCCAATTGAGATTCTGTTGCAAGACTTGAAAGTTATTGTTCACAGATGCTCTCCATCCAATCTGACAGAGCTTGAGCTATTTTGCAAAGGAGAATGGGCAGAAATGTCACTCTCTAGATGTGCAAAGCTGGTAGAGACATATCCAAAAAGACTTGCAGCTGTATTTGCAGTGAAAGGTGGTTCTACAAAGTATTGACTCAGGGGGGCTGAATACAAATGCACACAACGCTTTTCACATATTTATTTGTAAAAAATGTTGAAAACCATTTATCATTTTCCTTCCACTTCACAATTATGTGCCACTTTGTGTTGGTCTATCATATAAAATCCTAATAAAATATATTTACATTTTTGGTTGTAACAAGACAAAATATGAACATTTCATGGGGTATGAATACTTTCTCAAGGCACTGTATATACAGTATGTTATATAGGTACATGGCTATACCCATCTTCACATATCTCAATAAAAACATGAGGAGTTCACACTAAATAATCACGTAAGGCATAATTTGCATTGGAATATTTGTATGTTATGAATGGAATGCAGATGCTTGCTGGAAGAGCTAGCAGAAGATCTTATGTAAAATCTGTGGCTAAAACAATCGTGTTTATATGCGTTTACACACGTACAGATGCATACAATTTTTCAAATTACTTTATGTGTGTGTAACCTGGACTGTAGCTGATAACTCCTGTGGAACCTCTTCCTTTGTTGCAGCTGTATTATCCTTCTGCCGTGTGGACAGGGATAAAATGAATACCCATTAATATAGAAGTGCAGCAACCATCTTTAAGGAGACCACTTTGTAATGTCGTCTATGGAGTGTCTCCAATGCAGGGGGCAACCATCTTGACTGGGTCTGGAGAACGGTGAACATCTGATGCAACAGAGCAAGGGGAGAGTGAACGGGGCTGCTGGAGAAAGGGAGTTGTGCCACCAGCCTGCAGAATACAGGGAGGAAGCCACTGTGGGGATCAGGTACTGTTGCAACCATTTTCCTGTACTGAGCAGCTGAGAGAGAGTATCACAAGGTTGCAGTTAAGGGGCAACAGTGGTGTGTGTGGCCAGAGTTTGCTGGAGCTATCTGATGCCTTGCTGCCCAGGAGAAGAGGGCTGATCAGAGACTGCTGCTGCCATCATAATCTGTTCAATGTGAGAGGACAGTTCTGAAAGAAAGCAGGTATGTGGGAAAGAGACTGAGCTGCAGCTGAATGAATGGATTCCTCCCAAAAAAAAATGAACACACATCTTGATAAAACAGGGATGGCAGTTATTTATTATCCTGACTTTACAGCCACGATAAATTGTATCCAAAACCCAAACCTGAAAATGTAATTTATTATATATTATAGCCTAGTAGTCCTTGGTGTGGTGGCTGTATTTGCTTTCTTTTTTTAAGCTTCTTTTGCTTTATTTTCACCTGATGATCATGGAAATAATAATAACACTTCCTGTTCCTGGGTGGCTACGTCACTCTTCTACTGTATCTAAGGAAGGAGCCATGGTTTACACCCTAGGTCTCCTGATATAAAGTACAAACATGTCCCTATCTCTTCATCTCCATTAGCCAAGGGCAGGGCAATTGGTAGTTTATAGAACATAGTAAGGAAAAATATTCTTTGGTTCAACTCACAGGAAATGACAAGGACACTGCATTTCAGGCATGATCAACAAGTATGTTCTACACTTGCATCACGTGCTTAGTTTGAAAAAAAAAAGGAAACCAATGCAGCTACCACATTTAAGGACTGTAAGCTGCAACTTATTCGATTTTGTTTCTTGCGTTTAGCTATCCTTGAATAGCACTGTCCACACTCTATAGGTTATAAATGTGTATATTAAATATTAGCCTTCAAAAATTACACAACATGAATTTGAAATGTGAATACCATGACATTTTTTCTTTAAAAAAAGTTATAATAATAGTGGAAAATAAATACTCGTGGAAAGTTCAAAATATTTTCATTTTAAAGCCTACAGCCTAATTAGGGTTTAGAAAATGATTACACAATAAAAAGAAAACTGGGCTAAAATTAGCTCAAAATAATTTAAGTGCTACCATGTGACCTCCGATTTTTCAACACTAGCTACATATGAGTGCTACCACTTCTGAAAACCCACAGCACTGGGATAAAACATTTATTAATCGCTTTGTATGAAAAATAATAGCTATAGGCACTGGTGGCATTAAAGCCATGACAATCTAATAAGAGGGAATGTAATCATTCTTATGATTCAATAAGTGCTAATAAATTACAATTTTGGATTAGGTCTATGAAAAGCCTTTTTTTTGTGAGATTCAACCTTTTTAGTTGTTCTGATGACCGCTGCCTCTGGTACAGAAAGTAATGAGAATTTTTTTTTTAAAAATGGGTTGTTA
Source organism: Lithobates clamitans (assembly GCA_037952925.1). Classification (NCBI taxonomy): domain Eukaryota; kingdom Metazoa; phylum Chordata; class Amphibia; order Anura; family Ranidae; genus Lithobates; species Lithobates clamitans. Next base: position 1,770,297 of record JBBGZY010000008.1, on the reverse strand, counting down.
CAAGAACAAAAGGTGAGGAGAAATCTTACAAAGGTGAAATCTTTTCCAGTGACAACTGTCTAAGAGGGGTATTACCCTCAATTTGTAGGAATTTTGTCCCATCTCTTGTTGCATCTCTGTGACAGAAAATCACCCCATGAGACACAGACACCAAAAAATACTGATTAGAGAGGTAACAATTCATTACTGTATCTCATGGGCATTGCCAGAGCTGAGTACCCGGGACAAATGCCCCAAATCTTCTGCAAGGTCCCAGAGTTTCAACCATCTGCCAGTTCAGCAGACCCCGTGTGTCCCAGTCAAACTGCTTAAAGCTTCCTAGGCTTTAAGCAGTTTGAGGGTATTTTTACTGAGGGCCATTAGACTTTGGGGGGAATATGGGGGAATATGTGCTGGGCAGAAGAAGATTTGTATTGGGAGAGGGCATTTGGGATAGGATGCAGGATTTGGGCTTGTGCAGGGGCGAGGGGGGAAGGTATGTTATGTGTGTGAGGTACTTCTGACACCTGAACTCTGCGCATTATATACCCCCAGCCCCTGCACTCTTGTGGTACACATGCCTGACTCATGAACCCTGAGGATAACATACTCCTGACCTCTGCACTCTGTGCAATATGCACTCCCCTCACACTGTGCATTACACAACACTGACCTCTACACAACAGTGTGTTACATACTCCTGCCCCCTACACTCTTTGCATTACACACTATTTTTGTTATGCACTTTGTGCCTTACATACTCCTTACCCCTGCCATCTGTGCATTTGGTACTCCTGCCCCTACACGTAGTATGTTACATGCTCCTGACTTCTGCACCCCTGACAAAGTGTTAGTTTTCTGTCTATTTCCAGTGTGCAGAATGGCATATGTAATGGAGGAGAATTGTTCCTAAACTCCAAGCAAAATATTGGTAAAGTGTTTGGTTAAACATTCATTTCACCTATCTACAGTATCTCACAAAAGTTAGTACACCCCTCACATTTTTTCTAAATATTTTATTCTATCTTGTCATGTGACAACACTAAAGAAATGACACTTTGCAACAATGTAAAGTAGTGAGTGTACAGCTTGTATAACAGTGTAAATTTGCTGTCCCTTCAAAATAACTCAACACAAAGCCATTAATGTCTAAACCGCTGGCAACAAAAGTGAGTACACCCCTAAGTGCAAATGTCCAAATTGGGCCCAAAGTGTCAATATTTTGTGTGGCCATCATTATTTTCCAGCACTGCCTTAACCCTCTTGGGCATGGAGTTCACCAGAGCTTCACAGGTTGCCACTAGAGTCCTCTTCCGCTCCTCCATGACGACATCACGGAGCTGGTGGATGTTAGAGACCTTGCGCTCCTCCACCTTCCGTTTGAGGATGCCCCACAGATGCTCAATAGGGTTTAGGTCTGGAGACATGCTTGACCAGTCCATCACCTTTATCCTCAGCTTCTTTAGCAAGGCAGTGGTCATCTTGGAGGTGTGTTTGGTAAGGTTATCATGTTGGCATACTGCTCTGCGACCCAGTCTCTGAAGGGAGGGGAGCATGCTCTGCTTCAGTGTGTCAAAGTACATGTTGGCATTCATGGTTCCCCATGAATTGTAGCTCCCCAGTGCTGGCAGCACTCATGCAGCCCCAGACCATGACACTCCCACCACCATGCTTGACTGTAGGCAAGACACACTTGTCTTTGTACTCCTCACCTGGTTGCTGCCACACATGCTTGACACCATCTGAACCAAATAAGTTTATCTTGATCTCATCAGACCACAGAACATGATTCCAGTAATCCATGTCCTTAGTATTCAGCAAACTGATTGTGGGCTTTTTTGTGCATCATCTATGAAAAAGGCTTCCTTCTGGGACGAAAGCCAAACAGACCAATTTGATGCAGTGTGCGGCGTATGGTATGAGCACTGACAGGCTGTCTCCCTCTACCCCATCAACCTCTGCAGCAATGCTGGCAGCACTCATACGTTCATTTCCCAAAGACAACCTCTGGATATGACGCTAAGCATGTGCACTCAACTTCTTTGGTCAACCATGGCAAGGCCTGTTCTCAGTGGAACCTGTCCTGTTAAACCGCTGTATGGTCTTTGCCACCATGCTGCAGCTCAGTTTCAGGGTCTTGGCAATGTTCTTATAGCCTAGGCCATCTTTATGTAAATTAACAATTCTTTTTTTCCAGATCCCCAGAGAGTTCTTTGCCATGAGGTGCAATGTTGAACTTCCAGTGACCAGTATAAGAGAGTGAGTGAATAACATAAAATTTAACACACCTTCTCCCCATTCACACCTGAGACCTTGTAACTAGGGATGAGCCGAACACCCCCCCCCGGTTAGGTTTGCACCAGAACATACCGAACTGGCAAAAAATTTGTCAGAACACACAAGTCTGTGGGACACGAACATGAATAATCAAAAGTGCTCATTTTAAAGGCTTATATGCAAGTTATTGTCAAAAAAGAGTTTGGGGACCCGGGTCCTGCCCCAGGGCACATGTATCAATGCAAAAATAAGTTTTAAAAACGGCCTTTTTTTGGGAGCAGTGATTTTAATAATGTTTAAAGGGAAACAATAAAAGTGAAATATTCCTTTAAATTATTTCGTACCTGGGGGGTGTCTATAGTATGCCTGTAAAGTGGCACATTTTTCCTGTGTTCCTGTGCAGTCCCTGCACAAAATGACATTTCTAAAAGGAAAAAAAGTAATTTAAAAAAACAGCATGGGATCCCCCACAGTCCATTTTTTTTTTAAATGGCATAGGGGTCCCCCTCAAAATCTATACCAGACCCAAAGATATGGTCTGCTGACGGACCGAAAAAAAACCCCGCAGGTGACAGTTCTTTTATAACTAAGGGCGGGGCAACATGGTGATGCACCCGGGTGACCCCGTTCCCCTCTGATGCACGGGGACTTCCCAATGGCTTCCACGGGGCGACAGAGGGGGTGGGGCCACCCGTTTACTGTCACCTGCGAGGACGCGTCATACGGCAGGTGCCTCCCATGGAGGCGGATCGGTGGCGGCTGCAGGTTTTTTTGGGTTTTTTTTCCGGTCTGTCAGCGGAGCGAGAGAAGAAGGTGAATGGACTTTGTGGGACATTTTTATTTTTTTAATAAAGGACTTGTCCCAAAGTGTGTCTTGTGGTTTTCTTTAATTTTAACCCTTTTTTTGTGAAATGGTATGGGTACAATGTACCTGTTACCATTTCAAATGGGGGGGGGGGGCGGGATCTGGGGGTCCCCTTGTTAAAGGGGGCTATCAGATTCCGATAAGCCCCCCACCCGCAGACCCCCACAACCACCGGGCTGGGCTGCACCATGCACATTTCCTTTAGAAATGTCATTTTGTGCAGGGACTGTTCTAAACACTGGAAAAATGTGCCACTTTACAGGCATACTATAGACACCCCCCCAGATACGAAATTTAAAGGAGTATTTAACTTTTATTGTTTATTGTTTCACTTTAAGCATTATAAAAATCACTGCTCCTGAAAAAACGGCTGTTTATAAAACTTTTTTTGCATTGATACATGTCCCCTGGGGCAGGACCCGGGTCCCCAAACACTTTTTATGAGAATACCATGTATATAAGCCTTTAAAATTATCACTTTTGATTATTCCCATAGACAATTCATTATAGCCGCGAGTAGTTTTAAGCCTTTAAAATGAACACTTTTGTTTTTTTTATGTTAATATTCCATAGACTTTAACGGTGTTCCGAATTTTTATATATTGTTCGGTGTTCGCAGAACATCCAAACAACCAAAGTTCAGCCTGAACTTATGCTCGGGCCGAACCGTTCGCCCATCCCTACTTGTAACACTAACGAGTCACATGACACCAGGGAGGGAAAATGGCTAATTGGGCCCAATGTGGACATTTTCACTTAGGGGTGTACTTACTTTTATTGCCAGCGGTTTAGACATTAATAGCTGTGTGTTGAGTTATTTTGAGGGGATAGCAAATTTACACTGTGTTTATACAAGCTGTACACTCACTACTTTACATTGTAGCAAAGTTTCATTTCTTTAGTGTTGTCACATGAAAAGCTATAATAAAATATTTACAAAAATGTGAGAAGTGTACTCACTTTAGTGAGATACTGTATGTATCTCCTTACCTTACCATAGTGGGTCAAATATAAGACTGTCAGGACTTTTTAAACGCCCACAAGGAATGCAAAAATCACTTTGTGCCATGCAAACCCACTCTGCTTCAGACACAGTGCAAGCATGTTAGCTGATTCCAAAGTTCAACCTTTATGTACAGTAGTACATAATATAAAGAAACCTTATAGCTGATTACATACAGCAACCATTAACTATTGCCAACACACACATACTTATATACAGTACATATGATTCATATCAGTCCTGACAGTCTATGTTTTTAAATTTGCCTAGGGTTTTTAAAAAAGAAGCAAGGTAAAGTATTGCACAGAAGGGTTCCCATGGTCACTGGAGGCACACTGAAACATTTGTCAGAACTGAAATGAAACTGAAATGAGTTCATTCACTATGGATTATCTACTATACCCTATGATATGACAACATCCATGTGATTCCTCAAAAAAAGGTTGTGGGCCACAAAGGTGGAGTTTTTACTTTATAGTACCACTTATATTTTCCAATACCACTTATACGCTGATGACACCCAAATCTATCTGTCTACTCCTCACCTCACTGCTTCAGTCTCCTCTCGCATTACTAACTTACTAACTGACATATCATCATGGATGTCGCACCACTTCCTTAAACTAAATATCTCTAAAACTGAGCTATTAATATTCCCCCCCGCCCATGCACCCCTCCATGACTTTTCCATCAAAATCAACAATGCAACCATCAGTCCCTCCCCTCACGCCAGGGTACTAGGTGTAATCCTAGGCTCTGACTTGTCATTTCAGCCTCAAATCCAATTGTTGTCAAAAGTTTGTAGAATTCACCTCCGTAACATCTCTAAAATTTGCCCCTTTTTAACAAATGAAACCACCAAGCTCCTGATTCACTCACTTGTTATCTCTCGCCTTGACTATTGCAACTCCCTTCTCATTGGCTTACCTCTCCATAGGCTATCCCCTCTTCAGTTCATCATGAATGCTGCTGCCAGATTTATCCACCTTACTAACCGCTCAGTGTCTGCCAACCCTCTACTCCAATCCCTACACTGGCTCCCAATCACCCAGCGAATTAATTTCAAAATACTAACCACAACATACAAAGCCATTCACAACTCTGCCCCGAGCTACATCGCTAATCTTGTCTCCAAATATCATCTAAATCGACCTCTCCGCTCTTCTCAAGACCTCCTGCTTTCAAGCTCTCTAATCTCCTCCTCCCATGCTCGCCTCCAGGATTTCTCCAGAGCCTCTCCCATCCTCTGGAACTCGCTATCTCCATCTATCCGGCTATCCCCTACTCTTGTATGTGGTAGTGTCCCTCGCGCTATAAAGAATAAAGGAATGTATCTCAATCTGAATGAAATAAATAAAGTAAATAAGTGAAATAAAACAAAAGATAAGTGAGCGTGAGTATTATGTGATGATGTCTCTCAAGACTGCAGCAAAGTCAAAAGTGTTCACACTACACTTCAGCAAACTATAAACCTGTGGAAGGACTTCGCGCTTCAAATCTATCACATAAAAAGTGACAGTATAACAACCTACAAAGGTGCAACTAAAGTGGCTATCAACATATATATCAATGTGAGTGAGCACAACAGTGAATGAACACGCATGAAAATAATCAAACAAATCCAAATGTGTTGGTGACACACATGATCTTCATAAGTGAAAAGTTCATATTGTTCTCTTCTTAGAAGTAAAAATCTAATATGGCTGTAGCTGGGATCAGGTGTGGGGGACAATGAACACAGTCTATAAACGGGGGGTCCGGTATATCCGGGCTCTCTAACCTCTCACCTTAAAGAAGGGGAATAAAGGCATCAGGTGTCTGCTGCAGTAGGTCCTGTAAAGTGCGGTGCATGAGGTAATCCGGGTGATGTACCTCTAGTGATGGGATAATCTTCCCGGCGTACAGATGCCTATAGGAACAGAGAGAGGGAGAGAGAGAAGGGGGGGTTGCCCACCCTGGGCTCCACCGGTCCGGTGGAAAAAGTAGAGAAGGAAAAGAGAGAAGCCTCCAATGGTGTAGTAAATTTGACCAGAGTAGTAGTTATTAAGAATAAGGGTGGTCTCTTACATTTAAAACAAGATAAATCGGCATAAAAACAAGAGAAAAAGCTGGAGCGGCGTCCGAGGCGCCTCCTTACTAACTTCCGGTTACGTATTGGTCTCTGCCACGCCCTACGCGTTACGTCACCAGATGAAGTCACGAGCGGTGACGTAACGCGTAGGGCGTGGCAGAGACCAATACGTAACCGGAAGTTAGTAAGGAGGCGCCTCGGACGCCGCTCCAGCTTTTTCTCTTGTTTTTATGCCGATTTATCTTGTTTTAAATGTAAGAGACCACCCTTATTCTTAATAAATACTACTCTGGTCAAATTTACTACACCATTGGAGGCTTCTCTCTTTTCCTTCTCTACTTTTTCCACCGGACCGGTGGAGCCCAGGGTGGGCAACCCCCCCTTCTCTCTCTCCCTCTCTCTGTTCCTATAGGCATCTGTACGCCGGGAAGATTATCCCATCACTAGAGGTACATCACCCGGATTACCTCATGCACCGCACTTTACAGGACCTACTGCAGCAGACACCTGATGCCTTTATTCCCCTTCTTTAAGGTGAGAGGTTAGAGAGCCCGGATATACCGGACCCCCCGTTTATAGACTGTGTTCATTGTCCCCCACACCTGATCCCAGCTACAGCCATATTAGATTTTTACTTCTAAGAAGAGAACAATATGAACTTTTCACTTATGAAGATCATGTGTGTCACCAACACATTTGGATTTGTTTGATTATTTTCATGCGTGTTCATTCACTGTTGTGCTCACTCACATTGATATATATGTTGATAGCCACTTTAGTTGCACCTTTGTAGGTTGTTATACTGTCACTTTTTATGTGATAGATTTGAAGCGCGAAGTCCTTCCACAGGTTTATCCCCTACTCTTGCTACCTTCAGGCGATCCCTGAAAACTCATCTCTTCAGGAAAGCCTATCACGTCTCCAACTAATCTCCTACCACTTCCACCAGCTCATTCCCCACAGTTACAACCTTTTGTACCACCTGCCCCACCCTATTAGATTGTAAGTTCTTCTGAGCAGGGCCCTCTTAATCCTCTTGTATTTTATTGTATTATAACTGTATTGTCTCCCTTTTATATTGTAAAGCGCTGCGTAAACTGTTGGCGCTATATAAATCCTGAATAATAATAATAATAGTTCCCAGTAAAATAATAAAGTACTGAAGTACGGTATATAAAAAAAGTACAACTGGAGTGCGCATGTGCGGGAATTCTATAATGGCCACCTGAGTCTAGAGCTCTGCATCACCCCGGACCAGAGGCATTCATAGCAACCCTCACAGCCACCCAGGACCAATGATAATGGGGCATCATAGCCCCTCAGACTCCCTAGCACATCCCTGGATGTCAGGACCAGCTGCAAGACACGATCTCGGGCCACAATTTGATTGCTCAGCGCAGGGTGGGTGTACCAAGATGGCCACCCCTGCCACAGCAGCACAGTCACATGCGGCTAACACAGAGGGACCCATGGAACAAAGGCAAGTCTTAGCCCCAGCAACCCTTACCTACACCCCGGTGATCCATGGGAGTACTCAGCTGCCCCTGGCTCCCTCCCCAGCCTCCACAGAATCTCTGCTGGGCTGCACCATGGAGAACTACACATTTTCTCCAGTCAGGCCTTCTCCAGCTCATTACTTTGTGACCCCTTCCCCAGACTTCCCAGGCCAGGACCTGTCTACACAAATAGGACCTATTCCTTAAGCTCTCTGACCTCCTGGAGAGGGGGCTGGCCAACACGGTGGCTAAAATCACAAGGGACATTAAATCTGATTTTTAGAACCTGGGGTCCAGAATGGAGGCCATAGAAAATAAACTGAACATCACGTTATCAAGAGCTAATCAGAATTCAGACCACATTCAGGTCCTCCAGGAACAGCTTGAAACAGCCCTTTCCATAATTGATGATTTGGAAATTAAATCCAGAAGATGCTCATTGTGAGGCTGTTGGAACTCTGTGTAAGTGGAACTGGTCTAAGTGGTGAGTTAAAAACCAGAGGGAGAGTGAACAAGTCTTACTTTTTTGTTTGCTGGGTTGCATTTTTGGGGCTTTTCCTTTTAGCTTTTCAATCACCTTTTTCTGTCACTTTTAAATAGCTTTTTTTTTTTCTTCTTTGGTTTTAGACTAACAATTAAGGGGAGTGGTTAATTGCTCACAGGTGCTTGAGGCCTATATAACTCTGTGTAGGACTCATAAGTGAGCCTGCTCATTGTGAGGCTGTTGGAACTCTGTGTAAGTGGAACTGGTCTAAATGGTGAGTTAAAAACCAGAGTTTAAAACAGGAGGTTATAACAGGGGTCATAGTACCTGTGTAGTGTAAGTACCTGAGTGTTGTCGGAGTAGTGCGTGTGGATCGTTAGTACTTGTGTATTGTGTACTGTATACTTGTGTATTGCGAGTGCACGTAGGTCTGTGAGTACCTGTGTATTTTGTGTGTACCTGTGTACCTGTGTATTGTCTTGAGTATTAGTGCCAGGAAGCTAGCTGTTAGGTCATTTGAACAGGGTAAAATCCCCAATCCTCACTAAATTTAATAGGTACGATGCCCGGCGGGTGTGGAGAGGTGACTCTTTGTACATCTTGCTGCATGTATGCGTTCCTTGATCATCCAATCGAGGGCGAATACTGCTGTGCAAAATTTAAGCACATTGTTTCCCTGGAAGCCCAGGTTCTGAATCTTGGGAAGCAACTGTCAGCACTGAGAAGTCCCTCCATACTAAAGGAGAGCCAGGAACGTACATGGCAGGTGCCGGCAGGGGCCAGCACAGAGGCGGGTGGAGAGAAAGAGGTACAGGTACTAGCAAAGAGTAGATGGGTGACAGTCAGGAAGGGTAGAGGGGGAAGTGCCAGGGAGGCCGATCCAGGACTGGAGCATTCCAAAAAGGACGCTCCATTGAGTGACATTGGTGAAACCAGTCAGGGACCAGCACTGCTGCAGCTGAGGGACTCTCCTAGCTGCCGGGGGAAGAACTCCTCCAGTGAGAGTGGGGGGGGGGGCAGCGAAGAGAAAGGAAAGACAGATTCTGGTGATAGGGGACTCAATTCTTAGAAGGACAGAGAGGGCAATCTGTAACCAAGACCTGAAGCGCCGAAAAGTATGTTGTCTACCGGGCGCTCAGGTTCGGCACATCACGGATCTTGTGGACAGATTACTGGGAGGGGCTGGGGAAGACTCGGCTGTCATGGTGCACGTTGGCACCAATGACAAAGTCAGAGGCTGATGGAGTGTCCTAAAGAACGATTTTAGGGACTTAGGAGCTAAATTGAGGAAAAGGACCTCCAAGGTAGTATTCTCAGGAATACTACCGGTACATCAAGCCACACCAGAAAGGCAGAAGGAGATTAGGGAAGTAAACAAGTGGCTGAAGAGCTGGTGTAGTAAGGAGGGGTTTGGGTTCCTGGAGGACTGAGCCGACTTCTCAGTCGATAACCGGTACTATAGAAGGGACGGACTGCACCTAAATGAAGAGGGTGCAGATCTGCTGGGAATGAAGATGGCCAAAAAGTTAGAGGGGTTTTTAAACTAGACAATGGGGGAGAGGGTCCAGAGGTAGAGATAGCCAGCGCGGAAGAAATTCCAGAGGGTAGTATTGGGGGCATTAGTGGTAGGTTAACCAAAGCACAAAAACACAAGGTAAGTATAGTAGCAAGTCCTAGTTGCAATCTCGAAACACCCAATATGAGGACAATATGCACTCCGGTCTAAACTATGTGGCATGTTCACCAATGCCAGGAGCATTGCGGACAAGATGGGTGAACTAGAGATACTGTTGTACGAGAAGGATTTGGATTTTGTGGGAATTTCAGAGACCTGGTTCAACAGCTCTCATGATTGGCTAGCAAACATTCAAGGGTATACCCTATACCGCAAGGATAGAGAGGGTAAAAAAGGGGGAGGAGTATTCCTATATATATAAAGAATAATGTACAAGTAAATGTGAGAGATGACATCGCTGAGGGAGCTAGGGAGGAGGTGGAATCCTTATGGGTAGAGCTCCAAAGGGATGAAGCTAAGGGGAAAATAATACTGGGAGTATGCTATAGGCCCCCTAAACTGAGGGAGGAATTGGAGACAGATCTCCTATCACAATTTGGATTAGCAGCAAGGATGGGAAGTGTTGTCATAATGGGGGATTTTAATTATCCAGACATAGACTGGGTGGAGGGAACCGCGTATTCTTTTAAGGCTCGCCAGTTCCTTAATGTCTTGCAGGACAATTTTATGGGTCAGATGGTAGACGCACCAACTAGAAATAAAACATTACTGGATCTACTGATTACCAACAATACAGACCTGATCACAGATGTGGAAATACAGGGCAATTTAGGTAACAGCGATCACAGGTCAATTAGTTTCAGTATAAATCACACAAATAGGAAACCTAAAGGGAATACAAAGACACTGAATTTCAAAAGAGCCAACTTCCCTAAACTACAAACCTTGCTAAAAGGCATAAATTGGGATAAAATATTAGGAACAAAGAATACGGAGGAGAGATGGGTTTGCTTTAAGAGCATATTAAATAAGGGCATTAGCCAATGTATCCCATTGGGTAATAAATTTAGAGCGAACAAAAGTCCTGGATGGCTTAACTCCAATGTAAAAATGCATATAAAAGCAAAGGAGAAGGCATTCAAAAAACACAAGGTTGAGGGATCATACTCAGCATTCAGACTTTATAAAGAATGCAACAAGAAATGTAAGGGTGCAATTAGGACGGCTAAGATCGAACATGAAAGACACATGCAAAGGAGAGCAAAAAAAATCCCAAGAAATTCTTTAAGTATGTAAACAATAAAAAAGGAGGACAGACCATATTGGCCCAATAAAGAATGAGGAAGGACATCTGGTTACAAAGGATGGGGAGATGGCGAAGGTATTGAATTATTTCTTCTCCTCAGTCTTCACGAGTGAATCGGGGGGCTTCAGTAACCAAAACTGCAGTGTTTATTCTCATGACACAACACAGGAAGCACCTCCAGGGTTAACAGAGGACAGAATTAAAATTAGACTTGAGAAACTTAACATTAATAAATCACCGGGACCAGATGGCTTGCATCCGAGGGTACTTAGGGAACTCAGTCAAGTGATTGCCAGACCGTTGTTCCTAATTTTTACAGACAGTCTACTGACTGGAATGGTACCAGCTGATTGGAGAAAAGCCAATGTAGCACCAATATTTAAAAAGGGCCCAAAATACATCCCTGGGAATTACAGACCAGTTAGCCTAACATCAATAGTATGTAAACTCTTGGAGGGGGTGATAAGGGACTATATACAAGATTTTAGTAATAAGAAAGGTATCATTAGCAGTAATCAGCATGGATTCATGAAGAATTGTTCTTGCCAAACCAATCTATTAACCTTCTATGAGGAGGTGAGTTGCCATCTAGATAAAGGAAGGCCCGTAGACGTGGTGTATCTGGATTTTGCAAAAGCATTTGACACAGTTCCCCATAAACGTTTACTGTACAAAATAAGGTCCGTTGGCATGGACCATAGGGTGAGTACATGGATTGAAAACTGGCTACAAGGGCGAGTTCAGAGGGTGGTGATAAATGGGGAGTACTCGGAATGGTCAGGGGTGGGTAGTGGGGTTCCCCAGGGTTCTGTGCTGGGACCAATCCTATTTAATTTGTTCATAAACGACCTGGAGGATGGGATAAACAGTTCAATCTCTGTATTTGCAGACGATACTAAGCTAAGCAGGGCAATAACTTCTCCACAGGACGTGGACACCTTGCAAAAAGATCTGAACAAATTAATGGGGTGGGCAACTACATGGCAAATGAGGTTCAATGTAGAAAAATGTAAAATAATGCATTTGGGTGGCAAAAATATGAATGCAATCTATACACTAGGGGGAGAACTTCTGGGAGACTCTAGGATGGAAAAGGACCTGGGGGTCCTAGTAGATGATAGGCTCAGCAATGGCATGTAATGCCAAGCTGCTGCTAACAAAGCAAACAAAATATTGGCATGCATTTAAAAGGGGATCAACTCCAGAGATAAAACGATAATTCTCCCACTCTACAAGACTCTGGTCCAGCCGCACCTGGAGTATGCTGTCCAGTTCTGGGCACCAATCCTCAGGAAGGATGTACTGGAAATGGAGCGAGTACAAAGAAGGGCAACAAAGCCAATAAAGGGTCTGGAGGATCTTAGTTATGAGGAAAGGTTGCGAGCACTGAACTTATTCTCTCTGGAGAAGAGACGCTGGAGAGGGGATATGATTTCAATATACAAATACCATACTGGTGACCCTACAATAGAAATAAAACTTTTTCGCAGAAGAGAGTTTAACAAGACTCGCGGCCACTCATTAAAATTAGAAGAAAAGAGGTTTAACCTTAAACTACGTAGAGGGTTCTTTACTGTAAGAGCGGCAAGGATGTGGAATTCCCTTCCAAAACCGGTGGTCTCAGCGGGGAGCATTGATAGCTTCAAGAAACTATTAGATAAGCACCTGAATGACCACAACATACAGGGATATATAATGTAATACTGACACATAATCACACACATAGGTTGGACTTGATGGACTTGTGTCTTTTTTCAACCTCACCTACTATGTAACTATGTAACTATTGCAGAATCAGGGGCTGCTCCTGACAGTCCTTGCACAACAGGACATTAAATATTGATGGGCCTTCCCATTTGCTGTGAAACGCACACTGATGCGTTTCACGAACCTGCCGGATGGTGAATAGATCCTCCTGAACCTCAAGCTCATCTCACAGGAAGCAACCATGGACTTTACCAATTCCACTATGGGCTCCATCAAACGTCCTCCCCCAGCAAGCCCGGTCTCCCCCATCTGGAACAAAGGAAAGTCCAAAAGATCTAAAGACAATAGGCCTCCATAAGACTGCAACTCAGATCAACAAATACCTACTACTACTAATGTAAAGTGGTTCAACCAATTTTTGGAGCTTTTCCCTATGCAGCCAAATTGGTTTTCCCATTTGCATTCCAAGTTATCCTCCAAATGTTCATTACAAGTAGGGATGAGCTTCGAGTTCGAGTCGAACTCATGTCGAACATTGGCTGTTCGCAGGTTCGCCGAACAGCGAACAATTTGGGGTGTTCGCGGCAAATTCGAATGCCGTGGAACACCCTTTAAATGTCTATGGGAGAAATCAAAAGTGCTAATTTTAAAGGCTTATATGCAAGTTATTGTCATAAAAAGTGTTTGGGGACCTGGATCCTGCCCCAGGGGACATGGATCAATGAAAAAAAAAGTTTTAAAAACGGACGTTTTTTCAGGAGCAGTGATTTTAATAATGCTTAAAGTCAAACAATAAAAGTGTAATATCCCTTTAAATTTTGTAGCTGGGGGGTGTCTATAGTATGCCTGTAAAGGGGCGCATGTTTCCCGTGTTTAGAACAGTCTGACAGCAAAATGACATTTTGAAGGAAAAAAGCCATTTAAAACTACTCGCGGTTATTGCATTGCCGGTCCGACAATACACATAAATGTTCATTGATAAAAACGGCATGGGAATTCCCCACAGGGGAACCCCGAATCAAATTTTTTTTTTTTAAATGACGTGGGAGTCCCCCTAAATTCCATACCAGGCCCTTCAGGTCTGGTATGGATTTTAAGGGGAACCCCGCGCCAAAAAAAAAGAAAACGGCATTGGGTCCCACCAAAAATCCATACCAGACTCTTATCCGAGTACACAACCTGGCAGGCCACAGGAAAAGAGGGGGGACGAGAGAGCGCCCCCCCCTCCTGAACCATACCAGGCCACATGCCCTCAACATTGGGAGGGTGCTTTGGGGTAGCCCCCCAAAACACCTTGTCCCCATGTTGATGAGGACAAGGGCCTCATCCCCACAACCCTAGTGGTTGTGGGGGTCTGCGGGCGGAGGGCTTATCGGAATCTGGAAGCCCCCTTTAACAAGGGGACCCCCAGATCCCGGCCCCCCTGTGTGAAATGGTAAGGGGGTAAAAAAGTACCCCTACCATTTCACTAAAAAACTGTCAAAAATGTTAAAAATGACAAGAGACAGTTTTTGACAATTCCTTTATTTAAATGCTTCTTCTTTCTTCTATCTTCCTTCATCTTCTTCTTCTTCTTCTGGTTTTTCTGGCTCTTCTGGTTCTTCCTCCGGCGTTCTCGTCCAGCATCTCCTCCGCGGCGTCTTCTATCCTCTTCTCCTCGGGCTGCTCCGCACCCATGGCATGGGGGAGGCTCCCGCTCTTCTCTTCATCTTCTTCTTCATCTTCTTCTTTTCTTCTCTTCTTCTCTTCTTCATTTTCTTCTCCGGGCCGCTCCACATCCATGCTGGCATGGAGGGAGGCTCCCGCTGTGTGACGCCGTCTCCTCGTCTGATGGTTCTTAAATAACAGGGGCGGGGCAACCTGGTGACCCCGCCCCCTCTGACGCACGGGATATGACGGGACTTCCCTGTGGCATTCCCCGTGATGTCACAGGGAAGTCCCGTCAAGTCACCGTGCGTCAGAGGGGGCGGGGTCACTGGGTGGCCCCGCCCCCGTTATTTAAGAACCGTCAGACGAGGAGATGCCGTCACACAGCGGGAGCCTCCCCCCATGCCAGCATGGATGCGGAGCGGCCTGGAGAAGAAAATGAAGAAGAGAAGAAAAGAAGAAGATGAAGAAGAAGATGGAGAGAAGAAGATGAAGAGAAAAGCGGGAGCCTCCCCCCATGCCATGGGTGCGGAGCGGTCCGAGGAGAAGAAGATAGAAGACGCCGCGGAGGAGATGCTGGACGTGAACGCCGGAGGAAGAACCAGAAGAGCCAGAAGAACCAGAGGAAGAAGAAAGAAGGAAGAAGAAGCATTTAAATAAAGGAATTGTCAAAAACTGTCTCTTGTCATTTTTAACATTTTTGACAGTCTTTTAGTGAAATGGTAGGGGTACTTTTGTACCCCCTTACCATTTCACACAGGGGGGGGCCGGGATCTGGGGGTCCCCTTGTTAAAGGGGGCTTCCAGATTCCGATAAGCCCCCCGCCCGCAGACCCCCACAACCACCGGCCAGGGTTGTGGGGATGAGGCCCTTGTCCTCATCAACATGGGGGCAAGGTGTTTTGGGGGGCTACCCCAAAGCACCCTCCCAATGTTGAGGGCATGTGGCCTGGTACGGTTCAGGAGGGGGGGCGCTCTCTCGTCCCCCCTCTTTCCCTGCGGCCTGCCAGGTTGCGTGCTCGGATTAAGGGTCTGGTATGGATTTTCGGGGGGACCCCACATCTTTTTTTTTTTTTTTGGCGCGGGGTTCCCCTTCAAATCTGTACCAGACCTGAAGGGTCTGGTATGGAATTTAGGGGGACCCCCACGTCATTTTTTTTTTACATTTTGGTTCGGGGTTCCCCTGTGGGGAATTCCCATGCCGTATTTATCAATGAACTTCTATGTGTATTGTCGGACCGGCAATGCAATAGCCGCGAGTAGTTTTAAATGACTTTTTTCCTTCGAAATGTCATTTTGCTGTCAGACTGTTTTAAACACAGGAAACATGCGCCCCTTTATAGGCACACTATAGACACTCCCCAGCTATGAAATTTAAAGGGATATTACACTTTTATTGTTTGACTTTAAGCATTATTAAAATCACTGCTCCCGAAAAAATGGCCGTTTTTAAAACTTTTTTTTGCATTGATCCATGTCCCCTGGGGCAGGACCCAGGTCCCCAAACACTTTTTATGACAATAACTTGCATATAAGCCTTTAAAATTAGCACTTTTGATTATTCATATTCGTGTCCCATAGACTTTAACGGTGTTCGCATGTTCGAACGAACTTTTTTCCTGTTCGCATGTTCTGGTGCGAACCGAACAGGGGAGTGTTCGGCTCATCCCTAGTTACAAGCAAGTTATAATACAAGACAATGAGTGCTTCCTTACTTCCTACACATATTCTAAGTTTTTTCAGTGACGATATGCTCTCGCCATGGCCCTAGTCAACAAGATGTCTGGCGATCTTCCCGTGGGTGCTCCCGGCCCCTCTTGAGCGAGGCTCTGGTGGCGCAGGGAAGTCAGGTTTTCCCATGGCCTTAGGGAAAGTAATTCTACATGCACTCATGATCTTAAACGGGTAATTTCAGTGTCTTAAGCATGTTTGGGGGACTTTGAAGGGGCCCTCCCTTCCCCCCCATCTGGGGAGGGGAAGGAGACACCCCAGATATAGTCCTGGGGATCTTATTTCCCCTATTTTTCCTGGTTATAATGTTATTTGTTTATTACTGTTTCCCATTGATGCCCCTGCGCCTCCACCTATCCCATAGTAGCAGCTTCTCTGTTTCTGTGGGATGGGTAGTTGGCCCTCATCATGGGGCAGATGATATTTTTGGGTAGGAGTTTGGCAGGAGTGTCCTACGCCAAACCCGATTAGTCTTCCTAGAAGACTCTTTTCCTTGTTTTGTTTGTACAACTCTTTTTCCCCTTTTCTAATCCTTTCTCTTTTTCTAGGCAATCTCTAGGTTGTGGCCTGTTCCCTGTTCCAGCTCTGGATCAAACCCCTCTCTAAACACAGATCTATTTCAAACGGGAGAAGACGGAAGTGGGTAAGTGACAGTGATGTCGATAGTATTCCACCCCTCTGTTCTTGTCATGGATCTGCCACCTAAGGGTTAACTTAGTCCAGGCTGATTTCAGTGATTGGCAACAGGCTGCCTTATTTAAACACCTCAGCAGCTCTGTGTTCTTGCTGTTTGATCTGCAGCTCTGTGTATGTGTTTCCTGAAGATCTGATATTGGCTCCTGTTAGACCCGACTTGTTTTGAGACTGTTCCTGTTATCCGCCTGCATCTGACCCTAGGCTTGTTTGACGATTCCTTCTGCCTGCTCCTCTTGTACCTTTGTTGCCAGCCTGATTATCAACCCGGCCTGCCTGACGTTCCAAGACTCTCCTCCAGTCTGCTATACTTACCTACTGCAGCCATCCAGCTTCAGTCCCAGTCTGCTCACCTGTCTGCTGATCCATCCAGTCTGCTCACCTGTCTGCTGATCCATCCAGTCTTCTCACCTGCCTGCTGATCCATCCAGTCTGCTTACCTGTCTGCTGATCCATCCAGTTTTCTCACCTGTCTGCTGATCCATCCAGTCTGCTCACCTGTCTGCTGATCCATCCAGCCTGCTGGTCCTGTCTGCTGTGCCGGTCATCTGACCCATCTGCTGTTGATCCTGCCAGGCACTCATACCATTCTGCACTCCCGTGCCACCTGTCTGCTCTATCAGGGGCCGCGAGTCAGATACGTAAGGGAGGCCTTCCTCTGCACTATCGGGCTCATCAGTCAGGTACGTGAGAACTTGACAGTTCTCATGGCTAACTTAAACCCCAAAAGGACACATTTCAGAATCGCTACACATAATGCTTAGGGTCTAAACTCCCCTCTGAAAAGGAGGAAAGTCTTTGAAAACTATCACTCTCTCTCAAACTAGACATAGTTATGCTCCAAGAAACACAGTTCCCAGCCCGATACAACCCCAAAATCCTCCACTCCTATTACCCAACTTTTTACTTAGCGAATGCAGTAAACAAGACCAAGGGGGTAGCAATTTTATTTTACAAGCACAGTAAATTCTCTCGGATCATGGACTATAGAGACCCGGAGGGGAGATTTCTGCTAGTAAAGGGCACTTTGGAGGGACATTTATATTCCATAGTATCCTACTATGCCCCTAATAAAGGGCAGACAAAATTCTTCCAGTCTCTCTTTAAAACCCTAAACCCCCTCCTGGAGGGCATGGTCATCTTCGGGGGGACTCAAACACCGCTTTCGTCCAGGGGCTAGACAGGTCCAGACCCCCTACAGCCCAGTTAACCCACTCCACAAAGGCAAGTCTTAAAATAGCCAGACTCCTTAACACACAAGGCCTTGTGGACATTTGGAGTGAATTGAAGCCCTCTAAACAAGACTACACTCACTTTTCCTGCCCCCACCAATCGTATGCCAGGATCAACCATATCTTAGTATCCCCAAGTCTCATTCCACTCGCCCAAAAATCTACCATCAAACATACTTCCTGGTCAGATCACTCAATAGTAACACTCTCCCTGCATAACACCCTCACAAGACAACCTTTATCACACTGGCGACTAAATGAGTCGATTCTCAGTGACCCCATTAGAACTAAGGAAATAGATAACTCCTTAAAGGAATATTTTCCATTGAATAACGTCAGCCGTATCTGCCAGAGGCCCTATGGGCAGCCCTCAAGGTGACCATAAGAGGCAAAATAATCCAAATTGTAACTCAAATCAAGAGAGAGCGGCAGATGGACATTGTCACATTAGAAAAGACCGTTGCAACCCTAAAGAACAAACATAAGAAAAACCCAACAAATGCCTCAACAGCACAGTTAGATGCAGCCAGGCTAGAGCTCAATCTAGCTCTCACGGCAAAAGCGGAGAAACACATTCGCTGGATTGGGGCCAAATTCTACTCTCAGAAAGACAAAATTAGCTCCATGTTAGCCTCAAAACTTTCACCTCGGTATTGCGCACACACCCTCCCCAAAATGAGGGTAGCAGGACAACCTCCTACAGCTAATCCAAACAAAATACACAAGGCCTCTCATGACTTCTACACTAAGCTCTACAGCACAACCTCCATAGACAAGGGTCCAGTAATTTCTAACATTCTGAAAAGTCTGACCTTCCCTTACCTACCTTTTCTACCAAACACAAAAATTTGTTAGACGCAGCCTTCTCTGTAAAGGAGATACTACAGGTCATTAAAGAACTAAAAAAGGGATCAGCACCTGGACCCCATGGTCTATCAGTAACCTATTATAAGGCTTTTGCCAGTACTCTGGTCCCCTGTATGGCAAAAATTTTCAAAGCTAAAACCCAAGGCACCCCCTAGACCCCCAACTTAACACTGCCTACATAACAGTTATACCCAAACCCGATAAAAAACAGGAAGAAGTGTGGAATTATAGACCCATCTCCCTTATAAACAATGACCTGAAGATCCTAACAAAAATTCTTGTCAATTGCCTAGCATCCTTCATAAGCTGATACGTCCACAAGTACCAAGTGGGATTTATCCCAGGTAGACAGGGGCCAGACCAAATCAGTAGGGCAATAGACATCATCTCTCTACTACAGTCTAACTGGGATAAAGGGCCCAGATAAGAAGGCATGCTACTCTCTTTGGATTTGCAAAGGCGTTTGACTTGGTTGCCTGGCCTTATATGTTTTCCCTCATGGAGTGCTGGGGATTTGGCCAGCGCTTCAGGGGGATTCTCCATGCCCTCTTCTCCTCCCTGAAGGCTCTGATATGCCTCCAGGGACATTACTCAAAACCCTTAAGTATAGCTAAGGGCACTAGACAGGGTTGCCCACTGCCCCCCTTAATCTTTGCTATTGCTATCAAATCCCTAGCAATCACTATACGTTCCATCCCCAATATCCAAGGGGTAACTTGTGGCTCCCAAACCCATAAATATGGATTATTCGCCGACGATATTCTTTTATTTATTACTTCACCGATCACAACCATTCCCAAGCTCTAATCAATTCCCTTAAACCAGAGATGGTAACATCATTGAAAACTTAATTCGAGTTCTAATGGAGCAATTCCTCTATTAAGGAACTTGGGGATCACTCTCACGGCCAAAATGGAACACTTGTACTCATCAAACTTCCCACTCATGTACCAGAAACTAGAACCTGACCTGAAAGACTGGGCAAAAGATGAGCTCTCCTGGCTAAGTAGAATACACTCCATAAAAATGACACTTCTCCCCAGACTGCTTTACCTATTCAGATCCCTCCCAATCAACATAAGGAAGGACCATTTAAAATCTTTCTAAAGCAAAGTCAATAAATTCATCTGGGGAGGTCCAGGCTACCCCAAAAAACCCTTTTCCAGCCTAGGACAAGGGGAGGGCTGTGCCTACCCTGCTTTTTGTTGTATTTTCAAGCAGCAAGAATAGCTCCATTATCTACCATTTTTTCTAAACTTGAAAAACCGGACTGGGTTCAAATAAGGAGACAGGCAGTCCCCGCCTATACCTTAGACTATCTATTATGGGTCCCCTCCAGAGATCGCCCACCAACACTATCACCCATCCTATCATAAACCTTGACTATGAGATCCGGAAACTCATTGACTTCAGAGTGCCAGCCCCTTGCACATATTTTTCACAATCCAGACTTTACCCCTGGTCTAGACATTAAATCTTTTAAATGGTGGCTGGATAAGGGGTTGTATCGAATTAGCCATTTCTTCACTCCCTCAGGACCAATCTCCCAGAGCAACTGTGTTCAGAAGCTTGAACTTCCGACCTCGGAGCAATTCAGATTCCAGCAAATCCAACACTTTCTCCATAAGATATAGAAAAGTAAACTGACTTCTACCAAAATCACACCTTATGAACAATGGTGTGGACAGACCATGGATCAGAGGGGTGGAATCTCTATTATCTACCAGTCGCTTGCTCTCCCTATATGTTAGCTTGGGTAAACGACCTCCAAATTCATTGGGATCTGGTGAGGTGGCAGACCGCCGTCTCTAGGTCCTATAAAGCGATTAAGAACATCTCCTTGATTGAAGCTCCTAGCTAACAAAATGTCCACCTTGATCCAAAAAGTGACAAATTACCAGCCCCCAAGAACCCCAGTCATCGTTCTCCTGAACTCGGACCTTCCAAAGATTCCCAAACCCAACCGCAAATTGATCCATTTTATGCTTCTAGGCACCAAGCTGACCATAGCTAAGGCATGGAAACAACCCAGGGTCTCCTTCATAGGAGCTAAGCGTAAGATTTTGTGGATTATGTCCCAGGAGAAATTGGCAAGTATGTTAACGGACACAGTTTTGACATTTAAATCTATATGGGAATCTTGGGCATCTCTTTCTTACCTGTAGCTCAGGTCTGACATTCATTTGCTTTTGTTTAGTCTATAACTCCCTTCCTGTTGATTGGCACTTCCTCTTTATTCTATCACCTCTCTAGACCAACTCTTCTCCTCCTTACTTTCCCTTCCCTCCTGCACTGTAGTCTAATTTGACAAACCAAGTGATCTTACAGGTTCGACATCTAAATGAGAGTACGACAATCTGTAATACTCACTATGCTCTTTGGATGGATCTAGTGCAGTGGTTCTCAACCTTTCTAGTGCCGTGACCCCTTGATAAAATTTCACAAGTTGTGGGGACCCCTAGCAGTAAAATTATTTTTGTAGCGTGGGTTGTCAGCACCCAAGGCAAGACAAGTAATTTGCGCCCCTAACCCATGGACATTTAGTGCTTCCTGAGTCCCTTCCACTCGTAGAGTATTAAAACCCCTTATGGTACATTTTGGGATGTACCACTCTGTTTGTTCTCCTTTCTTTCCCTTTTATCTATCTCTATCCTAATTTTTCGTTTTTTTTCCCCATCCCTCTCTCTAGCCGTCTTTCTTGTTCTCTTATTCTTTCTCTTCCTTTTTCTTTGTTCCTCCCCCTCTTTTCCTCTCCCTTCCATGTATTCTCTATTTTTATTCCTTCTCTTACTCTTTGGTGGGAATGGAATGGGATGAGTGGCAGCGCTGGTGGGAAGTTGGGATGAGTGGCAGTGCTGGGGGGGATGTGATCAGTGGCAGTGCTGGGGGGAGTTCTGATCAGCCAACTTAGGTGCTCTTAATCAAAGTCATCTGCTGATCTGAGAACTGTAGTGGGGACTTTTAACGGCAACTCTAATCACAGGTAGTGTTACTCACTGTGTCTCCAGCTTCACTGAGTCTCCAGCTCTGTGGTCTCTTGCAGCAGTGACACCTATGCTGAAATCAGGAGATAGGGTCTCCTCCAGCCCCTCCCACTTCACATTCCTCACCAGTCAGCTGACCTCTATGCCATGAACTGAATGGGTGGCTGCGAAGAGGCTGAGTGGGCGGCCGCGGGCTCCAGGAACATCCCAGCTAAGCGGCCACAAACTCCAGGGACTGCCTTGCTGCGGGCGGGCTTCAGGAACAGCCCAAGATTCGGTGCCCCCTGGCAAATCGTCATTCGACCCCCAGGTTGAGAACCACTGATCTAGTGCATAACTACCTTCCTTGAGGCTTATCGCTCCTTCCTGGGTTGATGGGGGAGGCCCCCTGACACAGTTTGTTCCCATTTGGGGTGCCGAGAGAGCTTCTCCCACTAATCCTGCAACACTAGTCAATAGTAGGGTATGTCAGGAATTTCCATTTCAAATCCTGGTTGATTGTCTCATTCATATTTGACATCCTGTATTTCCTGTACTCACAATGGTTTTCCATTACATCTCTTGACTTGGTGTATTTCATGTTCTGGTATTACATAAAATCTTTGAAAGAAAAAAAGTACAACTAGGCGCCAAAAGATCACAGTAACCTAGTTTTTAAACTCTACTATTTTCTTTCCTAACCCCTTTAAGGGATTTTTTACACCACAGTGCATGCAATAATGCACATTAATTTTTTTTATTAAAATTAAAATTAGAAGAAAAGAGGTTTAACCTTAAACTGCGTACAGCGTTCTTCACTGTAAGAGCTGCAAGGATGTGGAATACTCTTCTACAGGTGGTGGTTTCAGCGGGGGGGGGCATCGATAGTTTCAAAAAACTATTAAATAAGCACCTGAATGACCGCAACATACAGGGATATACAATGTAATACTGACATATAATCACACACATAGGTTGACCTTGATGGACTTGTGTCTTTTTTCAACCTCACCTACTATGTAACTATTACATAGCATATGTTGTATATGTGTGTTGGAGTATGTTTCTATTTATTCTTCATTGCAGGCCAATACACATATACAGGGTACATTGAAAATATACACACCTGTCCTACAACCCACTACCATACTCAGATATTATTGTGCTATGCATTGTGCTGCACTGTAAAAAAATTAGTACAGGTGTCATTTGTCATGTGTTGAGGGTCCACAATGAATAGGCTTCCCTAGCTCAAATACTTTACGGACCATCTCTAAACCAGTCCTACCCATGTTCAGGACTTCTTTGCTCATCAGCAGCAGAGACCAAAATCATTATTTCCTCTTTGTTAATATTAGCTCATTTTACAATACAGAGACATTGAATTTTGAATTTCACAGAAAAAAAAAGCAATAAAAATACAGACAAACAATTTTTTTGTTTTTTTTATAGCAAAAAATGGGACCATAATATAATAAAATATGTCTGTCCTTGCATATCTTTTATTATGGAAGATAAACCTCACACCCCAGAGCTATTCATGACTTTCTCTTCCATGTTAATCAGACAGTTTTCCAAACAGGCAGATTGCAAAGAACATAAATTATGTACAAAGCAAATTACAGAGGAAAAGCTGCAACTATAGGGCCAGTCTGTCCACAAAGATCGCAAGAGCAGCATGAGACCTACATTATCTATTTAATATGAAGTGCATACAAGCAACTGATTGCATTTTCTAATCGTTAATTGGAACCACAGATTACATCTAAAGTGTGTCCATCTTCAGGTACATTTCCTGGCAAACATTTTGTAAAGTAAGCTGATATTTAAAGGATCTTCTTGTAGGTTGTGAAAATATCAGGAAACGTGTTTATATTGTCTGTAATATTTTTATTGCTACAAAGTGGTTTTCTACAGTACAGAAGTGGACTTTCATATGCAGGTGTACAGTGCACTGAAATTTATTAAAACTCAGAACTTTTTAATTTGCTATTTATTACCTCTGCAATGTTTTTATTGTTGTATGTGATCTCAGTCAAGAGAGTCGCTGATTTTATATGTCCTGGAAGACTAAAAATTATGGAAAATCCAGAATATTGAGTTGTCACTAAAAGAAGATAAAAGGGAAATCCTACAATGAGTAAACTTATTATGGTGACTAGGGATGCTAGTCACCACAAGATGCTGCTTGCAGGACTTTTTCTAGTATCCTGCAAGCGCACCGCTCTAGAGTGACAGGAGAGGCGCTTTACAGGTGCTTTGCAGGGCTATTTTTAGCGCTAAACCCCCTGTAAAGCGCCTCAGTGTGAAAGTAGCCTGAGTGAACAAACAGCATCATGAAAGCCAAGGAACATGCCAGACAGGTCAGGGATGAGGTTGAGGAGAAGTTTACAACAGGGTTGGGTTATAAACAAAATATCCCAAGTGTTGAACATCTCACGGAGCACTGTAATATCCATCATCTGAAAATGGAAAGAGTATGGCACAACTGCAAACCTACCAAGACATGGTCATCCACCTAAACTAACAGGCCGGGCAAGGAGACCATTCATTAGAGAAACAGCCAAGGGGCCCATGGTAACTCTGGAGGAGCTGCAGAGATCCACAGCTCAGGTGGGAGAATCTGTCCACAGGACAACTATTAACCGTACACTCCACAAATCTGGCCTTTATGGAAGAGTAGCAAGAAGAAAGCCATTGTTGAAAGAAAGCCATAAGAAGTCCCGTTTGCAGTTTGCAAGAAGCCATGTGGGGGACATAGCAAACATGTGGGAAAAGGTGCTTTCATCAGATGAGACCAAAATTAAACTTTTTGGCCTAAAAGCACAATGCTATGTGTGGTGGAAAACTAACACAGCACATCACCCTGAACACACCATCCCCACTGTGAAACATGGTGGCGACAGCAGGGGCGTTGCTAGGTCTGCAAAAGATCTGGGGCTAGAGTCCATAGCAGCAGTCACCAATCTTTTTTCAGGCCCGCGTGGGGGGGGGGGGGTGTCATGCCGGTGGTAAGCCATATTTTGCCGGCAATGGCTGGTGTTGGCGCTTCAATTATCATGGCACCATGGTTGATATGGTGTCAGGGTGATTGAAGCGCATTGTTTCTATTACATTCTAATATATAATGAAGTGGTTCAACTCACCATAATGCAGAATCAGTGGGAGCCCTGGGAGTGTCACTTGCCCTATCTCCTGCCACCAGATGCAGTATGTCACTTGCCACCGTCACCTGTCACCAGATGCAGTGTGTTACTTGCCACCGTCACCTGCCCCCAGATGTGGATTGTCGCTTGCCACTTTTACCAGGCAGCAGAAGTGGATTGTCACTTGCCACGCCACCTGCTACCATTTGCAGATTGTCACTTGCCATGTCACCTGCCACCATTTGCAGATTGCCACGTCTCCTGCCACTATTTGCAGATTGTCCCTTGCCACATCTACCACCATTTGCAGATTGCCACTTGCCACGTCTCCTGCCACCATTTGCAGATTGTCACTTGCCACATCTCCTGTCACCATTTGTAGATTGTCACTTGCCATGTCACCGGCCACCAGATGTGGGTTGTCACTTGTTAACTGATGTGGATTGTCACTTGCCATGCCAGCCAGTGTTACCAAATGTGCATTGACGCTGCATTGGTGGCAGGCTGGCAGCACTGGTCCATTTAGTGAGGGCAGAAGAGAGGTGATGAGGGGCGGGCAGTAAGAGATGATGTCATCTCGCTGCTCTCCGCCACACCTCTGACATTGAAGCAAGGGGCTCTGGCTGCAAAGTGGAGCTCCGCCGATGACAGGAAGCACGTGACCTCCACTCCACCACGCTGTGAGGGTGGAAGAGCGCTGAAGTGTGGCAGGCAGTGAGAGATGATGTCATCTCTTTACTCCCAGCCACACCTTGCTCCCACATTGAAGAGGCCCGGCTGTAAAGAGCGCTGATGTGGAGCAGGCGGAGAGAGATTTCATCTCTGCTTGTCCGCCCGCTCACTTCTCTTCTCTCCCCTGCCTGTCTCATGCAGCCAGCCCGCCCACCGCAGCAGCCATGGCAGCAACCCGCTGGTTAGGCAGGGACCCTGCGGCAAGAGACTCGGGGGCCCCAGATTCGGGGCGCTACCCCCCAAATCACCCCCTAGTGACGCCCCTGGGCTACAGCATCATGTTGTGGGGATGCCTTTCTTCAGCAGGGAAAGGGAAGCTGGTCAGAGTTGATGGGAAGATGGATTGAGCAAAATACAGGACAATCTTAGAAGAAAACCTGTTATGCCCTGTACACACGGTCGGACTTTCCGACGGAAAATGTGCGATCGGAGCTTGTTGTCGAAAATTCCGACCGTGTGTGGGCTCCATCGGACATTTTCCATCGGATTTTCTGACACACAAAGTTTGAGAGCAGGCTATAAAATTTTCCGACGACAAAATCCGATCACGTCAATTTTGACTGTGTGTGGCCAATTCCGACGCACAAAGTGCCACACATGCTCAGAAGAAATTCCGAGATGGAACAGCTCGGTCTGGTAAAATTAGCGTTCGGAATGGATATATGCACTTTCGTCAGGCTGCAATGTTTAAAATTGTTTAATACAGCGCACTCTGTTCTTCTTTATAATGCTAGAAGAATGAAGTATTTTTGCTGCTCATATTCACACAGACTTCTCACAAACTTCTTTCTTTATTATTTATCGTGATTTCATCAATATATTTAGATTTGTCACATCGGAAAAAAAAATATATATATGTATTTTTTTTTGGTTTGTATTGTTTTCAAGCCTGATCTTGTTGTTAATTTTTTTTTTTTTATTTTAGATCCTGAATATTTTTGTGTGTGTTTTGTGTGTCAAGTTACCACATCACCATTATTATCTGGTATTATTTAATCTTTAATCTCAAGGAGATTGGTTGTTGTTGGTGTCTCTTGTTAATTTCACATTGTATTTTTTAAATGTACCTGCCTCCTCACAAACTGTCCTTTTTGAAGGAAAACACACATAGGCGAGTATAATTGAAACAAAAATTCCTTTATTAAGGGCTCAGAACCAAACCAAGCGGGAGGCAACGCTGGAGAAACACCAGAAATTGGTGAAGCCTTTGGCCCCCAGGACACACATTAATATTTTCATGGCAAAATTGGTGTCCTGAGGAGTCCATATCTAAGGGAGTGCAGTCTGGTCCAGAAGTCCCAGAGATCATGAAAGCAGCAGATGACATCTATGTCCCCAGGCTGTGGTCATACAAGAGCCTGCACCTTTTGTCAGACCAGACTGAACCCAGGTCATCACTCTCTGGTCTTCCTTCCATACTTCCTTCCATGCTGTGGCTGTGGTGGTGGAGTTGTGGCAGGAGGAGGAGGAGGATGGTC
Organism: Lithobates clamitans; assembly: GCA_037952925.1. Taxonomy (NCBI): domain Eukaryota; kingdom Metazoa; phylum Chordata; class Amphibia; order Anura; family Ranidae; genus Lithobates; species Lithobates clamitans. The sequence goes on along the minus strand of JBBGZY010000008.1, from coordinate 1,743,105 downwards.
CAACTCACTCAGGTGGGTATTGGGTGTGATTTCAACCCTCACCCCCTTAGTTAAGACTTTATAAAGAAGGTCCTCACCCGGAGGCATTGGCCCTCCTGCATGCCCTGCAGTTTTGTGGCAGCCATGCAGGAAAGGCCTCTTCAGGAGTGGGGGTGGCTCTGAGGGATGCAGAAGCCTCCTGAATAAGCCTGAGTGCTGAATCCTGCACGTGACTCCCCTTCCTGGGTCTTTTGTTTGGAAGGCGGAGGGGAGGAACCTGCGATTCTGTCAGGCTCCTACTGGGCCCAGGCTTCTCCTGGCTGCCACTTAGCCCCACCTCCTCCTGGCTACCACTAACCTCCGCCTCCTCCTGGCTGCCACACTCCACAGCCTCCTCCCGTGTGGCACATTCCATAACCTCCTCCTGGCTGAGGTCTTCCTGTGTATGAAAAAGGGACATAGTTTTAGTTTTTTATTCATCAATCACACACAATTTTCACCTCATGATTGTTGAAAATTGAATGTTAACAAATATAACAGATGATCATTCTGAGCCCAGCATTTTTCATTCTTGTCCCAATTATTTTTGCCCACTACTGTCTATTGATATGTAAAACACTTTATTAAATCAGCAATTAGTGATCAATAATAACATCTAGTAAACATCATTTATTTATTCACCAGAAATCTGTAGAACAATGCTATACCTGGCTCCAGCTGGGCTCCTCCACTTCTTCCTGGCTGGAAGTCCCAGGTTGGACATCAGAAACCTCAGCTGGGGTGGAAGGAAGAGTGGAAGGAAGGTTTGAGAGGGATTCCCTGACTTCAGTCTGGTCTGACAGAAATCTGACAGAAATTGCAGTCTCTCGCAGTACCACAGTCTGGGGACATAAACGTCATCTGCTGCAGCTCCAGATCTCTGGGAATCCGTGACCTTCTTGCGCTCCCTAAGATAAGTGCTCCTCAGGCCAACAATTTTGGCTTTCAAATAGGGGATGGTTGCCGTGGGGACCACTATCTTCACCAACTCCAGCAGTTTCTCCAGCGCTGCCTGCCTCTTTTGTTTATGATTATAATGTGGATGTTTCACCTGCCACAGACAGGGCAGCTCCCTGTACTTGTCTATGAACAGGGGGAGGAAGTTGTGGTCATTGAAGCCATCCATTTTATCTGCAAGACACAAGACAAGACAAACCCTAATGTCAGGCAAAACTCTCCTAATCTTGTTACAATATAGGCCTCAATCTAGAAGCAGTATAGGCCCAAGTTTAGGTCTTACCTTCGTTATCACGATCGGCGCCTCCGATACTCCTTCCTCCGCTCACAGATCGTACGTACTATGCACGCGTGTTATGCTTTATATACACTGCGCATGCGTGAAACTCCGCCCGCCCCTGACGTTTTTTCTAGTCTATTCCCCACCCTTTCTCATTTGGCGCAGTGGGAGAAGAGCACATGGCGGAGACACAGCAGGTGCGTGCTAATTACAGCAACAAGGAAGAGGAGGAAGAGGAAAGCCCGGAGCCTGAAACGTCCCGATCCCGGAGGAGAAGATTTAAGGCATCAAATATGGCCTTTGGGGAGATGTTGGAGATGGTCGACATCCTTAAGAAGGCCGACTATGACGGGAATTATGGACCTTACCCCAACCCCAATGTCAGAAAGGCCAAGATCATGGCGAAAGTAGTCAAGAGTCTGCACTGGAATTTGGGGAACGATGATCCAAGGATCAGCTCAGGAAGCGGTGGTCGGACCTGAAATTAAGGGAGCACGAGCAGTACAGAAGGATCAGGAGAGTGCTGCAAAAAAGTAAGTAGTTGTGCTGTGTTCCTATTCTTTATTTTTATTACATTCGTGCTGCTCCATGTGCTTTTCTTAACTGTTGTACAGTTTAAAATGGCAACTTTCATGTTCATGGGCACATTATTAGTTCGTATGAAACATTGTTCGTTTTGCCTAGAAATCACCATTTTTTTGGCCATATGCATTTGAATAGATTTTTTATGGCCTACTTCTCTTAAAATAATTTGGATGTGTAGATGGGTTTGTAACTAGAATGACATTCAAACTAGATTCTGGGTAAGGAGAGGACACTCAGCAGCAGTTTTCACATCTGGACACTGGAGCACTAGTGTGGGACACAAGAACACCCTTTTTATTAGGGGGTCCCACACAGGTGCTCCAGTGTATACTATAGGGGTGACTCCATCTGTGAAGCTTGTAAAAAACAGGTAAGTATTCAAGCTTGACAAAGGACAAAAAAAATGTCTTAATCTTGGAACTCTGCCAAAATAGACAAGTGTTTCATATTCCTATTTCTGCCATCAAATATCTGTGTGCTAAGTATACCTATTTTTTCTTACATAGGGGATAAAAGACTCGGAGGACACCCCTCATCCGAGGAGACAACAAACCCCCCACCTCAGGAAGCAGTGGAGACCCACCAAACACAACAGGAGGAGGAGGAGGAAGGAGATGTGGTGGAAATTGTCACCACAACAGGTGAGTGTCTGCGACCACAGGTTTAGGTAAGAGATGGATGCCGGCATATTTATAATACATGGTGTGTTTTTGTTTCTATCTTTTTAGATGATCGTGATGTTGTGGTTCCAGATCATTTCACCTCTGAAAGTGCACAGATCCTGATCGGGGAGATCATGGGGTGTAATAGGGACTTGGAAAACATCCAGAAAAACATCAATGATGTTCAAAAAAAATGAAGAACATCATTGATGTTTTAGGGAGAGTTTAAAACCCCTCCAAATCCCTTCCCTTTTTTGTGCTTTTTGGGCTCTAAAAATTTCAAACATTTTTTGACATATTCTCGAAATGCCAAATTTTGAAGATGCACACAGTGTGTCAACATGTGCTATCTGCCATCACGGGAGATCAATGGATGCGTTTTGTGGGTGCAACCCCTTCCTCAATAACAAAGTAGATGGGAGGAAGGGGTTGCACCCCCAAAACACGTTCCTTGATCCCACGTGATGGCAGCTAGCACATGTTGACATTCACCAATTTGTGTGCATCTTCAAAATTTGGCTTTTCCAAGGGTGACTTCCCCCCATCTGAACGCAATATCAAACACAGTTTATAAATACTCATGTTTGATATTGCCTTCAATTTCTTGAAAAGTTGAACTTTGTAAGTTCAAGATTTGTGTCTTTCTTGTTGGTTTTAAACATGCCTGTTTTATCTTAAATGGACATTTCTACTTTTAGTAATGTGACCCCAAAAATTTTCAGGACTCAACACATTTCTGTCAGGGTCAGTTAAAACAAACACAAGCAGTAAATGTCACCAAAGATTTTAATAGTTCAAATGATTTTTTTTATTTTAAAAATGTTTCAGACATTGTATGGCATATTGATGGCCCCCCTACCCACAAAGTAATCAAGGTATCTTAGACGAACCTCACGGGTACTCGGGGGGGCAAGCCAGGACGGCACTTTCAAGCCCCGTCAGGGTTGGTTTATTATGAATTCTGGCCTCAGGCCCAACTGAGCCTGCATAGTTGGCAGAATTTTGCTGTAAATAGTTGTGTAGAACACAGCATGCCAGGATAATATGATTCAGTTTGTACTCCGCCATGTGTATGGGTGTAAGAAATAGGCGGAACAGGCTGGCCATGATTCCAAACGTGTTCTCCACCACTCTTCTGGCTCTGGCAAGCCGGTAATTAAAAACCCTCTGGTCCGGGGTGAGGGTCCTCATTGGGAATGGCCGCATAAGATGGTCACCCAGCGCAAACGCTTCATCAGCAACGGAGACGAATGGGAGTCCTTCCACATTGTCTTCTGGAGGTGGCAAGTCCAAGCTGCCATTCTGGAGACGCCTGTAGAACTCTGTGTGGGCGATGACTCCACCATCGGACATCTGGCCATTCTTCCCCACATCCACATACAGGAACTCGTATATAGCTGACACCACTGCCAACATCACAATACTATTGAACCCCTTATAATTATAATAGTATGACCCCAAATTGGGTGGTGGGACGATGTGGACATGTTTCCCATCAATTGCCCCTCCGCAGTTAGGAAAGTCCCACTGCTGGGCAAAGTGGGAGGCCACAGTCTGCCATTCCTGTGGTGTGGAAAGAAACTGTGGAGTCAAACAAGAAAAAGAAAAATCATTTTGCACCTAAACAGGGAAAGCAGATTAGACACAAACATTCTTGGCCAACATCAGTATAACATTTATTTTAGGGAGTTTGGAAAGACCAAGGTATAAGGTCCACCTATCGGATTCCCCCTCCCCCCCACCCTCTCATGGGCCATTTCTAACATTTTAGGGGGGGGAGCTCTTGGACAGGTAACCCTCTCCACTTCATTGAGAGATGAATGCCTAAATAATGTGTATTACTTTGGCCAGCCCCTCCTTACTTACACTACTGACAGCCCACTGGACAGGTAAGAAGTGTCATAATACAAAGCTATAAATACACACTGTACACATTATAGCACATTTGGATATTCTGCTATTACCTATCAAGAAAATAATAGTATGCAAAAACTTGAAACAGTACCATTTGAAAATATACAGGCAGGCCCCTGCACTACATGGGAATTCATCCATACATCTGACCACAAAAGAGATGGGTATAGTGTGTATGGGTTTGGCAAAGTCAGCAGATAGATGATTGAGGATAGATAGAGAATTGGTATCAGCTGACTTAGCAGTTGGGGGAGGGAGGGTTCCAAATGATTTGGGGACCCAAAAAATAAAGGCTCTGGCACTCTGCCTGAATTTAAAGCACAAATCACATTTTTACACATTTTAGGGGGTATTTGGGGTAAAGCACTACTATGGAGCTGACAAAATACATTGTTAAATGACTACATGAGGTGAATATAGGGCCAGGAGACCATGCTGGGGAGGTAAGTGAAGGCAAATATGTATGAAGGACAAAAAAAATAATTACATAAAAATCCAGCATGCATGAGGACAAAGGGGACATTCACAGCATATTACAATCATGTTAATTAGGGAATGAGGAAAGAAATACAATATATTATCAAACATTAAATACAATAAAATGTGATGTTAAAGGATAAATCTTACCTTTAATATACTCCTTGGACCTGGATGATGGCAGAACAGGTCTCTGGGATAATGATCCCCAGAGCCTGGGGGGAGATGCCTGTTGAGAACTTGAGGTCCTGCAGGCTTCTCCCCATCGCCAAGTACCGCAGGGTGGCAACCAGCCTCTGCTCAGGAGTGATGGCTTGGCTCTCACAGGTATCCTGCCTGCTAATATAGGGGGTCAGCAAAGCCAACAAACGGTGAAATACGGGGTCTGTCATCCAAAAAAAGTTCCTGAAATCATCAGGATTATTCTCACGGATCTCACGGAGCAAAGGCATATGACAGAACTGGTCACGCTGGAGCAAACAATTCTTGGTCCATGAACTCCTCCCCACCCTGTTCATGGACTGGACTTGTGTCAAGGTAAGGACCCCAACACCAAGCCCCCGCACAGCACGAACTCTACGAGGAGTGCGTATATGCAACATGGCTAGAAAACGGTCGGCTGCTCAGAACGAAGTAACAGAACGCACTGAAGAACAGCAAGGCCTGTGAAGAGCGATCTGAAAAACAGCAACGAGCGGACAAGATCGCACAGAAAATTCCAATACGAACTGACTGCACGCACTGAAGAGCAGATACAAACCCACAAGCACAAACCGAACAGCAGAAAACCATCTGAAAACCACGAGTCTGAAAAAGCGCAAATCGTCTCTCACCAAACTTTTTCTAACACGAGATTAGCAAAAGGAGCCCAAAGGGTGCCGCGCTTGGTTCTAAACTGGTCTTTTCTAGTCTCGTCGTATGTGGTGTACGTCACCGCGTTCTTGGCGATCGGATATTCCGACAACTTTGTGCGACCGTGTGTATGCAAAACAAAATTGAGCCAACATCCGTCGGAAAAAATCCATGGATTTTGTTGTCGGAATGTCCGATCAATGTCCGACCATGTGTACGGGGCATTAGAGTCTGAAAAAGACTTGAGACTGTTGTGGAGGTTCGCCTTCCAGCAGGACAACGACCCTAAACATACAGCCAGAGCTCCAATGGAATGGTTTAGATCAAAGCATGTGTTAGAATAGCCCAGTCAAAGTCCAGACCTCAATCCAATTAAGAATCTGTGGCAAGACTTGAAAATTGCTGTACACAGACGCTCTCCATCCAAACTGACAGAGCTTGAGCTATTGTGCAAAGAAGAATAGGCAAAATGTCACTCTCTAGATGTGCAAAGCTGGTAGAGACATACCCAAAAAGAATTGCAGCTGTAATTGCAGTGAAAGGTGGTTCTACAAAGTATTGACTCAGGGGGGCTAAATACAAATGCATGCCATGCTTTTCACATATTTATTTGTAAAAAAAAATTGAAAGCCATTGATCATTTTCCTACCGCTTCACAAATATGTGCCACTTTCAATTGGTCTATCACATAAAATCCCAATAGAGTACATTTATGTTTTTGGTTGTAACATGAAAAAATGTGGAAAATGTCAAGGGGTGTGAATACTTTTTCAAGGCACTGTACATGAAACAGACAATTGTGGCAATACATGGACAACAAACAGGCAATTTTGACAGACCATGGGCAACAAATAGCTAATTGTGTCAATACCTAAGCAACAAATGGGTAATCATGACAATATACAGGTAACAAATGGTCGGCCTTGGTAATAGACATGCAACAAATGGGTAGTGGTAGCAATACCAGAAAAAGCAATCCTGGCAGTGCATGGGCAACAATCAGGCAATGGGGTAATGCACCTGAAACAAACTGCCAATCCTGGCAATACACAGATAGGTAATGTTCAATTTTCACAATACACAAGGAAAGAAACTGGAAATTGTGGCAATGCATCAGTAATTAATTACAGGGCAGCCTGCTCCTCTCTCCTTAACCCCCCCTCAGGCATTGCAGCCATAAAGAGTAAACTCCTTCTTCTACTTTTTCATCTCTGTGTGTATGGGGAGATGGTGGAGAGCAAATCTCCTCCTGTTTTCTTCAACAAGTAGCATTGGCTTACTGTGTGATAGGGAGTAGTGATGTTGATGCCAGATCTTCTATGTACCAATAGGCAGATAGGTCAGAGTTCATGACTGATTCCAGGTGATTGTATTGATTAGCGCCAGAATGTTCTCAGGCATACATAACGCCTATTATTTACGTATGTATCTTATTTAAGAAAAAAATAAATACCATACTAAAATGGTTTAATGTCATAATATTTTTTTCAGATGGCTATGAGATCAGTTTAGTGTAAATATGAATTTTATTTTTGTAATTCTGATACTGCTATTTTTTATTAAATAAGCAAATGTACCAATACTCAACAAGTATTTTAAACAATTCAATATATTAGAAAGATAGAGCGAAAATGGTAAACATCAGCCCTTGCTTGCTTTTTACAGCATGACCACTTTATTTATATATTGGTCCACTCTCTGAACGAAGGCCTACTGTTATTAGTTATTTAAAATTAGCTGTAATCAGTTGATATGAAATCTTGCTTACTTAAATTATTTTAGAAATACTTCTCTTGAATTTGCAATTTTAGCAGAATACAGCACTGGCCACACAGATATATAGATTTCTTGCAAATAACACTAATTATTAATATAATCACATCTCCCAGCCAGTCAGTGTTTTGCCTGTAAGCTGGATTGTTGTACAGGCCACATTGATTCAGTCCAGTCCATTTCTATTGAATGCCAAGCTGACTGGGAAAGATTGATGAACCCATAAGCCAGCAAGTGCACCTGCAGTGGCCAATCACATCCCCATTGCATCAAACTGCTCTGATGACATGACAGTCAATTACATCAACTGACAATCGGTCCTGTGTGTCATTCCTCTTGTGCAGAAGAAAGATTTGTGTTTCAAAATTGTCAGGAAAAAAAAAATCTGCCTGGTAAGAAAACAAAGTGATTTCAAAGCCCCATTTAGAGCTTTTAATTAGTTAGCACATCCTAGGTGCTTTACATGTTTGCCACTGTGCTGTCAGTTGTACTTTTCCAGATTAATTCCATGTCAAACTGTAGGAACAAAGAAGCAAGCAATAATGAACGCTGCCTATATGTAGAGCTTTTCTTTTCTTTCTATGCAGACAGGTCATAGTTTTGCTTGTGTCCCTCTACAATATGCAGGGCTAGGCATGACTAATCATGATACCATTTTGTACAAGCTCCATCCTTATGTATAATACAATCATTTAATTTAATATGCATGCTAGAAAGCCCTATTAGAGGCAGCATAGGGGTTCTTTTTTATCTTAACAGCTACATTTTAACAGTAGAGACCAACCAACAAGAGAAAAGTATATTTGTATATATTTCTTGAACTTTAGTGAGTATTTTGACTCTTCTCAACAGACACTTTGACATAGGGCTCATTTGCTGAATTTAGACCCAAATGCTCAGATGTAAACAGCAAAAGTAAACAAAATCAGAATATACTGACAACAGACGCGGATGGTAAGTAAGCTTAGCTCTGAAACAGAGTTGGTTGCGGGCATAGGCGTCGTTAAGGGGTGGCTATTGAGGCTGGAGCCCCAAATGTGGGGTCAATAGCCCAGAGTGTCTAAGTGGGTCCAGCTTTTTGTGTAAAGAGAAAGGGAGAAAGGACGGACAGCAGCGGCGGCAGCCGCATTTTACCTTCTGTGTGATCCGGCTGTTGCGGCGCCGCCCACTGCACTGTTACCGGTGGAGTGATATGCCGCCTCAGGATAGCAGCAGGAGATCAGGAGAATGGCGGAGGTGCTCGATTTCTCCTTGTATGGAGTGGCGACTCCCCCTTCTCCCTCCAGAGTCACTCTGTGTTTATGCCTTAGGGCAGCAGCCAGCAGGAGAATAGAATAACGGCCATGGTGGCTGGAACAGAAGAGACTCCTTCTCCCGCCCTCCCCCTCCCCCTCCGTCTCTCTCCCTCTCTCTCTCTCTCTCTCTCTCTCTCTCTCTCTCGCTCTCTCTCTCTCCCCCCACCAAGTAAGTAATATTCAGTTCAATTGCTATTAACTATGCTCTCTAATAGATGTAGAGATACAATGGGTGGTGATTTTCTTGCTTTTCATGGGCACAGTGGCTGCATGTGATAGGCACAGTGGCTTCATTTGACAGGCACAGTGGCTGCATTTGATGGGGCACAGTGGCTGCATTTGATGGGGCACAGTGGCTTCATTTGACGGGCACAGTGGCTGCATTCAACAAAAAAAGGCCACATAGTGTAATCCCGTATAGAAAATGTGTACCAAATTTATTTAAAAAGAAGGAAATACACTCACATGAAAATGGATAAAAAACAGCGCTGTGCAAGTAAAATGGGGGCAGTGGGGTAGGACCCCAAGTTTCTAAATATGTCTCCTTTCGATTTTGAGCCGATAATAGCAAATCCTCCATCCTATTAACCTCTTCAATTCGTGTGACCCATGTAAGAATTGTGGGAGGGTACGTATCTCTCCACTGCCGTACGATACATGATCTAGCCGCGTTAATAAGATGGCGCAAAATTAATTTACTATACGTTTCCCCCGGTATGTTTGAGACATGTAACAAAAATAGGTCTGGATCGTCTGGGAGGTTATACTCAGTAAATTTCTGTGCTATCCGCTGTATCTCCCTCCAGAAGTACTCCAGTTTTGGGCAGGACCAAAGAACGTGGAGTAGAGTCCCTCTTTCCTCCTCACACCTCCAACATTTGTCTGGGTCCCCGGAAAGAATTTATTAAGTAATGAGGGTGTACGGTACCATCTTGTCATTATTTTAAAATTAGTTTCTTGGATTCTTGTGGATATTGAAGATTTCAACGCAAGATTTACTATCTGCCTATGTTGTGCCTGGGTGAACGTCCTGTCTAATGTAATTTCCCACTTCCTTATATATGGAGGGACATAATCCTCTTGGGGGGCAACCAGTAATGCATACATTTGCGATATTAAATGAGAGCAAGGCCCTGTCCCCTCACATAGTTGTTCTAAGGGTGTCAATGTTCGTTGAAATTTGTCTGGAGGTGGGAGAGTGTTAAGGAAATGTCGCAACTGGGCTGCACTCCAGGAATCAAGACAGAAACGGTCATTGTATGAGGTTAGTTCAGGTAATGAGGGCCATGTCCCAGTAGCTATTTGTATAAAATGCGAGGCCTGAAAACACTGTGAGTCTGAAAGTTTCCTGAAGGGTCCCTCCTGTAGTCCCGGAGGGAAACGAGGATTCCCTACAATAGGGTACAGGGGTAGTTGACAGATGATAATAAAGTGGTGGAACATGTTCGGGAGCAAATACGCAGGGTAGGGCCCAAGGTTGGGTGCTTTTTGAGAGCTGAACTCAGGTCTCCATAGCACCAAACCGCATGACGCAATGGGACCTCACACTGTCATTGCTCGATTTTTGGCCATATTTTAAAGCTTGCATGTCTACACCAGTCTACTAGTCGCGCCATATGAGCCGCCTGATAATATTTCTGCATATCGGGTACCGCAACCCCCAATATTGTTTAGGCATTGTCATTAAACGGCGTTGAATTCTGGGCATTTTATGGGCCCAAATGAATTCAGTTATCATCTTATTAGTCTGTTTAACCACTTGACGACCGCCTCACGCCGATGTACGTCGGCAAAGTGGCACGGACAGGCAAAATCACGTACAGGGTACGTGATTTGCCTTCCGCGGGTGGGGGGTCCGATCGGACCCCCCCCCGGTGCCCGAGGCGGTCGTCGTTTGTCCAGCGGCGATCGGTGATGAGGGGGAGACCATCCGTTCGTGGCCCCCCCCTCGCGATCGCCGCCGGCCAATGAGAACACTCCTTTGCTGCTGTATGCTAAACAGCAGCAAAGGAAGTGATGTCATCTCCCCTCGGGTCGGTATTTTCCGTTCCGGCCCGAGGAGAGACGACAAGTATGTGAGTGCACAAACACTACACACACAGTAGAACATGCCAGGCACACAAATCACCCCGATCCCCCCCCCGATCGCCCCCCGATCCCCCCCCAATCACCCCCCCCCCCCCTGTCACAAACTGACACCAGCAGTTTTTTTTTTTTTTTTTTGTTTTTTTTTCTGATTACTGCATAGTGTCAGTTTGTGACAGTTACTGTGTTGGGACAGTGTATATTACCCCCCTTTAGGTCTAGGGTACCCCCCTAACCCCCCCTAATAAAGTTTTAACCCCTTGATCACCCCCTGTCACCAGTGTCGCTAAGCGATCATTTTTCTGATCGCTGTATTAGTGTCGCTGGTGACGCTAGTTAGTGAGGTAAATATTTAGGTTCGCCGTCAGCGTTTTATAGCGTCAGGGACCCCCATATACTACCTAATAAATGTTTTAACCCCTTGATTGCCCCCTAGTTAACCCTTTCACCACTGATCACCGTATAACCGTTACGGTTGACGCTGGTTAGTTCGTTTATTTTTTATAGTGTCAGGGCACCCGCCGTTTATTACCGAATAAAGGTTTAGCCCCCCGATCGCCCGGCGGTGATATGCGTCGCCCCAGGCAGCGTCAGATTAGCGCCAGTACCGCTAACACCCACGCACGCAGCATGCGCCTCCCTTAGTGGTATAGTATCTGATCGGATCAATATCTGATCCGATCAGATCTATACTAGCGTCCCCAGCAGTTTAGGGTTCCCAAAAACGCAGTGTTAGCGGGATCAGCCCAGATACCCGCTAGCACCTGCGTTTTGTCCCTCCGCCCAGCCCACCCAAGTGCAGTATCGATCGATCACTGTCACTTACAAGGCACTAAACGCATAACTGCAGCGTTCGCAGAGTCAGGCCTGATCCCTGCGATCGCTAACAGTTTTTTTTGTAGCGTTTTGGTGAACTGGCAAGCACCAGCCCCAGGCAGCGTCAGGTTAGCGCCAGTACCGCTAACACCCACGCACGCACCATACACCTCCCTTAGTGGTATAGTATCTGAACGGATCAATATCTGATCCGATCAGATCTATACTAGCGTCCCCAGCAGTTTAGGGTTCCCAAAAACGCAGTGTTACCGGAATCAGCCCAGATACCTGCTAGCACCTGCGTTTTGCCCCTCCGCCCGGCCCAGCCCAGCCCACCCAAGTGCAGTATCGATCGATCACTGACACTTACAAAACACTAAACGCATAACTGCAGCGTTCGCAGAGTCAGGCCTGATCCCTGCGATCGCTAACAGTTTTTTTTGTAGCGTTTTGGTGAACTGGCAAGCACCAGCCCCAGGCAGCGTCAGATTAGCGCCAGTACCGCTAACACCCACGCACGCACTGTACACCTCCCTTAGTGGTATAGTATCTGATCGCATCAATATCTGATCCGATCAGATCTATACTAGCGTCACCAGCAGTTTAGGGTTCCCAAAAACGCAGTGTTAGCGGGATCAGCCCAGATACCTGCTAGCACCTGCGTTTTGCCCCTCCGCCCGGCCCAGCCCAGCCCACCCAAGTGCAGTATCGATCGATCACTGTCACTTACAAAACACTAAACGCATAACTGCAGCGTTCGCAGAGTCAGGCCTGATCCCTGCGATCGCTAACAGTTTTTTGGTAGTGTTTTGGTGAACTGGCAAGCGCCAGCGGCCTAGTACACCCCGGTCGTAGTCAAACCAGCACTGCAGTAACACTTGGTGACGTGGCGAGTCCCATAAGTGCAGTTCAAGCTGGTGAGATGGCAAGCACAAGTAGTGTCCCGCTGCCACCAAAAAGACAAACACAGGCCCGTCGTGCCCATAATGCCCTTCCTGCTGCATTCGCCAATCCTAATTGGGAACCCACCGCTTCTGCAGCGCCCGTACTTCCCCCATTCACATCCCCAACCAAATGCAGGCGGCTGCATGAGAGGCATTTTTATGTCCTCCCGAGTACCCCTACCCAACGAACCCCCCAAAAAAGATGTCGTGTCTGCAGCAAGCGCGGATATAGGCGTGACACCCGCTATTATTGTCCCTCCTGTCCTGACAATCCTGGTCTTTGCATTGGTGAATGTTTTGAACGCTACCATTCACTAGTTGAGTATTAGAGTAGGGTACAGCATTGCACAGACTAGGCACACTTTCACAGGGTCTCCCAAGATGCCATCGCATTTTGAGAGACCCGAACCTGGAACCGGTTACCGTTATAAAAGTTAGTTACAAAAAAAGTGTAAAAAAAAAAAAAATATGAAATAAAAAAAAATAGTTGTTGTTTTATTGTTCTCTCTCTCTCTATTCTCTCTCTCTATTGTTCTGCTCTTTTTTACTGTATTCTATTCTGCAATGTTTTATTGTTATTGTTATTGTTATTGATTGTTATTGTTATTGTTATTATGTTTTATCATGTTTGTTTTTCAGGTGTGTAATTATTTACACTTTACTGTGCTTTATTGTTAACCATTGTTAACCATTTTTTTGTCTTCAGGTACGCCATTCACGACTTTGAGTGGTTATACCAGAATGATGCCTGCAGGTTTAGGTATCATCTTGGTATCATTCTTTTCAGCCAGCGGTCGGCTTTCATGTAAAAGCAATCCTAGCGGCTAATTAGCCTCTAGACTGCTTTTACAAGCCGTGGGAGGGAATGCCCCCCCCCCCACCGTCTTCCGTGTTTTTCTCTGGCTCTCCTGTCTCAACAGGGAACCTGAGAATGCAGCCGGTGATTCAGCCAGCTGACCATAGAGCTGATCAGAGACCAGAGTGGCTCCAAACATCTCTATGGCCTAAGAAACCGGAAGCTACGAGTATTTCATGACTTAGATTTCGCCGGATGTAAATAGCGCCATTGGGAAATTGGGGAAGCATTTTATCACACCGATCTTGGTGTGGTCATTTGCTTTGAGGGCAGAGGAGAGATCTAGGGTCTAATAGACCACAATTTTTTCAAAAAAGAGTACCTGTCACTACCTATTGCTATCATAGGGGATATTTACATTCCCCGAGATAACAATAAAAATGATTAAAAAAAAAAATATGAAAGGAACAGTTTAAAAGTAAGATTAAAAAAGCAAAAAAATAATAAAGAAAAAAAAAAAAAAAAAAAAAAACACCCCTGTCGCCCCCTGCTCTCGCGCTAAGGCGAACGCAAGCGGCGGTCTGTCGTCAAACGTAAACAGCAATTGCACCATGCATGTGAGGTATCACCGCGAAGGCCAGATCGAGTGCAGTAATTTTTCCAGTAGACCTCCTCTGTAAATCTAAAGTGGTAACCTGTAAAGGCTTTTGAAGGCTTTTAAACATGTATTTATTTTGTTGCCACTGCACGTTTGTGCGCAATTTTAAAGCATGTCATGTTTGGTATCCATGTACTCGGCCTGAGATCATCTTTTTTATTTCATCAAACATTTGGGCAATATAGCGTGTTTTAGTGCATTAAAATTAAAAAAAGTGTGTTTTTTCCCCAAAAAATGCGTTTGAAAAATCGCTGCGCAATTACTGTGTGAAAAAAAAAAATGAAACACCCACCATTTTAATCTGTAGGGCATTTGCTTTAAAAAAATATATAATGTTTGGGGGTTCAAAGTAATTTTTTTGCAAAAAAAAAAAACTTTTTCATGTAAACAATAAGTGTCAGAAAGGGCTTTGTCTTCAAGTGGTTAGAAGAGTGGGTGATGTGTGACATAAGCTTCTAAATGTTGTGCATAAAATGCCAGGACAGTTCAAAACCCCCCCAAATGACCCCATTTTGGAAAGTAGACACCCCAAGCTATTTGCTGAGAGGCATGTCGAGTCCATGGAATATTTTATATTGCGACACAAGTTGCGGGAAAGAGACAAATTTTTTTTTTTTTTTTTGCACAAAGTTGTCACTAAATGATATATTGCTCAAACATGCCATGGAAATATATGAAATTACACCCCAAAATACATTCTGCTGCTTCTCCTGAGTACGGGGATACCACATGTGTGAGACTTTTTGGGAGCCTAGCCGCGTACGGGACCCCGAAAACCAAGCACCGCCTTCAGGCTTTCTAAGGGCGTGAATTTTTGATTTCACTCTTCACTGCCTATCACAGTTTCGGAGGCCATGGAATGCCCAGGTGGCACAAAACCCCCCCCAAATGACCCCATTTTGGAAAGTAGACACCCCAAGCTATTTGCTGAGAGGTATAGTGAGTATTTTGCAGACCTCACTTTTTGTCACAAAGTTTTGAAAATTGAAAAAAGAAAAAAAAAATGTTTTTTCTTGTCTTTCTTCATTTTCAAAAACAAATGAGAGCTGCAAAATACTCACCATGCCTTTCAGCAAATAGCTTGGGGTGTCTACTTTCCAAAATGGGGTCATTTGGGGGGGTTTTGTGCCACCTGGGCATTCCATGGCCTCCGAAACTGTGATAGGCAGTAAAGAGTGAAATCAAAAATTTTCACCCTTAGAAATCCTGAAGGCAGTGATTGGTTTTTGGGGTCCAGTACGCGGCTAGGCTCCCAAAAAGTCCCACACATGTGGTATCCCCATACTCAGGAGAAGCAGCTAAATGTATTTTGGGGTGCAATTCCACATATGCCCATGGCCTGTGTGAGCAATATATCATTTAGTGACAACTTTATGAAAAAAAAAAAAAAAAAAAAAAAAAAAGTGTCACTTTCCCGCAACTTGTGTCAAAATATAAAATATTCCATGGACTCAATATGCCTCTCAGCAAATAGCTTGGGGTGTCTACTTTCCAAAATGGGGTCATTTTGGGGGGTTTTGTGCCACCTGGGCATTCCATGGCCTCCGAAACTGTGATAGGCAGTGAAGAGTGAAAGCAAAAATTTACACCCTTAGAAATCCTGAAGGCGGTGATTGGTTTTCGGGGCCCCGTACGCGGCTAGGCTCCCAAAAAGTCCCACACATGTGGTATCCCCATACTCAGGAGAAGCAGCTAAATGTATTTTGGGGTGCAATTCCACATAGGCCCATGGCCTGTGTGAGCAATATATCATTTAGTGACAACTTTTTGTAATTTTTTTTTTTTTTTTTTTTTTTGTCATTTTTCAATCACTTGGGACAAAAAAAATAAATATTCAATGGGTTCAACATGCCTCTCAGCAATTTCCTTGGGGTGTCTACTTTCCAAAATGGGGTCATTTGGGGGGGTTTTGTACTGCCCTGCCATTTTAGCACCTCAAGAAATGACATAGGCAGTCATAAACTAAAAGCTGTGTAAATTCCAGAAAATGTACCCTAGTTTGTAGACGCTATAACTTTTGCGCAAACCAATAAATATACACTTATTGACATTTTTTTTACCAAAGACATGTGGCCGAATACATTTTGGCCTAAATGTATGACTAAAATTTAGTTTATTGGATTTTTTTTATAACAAAAAGTAGAAAATATCATTTTTTTTCAAAATTTTCGGTCTTTTTCCGTTTATAGCGCAAAAAATAAAAACCGCAGAGGTGATCAAATACCATCAAAAGAAAGCTCTATTTGTGGGAAGAAAAGGACGCAAATTTCGTTTGGGTACAGCATTGCATGACCGCGCAATTAGCAGTTAAAGCGACGCAGTGCCAAATTGGAAAAAGACCTCTGGTCCTTAGGCAGCATAATGGTCCGGGGCTCAAGTGGTTAAAGAATTCTGCGGGTATATGAATGGGTAGATTTTGAAAAAGATAGGAAAATTTAGGAAATACTGACATTTTTATTATGTTACATCTACCGAACCAAGAGAAAAGGCCTTGATGCCATTTAGAGAGTAAGACTTTCACTCTACTCAGTAGAGGTGGGAAATTCAACTCAAAGGTTTGGTCCAATTTAGGTGGATTCAACCTCCCCAGGTATTTGATGCCCGTATAGGTCCATCTAAACTTAAAATTCATTTTTAAAGCGTTAATTTGAGTCATAGTCATAGATACACCCATTGCATCTGACTTGGACATATTAATTTTTAAATTGGACAGTGCACCATATTGGTCCAATTCTCTTAGTAGGTTCGGCATAGATATAACAGGATTAGTAAGGCAGAATAAAAGATCATCTGCATATGCGGATACTTTATGATGTAAATCTCCAGTTATTAACCCCCTAATATCCGGGTTTTGCCTGACCTTACAAAGAAATGGCTCTAAGGTGATAGCAAAAAGGAGTGGTGATAAAGGGCACCCTTGGCGGGTGCCATTAGAAATAGAAAAAGGTTCAGATAGAACTCCATTTGCTTTTATTTGTGCCTCCGGCCTTGTGTATATGCTCGAGATCCACCCTACCATCCTCTCCCCTACACCCACATATCGTAGGACTGAGAACATAAAAGACCAATTGACCCGGTCGAATGCCTTTTCGGCATCCGTTCCCAGGAACACAGTGGATGTTTTAGAATGACTGGCTACGTGGACTAGATTCAGAGTTTTAATGGTATTATCACGGGCCTCCCGCGTTGGAATGAAGCCTACCTGGTCTGGGTGTACTAATGCAGACAAATGTGGTTGTATACGTGTGGCTAATATTTTTGTAAATAACTTAAGATCTACATTCAATAATAAAATGGGGTGATAGCTGCTACATATTGATGGGTCCTTATCCTCCTTCGGAATAACGGTGATATGTGCTTTCAGGATTTCTGGAGTAAATCCTGTCCCGTGTCCCCTTGCATTAAATGTTTGTACCATCTGCTTACCCAACTGAGGGAAAAATGTCTGGTAGTATTTATGTGTAAAGCCATCCAGACCCGGAGCTTTCCCTGGTTTGGATGTCTTGATGGCCTCTTGCAATTCCTCTAAGGTAATAGCAAAGTCCAACTCTTCTCGAATCTGCTCTGTCAATTGAGAAATACCTGAAGAGGAAATATATTCCTCCATGATATTTTGAGGTTGTGATCTGGTAGGCAAATTATATAAAGATTGGTAAAATGTACGAAAGGTCGAGACAATCTGGGAGGGAAGGTGTACTTTTCTACCTTCGGGGTCCACTAAGTGGGGGACGTAGGATTGAGTCCTCTGTTCCTGTAAAGCTCTAGCCAGTGAACGGCCGCATTTGTCTCCTGTCTCATAATTATATTTCCGCCATCTCTGAAGTGCTGCTTTAGCTCTATGTTGGAGTAACTCTGTCACTTGTCTACACAATTTACGGAGTTCTGTCTCCCCAGTGCACCTCGTGTTCTGTTTATGTTGGGACTCTAACATCTGTATATCTGTCAGTAATTGGGTCAATTGGGCCTCCCTTTCCTTTTTTATTCTTCACCCATGCTTAATGAGTACCCCTCTTATTACCGCTTTGTGCGCTGCCCAAATTATCCCTGCGTCTGTCTCCTCTACAGTATTATATTGAAAATAATACTGCAATTCATTAATAACGTCCTCAACCACCATCTTATCTTCCATCAAACTCTCATTTAATCGCCACTGTCTCCTCTTGTCAGAGGAATACTCATTCATAGTTAATGTCAGTGAGACCGGGGCATGGTCTGACCATGTGATACTCCCTATAGCCACCTCTTTAACCGCCGTTAACATACTTTGTGGAGTGAAAAATAGGTCAATTCTAGAATATGCTTTATGTGGCACTGAATAGAAGGTGCAGTCTCTTTCGTCAGGGTGATACGCTCTCCATGCGTCAGTAAGTTGGTGATTTTGCAATATTTGTAAGACTCGTTTACGTAGACCTGTAGCTACTGAGGAGCTTCCCCCTGATGTATCCATCTTCGGGTCTAGGGGAAGATTAAAATCACCCCCCAAGATAAGTTTACCGTCAGTAAATTTCATCAGCTTATTAATAGTAGTGCAGATAAATTGATCTTGATTATTATTGGGGGCATATATCGTGGCCAAAGTCACTTTTATGCCACCCATCATCCCTTTGAGGAACAGAAATCTGTCCTCTATATCTATTTTTTTGTCTATTAATGTCCAGGAAATTTGTCTTGAAACCAATATAGAGACCCCTCTTGATTTAGCTGCCCTATTAAATGCATGATATGCATAGGGGTAGAAGTTGTTCTTAAGAATTGGTACCTTACCCTCTCTGAAATGGGTTTCCTGAATGTACGCCACATCCGAGTGTGAGCGTTTCAAATCTTGCATTAAAATCTTCCTTTTCTCCGGTACATTAAGCCCCTTCGCATTTAAAGAAGTGACCTTTAAAGCCTCCATCCCCCCACCAAAAAGCAACAGAAAAGAAAAAAAAAAAGAAGGAGAAAGAAAAAGGAACAATAAGAAAAAAAAGAACAAAAAGGGTTCTAATAACCCTAATGTGTTACGTGGGGTTTACTCTCCCCCCCCCCCCCCGTATCTCCCTCCGACAGATGAAGGGATAAAAGAGTATCTTTCTTAACGCACTCAACTCCCCCTACCCTAAGTGAGTACTAACCTACTATGGGGGATTGATTGCGCATGAACCCGGGAGGGGAGCTCCCGGACCTCCCTCCCGCTCCTGCTCCTTATATCATCTCCTCAATATGTGTTTATATCTCTAAATCAATACCTGTACATTTATATTCTCCACCGTTCTATATTATTAATTTCTTGCCCATTGCTCTATTTCATATGATCTTTATGAAAGTGAAACTTATATCAACATATCGCCCTCAAAGGAGGAGGGTCCGGGGAGAAGCGTTTCCCTCCATCGTTGCAATATGTCATGGGGTATAGTGCCCTATAGTGTCCCCCACCCTCGTCTCCACCCTGTCTACTTCCACAGAGAAATATGTCAACTACATAATAACCCTCCCCCCTAAACAAAAAAAAGAAAAGAAAAAACAAAAAAAACAAAAACAAAAAAAAGGCACACCCCCCTTCCTATACCCCTTCAGCCTGTCCCTCTCCCTAACACATTCCTGCTACTCTCTAATGTCACTTCTCAGGCCCTTCTGTTATCCTACTCCATTATTTGCTAGATTCTGCTCTTTTAGCCTTCCCTCTGCCAATTCCATGCAACCTCCCCTTTGTGTCTATTTATAAATCTATAAATTAAGTAGGTGACTATGAAATAAAAACCTCTCCTTTAGTGATTATCTTTATTATTGTTCTCTTGTACATATGTGTTGTGTTCCTTTGTGTCTTAGTGTTAAACAGTGTCGGCTCTACCAAGTTTGTGTTACTAATTCCCTTTTATCTAATCTTCAAACACCAAAACTGAAAAATAAAACAACCCCACAGGGGATCTAGCGCAAGAAAAAAAAATGAGAAAAAGAAAGGGGAAAAAAAAACACGCAGGGGTTCAAGTACAAAAAAAACCCCACAGGGGATCTAGTAAAAAGACCCACAAGGGGTCTAGTGCAAAAAAAAAGAAAAAAGAAAAAAAACCACAGGAGATCACGCACAAAAAAAGACCCACATGGGGTCTAGTGAAAAAACCCACAGGGGGTCTAATGCAAAAAAAGAAAAGAGAAAAAAAGTGAGAAAAAACACACAGGGGGTCTAGTGCAAAAAAAACAAAAAAAAAAACAAACATAAATAAATAAAACCCCACAGGGGGTCTAGTGGAAAAAAAAGAAAAAAAAAACACAGGAGATCACGCACAAAAAAAGACCCACATGGGGTCTAGTGAAAAAACCCACAGGGGGCCTAGTGCAAAAAAAGAAAGGAGAAAAAAAAGTGAGAAAAAACACACAGGGGGTCTAGTGCAAAAAAACCAAAAACCAAAACAAAACAAACATAAATAAATAAAACCCCACAGGGGGTCTAGTGGAAAAAATTTTTTAAAAAAAGGGTGCGATACTCCGTGCATATGTGTGTAGCTAAAACCCGCATGGATAAAGATACGGGGAGGGTTGTGTTGTATGGCCTTCCTTTTTCATATATTAGGTGTAGTTTTCCTTGTGCTGTCTCATGCAGTCCCCTCTACGCCCTACCCCTCTACCCCCCTCTACTCCCCCCCTTTCCCCCCCCTTCCCTCCAGTGCACCCCAGATACTCTATTCAACCATCATAACACCTTTCTTATCGTCAACAAAAACGAAGTTGGATAAGAATTCAAACAACAAAGAACATTTCCATCTAGGCTTATAACATGAATCCAAATATTCAGTTCAGTACCCCTGTTAGAGGAAAGAAAGAAGGGAGTGGCATATACTTATGTATTAATAAAACGAGGATCTATATATCCCCTTCCTCTTCCCTCCCAGGGAAGGTATGGTGATCCTTATGCTATCTCGTGCAATCCCTCCTACCCCCTACCCCTTTACCCCCCTCAAGCACATCCCAGATCCTCTATATATCCAACATATGACCTGTCTTGTCATCAATACATTAGAATAATAAAGTAATAAAAATTCAAAACATAAACATTTCCAGCCCAACTTATAAGTCCCATAGTTCAGTCCAATACATCTGCTGGAGAAAAGAAGGAATTGGCATATACTTATGTGTATACTTATATATATAAAATATAAAAAAAAAAAAAAAAAACCCAAGGATCTGTATGACTCCCTTCCCCTCCATCGTCAAGAAGGGGGAGGGGGAGGGAGGTCCCCCACTGGGCAGAAAAGGGAATGATGAGTGAGATGGAACCACCCAATACCCCCCCAAAACAAACAAAAAAAACCCCCACAGGGGGTCTAGTGAAAAAAAACCCACAGGGGGTCTAGTGCAAAAAAAACAAAAACAAAAAAACAGCCCCCTGGTTTCATTCTTCCAGCTTCTCCTCCGAATCTCCCCTCCGTTATATTCACAGTTTCACTTTCCTATTTATGATACTATGTTCTCTCTACTTTCTGGGCACTCTGTGGACCAACTGCAACCAGTCTGGAACCTGAAATGGATCAACACCCAGAAACGAAAAGAGGTCTGATAAGTCTGCTCTGGAACGCAACCAGAAAGATAGAGTGCCCTTTTTTATCAGCACTGAAATTGGGAACCTCCACCGATATGTCCCACCCCAGTCTCGTACCCGCTCTAATAATGGGCGTAGTAGGGCTCTGCGCTGCAATGTAGCTCTTGATAGGTCTGGTAGAATTTTCACCTGGCCCCCCCTTAAAGTCTATTGTTCCTGTCTCCCAGGCTTTCCGCAAAATGGCCTCCCTATGTGCGAAATATAGCAAACGACACACCACGTCCCGGGGCCAATAATGTCCTTGGACTTTGGGCCTAATGCTCTATGAACTCTATCAAGTTCCAAATTTAAAGGCATAGCGTCTTTTAGTATATTTTCAAAAATAGATTTTACCATGTCCTGTAGGTTTTTCTGGTCTAATGCCTCTGGGATTCCTCGCAAGCGCACATTGTTGCGTCTACTCCGATCTTCGAGGTCCTCCAACTGTAGCTGTAGCGCCACTGAAGTCTCTTTTTGAGTGTAACTATCTCTCTCCAGTATGCTCACTCGCTGTTCCAGGCTTTGATATGCACTCTCCCCATCCGTCACGCGCTCCACTAGTACTTGTAGTTCACCCCGGACCAGCTCCAGTTCCTTACGGTGTGCATCCTCCACTTTTCCAATAAGGGTTTCTATGTCTGCCTGTGTGGGGAGAGCCTGTATAAGTGTCTTTAGGTCCTCCATTTTCAACCCCGCTGCTTCCTTCTCCCCAGGTAGGGGGATCATAGGAAGCCAACGTTCTGGGGCTCTGTGGGATAGTCTGTAGCGCTTCCACGCTAGTTCTCATGGACATCTGTCCTTGGGCTGGCTGCATAGGTGTAGTCTCCCTAGGCTGCAGCAGCACGTTTGCCTTCCCTCTCCCACTTCCGGGTTCAAGTCCTGCACCCTGTACCGTGGGGAAGTAGTGGTGGATCTCTGGCTGCATCTCCCCCTCTCTGGGAAGCCGGACCAGCTGGGCTGCTTTGCGTGCGGTTCTCGTCTCCCTCTGTCTCCCCGAGTTCATACTGCTGTAGTCTCACCAAGAGATAGCCTTGAGGTCTCACCAGACTAATCCTGAAACACTGCTAGCATGTCGGTCAGTTAATCAGCCTCATAAGGAGCAGGCTGGGGCCGGGAGCTTGTGTCTCTCACTCCCTCACCTGGCCATGTGCCACAGTGGCTGAATTTGATGGGGCACAGTGGCTGCAATTGATGGCATAGTGACTGTATTTGATGGGGTACAGTGGCTGCAATTGATGGCACAGTGGTTGCATTTGACAGGCACAGTGGCTGCAATTGATGGCACAGTGGCTACATTTGATGGGGCATTTATTTTGATTTTTTTCTACGGAGCCTGCTGAGCATTGCACCCAGTTGTATTTCCCCTGGGTTAGGAATCACAACCATGTTTTACATTGTACATCCCTATACACCATGTGCCCTATAAAAGGTGATGGGCATTATTTATTACATTTGTGTGATATTGTTAATATATTTTATATATATCATCATAATCTCTTGACTGGGGTGTACAACATATGCAAATGTAGAAGACAATTGTTTACATATAGAAGGAAAAGGTTTGCTCAAGCCTGCAGCACACCGCTCAGCGCCAGAAGGATAAGTCAATGTCCAAAAATAAGAGAGCAGAACTAGAGAATGGGGGAGGTAAAAACACTCAGCTTCTACACTAAGTGATCAAAGAGACAGCAGCCGTTTAAAAAATCATAAAATTGCAAAATACTAGTATATATAAACAATTCAAGTAAACATACACTACAAACAGCGCTATTGTTGAGCAAAAACATATATATAAAAATCATGCGGCCAACTACGCACAAAAGTGATTAAACAGAGAGGTACAGAGTCTGTGAGGTGATCAGGAAAATGTCCATAAGTGATAATACAGCTGAAGGTGCACACTGCAATTCAGCTGTATTATCACTTATGGACATTTTCCTGATCACCTCACAGACTCTGTACCTCTCTGTTTAATCACTTTTGTGCGTAGTTGGCCGCATGATTTTTATATATATGTTTTTGCTCAACAATAGCGCTGTTTGTAGTGTATGTTTACTTGAATTGTTTATATATACTATTATTTTGCAATTGTTTACATATGTTTATTCATAGATCTCTTTCCTTAAGTATTATGTTGGCAATTTTATTAAAAAAAAACTGAAGCAAATGACTCTTGCTTTATTTTCTTCCTGCATATCAAATTTATATATGGTAAAGGTGGCCAACAGTTGGGTTTCTACATTCCTCAATCACATATGTGGGTACAGATCTCATTAGTAGAAATTGAAAAATCTGGAGTCAGATATATTGTGTAAATATTGTTTAATTACATATATATATCTAAATATCTAAATATATATATATATATATATATATATATATATATATATATATATATATATATATAAAATTTATTATAAATAAACCATGGGATCCGCACTATGTACCAATATTTTATGACTTTGACTTTCTTTACTTTGCTGCTATGGACTTTAGCCCCAGATCTTTTGTAGACGCCCCTGGTGGCGGGGCAGGTAAGTATTAGGTTGGGTTCACACTATCTTCTCATGTGGCTCACAGCAGGGGTCTGGTGTGTTCCCATTAACAGCTTCAGGTCCAATTTCAGCACACATTTTTTGCTGAATTCGGACCTGAAACGGACCAAAAGATGCAAATTCAAAATGGAGCCGCAGAGGAGATATGTGAACCCGCTCCATAAAGAGCCAATTAAAATCTCCTGCTATTGCGAATTGGATGCGGTAAAACCGCATCCAATTTGCAATAGTGTGAACCCAGCCTTAATTGCTTTCTTTATAAGCTGGGTTTGTTTTTTTAAATGTACTTATATAATTGACCTAAATTTCTTCTTTTCTTCCCTGTGCCTGAACCACAGACACAAAAATCAACAATAATAATGTGGAACTCAGGTCAAAACATATTCTTTTAGCTTTAGGAAGATTTGGAAAAGACTTCAATTAGGTGTATTTTGCTATCCGTGTGCCCATTAAGGATATTTTCAGTCACTCAACTCTGGATCAACTGTCAGGAAGACATGAAGTGAGGGTAAATTGTCTGGTCAGTTGCAATAAAAATCTGAAAGGGATTCTAACCCTTCTAACTGTAATCAAACCCATTATACTCATAAAGATACAAGCAATTTATCTTCACTGTATGTCACTGATTTATTTTTCTCTTACATCTCTTTAATTTCAAAAGCCAATACAAATCCTAGTGCACAGGGGGAATTTACCATTGAGAGAAGACTTCTCATTGCACATTGATTTTGCATAGTGGATGAAGTAAAACTTGACTTTAATTTCTTGCGACCTACAATAGAAATTGTATGTTATCTTTTATGTTACAAGGAGTGTATATACATTATTTGTAATTAATATATCTGTGAACATGTGTTTTTATTTATGCTTGTTTGCTTTCAAGAGAGCGACATTTGTTAAAGGAAATCTAAGGTCACAGTATACACTTTTATTTTATAACATCAACATTGTAAAGGTAAAACAAACAATAGTTATTGACAATAAAAGCTTACTTTAAAAATTATCTTTAAAGAGGATTTCCGGAACTTAGCTGTCCAGGAATCCAGCGGTGTCCTCACCCTAGCCAAATCTTGAATCGGCTCTTGGCATCTTGGCTAAGAGAAACCGACAGTGAAGCCTTGCAGATTCACAGACGGTTTCCTACTGCTCATGTTCAATTCCTACTGCGCTTTGTGAATGGACCGGCTTCAGGGGGAAGGAGGGGGGCCAAACACGGAGAAGTGAGCAGAAAATGGGAGCGGGTACCTGTCAAAACAAGGTACATGTTTCCCCCCAAAAGGTGCCAGGTGTGGCAGGAGTGGGGGCAGACAAGCAGAGCTTTCCCTTTTGGGTGGAGCTCTGCTTTAATATTGGGAGTGCTGCCTTTCTGCTGACCATCTCTTTCCACAACTTCTGCACTTCCCTGCATGCTTTGCAGCCTCTCCTCTGCTATTTCCTTTCAATTTCAATTTCTAAGGACTATGTATTGCATGGTACCTTGCTGCCTGCAAGCAGTTATACCTGTACTGACTTCGCCTCCTGAAACTCCTCCTCTCAACACCTCTGATGCAGACTCTGTGGAATCTGTGCCTACCAACATGGCGCACTGAATAGGGGTCACAGAATTCAAGGAAGCAAAAGTGTGGGGATCTTCACAATTTAAAGTAAGCTTACAAACTTTATGATTATGCCAAGGAATAAAAGAACATTTTGACCGTAGGTACACTTTAAGATAAGATATAAAAAAGGAATAAGATAAGAAAGAAACTAGGGTCAGTGTTGTTGGAAGAAAAACATGTAATATAAAGTTGTTAATAAACTGACAATACTGTATGCATTATACCTATCTATGCAGCAGGTGGCGCTGTGGTATTATAGTGTATAGTTCTTATATTCTATGATATAACAGGATGTATTGTCTATATATGCTCAATGCACTCGTTTGTGTTCTCTACCTGTTCATGTTTCTAATGCCGTAAGGCATGTTCTTTAATCCTGCATAAAAGTAAAGCCATTTGCTGTGTCCAAGAAGCTCCCAGTGCATAATTATTCAATAACCTGCTAATAGGTCCCAGACACCCAGCAAACCCAGCAACACCCAGAGGCACTGGAAAGAATACTTGGTGAGTACAGCAAGTCATTAAATACTGTATACAAGCTACTGAAACATGGCAAGTGGTTCAAATGTGAAGTTTGCAATTGCGAAACTGAACAATGCCAATTATCAGGTGTGGAAGTTTAAATTAGAAATGTTTCTCACCAAGGATGACTTGTGGCAAGTGCTGAATACAGAAAGACCCACAGACAGAGAGACGGAGGACTGGGATAGGAAGGACAGACAGACAAAAGCAATTATAATCTTACTAGTGGAAGATGATCAGCTTATCCACATAAGAACAGAGAAAACAGCCAAAGGTATGTGGACTTCATTACAGAAACTGCATGAGTGTTCAAGTCTAAACAGCAAGTTATTTCTGCAAAGGAAGCTATATAGGATGAAACTAGAAGAAGGCCAGCAAATGTGTGATTACATGAAAGCTATGTCAGAGATCATAGAGCAGCTGCGTACCATCGGAGAGGACATCAAAGATAACCGTATTGTTGCCCTTCTCCTCTGCAGCCTTGCAGAGATATATACTTCTTTCATTAACGCTTTAGAAACCAGAGCCGAGCAGGAGCTGATACTGGATTATGTCAAAGGGAAATTAATCAATGAATATGACAGAAGGAAAGAAAATATGCACTATGATGACAAATCTCTTAAGATGTACAAAGGCACAAATCACAACAAAGAAAGCAGAGCCTGTTTTCGCTGTAAGAAGACTGGTCACTTAAAAAAAGGACTGTTCTATCTGGAAAGCCGATCAGCGAAAGCTAAAGCTATCCACAAAAGAAAGAGTCAAACCGATCACAAAGAAAACTGCAGACACATCATGGAGTGGCATCTTTAAAGTAACACAAAATGGCAAGCCACGCGGCTAGTGCATAGACTCAGGAGCAACAAGCCACATGTCTAGTGATGAGACCTTCTTCAAAAACATTCATTACAGTGCAAAAGGCAAAATTTTCTTAGCAAATGGGAAAAGTACCACTGCCAAAGTTAAAGGCCAGGGCTTCCTGAACTGCATTACACTACAAGGCAACAACAGTATCCTTGTAAAGATAATGCTGTATGTTCCAGAACTAGAAGGCAGCCTTTTATCAGTGAAAAGTCTTGCAAACAACGGTCTCACAGTTAAGTTCCAGGGTGATGAATGCACAATTCACAATAATAAGCAATTCCTCCCAAAAGGAAAACTGGATGATCATCTATACAGGCTCATAACCACAGACCAGCAAGCCAATATAGTCTCTAATGACCTACACAGCAAATGTATTCACTTATGGCACAGGCGGCTGGGGCACAGAAGTCCAGAAGCTATACAGGACATTATAAAGAGAGGCTTATAAGATTTAACAATAGCACCTTGCAAAGTGCTCATGAAATGCAAATGCTGTATTGAAGCAAAAGCCACACATACTCCCCTTCCACAGGCATCTCAAAGAAAAACCACCCACCCCCTGTAGCTCATACACAGTGACGTATGCGGTCCAATGAAGACTCCCACGTCAGGCGGGAACAGATATCTACTGACTTTCATTGATGATTATTCCAGGTACACAACTACTTTTCTGATGAAACATAAGAATGAAACATCAGAGAAACTTCAAGAGTTCGTTGCCATGTCTAGCAACAAATTCCAATGGAAATCAGGAATTATATGCACCGACAATGGGGGAGAATACATAAGCAAAGAAGTGGTCTCATACCTGAAGAGACAAGGAATAGTACACCAGACAACCACACCATATACTCCTGAAAAAAATGATGTAGCAGAAAGGAAAAATCACACTCCTATACAAATAGCAAGATGCAAGTTGTCGGATGCCAACCTACCTCACAAGTACTGGGGAGAAGCAGTTATGACTGCAACCTACCTACAGAACAGACTACCCTCAAGAGCCATTAAAAGTACTCCATTCAAAATGTGGCATAGATTAAAGCCTAGCATAGGGCACATCAGAGTAAAGCATATGCCTATATTCCAAGTGAAATGCGATCCAAGTGAGCAAACTACGGGTTACAGAATCCTACACCCAAAGACTGACAAAGCGACAATAAGCCATAGTGTTTATTTTGATGAGAGCCCATCATCAGAAACACAGATCCCTGAAAGTTGTGAAGTGAATATGCAAAGCAAACCAGAAGAAAAGGTTGACCAAAATGAACCTGTGCAGGAGTCAGAACAAGAGGTGGAACTCACATTGCCTAAATCAAGTTCCCCACCAGATCCTGCTGAACTGCCTGAATTAAGAAGATCCACTCGGACTAAAAAGGGAATACCACCCCGCAAGCTGTCATACACTGTCAAAACACACAGCATACTTGAACCAACATCCTGGGAAGACATAGAAAAACTGCTAAAACGTGAAGCCAATAAATAGAGAGAGGCAGCAGAAGAAGAATTAAAGTCACTTCAAGAAAAAAAAAACCTGGACACTCACAGAGCTCCCTCCTAACCGCAAAACTATAGAAAGTAAGTTGACTTTCAAAGTAATGTCAGATGCAGAAGGAAATATCCACAAATACAAAGCCAGACTAGTTGCCAAGGGTTACTCCCAGAAATTCGGTGAATATTACAATGAAACATTCGCTCCCATTGTAAAACACTCTACCATCAGAGTGCTTCTTAGTTTTGCAGCCGGGAAGGGCATGCAAGTGAAACACCTAGACGTTAAAACTGCTTTCCTATATGGAGACATTACGGAAGATCTCTACATGTGGCAACCACTAGGGTTTTAGCAAAGAGACAACCTTGTGTGTAAACTTCAGAAGAGCATCTACGGTCTTAAGTAATCTGCAAGGATGTGGAATGAGAAAGTGAATTAAGTTCTAACTAGAGAGGGATTCTTAAGAAGTAAAGCAGACCCCTGTCTCTACTCCAGGAATCAAGGAGACAGATGGATATACATCCTTACCTATGTTGATATTATTATAACTTGTTTTGAACAAGAAGGGGATTACAATCATATAGTTCACAAGCTGAAAGAAAATTTTGAAATCAAAGAACTTGGGGAACATTAGCTACTGGTTGTGAATCCAAATGGAGAGAAAAGATGGAAGTTATCTTCTCAACCTCAGAAAACATGCAAGATGCAAAGATACAAGTGAAAACTCCTTATGAACCAGGCTATCAAATAAGCAATGAAGCAGAAAACTTGCTACCCAACAATAACATGTTGCCACTGTGACAAAACCAGACATAGCCACAGCAGTGGGCATACTATGCAGGAAAGTTTCAGCTCCCTGTCAATATGACTGCAATGCAGTAAAAAGAGTGATGCAGTACCTCAAAGGAACAATTCAGATGAAGTTACGGTTACCAGCAACATCAGATCCAAAACTGGTCAGATATGTGGATGCTGATTGGGCTAGGGACTGCACAGACTGCAAATCCACAAGTGAATTCATCTTCCAGTATGGGGAATGAACCATAAGTTGGTCTAGTCAAAAGCAAGCAACTGTCGCTCTATCTTCAACTGAAGCAGAGTACATTGCAGCAGCACACACATGTCAAGAATCTGTCAACTCTTTGTGGACATTGGGACATGTCAAAAACAATTCCCATTTGTGAAGACATCCCATTCCAACCATGACACTACCTGCCTGGAGTTTGCATGTTCTCCCTGTGCCTGCGTGGGTTTCCTCCGGGTACTCCGGTTTTCTCCCACACTCCAAAGACATGCTGGTAGGTTAATTGGCTTCTGTACAGAATTGGCCATAGTATAAGAATGTGAGTTTTGGACCTTGGATTGTGGGCTCCTTGAGGGTAGGGAGCAATGTATGTGTGGAGTGCTGCATAAATTGACAGCGCTATATGGGTACATTAAATAAATAATGATACAATAGATGAGCATCTTAATGAGACACAATGTACAGGGGTAGGGACAACTGTAGACACTCACTCAGGCTGAACTGGATGGACTGGTGTCTTTATTCAACCTTACTAACTATGTAACTATGTAAGACAACCAGGGATGTATAAAGCTTACGCAATCAGAAAAGGTCAATCCTAGGACCAAACACATCGGTGTCAAGTATCACTGACGGACAATCAAGAGCAAGGTGTTATTGACATTCAATATTGCCTGTCAGAGTAGATGACTGGCAATGCACTCACCAAGCCTTTGTTGAAGGAAAGTCATAGTTATTTCCAGAAGAAGCTGAATATAATTTAACAAAGCACATGCTGTTGAGAAGGGGTGTTGGAAGAACAACATGTAATGTAAAGTTGTTAATAAACTAACAATACTGTATGCATTATACCTATCTATGCAGCAGGTGGTGCTGTGGTATTATAGTGTATAGTTCTTATATTCTATAACAGGATGTATTGTCTATCTATGCTCAATGCACTTGTTTGGGTTCTCTTCCTGTTCATGTTTGTAATGCTGTAAGACATGTTCTTTAATCCTTCATAAAAGTAAAGCCATTTGCTGTATCCAAGAAGCTTCCAACACATAATTATTCAATAACCTGCTAATAATTATGTGGCTTCCCCCGCTTTGCTGCTCCAAATCCAAAAATCCAGGCAGGTCTTTTATCCATAGCAAAACAACTCTGTAAGGGTAAAAGCTGAGTAGAATTTCCAAAATGTCTCATGGGTCTTCCTTAGTGAACTGCTTATAAGTGGCACTTTTCAATACACTGAAAACATTTATAATACCTCATCATCATGAGCTGAAATATGTGACAAAGTTGAACAAGTCAGCGGAGAGCGTGAGCATGGCAATAAATCGCATGTGGAGATCTGAAACAGAAAACAGAAAGCGAGTGAATAACCTGCCGCCTTCTAATGTACTTTATCACTCAGAAATAACAAAATGTTGTGCTTTTTATTCCCTGATGAGCAAATACCCACTATATCTTTTACCTCTTGCTGTATCTCAGCAAAATCAAATTACTTACACACAGGGGAAACTGCTACCTCAGATGTATTTTTGTTGTGCCACAGAATACCTCATTGTCACTATCAACAGTAAACATATTCCGCCTTTAAATGTTTGGATTTTGGGTCTTTCAGATTTACTGGCAGAAAAAAGGCCTAATTTCTGCATAGGTAATACACATGCACATGCTGCTGATCATAAGTAACATATTCTAACAGACAATAAAGGTTCCAGACAAAGCAGTCCTGCTGGGTCCATTTTGTTGTTGTCCCTGAGCACGTTATGTGCTATTTTTGGAACAGTATAGTGGGTACTACCAGTTAATCTACTCTATGTCTGTACATTTAGAACTAAACTACCAGCAGTTTTTCTACTCTTTCAGCCATCTGTTTTAGGTGTACTGACACAGAGCAGGCAAACTGCTTTTAGCCTCCCCTCTAATACACTTGATATATTTAGCTAATTATTTAATTGGAGCAGAAGGGGAAGAACAAGAAATTTCCCTGAGGTGGTCAGAAAGTATAAGTTTGGCTGTGAATATCGGTTAGTGTATTATTACTGTTAGGGGGCAGACTTGGTCACCAGCTTACGGTGGACTAAAATCGACTGTGAAAAAGGGGCTTTCCAAACACAGAAAAAGTCTTGCTCTCTCATTGAAGGTGACAAATAAGTTAATTAGAAAGGTATAAGAAGCTGCTCAACCAAACCGATCCATGTTAAGTGCAAATGATGGCCTCAGCCAGCACTGCTCTACTGACCACACAACTTGACACGTTTTGTCCTGCCCACCAGGGCCTAGTCATAGACCTCGATGACTAAGCCCAGGTGGGCGAGATGAAACACGTCAGGGGCGTGGTCAGTTAGGCAGCACTGGCTGAGGCTGTCATTTACACCTAACATGGATTGGGTTGGTCTTATACCTTTTCTACTGACACTCTGGATGTGTGAAACCGCTATTCTGGGTGCCATGTTTTTTGCTGTTTAAACCAGTCACTGTTCCACATGATATCACATCCTCTTTCACATGTTATAATGAGGCTTGGAACTCTTCTCCGGGCGCCATTTTGGCAGAACCAGGAAATAATTCTCTTCTGCATATGAAAACGAGGCTTGGAATGCAAGCCCGGTCGCCATTTTGGAGGAACCAGGAAGTAATCTCCATAATTTGCACTTTCAATCAGACGGAGCTGCCACTTGTTATGGGGGTAACCAGTATCTATAAATACAGTACAGTGGCCCAGCACCCCAGATGATGACTTCTAAGTTGAAACGCCTCGGGAGGATATGCTGAGACCACTGTCTTCTTTGATACAAGCGCTTGATTTTACTGCTAAACACATGAGTGTATTTTCCTTTGCTTTTCATGTATTAAAAGGTCCGTATGGAGTTACGCTATATGCCTTCCTCTTTCTTTTAATGGTGGGGCTGACTGCCTATATCTACTGAGCCCATCCATACCTTACACCTGTTCAGAGGTCCATCTGGAGGTCATATCTGGATAGAGAATCTGATCCCCTTGGTGTATTATACCACAAAGCTTGATTGACTCACTAGGTGTACACCTATTTGAGTTCAATCCCTCTGGTAAGCAGCTTCTGGTGTCTTTGGTGGTGGATCTACTATCAACTGTTATTACATCATACATATTTAGAAAATTCATAGAATTTTTTTTCATCCAGAGTATGGATGGTCACCCTACGCAGTTTCAACACTGTGGGTTCACACAGCAGCCAGCGCTCAGCTTTCTACAGAGCGTCCATCAAGGACTGTAGAAGTCTATTTCTATCCTTTTTTATGCGGGAAGCCTCCGCGATACAGGCCCCACGGAAGACCACCTTGTGTGCCTCCCACAGCGTGGAAACATCTGAAACTGACCCCAGGTTAAATTGAAAAAACTTCTTTAGGTCCGTAACCAATTTTGTGCGTGAGATCTCGGATTGTAGAATATGGTCGTTAAGGCGCCAGTGACATGTCCTGGTGGGGGTCTGGGATAGCATAGCAGCCAGTACAATAGGGACATGGTCTGACCATGTAATGGGGAGTATGTCGGAATCTACAATGTAAGATATGATATGAGCAGAAATAAGAAAGTGATCTAGGCGGGAGTACATTTTGTGGGCCATGGAGAAGAAAGTATATTGTTTAGTCATGGGGTGTTTAATCCTCCAGGAGTCAAAAAGTTGGTGTGACCTAATGCATTTGCAAAAAGAGTCAGCCTGGGAAATGACCCTCCGTGAGGGAACGTCTCTAGTTATGGCTTGTCTATCTCTAGAGGGGGACATGATCAGGTTGAAATCTCCCCCTACAATCATAAAGGGTTGAGAGCGATATTGAGGAGAGTCAAAAACCTTATTGAGAAAATCAACCTGTCCAGCATTAGGAGCATATAAATTAACTAGGGTAAAAGAAGAGGTCATGTAGCCACACTGCAGGATAAGATACTTCCCATGGGGGTCCGCATGTACTTTTTGGACCCTAATAGGGCAGGATTTTTTAACCACTTGCTTACCGGGCACTTAAACCCCCCTCCTATCCAGACCAATTTTCAGCTTTCAGCGCTGACGCACTTTGAATGACAATTGCGCGGTCATACAACACTGTACCCAAATGAAATTTTTATCATTTTTTCCCCACAAATAGAGCTTTCTTTTGGTGGTATTTGATCACCTCTGCGATTTTTATTTTTTGTTAAAAAAATTTAAAAAGACCGAATTTTTAAAAAAAAAAAAATTTTTTTTTTTATATTTTGTTATAAAATTTTTTAAAAGGGTAATTTTTCTCCTTCATTGATGTACGCTGATGAGGCAGCACCAATGGGCACTGATAGGTGGCAGTGATGGGCACTGATGGGTGGCAGTGATGGGCACTGATTGGTGGCAATAATGGGCACTGATCTTGTACACTGCTAGGTGGCACTGATTGGCATCACTGGTGGGCATTGTTAGGTGGCAATGGTGGGCATTGATAGGTGGCACCTGTAGGCATTGATAGGTGGCACTTATGGGCATTGATACGTGGCACTGGTGGGCACTGTGGGCACTGTGATGTTTTAATGTCTGGGTGCACTGGCAGGGGGTACTGGTGGCATAATTATAAGGCATAATTGAGGCATTATTGCCTCCTCCTCTTCGGGACCGATGTCCCTTGCAGCTGAGCCGGTGATCGGCTTTTTTCTCTCCTCGCACTGTCAGCGCGAGGAGAAAAAAAAAAACGATCACAGAGCTTTTGTTTTGATCATGTGATCAGCTGTCATTGGCTGACAGCTGATCACATGGTAAGGGGCCGGGACCGGCCCCTTACACAGATCGGTGATCACCCGAGTCTCAGTGACTCGGTGATCACAGCGCGCCCTGCAGGGCGCGCGCAGGGCACGTGCACAGGGGAGGCCGTCATATGACGACCTCCCGGGAATGCAGGTCCGCGCTGTAGCCGTCATTCGGCTATAGCGCGGATAGCAAGCGGTTAATTAAAATTGCCACCCCAGCTTTTCCTGTGGAATCTGAGGCTAAAAAGGAGGTGGGAAAAAATCTGGAAACAAATTTCAATGTACCTCCCGCTCGAAAGTGGGTCTCCTGGAGCATGACCACATCCGCCCCCGAGGATCTGAACTCCTTCAGAGCCATCCAATGCTTCCGGATGGAGTCCAGACCATTTACATTATATGACATGATTCTCAACGCCATGAGTACAAATTGTCAATGGTAGCTAACATTGGTATGTAGACCCTGTAAAGAAACAAAACATAAAAAGCATGATAACTAATAAATGAGCAATAAGGAGCATAATAAAGGAAACTAACCCAATGATATCTGTGAAGGAACATATATATCTCTCGGACAAAAACCCTTAACAGTAGGGATAGAACAAAGCCTTGCGACCTCAACCTACAAAGCTGGCACATAGGCATGGACATGTTGAAAAAAAAAGAAAACAAAAATAAAAATATAAATGAAAACAAAGATAGGAGCAAAAAAATATCTGGGTGAAAAAAAAAGAAAAACAAAGTTTGGAGACCTCAGATCCATTGGTTTCTCAGGAGGTCTTGCATCATGACAGAGACCGTGTAGGGGCACAAAGGGGTCTCCAGCAAGGAGGGTCCAGGAGAAAGGGAGAGGGGACCACCCACTCCCCTTAAGAACTTGGCAGTCACGGTAACAATCTGGCAAAGTTAGCGCTTCAAAAACCAGTCATCAACAAGCAAGTGAACAATAACAGTAACTTTACCTATAATACCCCATGGGCATGGAAAAGATGAGCCCCTGAAACAAATTGTCAGGAAAGCTCAAAATACCTAAAGTCCAGCACTTAGCATTGTGGACCCTGTAAATTTCAGGAGTAGAAAAGACATAAATGAGCCAAAAGATCCAGCCAGGAGGATCAAGGAGGTTGTTTGGAGAAACGTGTGTTGAGGAGTGGAGGCTTGCTTCCTTGATTGACCCCTTACAGGGGTCCAAGCGCGGCTGGGAGTAATAGGAAACGGTGGGTCTGTCCAGGAGGCGGCAACAAATCTTCTTCAGGCAATGGGGGGAGATTTAAACTTTTCACAAAGGCATCACCTTCCTGAAGATCCCGTAGATTGTGTTGAACCCCATCTCTGGACACGATGAGACGAAAGAGGAATCCCCAGTAGTACTGGACCCGGTTATGCTGCAGATGTCCTGTTATTGGTCGCAGATTTCTCTGTTTCGCTAATGTGATGGGGGAGAGATCACTGATTATCTGCAGTTTAGCCCCCTGGTACGTGATCTGGGATTTGTTGCATGTGGCCAGTGTCAGGGCTTCCTTGCTATCATAAAAGTGGAATCTCACAATTACATCTCTGGGCCTAGCTTCAGCTGGGGGTTTCGGACCCACAGAAGGATGAGCCCTGTCTAGGCGCCAATCCACATCCACCACTGAGGGAGCCAAAGTGTTAAAGAGCCCCAGAAGATAGGGGCGTAAGGCCAAGTCACCCACCTTTTCAGGGATAGTCGTAGATTTTGTCTTCTTTCCCTGTTCTCTAAGTCCTCCTGCTGTAACTGTAGCTGGGAGACTGAGTGTTTAAGGCTGGAGTTCTCATCCTCTATGGCCTGCACATAATTCACCATTTCGTCAAATCTATGTTCCAGCATGTCCGTACGTTCCCCAATTTGAGTGATTTTCCCACTCAGTTCTGCAGACATTTTGTTTACAGCAGCCGAGATATATTGGGTAATTTGCTGGAACAGAAGCTGCAGTTTTGCGTTCAATTTGGCATCCAGGACATCTGGGGTTTAAACTTCTGGTGTAGAATAGGGTAGAAGGCCTGGGGTCTGTGTTGCAGTCTGTATTGCAGAAGGAGGGGGATTCCCTGCGTCCTCCATCCCTGCGAACAGATCGGCGGGGGAACTCGAGGCCGAGGATTGTAGCCTAGTGGCATAATGATCCACGTCGGAACCCTGGCGCGGGTAGAGGATTACAGCAGTTGTGCTGCTGGCCAATCTTTCGCATGGGGTGCCCGAGGAGAAGAGCATAGGATCAGGCTTACCCCCGATGCTTTTGGATGCTAAATGCGCTGCACAGAGGTAACGGAGAGCGGACGGAGCCTGGAGCTCTCTCAGAAGACGTCCGCCATGATCGAGAGCCGTGCATGCGCCCCTCATCATACATATTTGAAGTTAAAGACTGTCACTATATCATATCCACATGTGGTTGAGGATTATCATCACACATGATTGAAGTTTGTCACTGACTTTTTTTGGACATCACACGTCCAAGTTCCTCTATTTATAGACATTACATGTCATAATATAGGACTGCTTGGAGTATTTTTGAGCACATCATTTATTATTCACGTTTTTTGGACTCATATTATTTGTTATGGTTTATATGATCGCAAAAGCGCTGCACATTTCACCAAATTTGTCATTTTTGCAACTTTATCCACTGCTGTGCTGGCTGCTTAAGTTTTTTCAATTTTTGTTTGATTTCTTTTATAGACAGCGCGATACATATGTGTTTATAATTTACAGTACTTGCAGTTAGCAGACAGATAACATGGTTCTATGACAGTCAAGGTAAAAGGCAGGCTGAGTTCAGGGAATAGTCCAATATCCGATCCAGGTCATACACAGGGAAATCCAGATTAGCAAAGCAGGGCAGACAAATGGAAGGCTTGAACAGGAACAATACAGGTATACTGTCTCTATCGCAAGCAAGGGATAGAGTGTTCGGTTTGCCTATAACAGGTGAATGATCATGTCAATCACCTTGCAGGTGAACACAGACAGGGAGAATGCAACAGCCAACACCCGGATGCTGGAATTAGGAGCAGGAGCACAAAAGTGACAGCTCCTTCATCTACCCAATACTCGACAGGGGCCCCTCTTTTTACTAAGTATATAAGTTCTGTTTCAGATGCTGATATATGCAATTCATACCTCCTAGACCCAGTATGTTCAGACAGTATGGCTGCTTGCCTAATTGGCAGGATTCACAGGCAGCTTCACTCTTCCATAAGAATCAGATGTTGTAATCAACTTTTTTTTTCAAATAAGTGTTTTATATCAAATAAGTGCAGCACAAAGGATGTTTTCCCGTCTTCTGAAGTGTAAGAACACAATAACTTGCCTAAGCCCTGTCTGTGTGGGGGAAAATAAAACAAAAACAGTGCAGCAAGGAAAAGTAGGGAG
Organism: Lithobates clamitans; assembly: GCA_037952925.1. NCBI lineage: Eukaryota > Metazoa > Chordata > Amphibia > Anura > Ranidae > Lithobates > Lithobates clamitans. The sequence continues at coordinate 1,705,264 of JBBGZY010000008.1, read as the reverse complement.
TGTCTAGCTAGGGACTGTACTAACTAGAGACAAAACAGGAGGGGAGACCATACCAAAGGCTGTGGTATCACAATATGATAAGGCACTTCTATAGAGGCTTGGAGGAGTATGGGTAAACACAACGGATAAAAGCAAAAAACATAAAAACCTGACCGTAATTTTAACTCTTCCTCACAGTCTACAATCTCCAAAGTAAAATCCCCATTCCAAAAGTGAAAAGAATGCTGGAGTTAGGCTTGTATGGCTGAGCTAAAGAGGTAAGTGTGGCAAGCAAGACTGTTATCTCCAGGCCAGTGTGTAGAATAGGATTTGGGACTATCAATTGCATTGATAGAAGTTATAGCCATTTTCTCTTGCTGCTCCCCAGAGGCCCTGGACTGAAAAGAATTCCCAATCTTGGATCATGGTAGCAATGGCAATAAAAGTGTACCCTTAATTCATTAGGCCAACAAAAACGGTCAAAGTATCCCTGCCACAGTATGACATCATCTCATTGCACTCACAATGCTATTATCATTTTAAATCAGCAACCTCCACACATGATCCTGCATGTATTGGGAGGGGGGATACATTGATCCTCAACTTACCCTGGGATTCTTGGAAAACTTTCAAAATGTTAAAGATGATATGTGGAAGATCTTATGAAAGATGAATGAATGATATGTACCCCAAAGAGGTCCTATTATTTTAAATCCCCATGAACATTATTGCTGGAAGTATAGAGATCCCATTAACGGTTTTTATTTTCACAGAACAAGTATACTTCTTGGGACGCTGCATTTTGTTCACGTGATATATATAGAGTTCTTTAACATAGTAAATAGGAGATTCAATATAAAATATAAGTAACATAGACAGATAAATGAAAGATGATATCTGCTTGCAGCCTACTCTGCGCAGTGTGTTCTATAAGCCGAACTATGTGAAAATCTATGTACAGTATGAGCTAAAACAATTCTTCCTTTGTCCATATCAATAAGAAAGCATCTATTTTTATATTCCTGGCACCAGTTGCTCCTGGACTTTCAGCGTGACTCCTCCAGTGCAGATGTGGGAATCATAACATCCGACTCACACATCATTTCCAGGGAGGGAAATTCATGCTGCCTACACAAAACTAAGCAAAACAAAAAAAACTCCAAAAAACAGAACTGTATTAACACATTTCCAGGGGAAAAAATAACTGATATTTTTACATTTTGGTTTGGAACATATGAGCATTTACGTTAGATACTTAAAGAACAGGGATGAACAATTTGCCTACGTGTTATTAAAGTATCTGGGAACTATTAGGAGTGGATCTTCAGATTTAAAGAATATTAAAAAAAGCATGAACTTTCCTATCCTCTTCAGCAAGCCTATGTTAACTACAGTAAAACCTATATGCAGATTTCACTTGAACTGATACTTATGGCCTGCCCTAAACTATGGCTTTTTTTATATTCCTCACAATCCCCCTGTTAGCATCACTTGGAAAGTTAAAGTGGTTGTTTGCCCTGACCAAACAAAAAAAAAAAAAAAGACCTGTAAGGCAAAGGCATAATGCGCTAGTATGCACCGCATACTAGCGCATTATGAAATACTTACCTCAGAATGAAGCTCCCGCACCGCCTCCTAGTCACCCCTGAGGGAGCTGACATGTTGCCTCAGCGTTTCTTCTGGGTTTGCGGCACCGGCGCTGTGAACGCCCGGAGCCGCGATGGCGTCACTACCGCGCGTGCATGGGAGTCCTCCGTTCCGGCAAGGAGCTCTGATTTTCTGGCAGCATCTGCCGGATCTTCAGAGTGCATGTGCCGCTGATGCAGGGGCGGATCCAGGGGGGGGGCAATGGGGCAATTGCCCCCTCCGAGAAATGCGGGTGAGTGAGCCGGCGGGCGGCTCCGTAAGTGAGAGAGCCGCCGGGCGGCTCCGCAGAGAGAGACAGCGGCAGTGGCATTGTTAGGTGGGTGCGGGGGGGTGCAATCCGCACCCGGGTGACACCCACCAGAGAGGTGACACCCGTAGGTAGCGGCACGCACCGCTAACACTGCCCGCTGACCTGATCTTCTCCTCAGGTCTTGCGCTGTGTCCCTCAGCGCAGCGGACTGCAGCCGCCTCCCCCTCCTCTCTGTTTACATCCACACAGGAGGAGGAGGAGCCCGAGGGACACACACGGCTGTGTGTATCGTCCACGCTGTTCTGAGGTCTGTAAAATTTATGTATATGTGGGTTGACATGGCAGGGGGGGATTCTATACTAATGGGGGGGCTCTGCACTGAGGGGGGATTCTATGCTAATGGGGGCTCTGCACTGAGGGGGATTCTATACCAATGGGGGGACTCTGCACTGAGGGGGGATTCTATGCTAATGGGGGCTCTGCACTGAGGGGGGATTCTATACCAATGGGGGCTCTGCACTGAGGGGGGATTCTATACTAATGGGGGGTCTGCACTTAGGGGGGATTCTCTACTAATGGGGGCTCTGCACTGAGGGGGGATTCTATACTAATGGGGGCTCTGCACTGAGGGGGGATTCTATACTAATGGGGGCTCTGCACTGAGGGGAGATTCTATACTAATGGGGGCTTTGCACTGAGGGGGGATTCTATACTAATGGGGGCTCTGCACTGAGGGGGGATTCTATACCAATGGGGGGCTCTGCACTGAGGGGGATTCTATACTAATGGGGGTTCTGCACTGAAGGGGATTCTATATTAATGGGGGGCTCTGCACTGAGGGGGATTCTATACTAATGGGGGTTCTGCACTGAGGGGAATTCTATACTAATGGGGCTCTGCACTGAGGGGGGATTCTATACTAATGGGGGGCTCTGCACTGAGGGGGATTCTATACCAATGGGGGGCACTGCACTGGGGGGGATCCTATATTAATGGGGGTTCAGCACTGAGGGGGATTCTATACTAATGGGGGCTCTGCACTGAGGGGGGATTCTATACTAATGGGGGGCTCTGAACTGAGGGGGGATTCTATATTAATGGGGGTTCTGCACTGAGGGGGGATTCTATATTAATGGGGGTTCTGCACTGAGGGGGGGTTCTATACTAATGGGGGCTCTGCACTGAGGGGGGATTCTATATTAATGGGGGCTCTGCACTGAGGGGGGATTCTATATTAATGGGGGTTCTGCACTGAGGGGGGTTCTATACTAATGGGGGCTCTGCACTGAGGGGGGATTCTATACTAATGGGGGGCTCTGCACTGAGGGGGATTCTATGCTAATGGGGGCTCTGCACTGAGGGGGGATTCTTTACTAATGGGGGGCTCTGCACTGAGGGGGGATTCTATACTAATGGGAGGCTCTGTACTGAGGGGGGATTCTATACTAATGGGGGCTCTGCACTGAGGGGGGATTCTATACTAATGGGGGCTCTGCACTGAGGGGGGATTCTATACTAATGGGGATTACAACATCTCTCTGCTGCCTGTCTCTGGGACACAAGAGACCACCTTAGCAGGTGGCAAGTGACAATCTTCATCTGGTGACAGGCGACGTGGTAAGAGACAATCCGCAACATGTGGCAGGCGACGTGGCAAGTGACAATCTGCATCTGGTGACAGGTGACATGGCAAGTGACACACTCGGGGCTCCCACTGATTCTGCATTATGGTGAGTTAAACTATTTAATTTTTTATAGCAATGTAATAATAGTAATAATGCGCTTCAATCATCCTGACACCATAACAACCATGGTGCAGTGATGATTGAAGCGCCAACACCAGCCATTTCCCCGATAGATGTACCCCAAAAAAATATATTTTCTGGCAGTGCCCCTCCCGAGACTAGACTCTGGATCCGCCCCTGCGCTGATGTCAGCGGCTGCATGCAAGATGAATATTTCCTAAACCGTACAGGTTTAGGAGATATTCATTTTACCTACAGGTAAGCCTTATTATAGGTTTACCTGTAGGTAAAAATGTGCAAGAGGAGAATACAACCACTTTAACTTCTATTGACATGTCTGGGACCAACTCCTGAGACTGGAGATACTCTGCAGACAGCCCGGATTATCTCTATGACAGACAACTGCACAGGCAAGCCCAATTAGGACAAAGAAACAAGCAAGGAATAAAAACAGAGCAGCAGATTGGCTATTGGGGTGAAGATGTGTCTGTAATATGATTGTGTTCAGGAGTGGTCACTATGGACCCTTCATCACTACGATACAATACAGACCCTTGATCAGGTATGGCAAGCTTGCCATGCCTGATGAAGGGTCCATAATGATCTGAAACTGTTGTATCGTACTACATACATGATTTGCTTGAAAAAAAAATACATGAGTTCCTGCAGTAATATTCTGTTTGGATTTTCTATGTGTGTGGGTAATGAGTTAACTCCTTGCTGCTTTTCCAGGACATGTTACCATAAGGTGGGTACTGTTTACGATATTGTGTGATACATGTCCTGGAACAAGTATGCAGATCAGGAATGTCAGAGAAAGAGAGAAGTCATTACTGTATGTACTTATTTGATACAGGTCATTGACTCAAAGCATTGAAAGAATAGGGTCAGGCAAATAGTACTTTCAGGAAAAGTGAGAAATATTTTTCTCATCAAAGGTTTTTCATATAGTAAACCATCAAACTGCTAATACTCAGAAAACGATGCAAAGATATGAATAGTCATGAATAGTCATTTACTAGTATCTACTGTAACCAGATTCATCAGCTTTTTCATTTTGTTGGCAGAAGTGCAGTTTCTCAACTAAAAACTCTATTGAGTATATTTATAAAATGGTAAATGTGACATTCACAGCACATTCAATGGTCATAGAAACATTCACAGCAAGTATGTGTCTATGTAGCACTTACCCCCAAGCAGTCACTTGATGTGCTGGGCCCCCTGTTCCTGTGCCCACAACTCTGTAAGTAGCACCACATACTCTGAAACAATAACTGGTATAAAGTACAAACCCTCTTCAAACCTATATACCACAACAACAGTTCAGCAGTCAGTAATGTACACTGTATTTCCTCTTCTGACTGGCTCATTGGGTCCCAACCATTATCATGTAATGGTCAAAGTAATGTCCCTTTAAGAATTGAAGCAGGCACTGACACTGTATTTCCTGCAGACAACCCTGCCTCTCTTTTATTAAGGTATTGTGCAAGGTTGGCCAGCAGCCAACTCTGTGTACCCAGATGATCTGCCTCCACTCTCTAATGGTACCACAACCAAGCAGTATCCACAGTGTCTTTATCCTTGGTCGGGCAGTGGGCTTTGTCAGCATCAGAGGCATTCTCCGGTATCAGCAACTGTCTGTGACAGCTCTTCTCCAGTGTGGGGTGAGCTGTCTGCTGACAGTCTTAGGCACTCTTCCTCCCTCAAACTTTCCTATATGCTTCCTTTTCTGCCCAGAAACATTACCTATCCTCCTCCTTCCTCTGACTCCAGCGTATATAACAGAACAGATCCTCTCCATTTTCCTCCTACTGCTTCTGAATGCCCGCAGGAGAAAGAGGGGAAGAAGCAGGCTTTCAGCGGCTGCATAGTTACATAGTTAGTCAGGTTGAACAAACACAAGACCATCCAGTTCAACCAATAGAAGGGAAAAAAGATACACTTTGTACAATCCTATATACACAATCCTAGACCCACAGTTGATCCAAAGGAAGGCAAAAAAAACCCCAATAAAGCATGAATCAATTTGCTCCAACAGGGAAAAAAAATCCTTCCTGATCCCCCAAGAGGCATCTGGATATTCCTTGGATCAACTTTACCTTTAAATATTAGTATCCAGTTATTTTATGTGTGTCTAGAAAAGAATCCAGGCCTTTTTTTAAACAATGTACTGAGCTAGCAGCTCTTGAGTCTATTCCACATTTTCACAGCTCTTACTGTGAAGAAGCCTTTCCGTATTTGGATATTATATCTCTTTTCCTCCAGATGTAAAGAGTGTCCCTTTTCCTTTGTGATGACCTTAAAGTGAATAAATCAACACCAAGTTCATTATATGGACCACTTACTGTATGTATTTATACATGTTGATCAAATCCCCCTAATCACCTCTTCTCCAGAGAGAATCAATTCAATTCAGCTAATCTTTCCTCATAGCTGAACTCCTCCATGCCTCTTATCAGTTTGGTTGGTCTTCTCTGCACTTTCTCCAGTTCCCCGATATCCTTTTTGTGAACTGGTGCCCAAAACTGAACTGCTTATTCCAGATGAGGTTTTACTAATGATTTGTACAGGGGTAAAACTATCTTCCTCATTTGTCACACAGTTGCCAAATAAACAGTGAATTGAAGTTGGCGTGTAAGTTGGAAACATCCTGCAATTTGTATTTCTACTGCATAGCTTGGTGTCATCTGCAAAGACTAAAATTGCACTTTTAAATCCCAGACTCTATATCATTTATGCATCTTTTAAAAAGTAGGGGTCCCAACATTGAACCTTAGGGTATACCACTTATAACCCTTAGACCATTCAAAGTATGAATCATTAACCAAATCTCTGTGAATATGGTCTTCTAGCCAGCAACTCCCTATAAAAAGGAATCAGATTTGTTTGACAACCTCTGTCTTTCATGAATCCATGCTGTCTGTTGCCTAAAAATGTTTTTCTCACAAGAATTTGTCTATGTGGTCCCTTAATAAATTCTCAAGTATCTTCCCAACTATAGAAGTAAAACTAACAGGTCTGTAGTTACTTACAGGAGGAAAATGTAGGAGTTTGGTTCCTCCATATGCAGCCACCACCGCTCCTCCTATCCAGGTATACAGGGGAACCACATGGGCCCCCTGGAGCATGGTGCTGGGTCGCAATTGTGACACTTGCAATCTCTGTAGTTATGCCCCTGTCACCCAGGCTGAACTTCCAACATGTCTGCCTAAGTCCATCTTTATTACATAAAGGGGTGATGGAATTGTTCGTTTACGTAAAAAGGATATGATTGTTTTATGCTATGCTTTCATCTCACATAAAGCAACAAGAACACTGCATTTCTGGCAAGATCAACAGTCATTTTCTGTACTTGCTGAAAATGTTCTTAGCCATCAAAAATGAAAACTAATATGCTCACTGCATCTAAGGGTTGATAATCTGCAATGTGTTAAGTTTTTGTTCTTGGATTAACCACTTCAGCCCCGGAAAGATTTACCCCCTTTAATGACCATTTCATTATTTGCGATACGGCACTGTGTTATTTTAACTGACAATTGCGCGGTCGTGCGATGCTGTACACAAATAAAATTGATGTCCTTTATTTCCCACAAATAGAGTTTTCTTTTGGTGGTATTTGATCACCTCTGAGATTTTTATTTTTTGTGCTATAGACAAAAAAATACCGACAATTTAAAAAAAAAAAAAAAAAAATTTTTACATTCTGTTATAATACGTATCCCCCCTAAAAAACGTGAAAAATGTAATTTCTTCATCAATTTAGGCCAATATGTATTCTACTACATAATTTTGGTGAAAAAAATCCCAATAAGCATATATTGATTGGTTTGCGCAAAAGATATAGTGTCTAAAAACTAGGGTATAGATTTATGGCTTTTTTTTTTTTTTTATTGTTTTTACTAGTAATGGCGGTGATCAGTGAGTTTTAGCAGGACTGCGACATTGCGACGAACAAATCTGACACTGACACTTTTTGGGGACCAGTGACACCAATACAGTGATTAATGCTAAAAAAAATGCACTGACACTGTATAAATGACACTGATAGCGAAGGGGCTAACATCAGGGGCAATGAAAGGGTTAACTGCATTCCCTGCAAGTGTTTTCTAACTGTGTGGGGGATGGACTGACAGTAAAAACACAGACATCCCTGTTCCTGCTTACAAGGAACAGAAGATCTCTGTGTACTTTCCTGTTAGATTGGGGATCTGCCTTGTTTACATAAGCAGATCCCCATTCTGCCTTTTGCAGAGCGATCACGGGGGTCCGCCAGACCCACTGATTGGCTCCCCCTCCATGCAGCGGGTGCTGTATCTATTGCATGAAATTACGCACAGGTAGGTTGTTTTGTGCAATAGAGCTGCCCTGCCGCAGTATATATATGCGGTGGGAGGTCTTCAAGTGGTTAAGCTATCCCTTATTGACTGATGTCAGAGCAACTTTAGCATGAATACATGCTAGCAATATGTGGAATTAAAAAGTGTTTAGTGACATAATGAGGGTTATTTACGTAAGGCAAATCCACTTTGCACTACAAGTGCAAACTACAAGTGCAAAGTGAACTTGAAATTGCACTGAAAGTGCACTTGGAAGTGAAGTCACTGTAGATCCGAGGGGGACATACAAGGAGAATAAAAAAACAGCATTTTAGCTTGCACATGATTGGATTATAAAATCAGCAGAGCTTCCCTTCATTTCAGATCTACCCTTCAAATTTACAGCGACTGCACTTCCAAGTGCACTTTCAGTGCAATTTCAAGTGCACTTTGCACTTGTAGTGCAAAGTGGATTTGCCTTTCGTAAATAACCCCCAATGTCATGCAAAAGACCTAACTTATGTGACAAACTAATGGCTATGGGTGCAACTCAGTGATCTCTATGTGAATATACTGTATATCATACTTTATAATGCCTACTGTAGCACCCTCTAGTGTGCTACTACTGTAGTGTGAGAGTGGGTAAACTATAGTCTGACTCAGGGCTAAGCCTGAGTCATGGAATCTGGGTCAGGGTTTACTAAAGTTCAGGACTGAGTGACTCATACTGGCAGCTCTCTGTTGCCTCCCCCTGGATCTGGAAATCTGGAAACAGTTCTAGAAGTTAGTGGGCAGAGACTAGGAGGGCTGTTCTGCATGTTTATTGGGGAGGGGTTACCAAGCCCCAGGTGGTGGGCCTGGCAGGGGACTAAGTGAACCCTTAAATATGGATGAGCCATGCTGGCAGGGGAGTTGGGTGGAAGATGGAGATGCAGTGCTGAGGGAGACTGTTGGTGGCCCTCGAGGAACCCCTGCCGGGGAGGAGCTCTACCTCAGGCTGGGGCTCAGGTGGCTGGCCTGGGAGGAAGCTTTCCTGAGAGGCAGGGGGAGCAAGGAAAGGACAATGTGAGTACTACAGCACGGTGCAGGGACTGACAAGGGGAGAGACTGCCACATGTAGCAGGTCTCTCAAAATCAGCAGTGTGCTTAAATCTTCCATACCTTGCCCTGGGAGATCTCCAGAGAGTCAGTTGGGTAGACTGGTGAAGAGAGTCAGTCAGGTAGACTGGTGAAGAAGAAGCTAGGTGGGATGGTGGAAGATCAACTAGTTGGGCTAGCATTTCCTGCAGTGGTAGAGCTGGGACCAGTGTCTACAGGGGAGTGGAGGTGCTCCAGGATGCAGTTTACACCACATTGTGCTACTTTAAAAAAGGGACTGAGAGTTCCTAACCCGTAAGGGGACGTTGCTGATCTAACAAAGACTGTTAGCTAATCAGTTAGAGTTGTACAATCCAAGGACGAAAAAATCAGTTGGCGTTGTACAGGATAAAGGAGAAGAATCTATCGGAGCTGTAAATAGGGAGGAAGTTGTCCCTAAATTTGTTACTGTGGCTTAGGGGGGCGGGGTGGGCGGAGTAGATCGTGCTGGACTGACTTGATCAGTCACTGCTGTAGGGTATGCAAAGGTGTCAGGCCTCATTCTATTGTGACTTCAAATAAAACGTCTTTAAAACCTACATTTACTGGATACCGGGCGTTCCTATACTTTCACTTCTTCCTAAGTTTGTTACTGTCAAGTTGGGCATCCCATAATTCCCCTACCTATCCAAATTATTACACCCCTAATAAAACAAAAAAAAATGCTCAAGGACTGTTCCCTGTGTCTGAATGAAACAGGGAAAAGTTCAAAACACAAAACCACAACCACAGGGCAGTTTCAGCACAGCCCGATTCACTTGAATAGGTTGCTTTTGGTGGCGGTACTACCCCTTGATTGTGACAGGGGGTTACGTTTTTATCAGGGGCAAAAGTCAAAGCTTTGTGGCTACTGCATTTATACAGAATGCGGGTGTCAGATCCCCGCCCTCCTCGCTAACTTGCAACGAAGGACCGGCCAACCTCACACCACGCTGTCACTTACGTAACAATGCCACTCTCAGCTGCGCCCAGCACAAAGATTTTCCAGCTTGCGGGACCACAATCTAGGTGCGAGCAGCCTGAGAGTGATTGTCACTGGGCTAATTACACAATTAACCCTTTAACTGCCACCACCCCCGTTTAAAAGACTGAGCCGGGGGAGACTCGTAATTTTAGCAATACCAATTATAATTTTAGAATAAGCGTCTGCCACACACACTGCCACCACAAACAGGTCTGCTCAGAGTCTTACTCTACAACAGTAGCGCCCTTCAAGAGGCAGGTTCGTTTATAGCTTGCATTAAGAGCTTTAGAGACAAGATTAACACTTTTAAACATAAGGGTTTTTATTATAAAAAGGTCAAAGTTGGTGCAAATAAAATATTTACAGAAAAAAGATGTTTCAAAAAGATAAAGACAATATACAGCCACAAAGCAATAAGGTAGAATTGGGAAGAGAGAATACTTGCAATTAATGTCCGAGGGTTGATCAGAGTTCGATCGATGAGCTAGGTAATCGGTTCTCGACTTGGCAGATGTTTCTTCTTGGATGGTAAAAGGAGAACTCCCATTGTCTTGGCATCTCCTCTTTTCTGTCAAATCAAAGGGGGTGTTGACAGTGACCAGTAACCAATCGTCTGGTCATCTTGTTTAAGGGTTGGTTGCTGGGAGGTGTCTACACTCATGACCACGTCCCAGGTAGATTTTGTGCTACATATTCATATATCTGCATCTATAGTGTTTACAGACTCCAATCTGTCACGGATTCACACGCCCACAACTAACTAACCGCGACGTGCGTTCCGTGACCGGGGGATATGAGGAACTAAGGGAATAAGGGGGAACTTATACTGCGCATGTAAGACTGGCTGTGGTACTTTCACAGCCTGCACTACCTTTGGCAACCACTAGAGGGAGACTCCACTCCAATCCAGCTAGCTGACCACACACAGGCAGATACAAATCTTACATACAATCTGGTGCACTCTAAGGGTTGGGAGCCTTGAGAGTCTGCAGGTTCTTCCTGCCCCCTGGATACCCATGTAAACAAGGCTTAATTGTAAAATCTCTATGTAATTGGATGCTGATGGTTCCCTGTTCTATGGAAAAAAGAACATAAGCGCCCCTCAGCTCACTTATTTTAATCTCCTCACGTATAACTAATTTACTAACAGACATTTCAGTCAGGGTGTCACACCACTTCCTCAAACTCAATCTATCCAAAACTGAGCTCATAATATTTCCTCCCCAGTGTGCCTCTGCCCCTGATCTCTCTGTCAGGAATCATGGCACAACTATTGGCCCATTCCAGCATGCCAAGGTTCTACATGTAATCCTCGGCTCTGATCTTTTCTTTAGGCCCTACATCAAATCACTGTCCAAATCTTGCCGCCTCAACCTCTGCAACTTCTCCAAAATATGCCCCTTCCCAACTGATAACACCACAAAGCTCCTAGTTCACTCTCTGGTTATCTCTCGCCTCGACTACTGCAACTCCCTCCTCATTGGCTTACCTTTACATATGCTATCCCCGCTTCAGTCCATAATGAATGCTGCTGCCAGGCTCATCCACCTTACAAACCGCTCAGTGTCTGCTACGCCTCTCTGCCAATCCCTCCATTGGCTTCCGCTCACCCAACAAATTCAATTCAAAATACTAACAACAGCTTACAAAGCCATCCACAACTCAGCCCCCTGCTTCATTACTAACCCAGTCTCAAAATACCGACATAATCATTGGTGTGCGCAGCCTATTGCATTGGGGTGTACACCCCAAAGCTCAAATACACATGCCTTTCTCTGCAACCTCAGCTACATGGGTCAGTGAATGAATAGGAAGTGCTGTGAGCTAAGTGGCTTCCTGTTCATTCACAAACTGAAGCATACTAAACAGAGTTTAGTACGCTTCAGTTATGAATGAGCACAGTGAGTGAATGTGTTCACTGTGTTCATTTAGAAAAGGAAGGTGCTGGCAAATGACAAAATTACTAGCCCCTTCCCCCACTCTCCATCCTGAAACATCCCCCGCAGCAACTAGGGAAGAGGAAAGGAAGGAATCCAGCAGTACTGCGGGGTGGGGAGCCAACACGGGAGAAGCCTGGATAGTAGGGGGAATCGGCACTGAACGTAGTGATAAGGGTGTGTCCAGTCACACCTGGCACACGCCCTGCGCACTGGTATGAACCTAATCATTCTCTTCTCCTCTCCCAAGACCTCCTGCTCTCTAGCTCCCTCATCATCTCCTCCCATGCTCGCCTCCAGGGCTTTCCAGAGCCTCTCCCATCCTATGAAACTCCCTACCCCAATGTGTCTGATTATCTCCTACTCTGTTTTCTTTTAAGTGATCCCTGAAAAACCTCCTCTTTAGAGAAGCTTATCCCGCAAGGCCCGCTGATTCCTCCCATATTGAACTGTATTGTCTGCCTCATGTAGTAAAGCACTGCACAAACTGTTGATGCTATATAAATTCTGTATAATAATAGTAATAATAATAAGTGATTAGAATGTTTATGTTGCTAACCTACATAGGGTGAGTAGGGAGAAAGACTACACCAGGTTTTGAGCCTATTATGAATATTTCAAGAACAAGCCTCACTACTAGGGATGAGCTTCGAGTTCAAGTCGAACTCATGTTCGACTCGAACATTGGCTGTTCGCAAGTTCGCCAAACAGCGAACAATTTCGGGTGTTCGCGGCAAATTCGAATGCCGCGGAACACCCTTTAAAAGTCTATGGGAGAAATCAAAAGTGCTAATTTTAAAGGCTTATATGCAAGTTATTGTCATAAAAAGTGTTTGGGGACCTGGGTCCTGCCCCAGGGGACATGAATCAATGCAAAAAAAGTTTTAAAAACGGCCGTTTTTTCATGAGCAGTGATTTTAATAATGCTTAAAGTTAAACAATAAAAGTGTAATATCCCTTTAAATTTCGTAGCTGTGGGGTGTCTATAGTATGCCTGTAAAGGGGGCGCATGTTTACCGTGTTTAGAACAGTCTGACAGCAAAATGACATTTCGAAGGAAAAAACCCATTTAAACTACTCGCGGCTATTGCATTGCCGACAATACACATAGAAGTTCATTGATAAAAACGGCATGGGAATTCCCCACAGGGGAACCCCGAACCAAAATTAAAAAAAAAAATGACGTGGGAGTCCCCCTAAATTCCATACCAGGCCTGGTATGGATATTAAGGGGAACCCCGGCCAAAATTTAAAAAAAAAATGACGTGGGGTTCCCCCTAAATTCCATACCAGATCCTTCAGGTCTGGTATGGATTTTAAGGGGAACCCCGCGCCAAAAAAAAAAAAAAAAAAACGGCGTGGGGTCCCCCCAAAAATCCATACCAGACCCTTATCCGAGCACGCAACCTGGCAGGCCACAGGAAAAGAGGGGGGGACGAGAGTGCGGCCCCCCTCCTGAACCATACAGGGCCACATGCCCTCAACATTGGGAGGGTGCTTTGGGGTAGCCCCCCAAAACACCTTGTCCCCATGTTGATGAGGACAAGGGCCTCATCCCCACAACCCTGGCCGGTGGTTGTGGGGGTCTGCGGGCGGGGGGCTTATCGGAATCTGGAAGCCCCCTTTAACAAGGGGACCCCCAGATCCCGCCCCCCCGTGTGAAATGGTAAGGGGGTACTTACCCCTACCATTTCACTAAAAAACTGTCAAAAATGTTAAAAATGACAAGAGACAGTTTTTGACAATTCCTTTATTTAAATGCTTCTTCTTTCTTCTATCTTCCTTCATCTTCTTCTTCTTCTGGTTCTTCCTCCGGCGTTCTCGTCCAGCATCTCCTCTGCGTCGTCTTCTATCTTCTTCTCCTCGGGCCGCTCCGCACCCATGGCATGGGGGGAGGCTCCCGCTCTTCTCTTCATCTTCTTCTTCATCTTCTTCTCTTCTTCCTTCTTCTCTTCTTCTCTTCTTCTCTTCTTCATTTTCTTCTCCGGGCCGCTCCGCACCCATGTTGGCATGGAGGGAGGCTCCCGCTGTGTGATGGCGTCTCCTCATCTGACGGTTCTTAAATAATCACCCGGTGACCCCGCCCCCCTCTGACGCACGGGACATGACGGGACTTCCCTGTGGCATTCCTCGTGACGTCACAGGGAAGCCTCCCACAGTGGGAGCCTCCCTCCATGCCAGCATGGATGCGGAGCGGCCCGGAGAAGAAGAAGAAGAGAAGAAGAGAAGAAAAGAAGAAGAGAAGAGGATGAAGAGAAGAGCGGGAGCCTCCCCCATGCCATGGGTGCGGAGCGGCCGAGGAGAAGAAGATAGAAGACGCCGCGGAGGAGATGCTGGACGAGAACGCCGGAGGAAGAACCAGAAGAGCCAGAAGAACCAGAAAAAGAAGATGAAGGAAGATAGAAGAAAGAAGAAGTATTTAAATAAAGGAATTGACAAAAACTGTCTCTTGTCATTTTTAACATTTTTGACAGTTTTTTAGTGAAATGGTAGGGGTAAGTACCCCCTTAACATTTCACACAGGGGGGGCCGGGATCTGGGAGTCCCCTTGTTAAAGGGGGCTTCCAGATTCCGATAAGCCCCCCACCCGCAGACCCCTACAACCACCGTCCAGGGTTGTGGGGATGAGGCCCTTGTCCTCATCAACATGAGGACAAGGTGTTTTGGGGGGCTACCCCAAAGCACCCTCCCAATGTTGAGGGCATGTGGCCTGGTACGGTTCAGGAGCCTGCCAGGTTGCGTGCTCGGATAAGAGTCTGGTATGGATTTTTGGGGGGACCCCATGCCGTTTTTTTTTTTGGCGCGGGGTTCCCCTTAAAATCCATAACAGACCTGAAGGGCCTGGTATGGAATTTAGGGGGACTCCCACGTCATTGTTTTTTTTTAATTCTGGTTCGGGGTTCCCCTGTGAGGAATCCCCATGCCGTTTTTATCAATGACCTTCTATGTGTATTGTCGGCAATGCAATAGCCGCGAGTAGTTTTAAATGGGTTTTTTCCTTCGAAATTTCATTTTGCTGTCAGACTGTTCTAAACACAGGAAACATGCGCCCCTTTACAGGCATACTATAGACACCCCCCAGCTACGAAATTTAAAGGGATATTACACTTTTATTGTTTGACTTTAAGCATTATTAAAATCACTGCTCCTGAAAAAACGTCCGTTTTTAAAACTTTTTTTTGCATTGATCCATGTCCCCTGGGACAGGACCCAGGTCCCCAAACACTTTTTATGACAATAACTTGCATATAAGCCTTTAAAATTAGCACTTTTGATTATTCATGTTCGTGTCCCATAGACTTTAACGGTGTTCTTGTGTTCAAACGAACTTTTTTCCTGTTCGCATGTTCTGGTGCGAACCGAACAGGGGGGTGTTCGGCTCATCCCTACTCACTACCCATTCTTGTTATGGAGACATTTTTCTATGATGAGATATGAAAATCTAAAAAGAATCTGAGTCTGAGAATAATCACGGTAAGTAGGGGTGATTTTTTCCAATACCCAGCTGTCTTCCTGGCCAGTCATTCCAAAGAAAGATGCTGCCAAAAGCCACTTCAAGCTGCCTTTAGTACAAAGCTGCTGATAACAGAACAATATGCTACAGAGCAAAATCAAAAGCAAGGTTATACTTTTTATGTTCTGCACAGATATGTAACTTCTACATACACTTTCATTAAAGTTATTAAGTCTTTTACATATACAAAAAAATCTTAAAGTTTACACAGCTACTAAGCAGATACATTATCTGTATATATACAGTATATATATACCTCTGCTTTATGTAATAGAGAAGAAACTGCAGGCCATTATCCATTTTTTAAACAAACCTCCCACAGCTTAAGGCTAGCAACATTTGTATTTTGTTTCTAGGAAATTAGTCATATGATGATTAATATGTTTTTACTGCATTTTATTTTACCATATAATCACATGTATTAACTCCATGTGGTAACTATTCAATGTTACAGCCTGTCTGCGTGGAATGACTTTGTCCCACTCTGCATCATAATGTACTTTACGCTTTATTTCTGGCCACATGAAGGCTGTATATATTTGAAATGCCAAAAAATGTATTTACCAATGCAATTTATATTTGGGAAATTCAAGTTTTACCAGTCAACTCTGTATGTCAGTGCAAAATTAACAAAAAATAAACAAAAAAAGTATGCAATACATCTTCCATTTTGTTATCCCTTTAAAGACCCTGCAAGTACAAAAAATACCTGTTGATAATGGCAGAAATGCACTTAGCTCCCATTTTTCTTTTGTGGGCTGACAACACAGTGCCTTTTCTTGTCTACCCCATTTATCTTTTACTTACTTTAGAACACCTTCCCCTCTCCTCATCCCAGTAACACAGAAGGAACCTGTCCTGTAGTTCAAAACACAGGTATTTTTTGCAGTTGATATGCAGATATAAGAAAATAAATTAAACTGTATAATTAGGAGACCAAAAGGAAGCAAATAATTGTTAGGGTTTACATGCCAAATAGCTCAAGCTCAGCTTTGATGGAGAGCATCTGTGAACAGCAATTTTTTAAGTCTTGCCACAGATTCTCAATTAGATTTACGTCTGGCCTTTGACTTAGCCATTCTAACACATGAAAATTCTTTGATCTAAACCATTCCATTGTAGCTCTGGCTGTATGTTTAGCATTGTTGTCCTGCTGGAAGGTGAACCTTTGCCCCCGTCTCAAGTCTTTTGCAGACTCTAACAGATTTTATTCTAATATTTCCCTGCATTTGGCGCCATCCAGCTTCCCTGTTCCTGCTGAAGAAAAGCATTCCCACAACATGATGCTGCCACCACCATATTTCAAAGTGGGGATGGTGTGTTCAGGGTGATGTGCAGTGTTAGTTTTCCGTCACACACAGCATTTCGCTTTTAGGCCAAAAAGTTCAAATTTGAACTTTTGAACAAACAGTTTCATGCATAAACAAAGAACAAAACAGTAAAGTTTGCCTAATTTTTTTGCATGATGTGAAAGATGATGTTACACTGAGTAAATAGATACCTAACATGTCACGCTTTGAAATTGCACACACTCATAAAATGGCGCCAAACTTCTATACTTAAAAATCCCCATAGGCAACTCTTTAACATTTTTTACAGGTTACCTGTTTAGAGTTAAAGAGGAGGTCTAGCGCTAGATTTTTTTATTTATTCTTTTTTACTTTATTTTTCTATTTTGACACTTTATTTTTACTTTTTTTAATCACTTTTATTTCTATTACAAGGAATGTAAACATGCCTAATAGCGTGTGACAGGTCCTCTTTACAGCGAGATCTGGGGTCAATAAGTCCCCAGATCTCGCCTCTAGGCTGGGAAGCCTGAAAAAGGAAAATGATCCTGGCTTCCCAGCCGAGGCATTTTTTCAAATGCAGAAGCCGGGCATGACGTCATAACATCGAACCTGGCCTCTGAAAGATCATAAAGACATCCGGGGACCATCTGGCCCGCCGGATTCTCTATGGTAAACTTTGGGCATGGACCGATTCCTCTCTCTCTTTCCCATCATATGAAGAAGCACCGGAGGGCGGTGGGAGGGGGGGTTGTCCCCTCCCACTGCCTGTAAAAACGATCAAGCGGCTGAACAGCCGCTATGATTGTTCTTAAGGTGCAGGGAATTGCCGCCTCTAAAAGAAGATATCTGAATATTGCCCTCTAGCTGCAGGCATCATTCAGATATCCCCACTCAAAGTCGACAACGTCATTTGACGTTGTTGGGTGGGAAGTGGTTAAACTTCTCCACAACTTTACCCTGACCTGTCTGGTCTGTTCCTTTGCCTTCATGATGCTGTTGATTCACTAAGGTTCTCAAACCTCTGAGGGCTTCACAGAACAGCTGTATTTATACTGAGATTAAATTACACACAGGTGGACTCTGTTTACTAATTAGGTGATGTCTGAAGGCAATTGGTTCCACTGGATTTTAGTTAGGGGTATCAGAGTAAAGGGGGTTGAATACAAATGCACGCCACAGATATTTATTTGTAAAAAAATTTGAAACCCATTGAACCCATTTTCCTTCCAATTTCACAATTATGTGCCACTTTGTGTTGGTCTATTACATAAAATCCCAATAACATACATTTTTTGGTTGTAACATGACAAAATGTGGAAAATGTCAAGGGGTGTGAATACTTTTTCCAAACACTGCAGTTCTTTTGATTTCCTTAATGCTATTTGGGGCCCCACTGGTGCGACTATTTATGTGAGTTGGTTATGTGAGGAATTAGTTCAGTAGTGGGTTATGCATAACTCCCTGGATGAGTCATAGCATGGTGTAAAAGGCCCAGCAAGACAGCAGGATCTTGGAGAAACACAACTATGGTTTATTTACAAAGTCTGTGTTTACAAAGTGCAAGTATCAAAAAGGCAAAATGAAACAAAAAAAACAGAAAATAAACCCTTGCCATCTTGGGCGTCTAACTACAAATACAGGAACCTAACTACCTTGGTCTGCTGCCTCTGCTGAGGCTGCTTCACGATGGCCTGTTGTTGGACTGCAAGGTTCTGTTGTAAACTTGCATTTATCTGCTGCTGATTTGCATTCTCCAGAGAAATCTGTTTCAGTAACTCCTCCATGCTGGCCTTATTTCACCTGTTCCACTATCACGTACCTGGTGAAGACTGGAACATTGTGGAAGCCTCTCTTGCACCTCCCACCCAACAAGTCCAAGGCAAGCCAAGTCATACATGGGTAAGCAGGTACAGCAGATCAGGTCTTGGGAATACAGGAACAAGCTGAAGACTATTCAGCAACCTCTCATAGTGATAAACCAGTTTAAATAGGCCACTGGGCACCAAGCACATTCTTGCGCTTGCACATGAATATGCACATAATGAACAGGCACAGTTTAGGTAACATTGGCCCTTCACTCATTTAAATGAGCATGTGTGCAATGTGCACGAGCATGAGCACAAGCACAAATTGACACTGGCTTTCTGATGCTAGGAATCCGGTTTGCACTGTGGATTGCTGAAATTTGAAAAAACCTAATTACCTTGCTCTCATGCTGATTCCTAACTTTACTTGGTACGTGCTGTTTCTGGGTAAGCGACTCAGGAAGGATTGAATCCAGTGACAGTTAGGCAACCTTTATATTTCCCACAATACATGTTTAACTGAGAATATACATACTTACTTTTGTTCTCTACATGATACAAATTATTTTGCCAAATCCAGACTCTACACTATATTAAGTACTATAGCACTGTACTGCAGTACTGTAGCAACATACCAGGGCAAAATACAAAGAAATGCAAAAGCATGCTTTCAAACTAGCCAGCAAAAAAACCCCACAGCAAAACCAAAAAAAAAACTGTCTCAAGAAAGGATTTTGTTGCATTCATTTGCAAATACATGGCATGTTGAAACCACATTGCCATGCCAAGGTACCTCTGTAGGATGTGGTCCTAACTCCTAACTATCTGAGTCCCAAAATATGGGTCATATATACAGTAAGAAGTACAGTAGCCAATAGCGTCTTATCTGATTTCTACAACTCCAATTCCAAAAAAGTTCTACGTAAAAACAGAATGCAATGATTTGCAAATTTCATGAACCCATATTTTATTCACAATAGAAATACCAAATGTTTAAACTGAGAAAATGTTTTAAGAAAACATTTTTAAGAAAAAAAATAAGGTTATTTTCAAATTGATTGACAGGGCAACAAAAAAGTGGCAAAGTAACCGGTACTAACAAGGAAGAAACTAATTTGTAACTAATTTGGTTAATTGGCAACAGGCCAGTAACTTGATTTGATTTAAACTAAGCATCTTAAAGCGTTAAGCCTCGTGCACACGATCGGATTTTCCAACGGGAAATGTGTGATGACAGGCTGTTGGCGGAAAATCCGACCGTGTGTATGCTCCATCGGACAATTGTTGTCAGATTTTACGATAAATGGATCACAGGTTTTAAAATTTTCCGTGGACAAATTTCTGTTGTTGGATTTTCTGAGCGTGTGTACACAAGTCCGTCGGACAAAAGTCCAAAGTACAAACACGCATGCTCGGAAGCAAGGACAAGCCAGAAGCGGACAGTCTTGTAAACTAGAGATCGTAATGGAGAATTAACATTTGTGACGTGGCAAATTATGAAATCTCGAAATGCAGCGCACATTCTCTTCTTCTTTATTGGGATAATAATGAAGCTGCTTTGCTGGTGATACTGATAGAGTTATTGCAAACTAATTTTTAAAGCCTTTTTTTTTCTAGTGATATCAAGATTAATATTATTATGCTTTTTTTTTTCTTTTTTTTGGGGGGAAAGTTACCACAACACCATTATCCTGTAGTTTTTAAGATCAAAGAAACAACTATGATGGTGTCCCTTGTCAATTTTACATTGTATTTTTTTAAATGTAACTGCCTAAAACACAGCCAAGTATTACTCTACACAATTTTTTTTATTGTGCATTAAAAAAAGAAAACAAATAAAACAAATAAAATTGCTATATGCTATCTGCCAATAGAACTTAACCAAAAAGTGCATTCTATGCATCTATGCATTCTATGCATCCAAAAATATAGAAAATATACCAAATCAAATGCTTATTCAACCAAAAAAATTATGTCAAAGCAATAACTCCAAGGCCAATAACAAATAACACGATATCTCCTCCGATTCCGCAACATGTCTGGTTGACAAACGGCCGTTCAGAAACAAACTGAAAAGCATGAAATGAAAAGCGCGAAATGAAAAGCGAGAATCAACACTCACCAAACTTCTACTAAAATGAAATTAGCAGAAGGAGCCCAAAGGGTGGTGCTAAAGAACTGAAAAACCACATAGTATATCAGCACGTTCGTATTTGTTGGCCGACAATTCCTTGCTGTTTGTATGCAAGACAAGTTTGGGCCAACGCCTTTAAGACAAAAGTCCACAGTTTTGTTGGCCAACAATCCGATCGTGTGTACGAGGCTTTAGAGTGTCTCTGTAGTAAAAATATGCAGAGGTTCACCGATCTGAAAAACGGCATCTAAAATTGTTGAACAATTTCAGAATAATGTTTGTTAATGTAAAACTGCAAAGACTTTAAACATATCACCATCTATAGAACATAATATCATCAAAAGATTCAGAGAGTCTGGACAAATCTCTGTGCGCTAGAGACAAGGCTGAAAACCAATATTGGATGCCCATGATCTTCAGTTCCTCAGATAGCACTGCTTTAAAACTAGGCATGATTCTTTGATGGACAGCACTGCATGGGCTCAGGAATACTTTCATAAATTATTATTATTATTATTATTATACAGGATTCATATAGCGCCAACAGTTTACGCATCGCTTTACAACATTAGGGCAGACAGTACAATTACAATACAATTCAATACAAGAGGAATCAGAGAGCCCTGCTCGTTAGAGCTTACAATCTAGGAGGGAGGGTCAAGTTATACAAAAGGGTAATAGCTGTGGGGGATGAGCTAATGGAGAAAATAGTGCAGTTGTGAGATGGAGGCAGGATAGGCTTCTCTGAAGAGGAAAGTTTTCAGGGATCGCCTAAAGGTGGATCAATTTGTAGACAGTCTGACAGATTGGTGTAGGGAATTCCAGAGGATGAACGAGGCTCGGGAGAAGTCCTGGAGGCGGATATGGGAGGAGGTGATGAGGGATCTAGAGAGCAGGAGGTCTTGGGAGGAACGGATAGGGTGATTAGGTTGGTATTTTGAGACTAGGCTAGTGATGTAGCTAGGGGCAGAGTTGTGTATGGCTTTGTAACTTATTATTAGTATTTTGAATTTAATTAGTTGGGCAAGTGGCAGCCAATGGAGGAATTGGCAGAGAGGGGTAGCAGACACTGAGCGGTTTGTAAGGTGGATGAGTCTGGCCGCAGCATTCATGATGGACTGAAGGGGGGATAGTCTATTTAAAGGTAAGCCAATGAGGAGGGAGTTGCAGTAGTCGAGGCAAGAGATAACCAGGGAGTGAATCAGGAGCTTTGTGGTTTCATTGGTTAGAAAGGGACACAGTTTAGAGATGTTGCGGAGGTTGAGGCGGCAAGCTTTGGAAAGTGATTGGCCAAAAGGAGAGTTCAGAATCCAGGATAACACCTAGCACCCTGACATGTTGGGATGGGTGGATGGTTGTGCCATTGCTCTTGACAGATAAGTCAAGTGAAGAGGCACGTGGGGGAGGAAATATTATAAGCTCGGTTTTGGACAAGTTGAGTTTGAGGAAGTGGTGTGACATCCATACAGATATGTCGATTAGTAAGTTAGTGATGCAGACAGACAGATGGAGTGAGTTGAGGGGTGGAGAGATAGATTTCTGTGTCGTCAGCGTAGAAATAATATGAGAGGCTATCAGCTGACCCAGGGAAGAGGTGTAGCTTGAAAATAAAAGAGGTCCAAGAACAGAACCTTGGGAGACCCCGACGAAGAAGGGAAGAGGAGTGGAGGAAGTAGAATTGTAAGTGGCACTGAAGGTGCGTTGGGATAGGTAGGATGAGAGCCACTTAAGAGCACAGTCACGGAGACCGAGGGAGTAAATTTTTTTCAGCAGGAGGGGGTGGTCAACCGTGTCAAAGGCAGCTGAAAGGTCCAGAAGTAGGAGTACAGAACAGTGGCCGTTGGTTTTGGCAGTTAGTAAGTCATTTGTGAGTTTTAAAAGAGCAGTTTCTGTGGAGTGTTGGGGGCGAAATCCAGATTGAAGGGTATCAAGAAGGTTGTTCTTAATGAGGTGGTCACTCAGTTGGTTGTAAACCAGGCATTCAAGGAGTTTAGAGTAAAAGGGGAGCAAGGAGATAGGGCATAGGTTGTTAAGATCGGAAGGGTCCAAGGACGGCTTTTTAAGTATGGGGGTGACCAGTGCATGTTTTAGAGCATTGGGGAAAATGCCAGAGGTGAGGGAGAGATAAATAAATCACTGTCTGTGAACACAGTTCTCCATGCCATCCAAAAATGTTAAAGCTTTATCATGAAAAGAAGAAGCCATATATAAACATGATCCAGAAATGCTGATGTCTTCCCTGGGCCAAAGCTAAAAATGGTCTCTTGCAAAGTGGAAAACTGTTCTATGGTCAAATGAACTGAAATTTTACATTCTTTTTGGCAACCCTGGGTGCCGCATCCTCCGGACTAAAATAGGAGAGGGGTCTTCCAGTTTGTTATTAATGCTTAGTTTAAAAGCCTGCATTTCTAATGGTATGCGGGTGCATTAGTGCATATGGAATGGGCAGCTTGCCATGTGGAAATGCATCATCAATGCAGAGACATATATCCAGGTTTTAGAACAGCATATGCTCCTATCCAGACAATGTCTTTTTCAGGGAAGGCCTTGCATATTTCAGCAGGACAATGCTATACTGCAGCTATGACAACAGTATGGCTTTGTAGTAGAAAATTCCAATATTTGGCGCATCTTAAAACAAAAAATATGACAAAGAAAGCCCAGGACTCTTTATCAGTTGGAATTCTATATCAGGCAAGAATGGGATAACATTCCTCTCCAAAAAACTCCAGGAACTGGTCCGCTTAGTTCACAGACGTTTACAGAGTGCTGTTAAGGTGGTTGTAAACCCTCCCTCCTGAATTTTAACTAAAGATAAGCCTAGAATAAGGCTTACCAATATGTAGTGGAAAGATATTTCACTTGTATTGCGCCGATGATGTAATCAGCGCATGCGCTGTAAAGAAACAGACCTCCATGCCGTTTCTTCCCCAGCGCGTGCCGTTGCTGACGGCTCCCACACGCAAGCGCGGGAGTGAAGTCACGCGGCTCTGGCCAGTCACAGAGTCAGAGTCCATGGCCCCCGGAAGGAAGAGGGGTGAAGATGGACGCAGCCTGCATAGGGGACAGCAATGGATTTGTTTGCAGGTAAGTGTCACATAATGGGCTAGTATGCGATGCATACTAGCCCATTATGCTTTTAATTTACAGGCTTTTGCAGGGAGCAAAAGAGGAAGTAAAATCCATCAGGGTTTACTTCCTCTTTAAAAGAAGGGATGATGCTACATCATGGTAAACGTGGACCTGTCCCAACTTTTTTGAGACATGTTGCTGCCATCAATTTCAAAATTACCTTTTTTTTTCTTAAAATGCTACATTTTCTCAGTTTGGTATTTTTTCAATTTCTATTGTGAATAAAATATGGGTTTATGAGATGTGCCAATCAATGCATTTTGTCTTTATGTAGATTTTACACAGAGCTCTAACTTTTTTGGAATTGGGGTTGTATTTACTTAAATCAGATTGCTGAAAATTGATTTTAATTACTCCTAGATGTTTTTCCATGTGTGTGCATGCTAAGTAACCTAAAGATATAAAACGTAGAGGTATTTATAACTGCTGACAGAGATTACACTGCTCCTCCTACCAAATGCATTCATCTTTCTTTTTTTCCCCTGTGGCACCCTGATTATTCAGGTATCATCTTGGATCAGCATCTACTTTCTGGTGTGACATACTGGCTTAGAATTATGTAAGTCTAGGTACCTTCACAATAGACTTTTTTTTTTGTCTCTCACAGCATCCTGATAAGTATTGGCAAATACAGCATATCAAAGAACTGAAGCACTAGAATAGTTTAGCAATAGAGAATGAATTATGACTGTGGAAAAGAGTACTTTGTTTTATCTGCACACTGTGAAAGTAGGGGCCACTTTGTGCTTATAAACAATATTGTAGGGTTAGTTGTGAATTTGTAAAATGATGACATACACTTTATGTAAGAATGTCAACGATTGTGAATATCTGTATTGGATGAGCCAGTGCAACCAAGGTCAGAATCGGGTTTGGACATATTGAATTGCTTATCTGCATTATTAATATTTGTATGTCACCATCCATACAGAATATCATCTGTTGGCTTCATAGTGATTTTGATTTTCCGAATCTAACATTGAGTTTACCATGAAAATTAGATTTTGGCATACAACATAATGTTGCAATGCAGTCAAATTAAAATATTGTGTGTATTTTCCCACTTCCCATCAGAATATCTTATCCCTAGAGGCTTCAGATGAATACCAGGCATTCAGCATTCAAGTGCAGGCCGTTAGAGCTGGTGGAGAGATATGCTGCATGTTAGTTTTGCGATTGTTCTCTTTACGGGTTCTCCTCTGCAGCTTAACAGTAACTAAAAATAAAAAGAACAGTCCAATGGAGGAATACAGGAAAAAATGCATGCACAAATGTCTGGTGTACAGCCAAATGCATATTACGAAAAGGTATGAATATATTGCTGCTTCAAAACAGCCCAGCATAGCTTCCTAAAGCATAACTCTACACATATGTTTAATATATATTCAATTTATAAAGTTAATTTTTTATACTTTCAACATTTTTATTGAATAATAAGAAACAGCAGTTGGAAAAAACAAAATAAAAGTGGTGAGAATGTTAACATGGAGGTTATTTAAACAGGTGTTTCAGTTCACGTCTGTGTACAACAAATTGTGGTATGTTCCATATAAACAAATTCAAGTTCTGTTAAAGTATATTTTCCAGCCAAAATATTTTGTAAAACTGTCGGTACCATAAGGGCGCCTATCAAGGTCCAGCACTGCAAAAAAGACACTAAAAGATTTAGATGTTCTGTTTTACCCCACTTGAGCTTCCTTAATGATGCTACAGGTCACTTTATTTAAGAGTATCCATACCTGTGTAATATACAGTGCTAGTGCCTTCCTGAGCAGCACTTACAACCTATGCCATGGCCTATATAGGCTATGAAGAAATCCAGCCCTTTTGCATGATTGAAACTTTTTGCTGCATAAGTACTATGAACACTCTCTGCTTCCTATACCAGCATTGATTTTTAGACCAGTGTGAAATTTTTTTATTTGATTACCAGATTATTATAATGAATGGTATTGGCACCATTGAAAGGATCCCATTAATAATTCTATTGGTTATGATAGAACTTTGTGGATTTTAAAAGACCGAGTATCATCCTATTGCTGCTAAGTTTTCAGGAGTACATTTGTTACTGATTCCATTGCCAAACAAGCCATCATGGATGGTGTAATTTTTGAAGAAAAGTGAAGGAAGGAGCCTGGACGTGCTGACTTCAATCGCACAAACTGGACAATGTACAAGTTTTCCATGTTGGATGTTTGTATCATACTGCCAGTATCGTATTCTTACATTTTATATGATCCTTTTAGCACATATTCTCCTCTTAAAGTGGGCTGAGTTGTGTGTTCATAGTGTGTGCATAATCACATTTTGTTCACATGTGAATGAACACTTTTGTCTTCATATACAGTAATTGTTGTACATATTACGAAAGGCAAATCCACTTTGCACTGCAAGTGCACGTGAAAGTGCACTGAAAGTGCACTTGGAAGTGCAGTCACTATAAATCTAAGGGGTAGATCTGAAATGAGTGGAAGCTCTGCTGATTTTATCATCCAATTATGTGCAAGCTAAAATGCTGCTTTTTATTTTCCTTGCATGTCCCCCTCGGATCTACAGCGACTTTACTTCCAAGTGCACTTTCAGTGCACTTTCAAGTGCACTTGCAGTGCAAAGTGGATTTTCCTTTAGTAGAGAACCCCCATTATTCTATTTGTGGCATTTTTGTTTTGCATATCAAGTCTGGGGTTCATGGATTCATATGGGAGACAAAATTCATCTGGTGGTCCATGCGGATCATGTAATTAACATCAAGCACTTTTTGACCACTCATAATTAGGGGGTCAATTAATTAAGTGGGTTATTTTAGACCACATCCAAAAGGCCTGGTACAAGCAATATTAGTATGGTGATCTCCCCCACTGTGCCTTTGTGTTCTGACAGGGGGACCCCCCCCCACCAGAACACACTGACCAGCGCTCACAGCAATCGGCTGCCAGTACTGATTGGATTTGGGTCAGGTGCTGGTTTTCCAACATGTCCATTTGACAGAAGCCAGTAGTAAGACCAGCTTCTGTAAAACATATAGCTGTACCAGCCGATTTTGCCCAATTTGCGGCCAATGTGTACAAGGCTTTAGGATTATGATTTGTTTAGACTTGGACCTGATTTGTGAAAATTTATGATATATATATTGTTTTCTTTACATCATTTTTTTCAACTTTATTTATTGTATTTCTATTTAATTATATTAGCTCTGCACTATTTGGTTTTCAGTTTTTTACATTTCGTATAACAATTGTAGTGCTGGTAGGTTTACCTGAGAGTAGATTTATTTCACATTTAACTATTTCAAGAGTAGCATTCGGATTTAATTTTATTAAACTACCTTTGACTCCCATGCACCAACTGAAATTTTAAAATCAGGCTCACGGTGAGAGTACATGTCATGGTTAAACTCCTACAGTATCTGTAATTGTTAAAGAAGAACTCCAGGCAAATAGCTAAATACACAGCTGAATTACATAAATATGAACTGTAGTTAAGTAACACTTGCAGGTCTTGTCTCTTCCCCGGTGTCTAGACAGAGAAAAAAGAAAGAAACAGCAAACATCTTCCACCGTTAAATGAAATCGGGATCTGCTTGCTGTCTCTGTGTGTGTGTCTATGGTATGTGTCAGCTCAATCACATCTTCCACCGTTAAATGAAATTGGGATCTGCTTGCTGTCTCTGTGTGTGTGTCTTTGGTATGTGTCAGCTCAACCACATCTTCCACCGTTAAATGAAATTGGGATCTGCTTGTTGTCTCTGTGTGTGTGTCTGTTGCCCTGTGTGCATAACCATGACGTTGTTTTTTGTTGCTCTGGACTATCTTACCTAAGTTTTATGTGTTGATCTTATCTTGGCCTCTGGCCTCTTGCTATTCTGACTTTAGAAGCAAAAGGTCCACTTTGATTGTTAGGCATTCTTATATTCACTCATGATTAATTAACGAACTTCCACCCCACCCTCATAACAGTATAAATTTGAGCATCCTTAAGGGGTCAGCACATTCCTGGGGGAGCACATTGCAGGGGCTTCTATCCTTAAGGCTTCTATCTCTAAGTGATTCTTTCTACAAGTGATGTGCACTTCAGCGATTGCACGAAGCAAACAAATATAGCAATCTGCACTGGAAAGCACCTAACAGACTGCAGGGGACCCTGTCTCTCTATTAAGCTCTCCTTCCACATTGTAACATGCGCTCTCTACCACTGCTTCTGACACTCGTGTCCTCTCTCCTCAAACTCTCTTACCTTCACCCCCCCTCTCCACCCCCCTGCTTATACATATCACCCTGCCTTCTGTCCTCTCCCTACTACTGCTCCTACCAACTCTTGCTCATTCTACATCCATATACTGATAAAACCTCCAGTAATCTGAGACATGCCCCTTCACATAAATCACATTCCCACATTACCTCTCTCACCCTCCTGCTTCTCCTAACCTCTGGTGACATATCCCCAAAGCCTGGGCCACCATCATCTGTCTTTGCCCAACGCTCCCATCCCCTTACACCCTCTGGCAGGAGCCGCAACCCACAGAACTTGGTCTATATTCCTCTTTCCAAAACCAAACTCCTCTTTTCCTGTGCCCTTTGGAATGCACGCTCTGTCTGTAACAAACTCACCGCCCTTCACGACCTCTTTATCACAAATTCCTTTAACCTACTTGCCATTAATGAAACCTGGCTTCATGAATCAGATACTACTTTTCCTACTTTCCCCTCCCATGGGGGCCTTCTCTGGACTCACTCCCCCATACCAGTGGATGTAAGGGAGGTGGAGTGGGGATCCTTCTAGCCCCATGCAGCACCTATCAGGTACTTCACCTACCTCCCTCTCTGACACTCTCCTCTTTTGAGGCACATTGCATTCGTCTATTCTCTCCCATTTCTCTAAGAATTGCTGTCATCTACCGGCCCCCTGGACCAGTATCAGCCTTCCTTGATGACTTTTCTGTCTGACTACCCTACTTTCTCTCTTCTAAAATCCCCACAATTATTCTCGGTGATTTCAACATCCCTGTTAACACTAGCACTAACACTACTATTACTCCTAAACTTCTCAGTCTAACCTCATCAATTGACCTGAAGCAATTGATACAGGCTCCTACTCACTCCAACGGCAACACCCTTGACCTTGTCTTCTCCTATCTGTGCACTCCGTGCAACCTTTCCAACAATCCTCTCCCACTCTCTGATCACCACCTTATTACACCAGAAGTCTCAGAAAACTTAGCCACGCTCTTGAGCGCCTGTGGCATAAGACTAAGATCCAGGAAGACCTCACACAATATAAATCTGCCCTCCTAAAATACTATTCCTGCCTTCACACTGCCAAACAGACCTACTTTATCACACTCATTAACACCTTCTCATCCAGTCCACATCAACTCCTCTCTACCTTCAACACTCTACTCTGTCCTCCGCTGCCTCCACCTACCAACTCACTCACTGCCCAGAAGATCGCCAATCACTTCAAAACTAAGATTGACACAATTCATGAGGAGATCGCCAATGCGCAAAAACCTCCCCCATGCAACACCCCCTGTCCACAGATACAATCATTACTTCCCTCATTCAACCCTGCTACTATTACTGAGGTTGCTAAACTTTTATCTAACACTCATCTAACCACCTGCCCCCTGGATCCTGCTCCCTCGCAAGTGCTACACTCACCCTCTGACTCGATTCTACATTCTCTAACTCACATTTTCAACCTCTCCCTCTCTTGTGGCATCTTCCCAAACTCTCTAAAACAGTGGTTCTCAACTCCAGTCCTCGGGACCCACCAACAGGTCAGATTTTAAGTATTACCTTGGGGAGTTGCAGACTAGAATACTGCAATCACTGAGCAGCAAGTGATATCACCTGTGATGTATTTCAGCTATCTTGCAAACCTGGCCTGTTGGTGGGTCCTGAGGACTGGAGTTGAGAACCACTGCTCTAAAACATGCGCTAGTCACCCCATACCTAAAAAGCCCTCACTGGACCCCACCAATCTCAACAACCTACGTCCCATCTCCTTACTCGCCTTCTCCTCCAAACTTCTTTAAAGACTAGTCTATAACCGACTAAGCGACCATCTGACCATGAATAAACTTCTTGATCCCCTTCAGTCCAGATTTCTCCCTCAACATTCCACGGAAACTGCTCTCCTTAAACTCTCAAATGACCTACTAACGGCTAAAACCAGTGGACACTATTCTGTACTATTTCTCCTGGATCTCTCTGCTGCCTTTGACACAGTGGACCACCCCCTCCTCCTCAATAAACTCCACTCCTTTGGTCTCCGTGACTGTACTCTTCACTGGTTCTCATCCTACCTATCCCACCGCTCCTTCAGTGTCACTTACAACTCTACTTCCTCCTCTCCTCTTCCTTTCTCCGTTGGGGTCCCCCAAGGTTCTGTTCTTGGACCTCTCCTTTTCTCAATCTACACCACTTTCCTGGGTCAGTTGATTGCCTCCCACGGCTTTAAATATCATCTCTACGCTGATGACACCCAAATCTATCTCTTCACCCCCCAGCTCTCTCCATCTGTCTCCTCACGCATTACCAACTTACTAGCAGACATATCAGCCTGGATGTCACATCACTTCCTCAAACTCAACCTATCCAAAAC
Organism: Lithobates clamitans; assembly: GCA_037952925.1. Taxonomy (NCBI): domain Eukaryota; kingdom Metazoa; phylum Chordata; class Amphibia; order Anura; family Ranidae; genus Lithobates; species Lithobates clamitans. Next base: position 1,674,809 of record JBBGZY010000008.1, on the reverse strand, counting down.
CGAGCTCATGATATTTCCTCCCTCAGGTGCCACTTCCACTTCCTCTGATTTCTCTGTTAATATCAACGGCTCAACTATCAACCCATCTCCCCACGCCAAGGTCCTAGGTGCAATCCTGGACTCTGAACTAACCTTTCAACCCCACATTCTATCGCTATCCAAAATTTGCAGCCTCAAACTTCGCAACATTTCCAAGATACGCCCCTTCCTAACCAATGTCACCACAAAGCTTCTAATCCACTCCCTGGTCATCTGCCGCCTTGACTACTTGACTACTGCAACTCCCTCCTCATTGGCTTACCTCTAAATAGGCTATCCCCACTTCAGTCCATCATGAACGCTGCTGCCAGGCTCATCCACCTCACAAACCGCTCAGCGTCTGCTATACCCCTCTGCCAATTCCACCATTGGTTGCCACGCAGTCACCAAATTAAATTCAAGATACTAACTATAACTTACAAAGCCATCCACAACCTGGCCCCCAGCTACATCTGTAACCTAGTCTCAAAATACCAACCTAATCATTCTCTTCACTCCTCCCAAGACTTCCTGCTCTCAAACTCCCTTGTTACCCCATCCCATGCTCGCCTTCAGGACTTCTCCAGAGCCTCTCCCATCCTCTGGAATGCTCTACCCCAATCCTTCCGATTTTCTCCTACTTTATTCACTTTCAGACGATCCCTGAAAACTCATCTCTTCAGAGAAGCCTATCTGGCCCCCACCTAACAACTGTACATTTATCTTCTCAATCAGCACATCACCAACAGTTATTACCTCTTGTATCTCTTGACCTTCCCTCATAGATTGTAAGCTCTAAGGAACAGGGCCCTCTGATTCCTACTGTATTAAAGTGTATTGTATTTGTACTGTCTACCCTCAAGTTGTAAAGCGCTATGTAAACTGTTGGTGCTATATAAATCCTGTATAATAATAATAATAATAAACAGCAAGCTGATTAGCTCATCCCTCTGCCACTGTGCTCTCTCCTACTATCAACATGTTCCTTGCTAGCATATGAACACTGCAAGTAAGCAGACTGGTTCCAAGTCAAGTTCAGATACTTGTATTTAATAAAATATATTTCATGATGTATTAATGAATATAGAGCTGTAATCATATGTATCTTTTATAGCTGCCTGAAGTTCAGCTTTTAAAAGTTATAGACAATAAAATTCTGGAAGTTTCGTGTTTTAGGCACTGCTAGAGATATTTAAACAGGATATACAATCCAACCATTTGTCGGGAGGCAGACAATTCAGTGAAAGAACTGCAGACAACATTTTTTATTCAGGCTATAGCAGCTATGTAGCATGAGGGACTCAAAAAAAAAGCAAGTACAGAATTTACAGGAAAAGCTTTTTCAGCTAGACAGTTGCCATTATAGCTGCTTGAAAATGGTCTTATTTTGTTTTGAACAGAGTTCCTCTTCTAGTAAGAGAATAAATTTAGGTAAAATTTAGACTCAATGACCGCATTTTCTGCTGAATAAAGACTGTGTTAGTTTACATGAAATTGAAAGTGAGAGTTGTAACCATGGCTGAAAAAGTCAGTGTAAATTGCTTGTGTTAAGACAGATTCCCCAGGAGGAACTCAAATTTAAGCTGCTCCTAGATAAAGTTATGTTGTGTATTAGCATTCTATTTCCAAGCAGTGCAGTTAACATCAGCAGCATCTGCTAATACTGAATTTCGGCAATACGCTGAAAACCTGTTAAACCTGTCACTGGGGTCCAGACATTTTTGGACAAATTGGAGGAGAGTATTAACATGGTCTCTGGCACATGTGCAGTGGCATGCTACATGTGGGGTTGGAGCCTCATTCACACTCAGGTCTGGCAGGATGAATTAATTGGATAATGCCATGGTGCACATAGTGGCCTCACAAACAAAATGCTCCAAATAAAAGGGACACCAGAATAAGCAAAAGGATAATATGTTAATAAAGTACCACCATGCCTTACAATCAAGGTCAAAATGAAAAGCCTTAAAAGGATCCAAAGAAAAAGAAGCATTTACTCTTATGCCCCGTACACACGGTCTGATTTTTTGACGGAAAATGTTCAATGGGAGCTTGTTGTTGGAAATTTCGACTGTGTGTAGGCTCCATCGGACATTTTCCATCGGAATTTCCTTCACACAAAATTTGAGAGCTGGTTCTCAAATTTTCCGACAACAAAATCTGTTGTCGTAAATTCCAATTGTGTGTACACAATTCCGACGCACAAAGTTCCACGCATGCTCAGAATCAAGCAGAAGAGCCGCACTGGATATTGAACTTCATTTTTCTCGCCTCGTCGTACATGTTGTACGTCACTGCGTTCTTGACGTTCGGAATTTCTGACAAGATTTGTGTGACCGTGTGTATGCAAGACAAGTTCGAGCCAACATCCGTCTGAAAAAATCCATGGATTTTGTTGTCGGGATGTCCGATCGTGTGTACGCGGCATTATGGGTACATTTAGCAGCAGGACATTGCTCAGGAGATCCTGAAACTAAGCGGACTTATTTGATAAATACCAAGGAAATCTAAAGAGCTGAAGTTATAAAAACCCTGCAGTCTTGATTAAAAAAAAGGGAATGGTGAGGGGGCTACTCAGCCAAACTTTGACAGAGTTATATTTGATCCCATGGGTTGGATGGGAAGCAGGGCACAAACCACATTTATGCTGTCATGGAGACACCAGAAAATGTATTATCTATCAGTGAGGTTTCAGCTCTCAACCACCTTGCAGTCTCATTCACTTTCTACAACAGTGATGTTGCCATAGGTTTCTATTTGCATTATCTTTAAAAGGAATAAATACCAATCAAACATCAGCAGTGACCCTTGAACATATTTGAAGGTTCTGGGAACATAAATTGTGTTCTGAAGTTAAAATTACAAATCCCAGTGGTATTTTTTCCTGAGGAGATGGTCCAGTGCTGTCACATGGAGACTGGGGGACAGGCATTCCTGTGAAAGCTCTGACAGGAAATCTGACTTCAGTTTTCCAAGGGTATTTTTCCTAACTCCATATGGTATTCTGTTATTCTCCACAATTTAGGTCTTAAACTTTACAGATCAGTTTACACATCTATAAACTGCACGTAACCATTCACAGGCAAAAGACTTTTCTAACACATTTCTAATAAGCACATTGAATATACTCTATGCAGTGGTGTATTTAGGTTTTGTGCTGCCTTAGGCCTGACTAAACTTGTGCACCCCCTAACTTAAATACGACCCACCCTTTCCTGTCAGTGCCATGCCCCTTCCTGTTTAAGATCCACCCTGTCATCTGTAAACCATACCCTTTCCTCTTTAGGCCCCACCTTTTCTTCTTAGAGCTTCACCTCTTTTTCTCTGTACATTAACCACCTCCCACCCAGCCACTGCACATAAACGGCCGGGTGGTCATTTCCTTGTCCTGAGTGGACAGTCAGGAACGTCCCTCAGAGCGAGTGCTCGCAGCACGGCCACAAGGCGCGCTGTGGCTTGATCCTGTGATTATTATGATCACAGAATCCAGCTAAGCAGAGATCGGCCCTCCCGATCACGTGCCGGCTGTGTCCAATCACAGCCGTCACAATGTAAACAGAGACGCATCACAGCCGTCACAATGTAAACCCCGCCGAGCTCAGTTGGGGGGGGGGAAATCTGCAGATCTGTGACAGCTCTCTGTGTGAGGATGATTTGTAATCAAATTGTACACCAAGCACCACTGTCACCCCTGTCCCCATACACATGTCTGTGTCCTCATAAAACATCTGTCTGTGCCCCATCACTGCCAACACCAAATAAACACTGATTTGAGTTATTTTTACCAAAGAAGTGCAGCAGCATCATTTTTAGTCAAAATTTATCAAAAGAAATTACTTATGTGCAAAATTTTATAACAGAAAATAAGAAAAATGTTTGTTTTTTTTTGAAAATTTTCCGTCTTTTTTTATTTGTAGCGTAAAAAATAAAAACCCCAGTGGTGATTACATACCACCAAACAAAAGCTCTATTTGTGTGAAAAAAATTATAAAAATGTAATTTGGGTACAGTGTAGCATGACCGTGCAATTGTCATTCAAAGTGTGACAGCGCTGAATGCTAAAAATTGGTCTGGGAAGGAGGGGGGTGAAAGTGCCCAGTATTGAAGTGGTTAAAAGTGGATACCAAGTGCAGCCTCATCAGTGCCCATCAGCGCAGCCTCATCAGTGCCCATCAGCGCAGCGTCATCAGTGCCCATCAGTGTTGCCTCATTAGTGCCCATCAAAGGAGCCTCATCAGTGCCCATCAAAGCAGCCTCATCAGTGCCCATCAATGCAGCCTCACCAGTGCCCATCAATGCAGCCTTCCCAAAAGTATTTCCTGTGCTACTTTTGGTGACTTAGGGGGTGATTTGAATAGACATCTGTGCATGAACCCGCACAGATGTCTGTCAAATCACCCCCCGAAGTCGGACTGCATTGCTGGTTTGAAATTGTGCAAGTTCAACTGAACTTGCACATTTTCTAACCTGCATCAGTGTGATCCTGGGCTGAATGTAGTCAATGCCGAATTCAGGCAAAGATTCGGTCCCTGAAATGGAGAACAGGGATGCACAGCGTTCCTGTGCGATCTGAGGCCGGTTCCATTGTGAACTGAACCTAAGCCTAGGTTCACATTGGAGCAATTTGTCATGTGATTTGAGAGATCAAATCGCATGACAAGTCGCAGGCTATTGGAGGCAATGGCACTGTTCCAATTAGTGCGACACTGATTTTGCAGCATCGCACCGATTTGCAAAAAGTAGTTTTTGTACTACTTTTGCCAATTTCAGGTGCGACTTCAATAGACATTTGTGTATGAAGCCACAGAAATGTCTATCAAGTAGCACCTGAAATCGCGCTGACCTTGCTACTTTGAAATTGCGCTATTTCAAGTGAAATAGTGTGATTTCGAAGTAGCATCAATGTAAACCAGGGCGAAGAGATACAAGGAGCTATGAAAAGTTAACCACATATACAAGCAGACACTAAGGTGTTAAATGCCATTGATTCCAGAAGCACCAGACTGCAGATATTGAGCTGTAAAGAGTTAACCATAAATGTAAGCAGCAGTGTACATGTGTCCATTGAAACAGAGTAGTAAAGCACAGCAAGGACACAGAGGGTTAATTATCAGAGAGTCGTATTTCAGATAACAGGGAGATAGGGGAAACAAAGTTGGAGCACAGATAAGTCCTGTGTGAGGTTTTCAAGGAGAGACAGTGAAGAGGATCGGGATTTTACTCTCACCCTCCAGGATATGCAGACTGTAGCTGGGTCTGCTCACTATACACACTATAGCCACAATCTGAGCGACAACACCGGAGGAGACGGTGACAAATTCTCTCTCTCCTGTCTGTGCAGAGGGGAAGGGGAGGGGGAGGGGGGAACTGTGAGCAAACGCTGTGAGAGATGCTGTGAGCACTCCATGTGAGAGACGCTGCTGCAGCCAGCAACCTCCAGCAATGAATAGACTGACTCGGGAGGCAGGGGGGGCTTTTGACGAGCGGGGGCGGCGGCGGCGGCGCCGCCCCCCCACTAAGTGCTGCCCTAGGCCTGGGCCCTGTTGGCCTAGGCCAAAATACAGCACTGACTCTATGCCCTATATACCCTTTGCTAGTTTAGTGGCTGTTCACATTCTTATAAATGCTTGTAGACTGGGCTATCTAGGGTCCATCTTCTCTATACTGTAACCACCCAAGCAGACCCTTCCTGTTAGCTTCTGTATGTATGTATAGTGGATTTAATACCCAACTACACCATCCCCCTGGTCTACTACAGCACTGACCCCTCCATTCAGCTAGTAATCACTATTCACTTGCAAGTTGCAAGGTATTGCATTTTCTCATGGTTACAGGCTATGGCTCAGACAATCTCACTGTACACCTGGGGCCCATGTAACATGGGGGCTCAGATCATCTAAGGCATTTTCCAAATGAAGTGTCCCATAGTTACCTTCAGGGCTATATCTCTTCCCACTAGCCACCACCAGCTCCCAACCTGACCACCTTTATACTGTATGTCTTGTATTCAGGATATTGTTCATAGCTGTGTACGGACCCACTTTACATGCTACCACTCAGGTTTCCAAGCATCCTCTTTGAATACACCTCTGGCCAGAAGCCAAGTCTATCTACTTTGCTTAAAAAAATATCTCAATATAATTTTCAAATCATGGCATTGAGGTAAGTTACTTAACAAACTTGAGATACTTAACACATCCAGAAACCCACATCCACTGGCATCACAGAGAATAATTGTTCCCACAAAACAAGGGGTTAGCTTCCATGCAGGAATGCCCATCCAAGAGGAAGAACACATAGGTGTATCAAAAACATAGTTCCTCAGCCTTACTCCAAGTTGCTTGCCTAGTCTCTCTCTTAGACTTCTCCCACCCTATTTATGGGCTTAAAGTGTTACTAAAATAAAATACTGCCACTATATACCTTTTTGGATGATCTGTAAACCACTGTTACATGATAAACTGCACAGTTTCTCCAGTGCTGAGAGATCACGTAGGAGGAGATTTTTAGTTCCACTCCATACTGTATACATACCCACATGTGTGATGTTCTCCAAGCTAGCCATGTCACATGAAATTGATAAGTAAATGTTCTCTCCAGCATTAAAGACACAACTGAGCATGTGCAGGTCGGCTACCCTGCCTGTGTTAGCTGGCCTTCCCCAGATAGACAGTGCAGGAGGGGGGGATCTATGCATACAGGATAAAACAGCCTTTTTACACAATGCAGAGGATTAAACCCTTAAGCTCCAGAGTGAGTATAACAAGCATGCTATGCTGCATATACAGACTGATTTTACTGTTGTGGGTTTAGTAACACTAAGAGGTCACTTCCTGTAAGGGAAGTATGTCAACCCATTCCTACATGCTCATTAGAGTTCCTATTACAGTTTACTGAATCTCTGTGATTCTCTTTATTTACATGTAAATGGAATTTGGGTGCCCTGTCCACGTACTGCTTATATGTCTTTCTGATATTCATCTTTAGTAACTGCTGCTCAAATAGCTAAATATTTGTAGGTGTAATTTGGATCTCTGAACATGAGATTCCCAATCTGAGCCTGTAAAAACACCACAAGTGTTCTCTGGTTTCAAACACTCTTCATTATACCCTACCCAACACATATTAGAGCATGAAGAGGAGCTTGAGTAAAATACAGCTATATAACAAGAGACTCCAGCTCTGTGGTGCCCATCTTGTGGTCTGAGGTAATTTTTGGTACTAATTGTGTGGCCCTCATACCTAAGCATCCAATAGTCAGTTTTTTTCACTGCTTAGGCATCTCTGTTCACCCCACTATGGGCCCCATGCTAATGAGAAGGTATGAGAAAGTACTCAATATAGCACCATATACAACTATAAAAGATGTTGTATGATATCTCAAACTTTAATTTGTAAAGAAATTAGTGATGGAAGGGGTCTCTACTAGTCTTATAAACATGGTTTATAGGACTTTTACTGTCTCCTCCAGCATATCCCTAGTCTGCAACCAGGTTTATAACTCATACACTTTCTCTGACCATCTTCTGTATTAAGCTCACATGTACATGACATGACAGTACATGACAGTCTTCTGAAACATTACATTGCACTGTATACTACGATTATGTAAAATTACCTGTTGGTAACAAATATTATGTGTAAAAGATCGAATTGAGAAAGAAAATAGTTTTCGAAAGAGTTAGAGGAAAGAAAATAAAAGGAAGAAATAAGAGTATGGGAGTAGGAAAGACATCAGGGTTCCGGAGGCAAACATTATTTATAGACTGTGATAAGAAAAATGCGTGAGAGAGTGTCAAATACAATAACGAGAGTACTCGATTGTCAAAGTTATCTGGTATGCAATGTTTGATCCATGGTCTCCATAAATTGTCAAACTTCTTCAAATTATCTTTATCTAGAGCGTCCATCTTAGCATGTATAAATGATTGATTCATTCTAAGCTTGGTTTCTGCAATGTTCAGTATAGGTGTTTTCCATGCGTTAGCTATTGTCTGCTTTGCGGCTGTCAAGAATATAAGGAATAGTTTAAATTGTTTATGTGTAAGAAAGTCTGGTTTTAAATTCAGGAGAGCTGTATCCGGTCTGGTATAATAGAACAATCAAACATTTTTTAGGTTATTAGAAAGACATTTTCCCAAAATGTATGTACCTTTGGACAATTCCACCAGATGTGTACATATGTACCTTGTTTGAGACAGCCAAGAAAACTGAGACCTGAGTTGTCTTTTGCAAATTTAGCTATTCTCGCAGGAACCAAGTACCATCGTGTAAGTACCTTATATGATGTTTCAACTGCCATTATATTTTTTGAAGAAGATTTAGTATTAGACCATACCGGAAGATCAATTGCATTCAAGATCTCTTGCCCATTTAGCAACATATGTTGGTATATTTGTATCTGATTTAGAGATCAGTTGAAAATAGATAATTGAAATGTGACTCTTAGCATGTGAGTCCTTTAGACAAATTTGTTCAAATTGGGAGAGGGTGTTTATGGTATCAGGTAACGGAATATTTCGGATTGGGGGAGCCCAAAGGATTTGCATTGTTCTGGGAAAGGATGTATTGATGTTGCTGAAATTATGTCATATAGACAACAAATGCCACCTTAGACCAGGCTTTAAAAGTCCTGGGAGATATCCAAGCTGGATAAAAGGCCGGGTTTTTATGAAAAGAGAGAATCGGGTTATATGGAGATTGTACACTGTGTGAGGTTTTATGTCTATCCCAGATAGATAGAGAGTGTTTAGTAATTGGATTTTTTAAAGTCTTACGATCTATAGGACGTAACCATAGGATATTATTTATAGGAAGAGGATCACAATCCATTGCTTCAATTATTACCCACAAAGGAATCTCTATAGTAGAGTGATATTTCGATAGTTGTGCCAATTGAGCAGCCCTGTAATATATAGAAAATAGACATGTGCACAGCCCAAAAATTTGTTCATTTTCCTTTTCGTTTCATTAGTTTATTTATTTTTTTCGTTTTTCAGGTAATTCGTTATGATTGCAATTCGTAAATTTGTACATTCGTAAATTTGTACATTCGTAAATTTGTTCATTCGTACATTCGTACATTCATTCATTTGCACATTCGTACATTTGTGAATTTGTACATTCTTACATTCATAAATTCGTACCTTTGTAAATTTGAAATTTGAAAATCCAAAAACCCAAAAATTCGAAAATCTGAAATAGTAACTAACTATTAAATTATAGGTATTGTAATTTCCTTTCAAATTTGGCTGTCAGTGAACGTAACAAATACAAATTTATCCGAAGTTACGAATTATCCGAAATAACGAATGCTGCATCTAAACAAATGGAACGGAACAAATTAATAATAAAAAATAATAATAAAAAGTTTTTATTATTATTATTGTTATTTATTATTATTAATTAATTACGTTCCATTCGCTTGGATATGGCATTCGTTATTTCGGATCATTCGTAACCTTCGGATAAAATTGTATGCGTTACGTTTACTAACAGCCAAATTTGAAAGGAAATTACAATACCTATAATTTAATAGTTACTAGTAATAGTAGTTAAGTTATTATTAGTTAATTATTATTTCAGATTTCCGAATTTCCGAATTTACAAATTTACGAATTCACTAATTTACTAATGTACGAATGTACGAATTTACGAATGTACATTCGTAAATTACGAATGTACGAATTTACGAATGTATGAATTTACAAATTTACAAATTTAAGAATATTCGGAAAAATTCGTTAAACGGGTTTTCGTTTTATTTCCGCATTAAGTAATTTATCGAAATTCGTTAAAAAACGAATTTGGAACAAAACGAATTGCACATGCCTAATAGAAAAGTCTGGAAATCCCAAGCTGCCCATTGATTTAGGGAGGTATAAAGTCTTCCTAGGTAATCAAGGTTTGATTTTCCCCCAAGTGAATTGTATTGCTTTTTGTTGTATAATTCTATAAAGGTAGGCAAGAATATGAATCAGGAGGACTCTGAAAATTTAGGGAGTATGGTCATTTTTATTATATTGATTTTCTGGACCAAGAAATTGGTAGGGACGACCAATTAGATAGAAAACTAGTAGTTGTTTTCAATAAAGCTGGATAGTTAGAAGTAAATAGATCCAAGGGACTGGCAGTGAGTTGGACACCCAAATAAGGAAGGCTATGGCCAGCCCATTTAAAGAGTAGCAAATCTTGTATTGTTCGTTTCTCCTTTTCAGTTAACGAGATGTTCAACGCCACTGATTTTTGGACATTGACTCTAATGCCACGTACACACGGTCTGACTTTTCGTCTACAAAATTCCGACGGACGCCGACGGACTAAAGCCGGCTGACAATCCGATCGTGTGTGAGCTTCCCCGGACTTTCAGCTGACTTTTCCAGCCGCAAATCTGACAGACTTTAGATTTGAAACATGCTTCAAATCTTTACGTCGTAACTACGCTGGACCCAGAAATCCGCTCGTCTGTATGCTAGTCCGACGGACAAAAACCCATGCTAGGGCAGCTATTGGCTACTGGCTATCAACTTCCTTATTTTAGTCCGGTGTACGTCATCACGTACGAATCCGTCAGACTTTTGTGTCGGACGGGCTGTCGGACTTTTGTAGCCGAAAAGTCCGACCATGTGTACGCGGCATAAGACCTGAAATGAGTGAAAATTTATGTAATATAACCATAAGGTTAGGGTTGGAAACTTGTGGTGAGGACAAAAATAAGAGGATGTCATCTGCAAATAAGCATAATTTGTGGTGACATCTGCCCAATTCAATAACCGTGATGGTAGGTTCCATACTTATTCTTTGTGCCAAAGGTTCAATAAGTAATGCAAACAAGAGTGGTAAAAGTGGACATCCTTGACAGTATCCATATAATTTTCAAGAGATTGGTACGACCGGCCACAGAAGGTGGCAGCTTACACCAGACTTCATTTTGAGATCTGAATTTCTGAAGTGGTAGCAAGTTTTAGGAGATATATTCCTTAAGTTGGGCAGAAATAGTTACCCCTAGATATTTAATCTTTGCATCCACCTTAAGTTGTTATACTGCAGGGGGGAGAGGGTCCCAGAGAGGATCCGATGAGAGTAGTACTGACTTATTCCAGTTAATCCTAAGACCCAAAGGAAACCAAACTTTTCTATAGCCGACACTGCAGCAACCAATGATTCACGAGTATCAGCTAAATATAGTAAGATATCTTCTGCATACAGAACTATTTTGTCCTTATGTTTACCTCTGTGAAAGCCTCTCACCCACTCCATTTGCCTCAACATAACTGCGAGGGGTTCTATCACTATTGAAAACAGAAAGGTTGATAATGGACACCCTTGTCTAGAGAATAAAGGAGTCTGACATGCTCCCATTAACTCTTATAGAGGCCTTAGGTATTGTATATAAGAGCTTGAACCAATTACAGAAAATGTCGCCAAAGTCAAAACGTTTAAGTACTTCCCATATATAGCACCATTCTATACTGTCAAACGCCTTAGTGGCATATAGAGGCAGCAAAGCTCTGCTAGTTGAGTTATCAACTGGAGTTTGTATGTATAAAAAGGTGCATCTTACATTTACAGCAGTTGAGGAGTTGGGCATGAAACCTGTTTGATCTATATGAATAATCGATTTGATAACTCTCTTTAGTCTATAGCCATAGTCTTAGCTAGTAGTTGAATGTCAGTATTAAGCAACGATATTGGCCTTTAAGAGTCGAGAAATAACGCGTCTTTCGCTTTCTTAGGTATAACCATGATTATAGCATCTATCATAGACAGAGATGGACAACCTTCCCTTAGAGCAGAATTAAAGGTCTGTAGCAATGACTATACACTTCATTGGGAATACCATCTACTCCAGGGGCTTTTCCTTTAGGAAGAGACGCCACAGCAGCTTCCAATTTCTCTATAGTAATCGGACCATTCAACATGCATTTATCAGAATGGGACAAAGTGGGAAGGTTAATATCATCTAAGAATTCCAAAAGTTCAGCTTTTGCATAAGTGGCTTTTGAGCTATATAGCTCCTGATAAAAAGATTTAAAGACCGTAAAAATATCTTCTGTTTTATTACAAAGCGTCCCATCTTTTGCATTTATAAAGAAGTATTTGTTTCTGTTCGGGCAATCGCTGCTCAAAGTTTTTCAACTTTTTCCCCCTCTGCCCATACCAAACATTTACTGTATTAAAAAATTGTTTATCCTGCGCTCTTTTTTTTTATAAGGAGTAAGGAGTTTCTATAAGTTGAGATTGTGCCTCTACCCATGAGGAACATTTTTTAGGAACTGAATCCTGAACTGCTGCCTCAGCTGCAATCACCCGCTCGTTTACCACTTTAACTTCCTGTCTACTTTTTGTTTTGGCCACACTAATTTCTTTAACCACTTCCCGCCCGGCCTATAGCAAAAGGCCAGCCGGGTGGTGGTTCAGTTATCCTGATTGGGCGTCATATGACGTCCAGCAGGATAACCCGCGATTGTGCGCCCGGGGGGGTGCGAAGAGCGGTGATCGGTGGTGTGGTATGTCAGTCTGACACACCGCAACACCGATCTCGGTAAAGAGCCTCTGAAGGAGGCTCTTTACCACGTGATCAGCCGTGTCCAATTACGGCTGATCACAGTGTAAACAGGAAGAGCCATTTATCGGCTTTTCCTCACTCGCGTCTGACAGACTCATCAGTGCCCATCAGTGCCGGCTTTCAGTACCACCCATAAGTACCCATCAGGGCAGCCTTTCAGTGCCCATCAGTGTCTCCTATCAATGACCATCAGTGCTGCATATCAGTACCACCTATCAGTGCCGCCTATCAGTGCCCACCGTCAGTGCCCACCAGTACCACCTATGAGTGCCCATCAGTGCCACCTATCAATGACCATCAGTGCTGCATATCAGTACCACCTATCAGTGCCGCCTATCAGTGCCCACCGTCAGTGCCCATCAGTGCCACCTCATCAGTGCCGCCTTATCAGTGCCCGTCAGTGCAGCCTCATCAGTGCCCATCAGTGAAGGAGAAAACTTACTTATTTACAAAATTTTATAACAGAAACAAAGAAAAACTTTATTTGTTTAGCAAAAAATAAAAACCGCAGAGGTGAACAAATATCACCAAAAGAAAATTATATTTGTGAGAACAAAATTATAAAAATTTTGTTTGGTTACAGTGTAGCATGACCACATAATTGTCATTTAAAAAGTGACAGCGCTGAAAGCTGAAAATTGGCTTGGGCAGGAAGGGGGGAAAGTGCCCGGTTTTGAAATGGTTAATAAGAAGGCCCCTAAGATAGGCCTTCATGGCATCCCAGACAATCAAAGGAGAGGCAGTGGTCAAATGAATTGCTAAAAAAAATTTAGGGCCCTTTGTATATGATCATGTGTAGAAATGATCTGAAGCCAAAGTGGATTAAGTTTCCAACTTTAAGTGTCCAACACAGCCGGTCACGTGTAAACACGGAAGTGCCGGTAATCGTCTCTCCTCGCCTCACACTAACAGAGTGTGTGGCGAGTAGAGCCGATCAGCGACATTTCCACACAGGGGACAGCAAGACAGGTAATCAGAGCACTGATCATCAGTGTCCTGATTACAATACAGCGCCAGCAGTGCCAGCAATCTGTGCCCACTAATGCCAGTAATCAGTGCCTACCAGTGCCACCAATCAGTGCCCATTAGTGATGCCAGTCATTGCCGCCCATCAGTGCCACCCATCAATGCCCATCAGTGCCATCTATCAGTGCCACCTATTAGTGCCCACCAGTTCTGCCTATTAGTGCCTATCAGTGCCACCTATCAGTGCCCACCAGTGCCACCTATCAGTGCCCGCCAGTGCCACCCATCAGTGCTGCCTATCAGTGCTCATCAATGCCACATATCAGTGCCACCTATCAGTGCCCATAAGTGCGACATATTAGTGCCGGCTCATCATTGCCACCTAATCAGTGCCCATAAGTGCCACCTCATCAGTGCCCATAAGTACGACCTCATCAGTGCCCATCAGTGCAGCTCATCAGTGCACATCAGTGAAGGAGAAAAATTTATTATTTACAAAATTCACTGACAGAAACTAAGAAAACCTTTTTTTTCCCCCCAATTTTTTTTTAGTAGATAATAAAAAACCCAGCAGTGATTAAATACCACCAAAAGAAAGCTCTATTTGTGTGAAGAAAATGATAAAAAATGTCATATGGGTACAGTGTAGCATGACCGCGGCAATTGTCATTCAAAGTGCGACAGCGCTGAAAGCTGAAAAATGGCCTGGGCAGGAAGGGGGTGAAAGTGCCCAGTATTGACGTGGTTAAAGACAATATTAAAATTGCCAATCATTAGGACTGGAAGCGGAAGTATATCAGCCAAGAACTTTATAAATCGCTGTATTACCTAACAAGAATATAGGGGGTGGAAGCCTATTAAACACTTGCCGCCCGCCCACCGTCAAATGACGGCAGGGCGGTGCGACTCTCATTCTGGGTGGACGTCATATGATGGCACACCTGAACGGCCGCTCCTGCCGACGTGGCTCTTTAATCATGTGTTCGGCTGTGTCCAATCACAGCCGGTCACATGTAAACAAGGAAGTGCCGGTAATCGGCTCTCCTCACACTGACAGAGTTTGTAGCGAGGAGAGCCGATCAGCAGCATTTCCTTGCAGGGGACAGTGAGAGATGTAATCAGGGCACTGATGATCAGTGCCCTGATTACATTAGAGTGCCACCAGTGCCAGCAACTCATGCTAACCAGTGCCAGCAACCAGTACCAACCAGTGCCAGCAACCAGTGACAACCAATACCAGCAATCAATGACCACCAGTGCCAACAATCAGTGCCCACCACAGCCAGAAATCAGTGCCCATTAGTGATGCTAGTCAGTGCTGGCTTTCAGTGATGCCCATCAATGTCCATTAATAAAGCCCATCAAGGCCCATCAGTGCCACACATTAATGCCCATCAGTGTCCATTAGTGTCACCCATCAGTGCCGCTTATCCATGCCACCTATCAGTGCCCAACAGTGCCGGCTATCAGGACCCGTCAGTGCCACCTATCAATGCCCACCAGTGCAGCTCATCAGTGCCGCCTATCAGTGATCATCAGTGCCACCTATCAGTGCCTATAAGTGCAGAATATTAGTGCCTCCTCATCAGTGCCACCTTATCAGTGCCCATAAGTGCCGCCTCATCAGTGCTCATCAGTGCAGCCTATTAGTGCCCATCAGTGCTGCCTCATCAGCGCACATCAGTGAAGGAGAAAAATTACTTATTTACTGACAGAAACTAAGAAAAACTTTTTTTTTCAACATTTTCGGTCTTTTTTTCTTTTAGGAAAAAAATAAAAATCTCAGCAGTGATTAAATACCACAAAAAAAGCTTTATCTGTGTGAAGAAAATGATAACATGGTTACAGTGTAGCATGACCGCGCAATTGTCATTCAAAATGTGACAGCACTGAAAGCTGAAAAATGGCCTGGGCAGGAAGGGGTTGAATGTGCTCGGTAGATAAGTGGTTAAAGAGTCTGCAACATGAAAAAACATATCTCCCATACTTATCCACCTCCACCCTTTCACAAGAGAAAACGCCACTACCATACACAAGGTTTGACACGCCCCTGGCATAGGAAGAATATGTAGAATGATATGCCGTATCTATAGCAAGCCGTGTCAAAAACTGCACTGTTTCTGGGGTGGCGTGCGTCTCCTGTAAACAGACAAAGTCTGGTTTTAAATTTGCGACAGTGTCAAAAATTGCTTTGCGTTTCAAAGAATTGTTAGCTCCTCTCACATTCCATGAAACAACATTCAACATCCAATTAGACTCAAATTTCTATATATAAAAAAAGCTCACGAAAACCTATCACAGTTGCTCCGGATATCTACACCCACATACCCTTCCAAAGGGATAGAACTTCAAGTTTAGTTTTAAATTGTTGAACAGCAGAAAAATTATTAAGCCTAATGCCGCGTACACACGGGCTGACTTTTCGACCGGACTGGTCCGACAGACTTTCCGGCTGACTTTCGACAGACTTTTGACGGACTTCCGACGGACCTTTTAACGAACGGACTTGCCTACACACGATCACACCAAAGTCCAACGGATTCGTACGTGATGACGTACACCGGACTAAAATAAGGAAGTTGATAGCCAGTAGCCAATAGCTGCCTTAGCTTCGGTTTTTGTCCGTCGGACTAGCATACAGACAATCGGATTTCTGGGTCTGGCGGAGTTACGACGTAAAGATTTGAAGCATGTTCCAAATCTAAAGTCCGTCAGATTTGCGACTGGAAAAGTCCGCTGAAGGTCTGGTGAAGCCCACATATGATAGAATTGTCCGCCGGATTTGGTCCGTCGGCGTCCGTCGGAACAGTCCGGTCGAAAAGTCCGACCGTGTGTACGCTGCATAAGGCAAACTCTGCAGAAATAGAAACCGTCAGGAAGAGAAAAAGCAAAAAACAAAACACAGCATAATACAAAAAAAAAATCTTATCTACTAATACCCAATCCAAATACCAAAAAGTAAACAAAAAGAAAAAAGAAAAATAATATTAGCAAAAAATGTACTGGCGTCTGTAAAAATCACAGTCAGACCCAAGTCGCAGTTACTGTCTCCAAAAATAGTAAGAGGAAGAAAAAAAAAGAGGAAAACAAAAAAAAACAAAAAAAAACAAATACAGTCCCCTCAGGGACAAATACAGTACTTTACAGAAGTACTTCCAGTTGCACTTCCAATCAGAATACAATTCCTCACCAGGGAGGATTCCATCACCACATCGAGTATGTGGATGGGGGAATCGAGTCTTTTTTTTTATTTAACCCACTGGTTGAAAATAAAAAAAATGTATCTATGGGCTGCTTTACTCTTTAGGTCATCAATTCATAATCAGCTTACAGATGCTCATTAGGTGCACAGAGCATATTCTTTAACCACTTCAGCCCCGGAAGGATTTGTCCCCTTCCTGACCAGGCCATTTTTTGTGATAAGGCACTGTGTCACTTTAACTGACAATTGCGCTGTCCTGCAACGTTTTACCCAAACAAAATGTATGTCCTTTTTTCCCCACAAATATAGCTTTCTTTTGGTGGTATTTGATCACCTCTGCGGTTTTTATTTTTTGCGCTAGAAACAAAAAAAGAGCGACAATTCTGAAAAAAAAAAAACACAATATTTTGTACTTTTTTGCTATAATAAATATCCAAAAAAAACAAATTTCTTCATCAGTTTAGGCCGATATGTATTCTATATATTTTTGGTAAAAAAATCGCAATAAGCATATATTGATTGGTTTGTGCAAAGGTTATAGCGTCTACAAAACAGGGGATAGATTTATGGCATTTTTTATTCTTCTTATTTTTTTTTACTCGTAATGGCAGCGATCTGCGATTTTTATCAGAACTGCAACATTGCGACAGACACATCGGGCACTTTTGACACTTTTTTGGGACCAGTGACATTTATACAGCGATCAGAGCTAAAAGTGCTGATTACTGTATAAATGTCACTGGCAGGAAAAGGGTTAACACTAGAGAGCGATCAAAGGGTTAATGGTGTTCCCTATGTGTGTTTCTAACTGTGGGGGGAATGTGGCTGACTAGAGGAGGAGAGAGATTGTTGCTCCTACTTAGTAGGAACACATGATCTGTATCCTCTCCCCTGACAGAACCGGGATTTGTGTGTTTACACACACAGATCCCGGTTCTTGCTCTGTCACGAGCCATCGCGGGTGCCTGGTGAGCATCGAGCCCACCGGGCATGCGCATCGGCTCCGGGGACACGCTGCGGGCGCACACGCACCTGCTACAGCGTCTTAAAGAGCTGTCATACAGCTACGGCGGCTCGTGCAGCAGTGCCAACCTGCTGCAGTATAACGGGGTTAATGTAACAAATCTCATTGCTAGATCAAGACTTGCTGAGAGATGATGTTAGCTATACCACTGAAATATGTACAGCCAACGTGGTCCTTTCTCTTTAGGACTGACACTGGAGACAGTTCTAGAAGTACACCAATACTTTAAGGTTTTACAGTATATCTAGTGATTTTTTTTTTTATATAAGCATACATAGGCGTGCCCACGGGGTGTGCCGGGTGTGCCCAG
Source organism: Lithobates clamitans (assembly GCA_037952925.1). Taxonomy (NCBI): domain Eukaryota; kingdom Metazoa; phylum Chordata; class Amphibia; order Anura; family Ranidae; genus Lithobates; species Lithobates clamitans. Next base: position 1,656,721 of record JBBGZY010000008.1, on the reverse strand, counting down.
GCACACCCTAATCATCCCTGTGCTCTCACTGCTAGTACTAGTAGTTGTGACTGCTGCAAGCCTGTGACATTGTCTGTGTAGCTCATGTCACCACTGGGGTCGGCAAAAACATCTGTGTGCTGCGAGAGGGAGGTGATTAAGCAGGGACTAGGGAGTTGCCGGGACCGCAGCCGCGGAGTAATCCAGCCGCATTTCCCGATAGGTCTTCTATAGTTCCGGCTGCAGGTCCTGCAGGTGGCGGGGGAGTGATCTACATCTGCACTCCGCCCACCCACGGCCTCCTCTCTCTCTCTCTCTCCCTTGGTCCTTTGGAAGAAGCAGCGGAGCCTCAGCCTGGATATCGGCAGGCGGGTGGCTCAGTGAGGTGAGCAGTGAGACAGCACTGAGCAGGGCAGGCAGCCATACACATGATGGACCAAAAAAAAAAAGAAACTCGATATGAACCCTGCCTGACTTGTCAGCAAGAAAGTAAGTGTGCATTTATATATATATATATATATATATATATATAAAGCAGCCAGTATCCTGCAGGGGGGGAGAAGAAGGGCACACCAGCCCTGGACGACTTTACTAAGAACTCAGTTTCTTCTGATGAAGAAGCCGCTGAAGAAGAGGGATTCTGGCAACCAACTCGGTCCAGCCCTGCCCCCTCCCCTTCGGAGCAGGAGGGGGGGCTGAGGGGGGAATTGTTAGCATTCTTTGTGATCACACTGTGTTGTGTGTGATGATCGAGTGAGGGCCGGTGCCAGCATAAGACACAGTGATAGAGAATAGTGTGTCCCCTCCACGTGTCCTCCTGTAATATTGCCCAGGTACCCCCCCTCTTGTCACACTGCCCAGGTACACCCCCCCTCCTGTCACACTGCCCAGGTACCCCCCATCCTGTAATACTGCCCAGATACCCCCCTCCTGTCACACTGCCCAGGTACCCCCCACTCCTGTCACACTTCCCAGGTACCCCCCCTCCTGTAATACTGCCCAAGTACCCCCCCCTCCTGTAATACTACCCAAGTACCCCCCCTCCTGTAATACTGCCCAAGTACCCCCCCTCCTGTAATACTACCCAAGTACCCCCCCTCCTGTAATACTGCCCAAGTACCCTCCCTCCTGAAATACTGCCCAGGTACCCCCCCTCCTGTAATACTGCCCAAGTACCCCCCTCCTGTAATACTGCCCAGGTACCCCCCTCTTGTAATACTGCCCAGGTACCCCCCCTCCTGTAATACTGCCCAGATACCCCTCACCTGTAATACTGCCCAGATACCCCTCTCCTGTAATACTGCCCAGATACCCCTCTCCTGTAATACTGCCCAGATACCCCTCTCCTGTAACACTGCCCAGATACCCCTCTCCTGTAATACTGCCCAGATACCCCTCTCCTGTAATACTGCCCAGATACCCCTCTCCTGTAATACTGCCCAGATACCCCTCTCCTGTAATACTGCCCAGATACCCCCCTCCTGTAATACTGCCCAGGTACCCCCTCTTGTAATACTGCCCAGGTACCCCCCCTCCTGTAATACTGCCCAGATACCCCTCTCCTGTAATACTGCCCAGATACCCCTCACCTGTAATACTGCCCAGATACCCCTCTCCTGTAATACTGCCCAGATACCCCCCTCCTGTAATACTGCCCAGGTACCCCTCTCCTGTAATACTGCCCAGGTACCCCCCCCTGTAATACTGCCCAGGTACCCCCCCTCCTGTAATACTGCCCATATACCCCTCTCCTGTAATACTGCCCAGATACCCCTCTCCTGTAATACTGCCCAGATACCCCTCTCCTGTAATACTGCCCAGATACCCCCCTCCTGTAATACTGCCCAGGTACCCCCCCTCCTGTAATACTGCCCAGGTACCCCCCCTGTAATACTGCCCAGGTACCCCCTCCTGTAATACTGCCCAGATACCCCCCTCCTGTAATACTGCCCAGTTACCCCCCTCCTGTAATACTGCCCAGATACCCCCCTCCTGTAATACTGCCCAGGTACCCCTCTCCTGTAATACTGCCCAGGTACCTCCCCGACACGTAATACTGCCCAGATACCCCTCTCCTGTAATACTGCCCAGGTACCCCCCCCTGTAATACTGCCCAGGTATCCCCCTCCTGTAATACTGCCCAGATACTCCCCTCCTGTCATACTGCCCAGGTGCCCCCCCACTCCTGTAATACTGCCCAGATACCCCCCTCCTGTAATATTGCCCAGGTACCCCCCCTATAATACTGCCCAGATACCCCCCCTTCTGTCACATTGCCCAGGTACCCCCCTCTCCTGTCACACTGCCCAGGTACCCTCCCCCTGTCACAATGCCTGCCTCCTATCACAATTCTAGGTCCCCCTCTCCAATTACAATGCCAAGGTGCCATCTGTGTCCTAGCAAAGAGTCACTTGAGTTCCTGTGCCCCACCCTTGGTGTAAGCTGTGTGTTCAGCTCATACTGCACACTGGAACAGTGCTTGCAGAGCACCGGCATTAATTTGAATTTGTCACTGTCAGTGGGTACTACACCTACTAAAAGCAACAGAGGGTGTAATTGAATCTGCGGCATATAAATGTATAAAAACATTAAAATGTGTGTGTGTATATATATATATATAATATGCGCGCACACACGCATGTGTGTTTAAGCTTTAGTTTAGGGTGCACACCCTAATGCAACAGGCTGCGCACGCCTATGTAAGCATAGCATGATACTTTAAGGGAAAGCAGGGCCATTCAATGTCTGCTTAATGCCTCATACACACAGGACATTTTACAGTTGCTGTTAGGGGCATCTGACTTTTTTTTTCTGCCTTTAAACGCCCCTCCATGTTAGCCTGTGTCCATGCACACATAAACATTCAGAGGCGTTTGGAGGCATAAGCGTTTAGGGGCAGTAGAAAAAAACTACAGCCTGTGCATCCAGGAGCAGAGGCTGTTGAGCTGTAAAAATGCAAAATGCAAAAACCCTGCTTAATGCGGCTAAACGCTGTAACAAGGGTTTACAACGCCAAAAAACGCTCATGGATTAAAAAATGTGCATTTTTAACGCTAATTTTTCCGGGCAACAGCACTGTTTTTTTTTTAAACGTCCTGTGTCATGAGGCCTTAATGTCATTGTCATTGATTGAATCAAAAATTTTTCTCCCATTTCACTTTAAAGAAAAAGTTGGTGATTGTGTCACCTTCTCTGGATACACTGGAGAAATAAAGAAAGATGAACTTTGGTCTTTTTTAATTCTTAAAGTGATACTAAAGTCTTGTCTTTTATTTTTTTTAAATAATAAACATGTTATACTTACCTGCTCTGTGCGGTGGTTTTGCACAGAGCAGCCCAGATCCTCCTCTTCTCTGGTCCCTTGTCAGCACTCCTGACCCCTCCATCCTGCCAAGTGCCCCCCGCAGCCAGCAGCTTGCTAAGCTGAGCCTCTGCTCTGTCTGTCCATTCAGACACAGGGCTGCGGCTCGGCCCTGCCCCCTCTCTCTCCTCATGGCTGCTGTGAATTTGATTGACAGCAGCGGGAGCCAATGGTGCTCTGTGTCTCAGCTAGTTAGGAGGGAGAGTCCCGGACAGTCATGTCTTTCGTGCAACTGTTATGGAAATGATTTAAGCTCCAATCGAGCCCAAGGTTATCTGCTGCTGTCTCTAATTTGAAAAGTGTTGATATGCATGCATATAAAAGTAAACACTCTGAGACACGCTCAGCATTTGCTACTCATTACACTTCTGATTTATTCAAGGCGGTGCTAATGTTTTATACACACAAATACGTCATTGCTATGTTAGTCTAATAGGTGCATCTCATTGGTTAAGATAGAAAAAGAAGATGGAGAATTTTCATAACGAGGTTTGGCTCTCTTTGGTCTTATCTTCAGTTCCGCGTTCTTTTGATGTGTGGGATGCAGGGGGTACACGCCATCTTGAGAAAATATAGGAACAGAGCAAATCTGTATACTTATATAATGAGTAAGGAGAAAAATATGTATGCACATAAGAAAATAGACATTTTCAGATTACTATTATTATTATCTACATCACATTCCTTCACAATCCCCCCTAAAATGACTATTTTCTCTTTTCTGTCCCTAATACTAAAGGTCCTACTTTTTAGCCTGGCCCTTCTCCTCAGCAACTCTTTTAGGCTGTATATAGAATTGGGCAGCAACTGTTCACTTCCCTCCTCAATACAGCTGGAGAGGTGCAGTCAGGCGCTATCTATCCCTATAACCCTATAGGATTGTGAGATTATGGACAGGGAGTGATTGTAGAGGAGTGAAGGGTTTGTCATCTTCCATCATAAGGGGGTCCTCTTCTTCTTGGTGGAGAAATGTAGGTGTGCTATTGTCTACAGCCTTGCTCATTAACTTTTTTACAAAAGGTAGAATACAGCATACAATCAGGGCTAAAAGAACCAGGATTATTGATACCGTTACCCGTATCTGGGCGAGCACCTTCTGCCACCCACTCATCCAGCTAAAGTATTGATCCCATGGGTCTGTGATACCTGAGTTCTTCTTCAACTCCAGTGACAGATCTTCTAATTTCTTTATAGCTGAAGTAACCTTACCATTTGGGCCAGTATTATCAGGAATGTATGTACAACAGGTTCCCGTTTTTTCCTATGATTTTACAGACACCCCCCTTCTCGGCTAACACCATGTCTAAGGCCATCCGGTTCTGGAATGTCATGTAGGAAGTGGGGGCTAGCTGGTCAGCAATTCCCTGGAGGGCGTCTTTAGTGTAATTTACGAATCTCTGTTGGTTATAATATGTGTAGTGTCAGGTCACCTAGAGGCTGGATGACAGATGCACACCGTTGGGATCAGGAATGCACCGCAAGGTAGTGGACCCTAGCACTGACTGCTGCGGATTGTACCCTGGGAGGTTCAGGAAGCAGGTCTACTGGATCACTGACACAGATCCCACTGGGAGCTAGAGCATAGATTCCCCAGGGCGCGGAGTCTAAGAGCCAGCAGGTGTTCACCAGAGCCTCTAGTGGTGAGGATGGACTGCGCTGCAGTCTGGCTCCAGGTCGCGGCCCCCAGGGTCTCACAGCTCACGCTCACGGTAGACTACAGGAGAAGAGGAAGGAGGGAGCTGGCTGGAACATCAGGGTCACAGGCAAACAGGGATGGCCGGGAACAGGCCAAAGTCGGTAACAGGAATCAGATGTAGGAAACACAGCAAGTACACATAGAGGCTAACACACAGTGGTTGATCAGCACTGCTGGCTTGCAGTGCACAGGTTAATATAGGGTTCCCTGATATGGCTTGGGGTGGGGCCATGCTTAGAGGGGAGGTTACAAAAGCAGTCAGGTGAGGGTCAGCTGGTCTCTAGAGATGAACACATGGAGACAGGTATGCTGATCGACAAACTCTATTGCATAACCATGACATGTAGTTAATCCAATCTACATTCTTGCTGACAGTTGTTATGGGGATCAAAGACTCAAAACCAGCTTTTACCTGATCCCTGGCTTTAAACTCATCAGGGACCCCCCTTGTAACCCCTATGACATGTATGTATACATGAGGATCAAAGCTTCCGGAGAGAGCTGCTCGCTTCCTCCTCTGACTGTGTGCTGGGTCAGTGTATGTATCAGGGGTATCTTTGGTTAGGATATGGGGCTTTCTATTTTCATCTTTTTTTTGTCTAATACACTCTGTGGTCGCCCAGTCTGGCCCTGTGTTCCAACCCACTGGCCCCCACAGAAACCACAACTCTGTCCCCAGTAACTGTCTGTGTGGCATACATATATGTCCTTACCGTCAGGGATATCACTGTACCAATGGCATCACCATGAAGGGTCAAACGGACAAGGTACTATGTCACAGTAATCTAAGGTAAAGGTGGTTACATGTGTACCTGAAGAGTTACACCAAAACGTAATTATGTTATCATTTTTGTGATGGCCACATCCTGGGCCCCTCCCCCCTAGATCAAACAGAAAAAGGATATGCAGTGCCCGAAAACACTCTCTCCTGCAGTGATAAGCGTGCATTCAGGTGTTCTTCCTGGCCAACTTGACTGAGGTGGCTGTGGTCACCAAAACTTGGAATGGACCATCATAACTTGGCTCAAGGATCTCCAGACAGTAGTTGGTGTGTTCCTGTATCTAATTCAGGATCTGGAATGGAAGAAAACACCTGGACATGCATTCAGGTTAATTCTCGTGATAATGTGGTTAAATAATTAGTCAACACATCAGACTGTAACTGTAACTGTTATAGAAAGTAACAACCAAGTCTGGGAGCTGAACCAAACAAAATTTCATAAGGGGATAGGGCATGTTTCCCCTGGGGGTGTGTCTGACACTGAACAGGGCAATGGGCTAACTGTCTGGCAAACTCATGTTAGTCTCTTGGGCCATCTTTAACATCCTGTTTTTAGTGTCCCATTCATCCTTTCTACCTTCCCGCTACTTTGAGGGTGGTGTGGGATGTGTAGTGCCAACTGAACCCCCAGTGTTGCCCAAATCTCTTTTGTAAGGGTTGTTGTTAGGGCTGGTCCCTGATCTCTCAATATTACCTCTGGGACCCCAAATCTACATACTATCTCACTCAGTAATTTCTTAGCTGTGGTCCTGGCAGTCATGACCACTTCCACTAGGGCGTATTCGAATCTGCCACTTCTTGGCACTTGAGAATGATCAATTTGCATCCTCTGGAATGGGGTATAGGGGTTTTGCCAGGTGCTTCTTCTGTGCTTCTTCTGTACAGCCTGGGTTACATTTGGTGCAGATAATGTATGATCTGCAGAAGCTGTCGGTCAGTGGAGTAACTCTTGGTGCAACACTTGTTGATAAGAGAGTTCATAAAAGTCTTTGTCAAGTGGGCAGCTCCATGTGCCCATTGCACCACGGCTGGGTACATACTCCTGGGTAGACAAGGCTTCTTGTTGCACTCGAATAGTCCATTTCTGAGAGTTGCTCCTCTCCATTTCCAGCTTTCCTTCTTATCCGCACTTGTTGTTTCCTGTAGTTCTTTTAGATAAACTCTGTCCACTGGGAAAGTCTGTAAGGTAAGCACGGGGTGGTCTTCTTCTACCACCCTGCTGTCCACTTCCCGTGGACCACCAGCTGTCTTTTTGGCAGCTGAATTGGCTAGATGATTGCCTTAAGCTTCCTTTGAGTTCAGTTTGTCGTGTGCTTTTACTCATAATAGTCACTTGGGTTGTGAGAAGCAAGGCATCAATCAAGTTTTTACAGGTGTTCCTGCAGCCATCAGGAATCCTCTGTCTTAGATAACACCATAATCATGGGCAATGCTGAAAGCATATCTTGAGTCCATATGAATGTTGGCTCTTTTTCCCTCTGCCCATTTACGTGCTGTAGTAAGTGCTTACAGCTCTGCATCCTGTGTAGACATCACCGGTGGTAAGGCTTCAGCTTGTAGAACAGTGTTTTCAGTGGTGACCGCGTGTCCTGTGCGGTCACGGGGGTAACAAGTCAAGACTCTACTCCTCCTCCTCCTTTCCCCCCTCGAGAAGTGGAAGAAGGGTGGTAGGGTTCAGTGTTTGACAACTTAATAGAGTAATGCTGTCCAGTAGGAGGGAACACAGGAGTCTCAAGTGTCTGGTAGTGGACAAGTGTTTCGGCTGGATCTTGGTTGAATATGGCAACAACGTCATGGGGAACAAGCAGAACGAGGCAGTGTCCGAGGACCAAGTTCAAAGTTTTGTCAAGCAAGGCTTGTGTAGCAAATCCAGCTCACAGACACAATAGGCCTCCTCTTGCTACCGCATCCAGCCGACAGGAATAATATCCTATGGGACGTAGGCTGATGCCGTGTGATTGGGTGAGTACACCTGCAGCATGTCCCAGACGTTCGGATACAAAGAGCTTGAGCGTTTTGTCGTAGGCTGGGAGCCCTAGCGCCGGGGGTGGCGCACTCAAGGGTTTCAAACTTTAGATATTTCTTCAGGAGACATCTGGAAGGGTCTGATTGCAGAGCATCAGTAGGAGGGCTTCTGGAATCCATGCTCTGCACTAGGAAATTAGTCCAAGGAAAATGACAGGTGTTGAGCACCACTGCAATTTGGGCTTTGAGGCTCTGCAGCCCTGGTTGGCAAGATAGCACAACAGGCTTTCTGAGGTGACTTCAACAGGGGGTAAGTCCGCTGCACAAAGGAGAAGGTCATCAACATGTTGGAAGAGAATCACTTCCGGGTGTTCCTCTTGTCATATGTTAAGGATGATAGCCATAGCTTTTGCAAACTGGCTTGGAAAGTTCTGTGCCCCTTGTGGCACAACTGTTTAGGTATGTTGCCGTTTCTTTCCGTGGATGAATGCGAAAAGGTACCAGCAGGAGGGGTGAGGGTGGACACTGAAGAAAACGTTTGTAAGGTCCACCTCTGTGAGTTACTTTGCAGTCAAAGGCATCCACAGTAGGTATCTGGTTCTCTTTTTAGGATTCTCTTCTTGGGGTTATTGTGGTTTCCGGGGCAATGAAGCGCCCTCTTTTAGCTTGACTGAAACTGGTGGCACCTTTAAGTGACCGTTGTCTTCCGGTCCTGTGGACCATAGGCACGCAGGGATTCTGTCAAGTACTTCCTGCAGTATTGAACTTGAAGTTTTCGCTTCATTAAGTGTCATCAGGAGAGGCTGAGAACACAAAGCAGATGAGTCTTCTAAAGATAGGGGAGTATGTAACTTCACCCCCCCTTCAGGCGTGTCCTGATTGAGGCCTGTAGTCCGGACAACACATCAGCTCCTAGTAGATTCAAGGGACATGTAGAGGACACCACAAATCTGGCAAGCTAATCAGGAAGTGGAAAGGAAAGAATTATTAGGCAGGTTCACCGCCCTCAACACACTTTTGGCTGCACCCCTGTCAATGAGGAAAGTGGTAGGTTTTTCGTCTGGGACATCTTGGGGCTCTGCATTCTTTTCTGAAGTGACCCCGTTTCCCACAGTTGTAACAGGTGATCTTTTCCCTGGTATTGAGCAGTGGTGGTGGACTAGTGTAGGCGGGATCTTCATCATGGGTTACCATGAGGGGCGTTGGTTTTTTACCTTTTTGATTTTCTATACCTCTGGTCACCAACAATAAATCAGACATTTTCATTGAACGGTATTCAGGGCGGGCCACCATCAGGCCTTTTCTGATATCCTCTCTGAGCCCTGAAACAAAAGCAGTTGATAACATGTGTTTGTGTGCCTTTATGAGTCTAGCATGATACTTCTTCACAGACTCCCCTTTATTTTGGGTAATATCTTGGATTGTGGTCTTCTGATCCGTCAACTTCTCCTTTGCCCAGTCGTGGAGTTGTGCACAGAACTCCACGCCTGAGGTGTAGGAAGTGGCACTTGTCAGGCAGGCATCATTGAAGGCCATCTGCATGACTGGCCAAAAGACATATCCTGCTTTGATTTGGCATAGGCTGATCAAGTCTCTCCAGGCAGCTGAGTAAGTTTCTTGTATCTGCACTATCCTGTGGTAGAAGGGAATTGGCTGCTTCTCTGGGTCAGGCAGACTTGTCACTAAGGCCGCTGTTTGTGATAGAGTAAAAGCGACATACATCACTGGTGCCCCTTCTGGTAACCGAGACTGTTGTTGGGGCAGGGGCTGACAAGAGGCACTGTTCCTTATGGTTGTCAGCATGTGTTTGAGATCCTCTCGTAACTGAGAGTCTGGAGCCGGATTGGGGGTTAAATCAGTGGGTGGCCTTGCTGCCTGCTGTCGGGCTTCCCACTCAGATGCTTCTTCATCATTAACATATCCGGCCTGGGAATGTGATGCTCCCGTATTGGGGAAGACAGGTGTGTGGTATGAACCATCTTGGTTTAAAACAGGGAGGGCTGGGTACAGGCTGTGTAAGCTTACTGGGTGTACCAAGATGGCCGCCGGCAGGAAGTGCACTGGACTGGGTAGAAAGTGAAGGCATGGGTGCACTAAGATGGCCGCCGGGCTGAGTTGTCACAGTGGGTTGTGCTTGGGTGGTGAGAAAGGAGTGGTTGTTAGACGGAGGGCAGTGCTGTCCCTCCCCTCCTTTGTTTCAAGTTCCAACATATCATCAGCTCTGTGATACACATACATAATACAATCGCCATCTTTCTTAACTTCCTTTATCCAATTTTCTTTATCACACAGGATTTTTCTCCCTGTTTCTTCAGCAACATAACTTTCGCCATTTCTTTCAACTTTGTTAACTATTTCAACATCTGCTTCTCTCCTTCTTTGCAATATCACTTTCTTTTCTTTTTTAAAAGAGAAAAATCACTTTCTTTTCTTTTTTACAACCAAGGGGTTAATATTTTTCTCAGCGTTCTTATCAGCAAATTCCTTCGGTGGGGGCTCATACTGCGCTCCAAGTTGCTACTGTTTGCTATAACCCTGTAATGTACGGTTAATCTCAGAACAAGAACAAACACATCAGGGGTAGTGAGGAGCAACGGCCCGCGACCCAACAGATCCCCTGGGTAGCCCCCCCTCCGACCTTAACCAGTCCCCACCCCCTCTCATGTATAGCAAACAATAAACCACAAATACAATCACGACAGGACATTACACCTGCCACTCTTCGAACTGCAAAATTTCAGCAGGCTAAAATAACCACAAGGGCAGACCACCCTGCAAAATAAACCCGTTTATAGACGTTTTTCTACAGCTCTACACCAAGAGGCCGACAACTCTTCTTGGGGTGAGACTTCTGTAACGCTTTCAGACTGCAAAGCCAGCAGCTGAGATAACCCTCAAAGGTTCACTGAACCTAGAGTACACCCGTCTATAAACGACTGCCACAAGGGAAACTATCTCACTCCAGAGGCCGACAGCTCGTCTGGAGATGAGAACACACATTCACACATGTAGCACCCTTAGACTGCTGAGTTTCGTAGCCCAAAGAATGGCAGACAGTGAACAAATACAGTCAGCAGAAACCCATCAGCAGGTTCGTTAAAACAACCTCAGGCGAGGAAATACCTGCCTCTAAGACAGTCTCAGCATACCGACAGAATCCAGCCGTCAACCGAAAGATAAGAGAGTCGTACAGTGGTAAGAATATCAATCAAACTTACCGTACTGTTAGGGCTGCGCAAGACCCCCTCTGTTATCTTTCAATTAACGCCCGAATGCTTGTCGCGGTATAACTTCGACCGTAGCCTGAGGTCCCGGGTTTCGGCACCATCTGTTATGGAAATGATTTAAGCTCCAATCGAGCCCAAGGTTATCTGCTGCTGTCTCTAATTTGAAAAGTGTTGATATGCATGCATATAAAAGTAAACACTCTGAGACACGCTCAGCATTTGCTACTCATTACACTTCTGATTTATTCAAGGCGGTGCTAATGTTTTATACACACAAATACGTCATTGCTATGTTAGTCTAATAGGTGCATCTCATTGGTTAAGATAGAAAAAGAAGATGGAGAATTTTCATAACGAGGTTTGGCTCTCTTTGGTCTTATCTTCAGTTCCGCGTTCTTTTGATGTGTGGGATGCAGGGGGTACACGCCATCTTGAGAAAATATAGGAACAGAGCAAATCTGTATACTTATATAATGAGTAAGGAGAAAAATATGTATGCACATAAGAAAATAGACATTTTCAGATTACTATTATTATTATCTACATCACATTCCTTCACACAACATCGCTGGATGGCGATGGGGCTTGGGTAAGTGTTAGGGGTTGAACCACTTAGACCACTTTAGAACCACTTTAATAAATGTCACTATATATTATACAGGTAAATAGCTAAGGGGCTTAAAAAAAAAAAACACAGGCAAACAGCAACTTTGCTTAGTGAAGAAATATACCCTTTTATAAATCACATAATCTTTGTTTTCCAATACAAATAACATACATATTTTCACTGGCAACATTTAAAAAAAAAGCTCAGCTAATATAATTTCTCTGGCCTACCAGAGACATGTTTTATGATTTTCTCTGAACAAATGCTCCATTCTGTTATTACAGCTATCTTGACATAAAACATGAAGTTAGAGGAAGTTTAAAATCACAGAGCTTCACTCTCCGATCTTAGCATGGGACTGATTCCAGATCTGAGAGCTTTTCTTTAGCTTTGCTTCGAGAAGTTTACATAATCTCCAAAAACAGGAAGCCACGCCTTTATTTCCAAGAGGAAAAGGTCACCGTTGGGTGTTTGGAAACATTGAATTGAGTCACAAGCAAGTTTTCTTTTAAAGTAGTCAGTGTCTCCTGTAGTTAATTTTTGTGACCTTTCCATCACATTGCTAAACTAATAAGGAAATCTTAGTGTTTGTTAACCCCCCAAAAAATATTGATTTCCTGGTCCCTTAAAGCAGATTACACAGCACAGTGCTTGTGCTGTGTAACCTGCCCCTCTAACAAACGGTAACCCCCCCCCCCCCGAAGCTGCCACTTCCTGTATGGCCTCTCTAAACTGACCATGAAAATCAGGGCAGCACCGCATTGATCACTGTGGTCAAAAAATTTCAGACTCTGTCCTCTCTGCTCTCCTCTTTCCCCCCTCACCCCCCTCCTTCCTGCCTGTCATCTTGTGTCTGTGTGTCTCCGTCCCCCCCCACTTCGTCGTTATTAGTAAAATTATGAGGAAAAGGGGATAAGCCTGTCTTAAGGCTCCCCTTTTCCTTATGGGATCGTGACAGGAGCAGTTTCCAGGCTCCCCACTGTGAGAAAACGGCAGGAAAGCCTGTGATTGGTCCTTTAAGGTCAGCTGACTTGGAATCTTCAAGAATCCAGAAGTCCCTTATCAGGATAGGTCAGCAGGGGCCACATGACCCCTTGGAACATTCTGGAATTCTAAGCGGTCCCTATATAAAGGGCTAGTCCATAGGGTCCAGGGCCAGACTTTTGAAGAGGATCAACAGCGGAACTTCCTAGCCCCCCCCCCTTCCCTTGTCACGGCTATATTATGTGATAGGGTCCCTTTTGCTTTCAAAGTAAGAGGGGAACGTTTTGTGAAATAATATTAAAGAAAGATTGTTTTTCAGCTTGAGTCATAGTGGCTGAGCTGTATTTTCTTAAGTTTTGGTTATTGAGTTATTTCTATGTTGAATAAAATACGTATGGTAATGTAATACTTAATAAATATGTTTATAGACCAATAATATATGCCGCGGCCGAGTTTTATCCAATACAATGTTTTTTCAATAAAATATTTTTATTGCAAGTAGTCTTTTGTTGAGTGTTCATTTTGTCCAAGCATTCCTGTTTATGGTCCCATAAAAATTGTGAATGGACACCGCCAGCCCCTCTATGATATCCTGGCATACCACACTGCATTATTCTTTTATAAAAACGAGCGCTGTAAATACCTCTTTAGCGCTGTCTTCAGGCCGGTCACGTGACTCTTGGCCAGGTTTCCAAAGCTACTGCAGGAGAGGCTGAGCGGCCACATGAACTCCCCGGCTGATGTCAGAGGGAGATCATGGCCCCTCCTGCAGAAGTCATCCATTGGATGTATACAGCGGGTCATGTGACCGGCCTGAAGATCGTTGTAAATCGGTATTTACATCGCTCTTTTTTATAAAAGACTACTGCAGTGTGCTCTGCCAGGCTCTAAAAGAGGGTCTGGCAGTGTTTGTATTCTATGAGTTAACAAACACTTTAAGGTATAAAGAGCAGACAAAGATGACAACCTTTCAATCAGAATAAAATGATTGAATAAGGTAGGATTCCAACATATTACAACAAACTAGCATGAAAATAGAAAAACTTGACTACAGTCAAAATTCAGTTAATAAATCTATACAAGGGACCCACCCGATTTTCCCAGGGCGTTTTGTTTTTCTCCTGGCATTAAAGTGTATCTGAACTCATATCAACAATGGAATATATTTGCAGCTTACTAATCCTTAGATGTGGTGGCTGCATTAGTTTTCAGTTTTTTTGGCTTTTTTCCCCTATTTTCCCTTTATTATCACCTGCTGATCCAGCCAGTAAGTTTGTTATTTTTCAACTTCCTTTAACAAACCAAGCAATCTAGAAAAATCGGCATTTAGAGGGTTGGGACAAACCATTTGAGACAGGGGTGCTTACAATGGTCAGTTTTTATCCCTTGAAGTAGGGATATCTGAAAAATGTCTACAGCTACAGACATTATTCAGATATGTGTGTTTTTAGCCGGCGATTCCCTACTATGTAAAAGCCCCCCTAGTGGCTATTGAGCCACTAGATTGCTTTTACAGGCCCTCTGGTGCTTTTCAGGCTCCCCCATGTGATTCACGGGGATTAACATAGAGCTGGCCATGCACCAGATGGTCCCCGGCCATCTCTATGACCCTGGGAGGCAGGAAGTGACATCATGGCGTCACTTCCGGCACTGGCAGATGTAAACACTGTCAGTTTTTTTTACCTGGAAATAAGAGATCAATGTTTTGTTTTTTATCTCATGCTTTCCAGGGTAGAGGAGATATCTGGGGTCTCATTGACCCCAGATGTCTCCATAAAGAGGACCTGTCATGCCTTATTCCTACTACAAGGGATGTTTACATTTCTTGTAATAGGAATGAAAGTGATAAAAAAAAATGAAAGGGACAGTGTAAAAAAACAAAATAAATTTAAAGCGTCCTCGTCCCCTTGTGCTCGCACACCGAAGCAAACGCATATGTAGGTGGCGCCCGCGTATGTAAACAGCGTTTGAACCACACATGTGAGGTATCGTCGCAAACATTAGAGTGAGAGCAATAATTCTAGCACAAGACCTCCTCTGTAACTCTAAACTGGTAACCTGTATAAATGTTAAAAGCGAATCCTATGGAGATTTTTAAGTATCGAAGTTTGGTGCCATTCCAAGAGTGTGCATATTTTAAAAAGCGTGACATATTAGGCATTTATTTACTCAGCGTAACATCATCTTTCACATTATACAAAAAAATTGGGGTAAATACTCCTCCATATATTACTGAAATAGCAAAAAATGGGTTACTACCCATTTTTTGCTATTTCAGTTGTATATGGAGGTGTCTATTTAACACAATACACTCATTTGTTTATTGCATTTATATTCAGATTGCACTTATCAATTTATTTAAATAGCACTGTGCATCTAATTTTGTTTTTGATAGTAGCGCACAAATTGTTCACATTTATATGTCTACATTTTTCACTTTATATTTTTCACTTTACATAGTTATTTCTTAGTGCAGTGTTCTGCCTGAATTCTTCTTTACAAAATCGTTTGCAAATATAAAACTAGCAGTTCCATAACCTTCTTAACTGAAAATTAGTGCATGTGTAATAGAAATTACAGGCACAGTAAAAAAAAGCTGGTTGTATTAGCTTGCTTTCACAGTGCAACTCTTCTGCCCCGTAGCCTAGCCATGAAGACTCCTGCTCCTATACATGTTTTAATACAGTTATTACATAAACGGGAAAAAACCCTAAACCAAATCAATATTTTGTGTCTTCACCTTTTTCCACCCCCACAGCATCAATTCTCCAAGGCACACACAGTTTTTAAGGTTCTAGGAAAACTAACTACAGTCCTGTGGCATTTAGGTTGCCTCTTTATTATCTTAAGTTAAAGTGATTGTTTTGTTTTTTTTTAATAACAAACATGTCATACTTACCTCCACTGTGCAGCTCATTTTGCAAAGAGTGGCCCCGATTATCCTCTTCTGGGGTCCCTTGGCGGCTCTCGCGGCTCCTCCTCGCATCAGATAACCCCCTAGGAGAAGCTCTCTCCCGGGGGGTTACAGTGCAGGTGCGCTCCCGAGTCCAGCGTTTGCATCCATAGACACGAATGCCGGACTCGGCCCCGCCCCTCGGCACCTGCGGCATTGGATTTGATTGACAGCAGCGGGAGCCAATGGCTGCGCTGCTATCAATCTATCCAATTAAGAGCTGAGACCTCGTGCAGAAAGGGAAAGCGCGTCTCCGCCAAGGGAATTACGGGGCTCAGGTAAGAAAAACGGTCACTGCCAGAAGTTTTTTCAAGGGTTTATAAACCCTTTAACCAGTTGCCACCCACCCACCCACCGTCAAATGACGGCGAGGTGGTGCGGCTCTTGTTCTGGGACGCCATCAAATGATGGCTCTTTAACCACTTCCCGCCCGGCCCATAGCAGATGACGGCCGGGCGGTGGTTCAGTTATCCTGACTGGGCATCAAATAACGTCCAGCAGGATAACATGCCGCCGCGCGCCCGCGGGGGTGCGCATCGCAGCGATCGGTGTCAGTCTGACACACCGCTCCACCGATCTTGGTTAAGAGGCTCGTTACCACGTGATCAGCCGTGTCCAATCATGGCTGATCACGATGTCAATAGGAAGAGCCGTTGATTGGCTTTTCCTCACTCGCGTCTGACAGACGCGAGTAGAGGAGAGCTGATTGGTGGCTCTACTAGGAGGGGGGTCTGCATTGATTATCAGCACAGCCCCCCCTCAGATGCCCACACTACACCACCAGGGAAGCCGCCAGGACCACCAGGGAGCCGGGCAACATGTGGATGGCCAGGTATGTACCCCATGGCCATCCACATGTTCCCAATGTGCCCAATCTGTGCCAATCAGTGCCCACAAATGGGCACTGACTGGAACCATTTTAAATCAGTGATGCCCAGCAATGCCACCCATCAATGTGATTAGTGCCACCAATCAGTGTCAACAGTGCCACTCATCAGTGTCCATCTGTGCCACCTATCAATGCCCATCCATGCCCACCAGTGCCCACCTATCAGTGCCCATCAGTGCCCATTCATGCCACCTATCTGTGCCACCTATAAGTACCCATTAGTGCCACCCATAAGTACCCATCAATGCCACCTATGAGTGCCCATCAGTGCCACCTATGAGTGCCCATCGGTGCCACCTATGAGTGCCCATCAGTGCTGCATATCAGTGCCCATCAGTGCCACCTTTTAGTGCCCATCAGTGCCGCCTATCAGTGCCCATCATCAGTGCCCATCAGTGCCACCTCATCAGTGCCACCTCATCAGTGCCACCTCATTTGTGCCACCTCATCAGTGCCCATCAGTGCCGTCGTATCAGTGCCTGTCAGTGCAGCCATATCAGTGCCCATCATTGAAGAAGAAAACGTACTTATTTACAAAAACTTTTAACAGAAACAAATAAAAACTTGTTTTTTTTCCAAATTTTTGGTCTTTTTTTATTTGTTGCGCAAAAAATAAAAACTGCAGAGGTGATCAAATACCACCAAAAGAAAGCTCTATTTATGGGAACAAAATGATGAAAAAATTAGTTTGGGTACAGTGTAGCATGACCGCGCAATTGTCATTCAAATTGCGACAGCGCTGAAAGCTGAAAATTGGCCTGGGCGGGAAGGTGTCTAAGTGCCTGGTATTGAAGTGGTTAACCATGTGATCGGCTGTGTCCAATCACAGCCGGTCACATGTAAACGCGGAGATGCCGGTAATCGGCGCTCCTCACCCCACACTGACAGAGTGTGGGGTGAGGAGAGCCGATCATCTGCATCTCCTTGCAGGGGCAGATGTACACATCTAATCAGGGCACTGATGATCAGTGCCCTGATTACAATATAGCGCCAACAGTGTCACCAATCATTGCCCACCAGTGCCAGCAATCAGTGCCCACCAGTGCTAGCAATCAGTGCTCACCACTGCCACCAATCAGAGCCAATTAGTGATGCCAGTCAGTGCTGGCTATCAGTGCTGGCTATCAGTGCTGCCCATCAATGCCCATCACTGCTTTCCATCAATGCCCATCAGTGTCGCCCATCAGTGCCACCCATCAATGCCCATCAGTGCCCATCAGTACCGCTTATCCGTGCCGCCTATCAGTGCCCACCAGTGCTACCTATCAGTGCAGCCTATCAGTGCCAATCAGTGCCACCTATTAGTGCCCATCAGTGCCGCCTAACAGTGCCCAACAGTACCGCCTATCAGTGCCAATAAGTGCCACCTTATCAATGCCCACCAGTTCAGCCTATTAGTGCCCATCAGTGCCGCCTCATCAGCGCACATCAGTGAAGGAGAAAAATTACTTAGTTACAAAATTTACTGACAGAAACTAAATAAAAAAAATTTCAAATTCAACATTTTTGCTCTTTTTTTTTAGTAAAAAATAAAAACCCAGCAGTGATTAAATACCACCAAAAAAAGCTCAATTTGTGTGAAGAAAATGATAAAAATTTCATCTGGGCACAGTGTGGCACGACCGTGCAATTGTCATTCAGCGACAGCGCTGAAAGCTGAAAAATGGCCTGGGCAGGTATGGCTTCTTAGCTGCAAGTTTTCCATGAAGACCATTTCTGTCCAGACTTCTTTGTACTGTAGATGGGTGTACCAGGGTCCCACTGGTTTCTGCAAATTCTAAGCTTATAGTGCCAGTGCCAATGGGCATCTTAGAGCTGTGAAGGGAAGTCAGTTTGACGCATATATCATCTGCTGCACTAGGTTTCCTTGGCTGACCTCTGCATTTTTCATTCTCAATGTTACCTTCTGCAGTAAGGTTTTAATAACATTCTGAAAACACCTGATTTTAAGCGTTTACCTTTGAGAGACCTTGTTGATGCAGTAAGACCTACTTGTGTCTTGTTGCTGTGCTCAGTCTTGCCATTGTAAATTTTTTTTTTTTAAATCTTCAGTGACCTCAACTTGTTAGTAGAGCATAGATTTTCCTTACCCAGTTTCAATCCTCCTATGTAGCTATTTCTGTTAAATTTAGTGATTTTAATTTTACCCTACTTGTTGCTTTGTTAACCATTAACACTCGTTTGGTGTAATTGTTTAATTATACACTAGACTTTATGCTTACAACATATAATATCAAGCAAGCTTTTCTCATGTCGTATGGGTGAAGATAGAGCAGAGGTGCTGAAAGTACTAGATAGAGGGAGCTTCAAGCGTCTTCCCTAAAATCGCAATAGCTGCCCTGCACATTAATAGTTATGGTTTATATTATAGATAGATACAAAACATTTTTTTTTTAATTCAAGTCGTTTTTATTGATTTTCCAAATTATACAATTTTCGTTATAAAAATCAAACAGTCATAGACAAGTCATTGATACATATATTATCCCAAATCGAGTTAGAAAAAACAAGTGAAAATATCAACCCCTTGCTCTATCCCCTTTTACCCGCCCCCTTCCCATCCCATTCTTAATCCCCCCCATATCCCTCCCCCCACCCCCACAGTTGCTTTCCAAAAATATAAAAATATCTTAACTTTAACACATCTTATTACCAACCATATACATACTCCTAAATACCATTTCCCTTAGAACTCTATTCCTAGTTACTAACAGTCCTACCAGCACTAGAGTATTATATGTTCCTACCCTGGCACCACAAACCCCAAATCTTTGAGAATTTCTTATAATTTCCCCTTCTACTGTATATAGTCCTCTCTGTTCTGACCAGTGCGTTCATTGTGCTAACCCATTCTTCCGAAGTAGGGGGCGTTGCTGATAACCATGCTTTCGCAATCAGCTTCCTCGCCTAGTATAGCCCCCGTACTATTGCTATACCTATGTGATCCTCCCCCATGTTCTTGCTAAATAACCCCAGTACACACGCCTTAGCCTCAAATTCCACTCTTTTCCCAAATCTAGCTTCTATAATACTTAGTAATACTTAGTATCTCAGTCCAATACCTTGCTAATTTCGGACACCTCCACATCATGTGTACAAGGTCGCCTGTCTCTAAGCATCTAGGGCACTTGTCATCTGGTCTTCTACCAAATCTGTACAGTTTCTTGGGGGTATAATAGGCTCTGTGTACCAGTAGTAGGTGCGATGCCCGTTGCGACGGGGAGAGGGACACCAGTGGGCCGAGCTCCAATACTTTCTCCCACTGATCATTACTCAGTTCCCCCACATCGGCCTCCCACCCCTCCCTTGCACGCAAGAGTGGGGTCAAGCTAGTTGCCCTTACCGTTAATTGGGCGTATATCCCTGATATCAGCCCTTTAAGACCGGGTACCCTCACCACCCTACTAAGCAGAGGTGCACTACACCATTCCAGTGCCGCGATCCTGAATTGCTTCTCTAGCGCATGTCTAATCTGGAGGTAAAAATAAAATGTTTCTTTGGGAATTCCAAACTCCTGTCTCAGGTCTGCGAAAGATTTTAATGAGTTGCCATCAAATAATTGCTTCAGTCTATTTATGCCCGCCCTTTCCCAGATCCTATTTACTCCTATAGAGTTCAGTTCTTGTAACTGCCTATTCTGCCAGATAGGTGAAAACTCTGTGGGCCCCCTATAGCCCATTTCTATCTTCACTGACCGCCATACTTTTGTAACCAGCTTATATGTTGGGAGTACGCTTCCCAGTGTCCCGGCTTCCAGTGCCCCTGTCAGGGATTTATGCGGATTCCCTGATAGCATGATTTTCACGCAGGGATTCAGCTCTCCCCCATACTCACTCCCCCCCGCCCTCCCTGGGCCGCCAGAAAATATCTATATGGGTGGGGCACCGCCAATCCCCCCTCCCTATTAGGGTGCTGCAGCGTCTGGAGACTAATCCTGGCCTGACCCTTCTTCCAGATTAGCTCGCGAAAGAGGGAGTTTATTTTTATAAACCATTCCCTCCCAATCCAAACTGGTGAATTATGTAGTATATACATTAATTGTGGCATCCAGATCATTTTGATCAAATTTACGCGCCCTGCCATAGATAGAGGGAGCCGACACCAGATCTCCTTTTTCCTTTTAAACTTTTCTAACAACGGCACTAAATTGTCTCTAATATACTGCATTGGGGTATTGGTTATTACTATACCCAAATATTTGAAGTTTTCCACCACCCTAAGATGAGGTATCTCCTGCGGCAAGGAACCCGTAGTCGAGTCAAGCGGGAGAATTGTAGATTTCTCCCAGTTGACTGATAGTCCTGAGATCGTTCCAAACCCCTCCACCAGCTGCATCGCCCTAACTAATGACGGCCCCATATCCCCCAAAAACAATAGCACATCATCGGCATAAAGTGCAATTCTTTTCTCACCGTCATCTCTTTTATAACCCTGTAGGCCTGGGGACTTTCTTATTACCTCTGCGAACGGTTCCATTGCCAGGGCGAACAACAGGGGCGACAAAGGACACCCCTGTCTAGTCCCCCTCTCAAGGGAGATCCGCTCTGAGTATGTATTATTTATTTTTAATCTAGCATTGGGGCGATGATATAATATCTTAAGCCACTTTATAAACCGGGGACCAAACCCAAATTTTCCCAGTACCCACCATAAATAACCCCACTCCAGGGAGTCAAATGCCCTGGCGATATCCAGGGACAAGACAACCCTGGAGCCTGCGTTTTTTACCGGCGTCTGGAAATTCAGAAAGGTTCTTCTTATATTTTTACTAGTCGACCTATTCTGAATAAACCCAGACTGGTCCGGGTGTACCAGACCAGATATACATTTATTGAGCCTGGTAGCCAAGACCTTTGCCAGGATCTTGGCATCCGTGCCCAACAACGAAATCGGTCTATATGACGACGTTTCCAGCCGGTTTTTCCCCTCCTTCTGGATCAGTACTATAATAGCCTCGGACATTGATAATGGTAAAGTCTCAGCTGCAGCTGACCAGTTATATACTTTCAGAAGTTTCGGGGCCAAAACCTCCCCAAATTGTTTATACACCTCAACTGGCAATCCGTCAGGGCCCGGGGACTTTTGGCTCTGCATATTCTTTATTGCTTGCTCTATTTCTTCCAGTATTATCGGAGCTTCCAGACTGTTCATATCTGTGTCCGAGAGCACCGGCAAGACAGTTCCTCCCAAGAATTCCTCCATCTCTTCTTGTACAGGAGAGTGGCGTTTCTTATATAAAACACTATAGAACTCTACAAATGTATCAGTAATTATCCCCGGGTCTGATGAGATGTCCCCTTTCTTTGTTTTAATCATAGGAATTGTTGAAGAGGGAGAGTTGGTTTTGGCCAACATGGCCAGCGTCCGACCGACTCTTTCCCCCTCGTCAAAACTCCTTTGCCTCTGAAAGATCTTCCTATTCTCTGCTCTTTTAATTTCTTCATTTTTATATTCTTGCTGCTTCAGTACCCATTGGTTTCGATTTTCCATAGTCGGATCTAGCACATACTTTCTTTCTGATTCCCGAACCTCTTCCCTAATACTCTCTCCCCTTGCCCTTGTTTGCTTCTTTAACTTGGAAATCTGTTGAATCAACAGCCCTCTGAGAAACGCTTTCAAAGAGTCCCACATCACACCCCCCGATGCAGTACCTGTATTAAAGTCAATAAATTCTCTCAGTCTTGCATTAATTTCGTCCCTATTCCCTATCAGTCCCAACCATGTTGGATTTAGTGACCACATTCTCGGGCCCCCGTTATCCCGCATGGTTATTGTCAATATCAATGGCGAATGGTCGGACACTCCCCTTGGGCGATATTC
Organism: Lithobates clamitans; assembly: GCA_037952925.1. Taxonomy (NCBI): domain Eukaryota; kingdom Metazoa; phylum Chordata; class Amphibia; order Anura; family Ranidae; genus Lithobates; species Lithobates clamitans. Next base: position 1,634,459 of record JBBGZY010000008.1, on the reverse strand, counting down.
AATCTTTTGAATTAGGGGTTGGATTTCATTATTACCTATGGCCATGTCAATACGGGAAAGCGTTCGGTGGGTCCCTGAGAAGCAAGAGTATTGCTGACCAGTGGGGTTACGAACCCTCCAAATATCACACCACCCTACCTCCTCAAAGAACTGTGCCAGCCTTCCCTCTGATCCTCTACTTCGACTAACCCCTGGCGGAAATCTGTCGATCCTACTATCAAGAACTGCATTGAAATCCCCAACTATCACCACTGGGACCTCTCTCTTATCCTCCAGGAACCCCAATAACAAAAGCAGGACCTCCATTTTGAAAGGTGGGGGAATGTACACATTTACTATGACAAAAGGCCTTCCCTCAATCAAACAATACAGAAAAATAAAACATCCCAATTTATCAATACTGATATCCCTGCAGGAAAATACCAGACCCTTCCTAATCAAAATACTCACTCCCCTTGAGTAAGAGGAGTACACAGAGTGATATTGTAATTGAAATTTTTTATTTCTAATTAATAACTTAGTCTCGTCAGTCAGATGGGTTTCCTGCAGGCATATCACCTCAGTAGCGCACGATTCTAGCTCCTGGAACACAGTGGCTTTTTTCATAGGGTCACTCATACCTCTAATGTTCCAAGAGCTAATTCCAAATGATCCAGGTTTCATTCAAAATATACTTCAACAAAGAGCTATGCCGGTTATGCAAGTACTGGGATAGGTCCATCCTTCTACTGATAGGTCGATGCTTCAAAGGCATACAGTTATGCTGTTTTAACCTGGCACTTTTTTTAAAAGAATTACAAGGAAGAAATCTCCAACATCTAGACTGATTATACCAATTCACCACATGTGCCCTTTTTCCCCCTAGCCTATTAACCTTCTGTTTCGAATCAGTAATACCCCTTCTTACCACACTCAGTGCTATTATTATGGGAAGGGGGCCAGGTGGGTCCAGAGGACTATTACCCCCGTACCCCCCACCCCTTCCATACCAACATGAATTTCTCATTATATTCAATCTCAAAAAGTTCAAATAATTATAGAAAAATATTTTTAACCACGTGCTATATATTTTAAACACTGCTGAGGCCCTACAGACTCCTCAAATGCTAATGGAAGAGAGGTAAAGACTTTGAGTATATAACTATATATTACAGAGACTGTATAGTAGAGTGGGGGGCTTGGGACCTGTCCTTTGTTATACAAATACCGGTCTGCTAAAGTGAGGAAGGACTGATTGGTGAATTTGTTAGCTTGGTGGGCTACAGGGTGCTTAAACTATCTTAGCTGGCTATGACCAAGAGGAAGGGGGAAGAACAGCTACAGCAGCCCCAAGAAAACATGCCTGTTCAAACCACCCGGGCAGCCAAAGAAAAGGAAAAGGGGTCTCAAAATGCATCTGCATTAACAGTTGCTGCGAAGCTGGAAAAATCTGCACACAGCGCTACGCTATCCCCAGCCAAAAATAATCAACCGACCGTGGGAAAATCTTCAGCTGGGGGCCTAGGGGATAGAAGGAGTCTGGGGAAAGGGCCGGATAGCCAGACAGCCAGCACAAGAGTAACAAATAAAAAAAGCCCGGAGAGGGAGCAGCCCAGAAGAGCAGGGGATAGTAGTCCCACTGTAGAAGTAGCCTGTGACCAAGAACCCACCTTAAAAGAGGTATTATGCGCCATAAATGCATGCAGAAGCTCGATAAGCGGGATGTGGGAAGAGCTGAAAGCTCTGAGCGAGGAGTTTGGCAGCATTAAACAAGAGCTCCAGAAAACAGTCGAGAGAGTTAAAACGGTGGAAGAAAGGGTTAGCCAAGTAGAAGATATCGTAACCCCAATGCGGCATGAGTTCAAAAAATTGCAAGCACAGCTAGACGCCAACAGCCTTAAAATGGATGAATGGGAGAATAGGTCCCGAAGACAAAACGTAAGAGTGATGGGTCTCCCTGAGAAAAGTGAGGGTTCCTGCCCTGAAGAATTTATGGAAAAGTGGCTTAAAGAGGTGTTTGGGGCTGAGGCGTTCTCACAGTTTTTTTCTGTTGAGCGTCCCCACAGAGTGCCGTCTAGATCAGCATACTCAGGAGACCGCCCGAGACCAATGATTTTGAGATTTTTTTGTTATAAAGATAAGCTGAATTTGATGCAAAGGTCTAGAGAGAAAGGAGATATTTTTTTCAATGGAGCTAAAATAGCAATATACCCAGATTATTCCCCAGACCTACAAAGAAGAAGAGCAGGTTTTCTGGATATTAAGCGCACATTACGGAACCATAACATTCCATATGCGTTACTGTATCCAGCACGGCTGCGCATAGAGGCCCTAGGAACTATTTGTTTTTTTGAAACTGTCAAAGGTGTCACGGACTGGTTTGAAGAGAACAAAAAGAACTTATAAAGTTGAAGTCGCATATAGATGACTGATGGTGTTTTTTTTTTTTGTTTTTTTTTGCAGCAGGGGCCGGGAGAGGGAGGGTTGGGTGGATTATGTGTGGGGTGAGAGCATGGTTTAGATTGAGGATAGGTGTTATTGTAATCTTTGGGTCAGTGGATCCATCGGGGGGGGGGAGGGGGGAGGATGGTGGGATGAGGGGAATAGAGTGGTCACAAGGAAGGCTCCCAGGGCACGCCGAGTAAGGCAAGGGAGGGGGCAGAAGGGATTATTTAAAATAGGGGATAACACAGTTGTTTTAGATACAAAACATTAAATTAAATATATTTAAATACAACCCTACCCTGCCCCTTAACACGCCCTTGTAAATTATCTTATGAAATTACACTATTAAAGGTTTTATGCAGAATTAAGTTCCAAAAATAAATATTAACAACAACTTTTGAACAATATCAACATACAGCTTATCAGTGCCCATCAGTGCAACCTCAGTAGTGCCCATCAGTGCAGCCAATCAGTGCAGCCTCATCAGTGCAGCCTATCAGTGCCCATCAGTAAAGCATATTAGTGCAGCCTAATAGGGCGTACACACGGTCGGACTTTGTTCGGACATTCCGACAACAAAATCCTAGGATTTTTTCCGACGGATGTTGGCTCGAACTTGTTTTGTCTAAACACGGTCGCACAAAATTGTCGGAATTTCCGATCGCCAACCACGTACACCACGTACGACGAGACTAGAAAAGGCCGGTTCAGAACCAAGCGCGGCACCCTTTGGGCTCCTTTTGCTAATCTCGTGTTAGTAAAAGTTTGGTGAGAGACGATTCGCGCTTTTTCAGACTCGTGGCTTTCAGATCGTTTTCTGCTGTTCAGTTTGTGCTTGTGGGTTTGTATCTGCTCTTCAGTGCGTGCAAGCAAGTTCCGCGTGACTTTAAGTAGTCATTGTATTCTTGTTCGTTCGTTACTGTTTTTCAGGTCGCTCTTCACAGGCCTTGCTGTTCTTCAGTGCGTTCTGTTACTTCGTTCTGAGCAGCCGACCGTTTTCTAGCCATGTTTCGTATGCGTACTCCTCATAGAGTTCGTGCTGTGCGGGGGCTTGGTGTTGGGGTCCTGACCTTGACACAAGTCAAGTCCATGAACAGGGTGGGGAGGAGTTCATGGACCAAGAATTGGTTGCTTCAGCATGACCAGTTCTCCCATATGCCTTTGCTCCGTGAGATCCGTGAGAATAATCCTGATGATTTCAGGAACTTTCTCTGGATGACGGACCCCGTGTTTCACCGTTTGTTGGCTTCGCTGACCCCCTATATCAGCAGGCAGGATACCTGCATGAGGCAAGCCATCACTCCGGAGCAGAGGCTCATCGCTACCCTGTGGTATTTGGCGACAGGGAGAAGTCTGCAGGATTTGAAGTTCTCGACAGGCATCTCCCCCCAGGCTCTGGGGATCATTATCCCAGAAACCTGTTCTGCCATCATACAGGTCCTGCAGAAGGAGTATATGAAGGTAAGATTTTTATCCTTTAATATCACATTTTATTGTATTTAATGATTGCTAATATATTGTATTTCTTTCCTCATTCCATAATTACCATGATTGGAATATGCTGTGAATGTCCTCTTTGTTCTCATGCATGCTGGATTTTTAGGTAATTATTATTTTAGGTCCTTCATACGTATTTGCCCTTCACTTACCTCCCCAGCATGGTGTCTCCTGGCCTATATTCACCTCATGTAGTCACTTAACAATGTATTTTATCAGCTCCATAGTAGTGCTTTACCCCAAACACCCCCTAAAATGTTTGGAAATGTTATTTTTTATTTAAATTCTGGCAGAGTGGCAGAGGTTTTTTTTTGTTGGTGTCCCCAAATAATTTTTAGTAACCCTCCCTCCCCCAACTGCTAAGTCAGCTGATCCCAATTCTCTATCCTCAATCATCTATCTGCTGACTTTGCCAAACCCATACACACTATACCCATCTCTTTAGTGCTCAGATTTATGGATGAATTCCCCAAAGCATGTAGTGCAAGGGCCTGCCTGTATAATTTCAAATGGTACTGTTTAATGTTTTGGGATCCTATTATTATCTTGATAGGTAATAGCAGAATGTCCAAATGTCCTCAAATGTGTACAATGTGTATTTATATCTTTGTATTATGACACTTCTTACCTGTCCAGTGGTCTGCCAATAGTGTAACTAAGGAGGGGCTGTTCCAAGTAATACCCATTATTTAGGCATTCATCTCTCAATGAAGTGAAGAGGGTTACCTGTCCAAGAGTTCCCCCCCTATAATGTTAGAAATGGTCCATGAGGGGGGGGGGAATATGATAGTTGTACCTTATACTTTGGCCTTGTTAAATTCCCCTTACTAAATGCTATCTGGAGGTTGCCCCATAATGTTTGTGTCTAATCTGCTTGCCATGTTTCTGTGAAAAAATAGTAATGTTTATTGTTTTTTCCTCAACAGTTTCCTTCCACGCCACAGGAATGGCAGACTGTGGCCTCCCACTTTGCCCAGCGGTGGGACTTTCCTAACTGCGGAGGGGCAATTGATGGGAAACACGTCCACATTGTCCCACCACCCAACTCGGGGTCGTACTATTATAATTACAAGGGGTTCAATAGTATAGTGATGTTGGCGGTGGTGTCGGCTAATTACGACTTCTTGTATGTGGACGTGGGGAAGAATGGCCGGATGTCCGATGGTGGAGTCATCATCCAGACGGAGTTCTACAGGCGTCTCCAGAATGGCAGCTTGGACTTGCCAGCTCCAGAGGACAATGTTGAAGGACTCCCATTTGTGTTCGTTGCTGATGAAGCGTTTGCGCTGGGGGACCACCTGATGCGGCCATTCCCAATGAGGACCCTCACCCCAGAACAGAGGGTTTTTAATTACCGGCTGGCCAGAGCCCAAATAGTGGTGGAGAACACATTTGGAATCCTGGCCAGCTGGTTCCGCCTATTTATGACACCCATCCATATGGTGGAGTATAAACTGAACCATATTATACTTGCGTGCTGTGTTCTCCATAACTTTTTAAGGAAACATTCGGCCAACTATACTGTCTCAGTTGGGCCTGAGGCCGGAATGATACATCAAACCACACTGACGGCGCTTGAAAGTGGCCGTCCTGGCTTGCCCTCCCTGAGTGCCCGTGATGTCTGGTTACGCTACCTGGAGTTCTTTGCGGGTAGGGGGGCTATCAATATGCCAGCAAATCTGTGAAGCCTTTTTATAATAAAAAAAATAAATAAATTCTTTGTGGACATTTACTGCTTGTGTTTGTTTTAGCTGACCCTGACAGAAATGTTTTGAGTGCAGAAAATGGCGTGATTGTGTAACCTTATACAAAGCACTGTTGGCTGTTATTTACTAAATGCAAAAACACATTTCACTACAAGTGCACTTGCAACTGCACTGAACCTGCACTTGTAGTGCAAAGTGGATTTGCCCTTAGGAAATAACCCCCATTTTCTCAGAAAACAACAATTACATCACCCCAAAAGTGTTGTAGCGTTGAGACAATAATCCACACATTCTTGATTAACAATCTTTTTAATACCTGCACAATCACATGTGCATTTACCAAAGGTTTTTCAAACAAACCAACATGTTTGTGGTGTACCAATTTTTGTGGTGGCATTATCAAAACTCAAAATGTCCATTTTAGATAAAACAGGCATGTGTAAAACCAACAAGAAAAGACACAAATCTTGAACTTACAAACGTCACATTTGGTCGAATTTGAAGGCAATATCAGACATGAGTATTTAGGAACTGTGTTTGATATTGCGTTCAGATGGGGGGAAATCACCCCTGAAAAAGCCAAATTTGGAAGATGCACACCAATTTACCAATGTCAACATGTGCTAGCTACCATCACGGGGGATCAAGGGATGTGCTTTGGGGGAGCAAGCCCTTCCTCTCAGCTACTTTATTATTGAGGAAGGGGTTGCACCCCCAAAACGCGTCCATTGATCTCCCGTGATGGCAGATAGCACATGTTGACACACTGTGTGCATCCTCCAAATTTGGCTTTGGGAAAAATCACAAAAACATTTAGCACATTGTAGCACACATAAGAAGAAAGTGATTTGGAGGGGCTTTAAACTCGCCCCAAAACATCAATGATGTTTTTATTTTTTGGAATAACATCATTGATGTTTTGCTTGATGATTTCCAATTGTAAATTACACCCCATGATCTCCCCGATCAGGATCTGGGCACTTTCGGATGTGAAAGGATCTGGATCCACACCCTCACGATCACCTAAAAAGAGAGGAACCCCAAAATAAGTTAGGTTTCAAAAAAATGCCGCCATCCATCTCTTATCTGAGCCTGTGGTCGCAGACACTCACCTGTTGTGGTGACTAGTTCCACCACGTCTTCTTCCTCCTGCTCAGATTGTGTTGGGGGGATTTCACCTTCTTCCAGAGGGGGGGGGGGCTCTGGTCTCCTCGGATGAGGGGTGTCCTCCGAGTCTTTTATCCCCTATGTAAAACAAAAATGGTATACTTAGCACACAGATATTTGATGGCAGAACTATAAGGATGAAACATTGCTTGGAAGTGGGGTACAATTGTCAATTTTAGCAGAGTTCCAAGATGTAGCTTTTTTAGTGTCCTTTGTCAACATGCAATACTTTACCTGTTTTGTACAAGCTTCACAGATGTAGCCCCCCCTATAGTATAAAATGTATAAAAGAACCGCGCTAAACACAGATCATATTTGAATAATTGAAAAATATAAAGTGATCAAAATATTAAACTCAAATAACAACACAATGTGAGAAATCAGAAAAATGTGCTATGACCCACATAAGGATAATAAATAATTGTGGCAATTTAAAAAATTATTAAAATAAAATAAAAAAACCAAAAAACACAGTCCGTGAAAAAAAGTGACTTCTGTTATCAACAGTCCTTATTGTATTATATTCCACCCATAGTGACTGAAGACTTTAAAGACATCTTGTGAAAAAATCCACCACCTATGAAGGTATATGATTACCAGAGGTAAGCTGTAATGAAGCTTTATGCCAGAAATCCGCTCAATAGGGACATCACAATCTGTCTCAGCATGGAGGAAAGATCACCCGGGATTCATCAGTAATGATTGGCTCAGCAATGGAGACCAATTCCCATGTGAATGGTACAAAGTAACTGAAAAGCCAGGTAGAACAGCCTGTTGGAGGACATCCTGCAAATGAACACCTACAATACTTGGTATACTTAGCACACAGATATTTGATGGCAGAACTATAAGGATGAAACATTGCTTGGAAGTGGGGTACAATTGTCAATTTTAGCAGAGTTCCAAGATGTAGCTTTTTTAGTGTCCTTTGTCAACATGCAATACTTTACCTGTTTTGTACAAGCTTCACAGATGTAGCCCCCCCTATAGTATACACTGGAGCACCTGTGTGGCCCCCTAATAAAAATGGTGTTCTTTTGTCCCACACTAGTGCTCCAGTGTCCAGAAGTGTAAACAGCTGCTGAGTGTCCTCTCCTTACACAGAATCTAGTTTGCATTTCATTCTAGTAACAAAGCCATCTACACAACCCAATTCTTTGAAGACAAGTATAGGGCGTCAAAATGGTGGCCAAATGCATATGGGCTAAACAATGGTATTTTATAGTTGGAACGAAAAATGTTTGATCCGAACGAATAATGTGCCCATGAACATGAAAGTTGCCATTTTGAACTGTACAACAGTTCCTAAAAGCACATGGAGCAGCACGAACGTAACAAACATAAAGAATAGGAACACAGCACAACTACTTACTTTTTTGCAGCACTCTCCGGATCTTTCTATACTGCTCATGTTCTCGTAATTTGAGTTCCAACCACCGCTTCCTGAGCTGATCTTTCGATCATCGTACCCCGAAATTCCGGTGCAGACTCCTGACCATTTTCGCCATGATCTTGGCCTTTCGGACATTGGGGTTGGGGTAAGGCCCATACTTTCCATCATAGTCGGCCCTCTTCAGGATGTCCACCATCTCCAACATCTCCCCAAAGGACATATTTGAGTCCTTAAATCTCCTTTTGGATCGGGACATGTCCGGATCCGGCCTTACCTCCTCCTCCTCGTCCTCGTTGCTACAATTAGCACACACCTGCTGTCTATCCGCCATGTGCTCTTCCCCCACTGCGCCGAATGAAAAGGGGTGGGGAATAGACTAGAAAGAACGACAGGGGCGGGTGGAGTTATACGCAAGCGCAGTGTGTATAAAGCGTAACACACGTGCCTATTACGTACGATCTGTGAGCGGAGGAAGGAGCATCGGAGACGCCGATCGTGACAACGAAGGTAAGATCTAAACTTGCGCCTATATTGCTTTGAAATGGAAGCCTATATTGTAACAAGATTAGGGTAGTTTTTCCTGGAGAAACTGCTGGAGTTAGTGAAGCCGGTTATCCCCACAGCAACCATCCCTTATTTAAAAGCCAAAATTGGTGGCCTGAGGAGCACTTATCTGAGGGAGCGCAAGAAGGTCACAGATTCCCAGAGATCCGGAGCTGCGGCAGATGATGTTTATGTCCCCAGGCTGTGGTACTATGAGAGACTGCGATTTCTGTCAGACCACACTGAAGTCAGGGAATCCCTCTCTACTCTTCCTTCCACGCTTCCTTCCATACCAGCTGAGGCTTCCGATGTCCAACCTGGGCCTTCCAGCCAGGAAGAAGTGGAGGAGCCCAGCTGGAGTCAGGTATAGCATTGTTCAACATTTTTCTGGTCAATAAAGAAATTATGTTTACTAGATGTTATTGTTGATCACTAATTGCTGCTTGAAAGTGTTTTACATATCAATAGACAGTAGTGGGCACCCAAAATTGGGACAAGAATGAAAACTGCTGGGCTCAGAAGGATAGTCTGTTATATTTGTTAACATTCAATTTGCAGCAGTCAGGAGGTGAAAATTGTGTGTGATTGATGAAGAAAATACTAAAACTATGTCCCTTTTTCATACAAAGGAAGACCTCAGCCAGGAGGAGGTTGTGGAATGTGGCAGTCAGGAGGAGGTGGGGATTAGTGGCAGCCAGGAGGAGGCGGGGCTAAGTGTCAGCCAGGAGAAGCCAGGGACCAGTCGCAGCCTGACTGAGTCTCAGGTCCCTCCCCTCCGCCTGCCATATAAACGAGCCAGGAAGGCCACTCCGAGTCCCGTGCAGCATTCAGCGTTCATGCTGATCCAGGAGGCTTTGGTGTCCCTACGAGCCTTACCCACTCCTGAAGAGGCCTTTGCCTGCATGGCTGCCACCAAATTGCAGGGCATGCAGGAGGGTCAACGCAAGCTCTGTGAGGACCTTATGTACAAAGTCCTACGTAAGGGGGTGAGTGGTGAACTAACACCCAAGACCGACGTGGTTGAGTTGGACCATCCTCCTCCTCCTCCTCCTGCTGCCACAATTCCACCACCAGAGCCACCGCGTGTAAGGAAGCATGGAAGGAAGGCAAGAGAGTGATGGCCCTGGGTTCAGTCTGGTCTGACAAAAGCTGCAGTCTCTCGTATGACCACAGCCTGGGGACACAGATGTCATCTGCTGCTGTTCATGATCTCTGGGACTTCTGGACCACACTGCCCTCCTTAGATAAGGACTCCTCAGGCCACCAATTTTGCGTAAAAATAGTTGATGTCTGCCCTGGGGGTCCAAGGCTTCACCCACTTCTGCAGTTTCTCCAGCGTTGCCTCCCTCTTTGTTTAGTTGTGAGCCCTTAATAAAAATTTTTGGGGGAAATTATACTCTCCTGTGTGTGTTTTCATCCAAAAAGGACAGTTTGTTGGTGACAATTCAGGTACATTTCTAACATAAAATGTGAAATTAACAAGGGACACCAACACCAAACAATCTCCTACAGATTAAATAGAACAACATATCAATGGTGTTGTGGGAACTTGTCACAAAAAACACACACAAACATTTTCGGGAGTACAAATCAAAATCCCCCCCAAAAAAAAATACAAACACAAAAAAAGAATCTACATTAAAGCCAAAAAATATATAAAAAATATACAAAAATATGTTGTCAGATGTGAGAAATCAAAATATATTGAGGGAATCACGATAAATAGTAACGAAATAAGTTTGTGAGAAGTGTGTGTGAATATGAGCAGCAAAACTACTTTATTCTTGTCACATTATAAAGAAGAAGAGATTGCGCTGTATTAAACCATTTTTAACATTGCAGCGTGACGAAAGTGCTGTATCCATTGCGAACGCTAAGTTTACCAGAACGAGCTGTTCCGTCTTGGAATTTCTTCTGAGCATGCGTGGCACTTTGTGCGCCCGCATGCGAGGGAAAATATCCGATGGAGCCCACGCACGGTCGGAATTTCCGACAACACGCTCCGATCGGACATTTTCCATCGGAAAATTCGACCGTGTGTACGGGACATAAGAGTGCTGCCTCATCAGTGCCCAACAGTGCAGCCTTATCAGTGTCCATCAGTACAGTCCCATCAGTGTAGCTTTATCAGTGCCCATCAGTACTGTCTCATCAGTGCAGCCTTATCAGTGCCCATCAGTGCAGCCTATCAGTGCCCATCAGTGCAGCTTATCAGTACAGTCTCATCAGTGCAGCCCCACTCTGCCGGGGACAGAGAGGGACAGAATGCAATGAGGACAGAGAGTGATGCCAGGGACATAGAGGGATGCAGTGTAATGAGGACAGAGGGACGCCAGGGACAGAGAGGGATGCTGGGGACAGACAGAGAGGGATACAGTGTGATGAGGACAGAGAGGAACGCTGGGGACAGACAGAGAGGGATGTAGTGCGATGAGGATCGAGAGGGATGCCAGGGACAGGGAGGGACGCAGTGCGATGAGGACAGAGGGATGCCAGGGACAGAGAGGGTCACAGTGTGATGAGGACAGAGAGGGACACAGTGCAATGAGGACAGAGAGGGATGCCAGGGACAGAGAGAGACGCAGTGCGATGAGGACAGAGAGGGACACCGGGGACAGACAGAGAGGGATACTGGGGACAGACAGAGAGGGACGCAGTGCGATGACAGAGAGGGACACCAGGGACAGAGAGGGACACTGGGGACAGAGAGGGATGCCGAGGACAGAGAGGGATGCCAGGAACAGAGAGGGAAGCTATAGCCTGCAGTGCTGATCAAGTGAGGGATATGACAGGCTGGTTGTACAGAAGTTGATCAGTAGATACCAATTTTAATAACATTATTTTACAATATGGATTGTGTTACAATTGTATATGTTATATTATTATTTTTTTATTTGATTTTTTTTCCCATGAAAGTGGAGTTAGCCTTTAACTCCCAAAGTGTATTGCTCCTGCAAAAGAGACCATGGCATACATCACCTAAATGGAGGTTAAAAAAAAAAATGAAAACATCTCAGTTTTATATAAATTATTTGTATGTGGAACAACTGTTGACTTGATAATGTTATACAATGCATATTTGTATACAATGCATATTTGTATAATTAGTTAGTTAAATTCCCTTAGAGAATTTAACTAACTAATTATACAAATATGCATTGTACATTTATATACAACAGGCATTTATAATGTAAAGAAAATTTGAGAACTGCAGAGAGTTTCCATTGCTGATTTCCTTCTAAACCCTCGTACACACGATCAGATTTTCGCCAGGGAATTGTGTGATGACAGTTTGCCTAAAATCCGACCGTTAGTACGCTCCTTCAGATAATTGTTGTCCAACTTTCCGCCAACAAATTTTGGATGGCAGGCTAGTAAATTTTTGACAGACAACGACCTGTTGTCAGATTTTCATATCGTGTGTACACAAGTCCATCACACAAAAGTCCAAAGTACAAACACGCATGCTCGGAAGCAAGGATGAGCAGGAAAACGATCGGTCTTGTAAACTAGCGTTCGTAATGGAGATTTAACATTCGTGATGCGGCAAATTATGAATTGTCGAAATGCAGTGCACAATTCTCTTCTTCTTTAATGGGATAATAATGAAGCTGCTTTGCTGGTGATACTGATGGAGTTATGGCAAATGTATTTGAAAATTCTTTTGTTTTCTAGTGATATCAAGAATAATATTATTATGCTTGTTTTTTTTGGTGAAGTTACCACAACACTATTATCCTGTAGTTTTTAATCTCAAAGATACTGATGTTGGTGTCCCTTGTTAATTTTACATTGTATTTTTGATGAATGTACTGGCCTACTCCCAAACTGTAATTTGAAGTAAAACATATAGCCAAGTATTATTCTACACAATTTTTTTATTGTGCATTAAAAAAAGAAAACAAATAAAATTAGGCATGCTATCTGCCAATAGAACTCAACCAAAAAGTGCATTCTATGCATCCAAAAATATAGAAAATATAACGAATCAAATCATTATTCAACCAAAAAATAAAATAATAATTAGTAAGTGTGGAAGTGGTGAAAATACCCAGACCAGCGGCCTTGTTTGGGGTCTTGGGGCTGGTATTGCCATTGACCGCCATGTTGCTGTGGTGGGTGGGGTTGCTGTGGTGGGTGGGGTTGCTGTGGAGGTTGTGTATGTGGGCCCACAAATCATATAGGTGGGTGGTGGAATAGATCTCGCCCATCGCCCCCCTGTTGAGGAGCTGCAGGATGAGCTCCTCGCACCTTCTCCTCTGGTCACTGGCCATCCCCCTTAACCTATTGGCTGTCACCACGCCAAATCCCTCACACTCATATGGGTCAGTACGGATGGCAGTAGTGGCCTGGCTGAGGAAGGAAGCTGTGGCCTCGTTCAGATTCCTGCTCTTCCTGGCCCTTTTAGCAGGAGGGCATAGGGGAGGGATCTGGGACTCCATCTGGCTGCTGGCCACTGGCTCCTCCTGACTGACACTTTCCTGTCTTTGAAAATGGGACATTAATAGATTTTTTATGGGTTTGGTCATCAATCACACACAATTTTGATCTCCTCACTGTTGCAAATTGAATGTGGACAAATAGCAAAGACTATCATTCTGACCCTATCATTTTTCATTCTTGTTCAAATCATTTTTGGGCACTACTGTCTATTGATACGGAAACCACTTTGTTAAGGCAGAAATATTTGAACAATAAAGTCTAGTTATCATCATTGTATTTTTGGATACAGATATGTTCAACAATGCTACACCTGGGTCAAGCTGGGCTCCTCCACATCTTCATCCGGTGCAGCAGGACCCGTGTGGACCCCTCGAGCTGTGGCCTCAGCAGATGTCGAAGGGAGCGTAGACAGCGATGGCCTAGGTTCTGTCTGGTCGGTCAAAAACCGCAGGCTGTGGTAATACCACAGCCTGGGGACATATCGGTCATCCGCTGCTGCTCCAGATCTCTTGGAGTCCATGACCTTGTTGTGATCCCTTTTAAAAGTACTCCCCAGGTTGGAAATTTTGCTCTTGACATAGTTGATGTCTGCCCTGGGGTACAAAAGCTTCACCAACTAGAGCAGTTTCTCCAATGCTGCCTTCCTCACTGCCTTCGACTCTTGACTTCCAGAGACAGGGCAGCTCCCGATACAGGTCGATGAATTGTGGTAAAAAATCAGGCACTGTAAATGTATCCACCATGCTAAATTATATGATGCCTGCAAGACAGAACACAAGACAAACCATAATGTCTGGCTTAACTCATAAGCTGGTCCCAATATAGGCCTCAATCTAAGCAGTAAAGGCCTCTAACCACCTATGCCCCAAATTCAAATTGTCCCTTCGTTTTATGACTCATTTATTGCTCTTGCGAGTAAACGTCCTTGCTTCCAACTTCCAAGATCATTCCTACGGCCGTTCCATCAACCGTGCATTCTGGCTCTATATACACCGCGCATGTGTCAAACTCCACTCTCAGTGCATGACCATCTCACTTCTGCATGCAACACACACAGCGGAACATTTGGGAGGGACAACAAGGCAGATTCGGCGGATTACAGGCATCCCCATGGTGGTGGAGCTCAGAGAAGGCACAAAGCAACCCCCATGAGCAAGGATGAGATGGTGGAGATGGTGCGCATTCTAGAGAAGCACGACTATGACTGCAAGCTGCGCAATTACGAAAGGCCCAACAGCCGAAAGGACAACATTTTGGATAAGGTCATTGCCGTTTTGCAGGGCAAATTTTCAGTGCAACGAACAAAGGACCAAATCAGAAAACGATGGTCTGATCTCAAACACCATGAGCAAGACCAGATGGAGTCCATGTATAAGATCATCAAAAAAAGTAAGCAATATTTGTATCTAAACAATATGTATATGTATATGTATATGTAAATTAGCTGCCTGTATACGTGCTTTCTCAAAGTAGCTAGAGAGAATTATATATAATGTTTTCTATAATCTTTGTCTGAATTGTTATTTTAAAGATAAAGTTAAAAAGAAAGCAGATATGAACATTCTTATTTGGTCCTGTTTTTTTCTTTATTTTTGTACGTATTTTTTTTCTCTTCTTTCAACAGGGAAGCACCAAAAAATGAGGCAACAGCCAAGCCACCAGAAGGGATGAAGGGAGGCTACCCTCACTCGGGCCCCAACAGAGGAGGCAACAAGGCCATCTTCCCACCAAAAAAGTAAGTGACAACTTCAAACATACTCATTTAGCCACCGACAGGGGTGATTCTAGATGGGCCAAAGGCCATGGGCTTGGGGCATAACTTAAGGGGTAAAGAACACTTTCTTGTTGCTGCCTGGCTCATCAGTGCCCATTAACCACTTGACGACCGCCTCACGCCGATGTACGTCGGCAAGGTGGCACGGACAGGCAAAATCACGTACATGTACGTGATTTGCCTTCCGCGGGTGGGGGGTCCGATCGGTCCCCCCCCCGGTGCCCGAGGCGGTCGCCATTTCTTCCCGGGCAATGAGAGGTGAGGGGGCGGCCATCCATTGTTGGCCACCCCCTCCCGATCGCTCCCGGCGAATGAAAATGCTTCCTTCCCTCTGTAATGTAAACAGAGGGAAAGGAAGTGATGTCATCTCTCCTTGAGCCGGTCTTTTCGTCGCCGCGCCGAGGAGAGAAGACATCCAAGTAAGTCTGCACAACACTACACATTCAGTAGAACACGCCAGGCACACTTGTCACCCCCCATCACCCCCCGATCACCCCCTGATCACCCCCCTGTACCCACTGTCACTCTGACACCAATAGCATTTTTTTTTTTTTTGCATTGGTGTCAGTTTGTGTCAGTTAAAAGTTTTAGGGCAGTTAGGTTAGCCCCCTTTAGGTCTAGGGTACCCCCCCTTAGGTCCAGGGTACCCCCCTAACCCCCCCTAATAAAAGTTAACCCCTTGATTACCCCCCGTCACCAGTGTCGCTAAGCGATCGTTTTTCTGATCGCTGTATTAGTGACACAGGTGACGCTAGTTAGGGAGGTAAGTATATAGGTTCGCTGTCAGTGTTTTATAGCGACAGGGACCCCCATATACTACCTGCTAAAGGTTTTAACCCCCTGATTGCCCCCTAGTTAACCCTTTCACCAGCGATCACCGTATAAGTGTTACGGGTGACGCTGGTTAGCTAGTTTGTTTTCTGTAGTTTATTACAGTTTATTACAGTTTATTATAGTTTATTATAGTTTTAGGGCACCCGCCGTTTATTACCCTATAAAGGTTTAACCCCCTAATTGCCCGGCGGTGATAGATTTATAGTTTTTAGGATCTGATAAGGTCTGCGTCGCCCCAGGCAGCGTCAGGTTAGCGCCAGTACAGCTAAAACCCACGCACGCAGCATACACCTCCCTTAGTGCTATAGTATCTGAACGGATCGATATCTGATCCGATCAGATCTATACTCCCCAGCAGTTTAGGGTTCCCTGAAACGCAGTGTTAGCGGGATCAGCCCAGATACCTGCTAGCACCTGCGTTTTGCTCCTCGGCCCAGCCCTGCCCAGCCCACCCAAGTGCAGTATCGATCGATCACTGACACTTACAAAACACTAAGCACACATAACTGCAGCGTTCGCAGAGTCAGGCCTGATCCCTGCGATCGCTAACAGTTTTTTGGTAGCGTTTTGATACAGTCGCCAACAGTCAGGAGCTTTTTTGCCTGTGAGTCTCACTAGTGTACCCCTAAATTTAGAGCCCAAAATGGCAAATAGAAGGTACACTAGTGAAGAGGCCTACACGTTTCTGAGTATGACAGATAGTGAAGAGGAAGTCACTCATCTGTCAAGTTCAGGCTCAGAATACGATCCTGTAGAGGACAGCGGCTCCATGACAGATAGCTCTGACGACAGAGTTGTGGTCCCTGCTAGGGTCAGGCGTACCAGACCCCAATCTTCTTCTGTCCTTGAAGTGCAAGAACCGCAGGGCTCTCGTATGGAGCAGAGCAGTACTAGCGCCGCTACTCCTTCTGGTGAACTGGCAAGCACCAGCGGCCTAGTACACCCTGGTCGTACATCCAGCACTGCAGTATCACGTGGTGACGTGGCGAGTCCCATAAGTGCAGTTCAAGCTGGCGAGGTGGCAAGCACTAGTAGTGTCCCGCTGCCACCAAGAAGACAAAGACAGGCCCGTCGTGCCCATAGTGCCCTTCCTGCTGCATTGGCCAATCCGAATTGGGAACCTTCCACTTCTGCAGCACCCGTACTTCCCCCTTTCACTGGCCAACCCGGAATTCAGGTGGAAACAGTTGACTTTATGCCACTGGATTTTTATTCACTGTTTTTCACCGAAGATCTCTATAGATCTATTGTGGACCAAAGCAATTTATACGCTGGTCAATACATCGCCACTATGCCCCAGTCCACCCTTGCCAGAGATTGGAGACCAATTACGGTCTCCGAATTTAAGACCTTTCTGGGCCTTTCCCTCCTCATGGGGTTGAATAAAAAGAGTAAGTTGCGGTCATATTGGTCCACTGACCCAATTTACCATTCACCCTTGTTCTCTGCTTCCATGGCCAGGGCACGATACGAGCAGATTTTGCGGTTCATGCACTTCAACGACAATGAACTCTGTCGTCCTCGTGGAGACCCTGCATACGATCGGCTCTACAAAATTCGGCCCCTCGTAAACCACTTCAACCAACGTTTTGCAGACTTGTTTACCCCCCATCAAGTTGTCTGCGTTGATGAGTCCCTGATTAAGTTTTCTGGCCGCTTGTCCTTCAAACAGTACCTTCCCAGCAAGCGTGCCAGATACGGGGTCAAGATGTATAAGCTCTGTGACAGGGCCACAGGCTATACATGTAGATTTATGGTTTACGAGGGAAAAGATAGTCACGTAGAGCCGACAAACTGCCCTGACTACATAGGAAGCGCTGGCAAGATAGTGTGGGACTTGGTGTCACCCTTATTCGGAAAGGGGTACCACTTGTACGTGGACAATTATTATACGAGCGTGCCACTTTTTAGTCACTTGTTTGATCAGCAGATTGGAGCATGTGGCACCGTGCGACCTAATCGCCGGGGCTTTCCCCAGCGGCTTGTAGATTCCCGTCTTAGGCTGGGGGAGAGAGCCTGCTTGAAGTATAATAATTTGCTCGCTATGAAGTGGAGGGATAAGAAGAATGTTTTCGTTCTCACCTCCCTTCATGCAGACACGACGACCCAAATTTCTACGGCGACTGGTGTTGTGGAGAAACCCCTCTGTGTCCACGAATACAACCTTAATATGGGAGGGGTGGACCTCAACGACCAGTTGTTGGCGCCGTACTTAGTTGCCCGTAAGGCCAGACGCTGGTACAAAAAAGTGTCTGTATACTTATTTCAATTGGCTTTGCTGAATGCTCATGTGCTATACAGAGCTTCAGGACAGACTGGATCCTTCCTTAAATTCCAGGAAGAGATCGTCAGAGCCCTTCTGTTTCCAGACGGTGCTCTACCTCACCTTCCCCAACCAAATGCAGTAAGCCGGCTGCATGAGCGGCATTTTCCTTATGCCATCCCGAGTACCCCTACCCAACGAGCCCCCCAAAAAAGATGTCGTGTCTGCAGCAAGCGCGGATTTAGGCGTGACACCCGGTCTTATTGTCCCTCCTGTCCTGGCAATCCTGGTCTTTGCATGGGTGAATGCTTTGAACGCTACCATACATTAGTTGAGTATTAGCGTAGGGTTCAGCACTGCACAGACTAGGCACACTAACACAGGGTCTCCCAAGATGCCATTGCATTTTGAGAGACCCAAACCTGGAACAAAAGTTACAAAAGTTAAAAGTTACTAAAAAAAGTGTAAAAAAAAAAAAATTAAAAAAAAATTAAAAAAAATAAAAACACAAAAAAAATATAAAATAAAAAAACCAAAAATAGTTGTTGTTTTATTGTTCTCTCTCTCTCTATTCTCTCTCTATTGTTCTTCTCTTTTTTACTCTATTCTATTCTGCAATGTTTTATTGTTATTATGTTTTACCATGTTTCCTTTTCAGATTTTTCATACTTTACCGTTTACTGTGTTTTGTTGGTAACCATTTTATTGTTTTCAGGTGCGCCATTCAGTTGCAGCGCGGATTTATTTATCTTGACAGCAACAGCGTTTGCTCCCACGATATATAAAGCCGTGACTCCAACGCTGTCGGAGGTGATTTCACCACCACAGTTACATACTTCAGCATATATGCCGAAGCGTGGGGGCAGAAGTGGGTGGAGGAGCGATTTGCTCCTGCCTTTTGCGGGAGGATGCCCCCATGCTTCGGCATATATATATTTTAGGCACAGGTTGCGTTAAATGTTTTATTTTTTACTATTTTTTTTTTTGTATTTGCTTTGCAGGTATGGTAAGTCTTACTGTTATACTGTAATGTTGCTTTGTTTTATTGTTAACCATCATTTGCTTAGCAGGTACGCCATTCAGTTGCAGCGCGGATTTATTTATCTTGACAGCAACAGCGTTTGCTCCCACGATATATAAAGCCGTGACTCCAACGCTGTCGGAGGTGATTTCACCACCACAGTTACATACTTCAGCATATATGCCGAAGCGTGGGGGCAGAAGTGGGTGGAGGAGCGATTTGCTCCTGCCTTTTGCGGGAGGATGCCCCCATGCTTCGGCATATATATATTTTAGGCACAGGTTGCGTTAAATGTTTTATTTTTTACTATTTTTTTTTTTGTATTTGCTTTGCAGGTATGGTAAGTCTTACTGTTATACTGTAATGTTGCTTTGTTTTATTGTTAACCATCATTTGCTTAGCAGGTACGCCATTCAGTTGCAGCGCGGATTTATTTATCTTGACAGCAACAGCGTTTGCTCCCACGATATATAAAGCCGTGACTCCAACGCTGTCGGAGGTGATTTCACCACCACAGGTACATACTTCAGCATATATGCCGAAGCGTGGGGGCAGTAGTGGGTGGAGGAGCGATTTGCTCCTGCCTTTTGCGGGAGGATGCCCCCATGCTTCGGCATATATAAATGGTGCATGTATGCCCATCATTAGAAGTGGGTGGATGAAGGGAGGTATTCTAATGGTGGGCATACCCACCGATCAATATCTTTTTTTCGTTCAGCCCACAGGCTGCATGAAAAAAAAGTTTACAATATATGCCTAACAAGGACCAGCAACGTACTGGTATGTTGCTGGACTTTGAGTGGTTATACCAGAATGATGCCTGCAGGTTTAGGTATCATCTTGGTATCATTCTTTTCAGCCAGCGGTCGGCTTTCATGTAAAAGCAATCCTAGCGGCTAATTAGCCTCTAGACTGCTTTTGCAAGCAGTGGGAGGGAATGCCCCCCCTCCCCCACCGTCTTCCATGTTTTTCTCTGGCTTTCCTGTCCCAACAGGGAACCTGAGAATGCAGCCGGTGATTCAGCCAGCTGACCATAGAGCTGATCAGAGACCAGAATGGCTCCAAACATCTCTATGGCCTAAGAAACCGGAAGCTACGAGCATTTCATGACTTAGATTTCGCCGAATGTAAACAGCGCCATTGGGAAATTGGGAAAGCATTTTATCACACCGATCTTGGTGTGGTCAGATGCTTTGAGGGCAGAGGAGAGATCTAGGGTCTAATAGAGCCCAATTTTTTAAAAAAAGAGTACCTGTCACTACCTATTGCTATCATAGGGGATATTTACATTCCCTGAGATAACAATAAAATTAATTAAAAAAAAATAAAAATGAAAGGAACAGTTTAAAAATAAGATAAAAAAGCAAAAAAATAATAAAGAAAAAAAAAAAAAAAAAAAAAAGCACCCCTGTCCCCCCCTGCTCTCGCGCAAAGGCGAACGCAAGCGTCGGTCTGGCGTCAAATGTAAACAGCAATTGCACCATGCATGTGAGGTATCACCGCGAAGGACAGAACGAGGGCAGTAATTTTAGCAGTAGACCTCCTCTGTAAATCTAAAGTGGTAACCTGTAAAGGCTTTTAAAGGCTTTTAAAAATGTATTTATTTTGTCGCCGCTGCGCGTTTGTGCGCAATTTTAAAGCATGTCATGTTTGGTATCCATGTACTCGGCCTAAGATCATCTTTTTTATTTCATCAAACATTTGGGCAATATAGTGTGTTTTAGTGCATTAAAATTTTAAAAAGTGTGTTTTTTCCCCCAAAAATGCGTTTGAAAAATCGCTGCGCAAATACTGTGTGAAAAAAAAATATGAAACACCCACCATTTTAATCTGTAGGGCATTTGCTTTAAAAAAAATATATAATGTTTGGGGGTTCAAAGTAATTTTCTTGCAAAAAAAAATTATTTTTTTCATGTAATCAAAAAGTGTCAGAAAGGGCTTTGTCTTCAAGTGGTTAGAAGAGTGGGTGATGTGTGACATAAGCTTCTAAATGTTGTGCATAAAATGCCAGGACAGTTCAAACCCCCCCCAAATGACCCCATTTTGGAAAGTAGACACCCCAAGCTATTTGCTGAGAGGCATGTCGAGTCCATGGAATATTTTATATTGTGACACAAGTTGCGGGAAAGAGACAAATTTTTTTTTTTTTTTTTTTTTTTTTGCACAAAGATGTCACTAAATGATATATTGCTCAAACATGCCATGGGAATATGTGAAATTATACCCCAAAATACATTCTGTTGCTTCTCCTGAGTATGGGGATACCACATGTGTGGGACTTTTTGGGAGCCTAGCCGCGCACGGGACCCCGAAAACCAAGCCCCGCCTTCAGGCTTTCTAAGGGCGTAAATTTTTGATTTCACTCTTCACTGCCTAGCACAGTTTCGGAGGCCATGGAATGCCCAGATGGCACAACCCCCCCCCAAATGACCCCATTTTGGAAAATAGACACCCCAAGCTATTTGCTGAGAGGTATAGTGAGTATTTTGCAGACCTCACTTTTTGTCACAAACTTTCGAAAATTGAAAAAAGAAAAAAAAAATACATTTTTCTTGTCTTTCTTCATTTTCAAAAACAAATGAGAGCTGCAAAATACTCACCATGCCTCTCAGCAAATAGCTTGGGGTGTCTACTTTCCAAAATGGGGTCATTTGGGGGGGGTTTTTGCCATCTTGGCATTTTATGGCCTTCAAAACTGTGATAGGTAGTGAGGAGTGGAATCACAACTTAACGCCCTTAGAAATCCTGAAGCCGGTGCTTGGTTTTCGGGGCCCCGTATGCGGCTAGGCTCCCAAAAAGTCCCACACATGTGGTATCCCCATACTCAGGAGAAGCAGCAGAATATATTTTGGGGTGTAATTCCACATATGCCCATGGCATGTTTGAGCAATATATCATTTAGTGACAACTTTGTGCAAAAAAAAAAAAAAAAAAAAAAAAATTGTCACTTTCCCGCAACTTGTGTCAAAAAATAAAATATTCCATGGACTCAACATGCCTCTCAGCAAATAGCTTGGGGTGTCTACTTTCCAAAATGGGGTCATTTGGGGGGGTTTTGTGCCATCTTGGCATTTTATGGCCTTCAAAACTGTGATAGGTAGTGAGGAGTCAAATCACAACATTATGCCCTTGGAAATCCTGAAGGCGGTGCTTGGTTTTCGGGGCCCCGTATGCGGCTAGGCTCCCAAAAAGTCCCACACATGTGGTATCCCCATACTCAGGAGAAGCAGCTAAATGTATTTTGGGGTGCAATTCCACATATGCCCATGGCCTGTGTGAGAAATATATCATTTAGTGACAACTTTGTGCAAAAAAAAAAAAATTGTCACTTTCCCGCAACTTGTGTCAAAAAAGAAAGTATTCCATGGACTCAACATGCCTCTCAGCAAATAGCTTGGAGTGTCTACTTTCCAAAATGGGGTCATTTGGGGGGGTTTTGTGCCATCTGGGCATTTTATGGCCTTCAAAACTGTGATAGGTAGTGAGGAATGAAATCAAAAATTTATGCCCTTAGAAATCCTGAAGGCGGTGATTGGTTTTCGGGGCCCCGTACGCGGCTAGGCTCCCAAAAAGTCCTAAACATGTGGTATCCCCATACTCAGGAGAAGCAGCAGAATGTATTTTGGGGTGTAATTCCACATATGCCCATGGCATGTTTGAGCAATATATCATTTAGTGACAACTTTGTGCAAAAAAAAAAAAAAAAAAAAAAAAAGTGTTACTTTCCCGCAACTTGTGTCAAAATATAAAATATTCCATGGACTCAACATGCCTCTCAGCAAATAGTTTGGGGTGTCTACTTTCCAAAATGGGGTCATTTGGGGGGGTTTTGTGCCATCTTGGCATTTTATGGCCTTCAAAACTGTGATAGGTAGTGAGGAGTCAAATCACAACATTATGCCCTTAGAAATCCTGAAGGCGGTGCTTGGTTTTCGGGGCCCCGTATGCGGCTAGGCTCCCAAAAAGTCCCACACATGTGGTATCCCCATACTCAGGAGAAGCAGCTAAATGTATTTTGGGGTGCAATTCCACATATGCCCATGGCCTGTGTGAGAAATATATCATTTAGTGACAACTTTGTGCAAAAAAAAAAAAAATCGTCACTTTCCCGCAACTTGTGTCAAAAAAGAAAGTATTCCATGGACTCAACATGCCTCTCAGCAAATAGCTTGGAGTGTCTACTTTCCAAAATGGGGTCATTTGGGGGGGTTTTGTGCCATCTGGGCATTTTATGGCCTTCAAAACTGTGATAGGTAGTGAGGAATGAAATCAAAAATTTATGCCCTTAGAAATCCTGAAGGCGGTGATTGGTTTTCGGGGCCCCGTACGTGGCTAGGCTCCCAAAAAGTCCCACACATGTGGTATCCCCATACTCAGGAGAAGCAGCTGAATGTATTTTGGGGTGCAATTCCACATAGGCCCATGGCCTGTGTGAGCAATATATCATTTAGTGACAACTTTTTGTAAATATTTTTTTTTTTTTTTTTTTTTGTCATTATTCAATCACTTGGGACAAAAAAAATAAATATTCAATGGGTTCTACATGCCTCTCAGCAATTTCCTTGGGGTGTCTACTTTCCAAAATGGGGTCATTTGGGGGGGTTTTGTACTGCCCTGCCATTTTAGCACCTCATGAAATGACATAGGCAGTCATAAACTAAAAGCTGTGTAAATTCCAGAAAATGTACCCTAGTTTGTAGACGCTATAACTTTTGCGCAAACCAATAAATATACGCTTATTAACTTTTTTTTTACCAAAGACATGTGGCCGAATAAATTTTGGCCTAAATGTATGACTAAAATTGAGTTTATTGGATTTTTTTTATAACAAAAAGTAGAAAATATCATTTTTTTTCAAAATTTTCGGTCTTTTTCCGTTTATAGCGCAAAAAATAAAAACGGCAGAGGTGATCAAATACCATCAAAAGAAAGCTCTATTTGTGGGAAGAAAAGGACGCAAATTTCGTTTGGGTACAGCATTGCATGACTGCGCAATTAGCAGTTAAAGCGACGCAGTGCCAAATTGGAAAAAGACCTCTGGTCCTTAGGCAGCATAATGGTCCGGGGCTCAAGTGGTTAATGCAGCCTTACCAGTGTAGACATGGGTAGGGGAGAGGCCCCGGGGATTACAGTCACACAAAGTCACGCCTGCTAGAATGATCATCATATATCCCCTATCCCATAGGAGACAAGGGGGGTGGGGGGCAACTGCAGGACTTTTTCAATGTTGGCACTTGTCCAGTGTTTGCCCTCTGTAAAATGACATCACCTTCCCTTTTCTATGCATTTTTCACTGTAAAAAAAACAGTGCAGCATGGTGGGGTGCACTAGTCAGGAGCAAACATTGTCATCAGACCAAGTGCAAGGTTGGTCAACTAATGTAGCAAAATGGATGCTAGAAATAGATGGAACTAGGGGTGGCTTAATGAATGGTGAATTGTTTCTTTTTAGAGGAAAGTGAGTGTGGTCAGCTCAACCAGGATGTTGGTTTGGAGACATGGGATCTGACTCCTGGACCCAGCACAGACCTGTCTGTTGTGGATGTCAAATCCCCTGACGCAAGTCACACTGAGGGCCAAAGCGACCCCGAAGAGGAAGAAAGTATTCAGGAGCCTCTTGTTTGCGCAAGTAAGTATTCTTGGAATCTGGCTTAAAATGTGTATACATGTCGAGTGTTTAGCTGAACAAACAAAACACCCACTTCACACATTAGCAAAGTATGTAGTGCCTTAACATTAGCATGGAGAAGGAAGAGGTGGAAGGAGCTGTCAGTTTTGCTAGGTACCCAAGTTTTGGAGACCCAGGCACCAGGGCCAAGATTATTGAGTAGTTGCAGTGTGTACATTCCTAGTAGTGTAGGTGTCTGAAGGGCAAGCAGGTTGCAAGCAACAATAGGCTGGGTAGGTAAGTATTTCCTGAATTTGACTAGTAACTTGACCATAACTTACTATGTAGGGCCTCAGCCATTGACCATCGTTCCCTTAATACTTTTTACTCTTCTTACTAGGTCATGATCTTCCACGATGTACTGTTAACACAATGAGTGCAGATATGTTGCATTGTTTGAAGGACCTGGAACAAATCAAGGAGGCTGCCACTGCTTTACAGCGAAGAATCCGTGATTTTGTAGACATGCTTGCCAAATTTTAATTTCCTCTTGCCTGGTCGAAAGTTTCTTGTTCCACTTGTTGGCTCCTGTTTGCACTTTTAATATTTACCATGTTTTTCAGACTTTTAAATGAGAAAGTTTAGTGTCCGAACTCAGTGTTTCTCCACTCCACTCCTCTAGGTGTACCACCAGATCCTGTTTTCTGTATTTTCCTCAGTCTTAAAACGACTGTGTGAATTACTAACATTGAAAATGACAACATCACCTGTGCCAAATTCAACAAATATAGAAAACCTGACCTGGGTTTGCATCTTGAGAAGGAGAGTTGGGAAACACTGCCCTAAGTAATGTAAATTGTAATCTTTCTGTGTTTTTAAGAATAGCAAAGCCAAAATTTGAAGCTGCCCACAAATTGTGCCTTAACATTCTTATTTCCCTCATGATCCCATGCCTAAAATGTGTGTCTTTCCCTACATCTAGTTTGCTAAAGCCCCAAAACACAGTGTGTCAACATGTGATAGCTCCCATCATGGGGTATCAATGGACGTGTTTCGGGGGTGCAACCCCTTCCTCTGACATAGCTATGAGGAAGGTGTTGCACCCCCAAAATGCATACATTGATACCCTGTGATGAGAGATAGCACGTGGTGTGTGTTTTGGGGTTTTCTAAAATAACATGTTTGAAACTACACACATTTTTGGCAGGGGATCATAAGGGGACATTTAATAGTTCGGCCTCTATGTGTACGTGGCTTCAAATTTTGGCTTTGAGAGGGGTGAGCTCACCCTATCTGAGGAAGGTAACATCCACACAGTCTTGGGATACTAATGTCTCATTTAGCCTTCACTTTAACTTTCACTTTTCAAAATTGAACTTTGTAAGTTCTTGAGTTGGGGATGTGTATCTTATGTTTTCGAACATGCCTGTTTTTTTTTGTTTTTTTTAATTGTTTATTTATTAAGTATATTCAAGTATACATAAACAGAGTATTCATTCTCATAGAAAAGACATTGATAGCAGCATATTTTCAATGAGGTAAAACATTTTTTGTAGCTTATTATATATCAAGAAGAAATAACATTAGGTGTCAAATGATTGTCAGACAATACATACACATCATGGTAGAAATAAGAGGGTCAGTTAGTGAAATAAAGCAATGGCATGGTCAGTGGATCTGATGCAGTCATTCAATATAGGAAACTGTCTTTATACCCCATTAACTCTGGACTACCTGGGGGTTCTCTATGTTATATTCAGAGGAATCCCAGTGTCCCCATATAGCCTCAAATCTGGGAAGGGAGTCATCAATTATGGCTGTGATATGTTCCATCCTGCGAATATCTGTAATAACTGACAAAAATTGTGCAAAAGTAGGGGGGGTGTTAGCTAACCAACATTGGGGTATAACCCGTTTAGCCGCTAATAAGATGAAAGCCATCAGTTTCCTAAGTGTTTTTGGCATCTTAGGGAGGGGCAAACCTAGTAAGAGATGTATAGGTTGATGGGGTATAGGGAATTTTAGAATTTTTCCCACTAGGGCATGGATCTGTGACCAGTATGGCATTATCAAGGGACATTCCCAAAATATATGGAAATGGGTGCCCAGAAATGAGCCACATCTCCAGCATTGTCCGGATGTAGTCAGTTTCTGTCTTAAAAGAAACTCCGGGGTTCTATACCAGAACATCAGTATTTTATAGGTTGTTTCTTTCTGAGCCACACATCTAGATGTCTTAGATGCACTTTCCCAGATATTCTTCCATTCACTTAATTGGATAGGTCTGTTATGAAATATGGGACCATTTGCGCATATATGTGTGAGTCTGTTCTGTGATAGGAGAGGCAGCATGCAGAATTTTTTAAATAGTGGATATTAGATGAGAATCATGAGGGTCTCTGGAGCGCACCATTTCAAATTCAGTAGGGATAGTTAGGGTCAGTTGTGGTATTTTGGTGGAGAGAAAATGTTGGATTTGTAGAAAGGAGTAAAAGAGGTTTTTTGGGATTTTATATTTAGATTGTAGGTCAGTAAAAGTGAGGAGTTTACGGGTCACTGGGTTAACCAGGTGGCGTAGTTGGAAAATACCAGCTTTTGTCCATGGCAACATGGCATCATAAGAGAGGCTATCAGGGATTTCCAGATTAAAGGTAATATTTGTTAAAGGAGAGCATGGGGATGAAAGCTTATATTTACCGGAGCAGCTTTTCCATATTGAGAGGGTAAATAGCATCGGGTTTAAGCTGATTTTACGTAACTGAGAGATGAATTTATCCGAGGATGGCCATAACATGTAGCATGGATGTGCGGGTACCGTGATGCCCATTTCTATCTCAGACCATCTGTTAGGGGCGTATCTGGATGTCCAGGAGGTTATTGTTCTTAGATGGGAGGCATAATAATATTTGATTATGTCGGGTGCCCCCAAACCTCCACCGGCTCGGGGTGCAAAAAGTACCGAGCTAGCTATCCTATGAGATTTATGATTCCAAATAAAATTTAGGAAGTTTTGTTGGATTGACTTTAATTGGGACATTGGAACCTTGACTGGAAGGGTCTCAAAGAGATAAAGAAGTTTAGGGAGCACTGACATTTTGTGGACGTTTATCCTTCCAAGAAGGGATAAGGGGAGATCTGTCCATGACTTTAATAATTTGTTGATTTCTATAAACATAGGAGGAAAGTTGGCCTGAAAAAGAGTGGTATAAGAGGAAGTCAGATAGACCCCAAGATATTTCAAGGAATGGGTGCACCAACGATATTTGAAATTTTCCTGTAAAGTTGAGAGCATATCTGTGGAAAAGTTAATAGGAAGGGCTTCAGTTTTGGTCGGATTTATTTTAAAACCTGAAATGCTGCCAAATTGATGTAGAATTGCATGTAGAGAGGGAAGTGATATATGGGGATGGGTCAATGTTAGTAGAATATCATCAGCGAATAGGGACAGTTTGTATTCCTGATGTCTCAGCGCCACTCCCCCTATGTCAGGGTGGGAACGAATAGCTTCAGCCAGAGGTTCCAAACTTAAAACGAAAAGTAAGGGGGATAGAGGACATCCCTGACGAGTACCATTACTTAGGGAGAATAGCGGGGAGACATGGGAAGACAACTGTACCTGGGAAGTGGGCGTGGAGTAAAGCGCTTTTAAAGCGTGTATAAAGGGACCTGAAAGAACATGCCTGTTTAGCCACAAAAAGACAAACTAATAGCAAACATACATGTTATACACCAAGATATTGGTTTGTTTTAAAACCTTAAAACGCACATGTGAATGTGCTTTGAGTAAAATGTTTTTTTACTAAACAATGTGTGGCTTATTATTTCAATGTTCAATACCAGTGTATTTGTTAAGTTGTTGTAGTTACAGTGACAATGTGCTCTTAAATGTGGCCAACCCCTGCAATTTTTTGGCCTCCAAAAAATTAAAGGAGTTGAAAAGCCATAATGTTTTTGAAATTCATGCATTAGATCCATTAAGAACAAAAACATTGTGTGTGTGTAGCAGACCCACAGCACACCATAATAGTTAGCTTAATGTAGCAAATAAGGTACGTTTGCACTATTGTAGTAAGTAACCAAAATAAAGGCCATTTGAGAACATATTATACAGATGAGAAACGCAGACAACAGTAGTTCAAATGAAATATGAGTTTATGATCCAATAAAAATATTATTCAGGATCAGCTCCAATTTGCTGCCAAGACACTGCCCCTCTACCCACAAAATAATCAAGGTATTTTTGATGTATATATCTCTGGCATTTCTGGCATTTTGGGAGGGCAATCCAGCACGGCCAGTTTCTATAGCCGTCATCATGCCCACAGATGGCCGAGCTGCAGCCTCTTCAGCTGGGCCTGCCATTGCAGGGTCTGCATTAGTTGGCACTGAGGCAAGGTAGCTGCTAGTATTCCTCTGTAAAATATTATGGAGTATACAGCAGCACAATACCACATGGTTGATTTTGTATAGTGCCAGGTTAATTGGTGTTAAAAACAGCCTGAACCGACTGGAGAGGATGCCAAAGGCATTTTCAACCACCCTTCTGGCATGAGTGAGACTGTAATTAAATATTCTCTGCTCTGGGGTGAGGTTCCTCATAGGAAACGGCTTCATAAGATGTTCCCCCCAGAGCAAAGGCCTCATCTGCAGCAAAAACAAAATTGAGGCCCTCAACATTCCCCTCAGCAGGTGGCAAGTTTAAGGTGCCATTCTGGAGCCCCTTGTAGAACTCTGTCTGCATAATGACTCCTCCATCAGAGTTGTGGCCGTTCTTCACAACTTCAAGAAACAAGAACTCATATGTGGCAGACACTACATCTAGCAGAACTATGCTGCAAAAGCCCTTATAATTTAAATAATATGAGCCAGAGTTGGGTGGTGGGGCAATCCAGACATGTTTTCCATCAGTAACACCACCACAGTTGGGAAAATCCCACTGACGATGGAACTGGGCTGCAACATCCTGCCATTGCTGTGGGTTGGAAGGAAACTGTGGATTAAAAAAAGGAAAAATAAATGACTACTTTTGCACATAACATGGATGGTTGATGAATGACCTTTCAGAAACAAACTGAAAAGCATTAACTGAAATGCTTGAATTAACACTCACCAAAATTCTACTAACACAAAATTAGCAGGAGCCCAAAGGGTGGCGCCCGACAATTGAACTTCCTCTTTATCGGCTCATAGTACATCTAGTACGTCACTACATTCGTGTTTGTTGGCCGACAATTGTGTACCGTTTGTATGCAAGACAAGTTCCTGGCACACGCCCTTCGGACAAAAGTCTGATACTCTGTTGGCCAACAATCCGATCGCATGTACGAGGCTTAAGAATGTTATTAACCAGGTAGTCTTTAGCTTTAACAATTTCTGTGACAATGGGATTGTTTTACTAAAGGCAAATACAAGCATACCCCACTTTTAAGTACACAATGGGGTTTATTTACTAAAGCTGGAGAGTGCAAAATCAGGCTCACTCTTGCATAGAAACCAATGAGCTTCCAGGTTTTATTACCAAAGCTTAATTGAACAAGCTGGGATTAGAAGCTCATTGGTTTCTATGCAGCAGTGAGCCTGATTTTGCACTTTCCAGCTTTAGTAAGTAAACCCTATTGTGTACTTAAAAGTGGGGTATGCCTGTAGACTGTTCACTTTGCAAGGGTGATATTACCTTAGGTTAGTGAATAAGGTCAAAATTTACTTTGCAAAACATAGCCAGTTAAGTGCAAGGAACAAAACTGTACATTTGCTTGCAAATGATTGGATGATGGAAGCTATCAAAAGCCTCACTTTATGCACTAGCCCAAAGGAAATATCCCTTGCAAAGTAAACAGCCTATTTGCCTTTAGAAAATCAACCCCAATGACGCAGAAGAAGTGTGATAATTAAATAGTTTGAATGAAAGCCCAATTTCAAGCATATTTTTTTTAAAAAGTGTTTAGAAATTTAAAACAAAACGCTGCTCTGGCTTGCCCAATGATGGCATCCTGAAAACTCAGGGCAAATGAAAGGCTTTGCTAGAATTCTGAAATTCTTGAATAAAAAATATGAGGGCCAGTTGAGACTGCCTTGTGAATACAAATTTGAACTCTGGTAAGTCGAAAAAAAAAATTGGTAGCCCTTTTCCATATATAAAACAGTATCTTAAGGCTCCTTTAGTCTAGTGGGCATGTATTATACAGAATTGCTTAGATTATTTCTCAGTTCCCCAGGTTTCCTTCCACCAGACAACTGGTTCCCTGAAGCTGTTCTCTTTCCCAGTCATGCAGCTGCCCTTTTGCCAACATCATCATGTAGTCTTGTTTCTTGAAGCCACACCAGATATCTGTAAGTACTGAGGACTATACTGTGAAGTAGGGGAGTAAACAGGAACACCTATTTGAGGTTAACTTAAAGTAGAACTTTACCTATAAACAACTTGATATAAACTAATGTTCTTTTGCAAGGAACATACAGTACATTGCACACTAATAATTATGCTACCAAAATTAGTGTGTGCTGTAAATTGCTTCCAGCATTCCTCCTGTAATCTCTTGCTGGAAGTTGCCATTTTGCTGAAGCCTAGAGCCCTGAATAGCAGTAAACCTTTAGGCTGTCAGCAGATCGGTCTTTATAGGTTTGGCATAGTATCTAAAAATAGAGAGCAACTGAGCACGTGCAGAGCAGGGAGAGAGGGTGTATTACTGGATTTTAAACAGTATAGGCACTTATTTTTAATGTTTTAATGTTTTACACAGCTTCACCTGTAAAAGGGGACAGCCTGAAGTGATATAGCAGGACTTAATTTTCTAACTAAAGTTCCACTTGAAGATAATCTCAACATTACAAATCATCCAGACTGTTTTACAATTCCCTGTCTATGGGCACTAGAAGACATCACTGACTGAGATCCCAGGTCAAAAAGATCAGTGGAATAGGTTAGAAATCATCAGAAGTGCTCATTCCTCTTTCCTCTTTAGGCACAAAATTTCAGAAAATTGCACAAGACTCAAATGTAAATGTTTATCACCAAAATTGTTAAAAATCACATTTTCTTATGGTCAGTCCACATCTTTTCATCCTCTATGTTTTGTAGATGTTATAGTTGGATGCCTCCTGAGGAAGCGGCATTGGCCACGAAATTGTTGAGGCCAACGTCCTCTTTCACATCACTATGCCTTCATCCACCCATGGGGGTTTCATTTATTGATATTTTAAATACTCTTGCTTGATTGTTTACTATTAATAACTCTCAAGGTGTCTTTGTGAATTACTATGCAAATTTTTTTGTAATTAAATAAATTGTAATTTTATTCTTGTCTTACTCTTTACTTGGGTACCGCAATAGTCCAAACACCTTGGTGAATTAGGGCGTTCTTGGAGTAGCCCTTGTATATTCCCTTTTCCCTTTCAAACATATTACTGGATGATGGTACCCTGTCACGGAACGTCCCACACTCCGCTTAAGTGCTTCCGTCAGTATACCGCTTCCTAAGTTCTGAAACACGAGTCCAATGGATCTGGCTATAGGAACCCCTAAGAACTAGACAACATCAGTCTTGGAGTACATCAGGACTAACTCTTTATTTGAGATCTCACACACATTTATACACCAGGCTGACTCAAAGGTAACCTAATTAACATGAGCTAATTTACTAAAACATTTACCCAGACCAGATGACAGACTTGTGGGCACTGAGCTTCACACAGTAGTATAAACACAATAGCTGGAGCTAATTACAATTAACAATACAAATAAAACCTAATTAACCTAATTAACATGAGCTCCAATAGGAGTCGTCCCGTCTCCTACATTGTATAGAGGACAATGTGATCAGCTCATTCAATTAACATACATTACCATAAACATCAACACAGGGTTAATTAGAACAAACAACAATGAGTTGAATGCCCTTAGAACCTAGACTAATCTTATTTACATTAAACACATTATAGCTGACATCAGACAGGTGAGTGGAGTTGATGACATTAGCATCTCCTCACAGGATGTGTCCCAACAGTATAATTCAGTCTTATCATTCTAATATGGCATATAATGGGTTCCAGAGTCTGTGTGTTTTGGGGGGACATGGAGCTGAATCCAAAGTAACACCAACCCCAGGGTTCCCAGGCATACAGCTCACAGAGAGCACCATTCCCCCAAATGCTAGGGCCCATAATCGGTGGGCAAGAGGCTTGCGTTCAGTCCCCTCCAATAGCCTCTGTCCCGGGTGAGTCTGTCACATACCCCTTTTCCGATAGATATCCTTTGCTATTTTTGGGGCTAACACCTTTTGTTTCCATCCTCTATGACATATTTAACTTTATTTTAAAAGAACTGTATTTTAGATTAATATCTTTACATGGTGGACTAATAAATCAATGTACATGGTATCAATTGTAAGCATTTTTATGAAAAAAAATGAAAAGAACAATTTATTGACTATCTTCTGAAAAAAGGTAACGCACTCTGTCTAACATATGCTGGATGTAGTTGATTCATATAAAACAGAATTCCCTAGTATCCACCAAGATGCATCAGATATGGTTATGGACAACATGCATAGGAAACAAGTGTGATGCATAAAACAAGATTTGCTTAAACTATTACATTATTATACAAAGTACAGAAATTAATTGCAATGAAAAGAATATAGCTGTACAGAGGATCCTTTCTGTCAGTAGTGATTTATTTGTTGGTTATTATTTCAGGAAAACCTATTATCTAAACATCTGTCCTTGCAGTTTCTTGTCCCTGATAAAAATAGATACACCCCATGTTCATAATGTTCTCATTTATATGTATACCAAAAAGAATTTTCTGTATATATTTTTATTGTCCACACTGTTTCCATTATTATTAATTGTAGGTTTTTATTAAAAAACAAAAAAAACAAACAAACTGTATTTATTAGTTATTTCTCATTTCATAATCCTTTTAAGTTGCCATATTGTACTGTGAAAGTGTTTCAGAATCTACCTGCAACCAGTGGCGGAACTTTTAGGGTCGCAGCAGTCGCACTTGTAACTGGGCCCTGCCATTCTGCCGCTGTGGGGGGGCCCCCAAGACCCGGCATCTCCCCCTGCACCTCTGGCTTTCAGTTTGGGATGCAGTGGGGGGTGTGGGAGGCGGGGATTGGCAGCTCTATGGTGCCCGCGGGGCTAGTAGTTCTCCTCCTGAGCGTATACAGTGGAGAGGGGAGGGGTCACTGACCCGGGCACTGAACCTCTTCAGTGTACAAGTGAGTTGGCTCTCTGCTTGTACACTGTTGCTGATAGCTGCCCGGGTCAGAGGCCTCCCCTCTCCACTGTATACACTCGGGAGGAGAACTACAAGCCCCAGGGAGATTGCGTGGTCCACAGGCACCATAGAGCTGCTGATCGCCCCCTCCCACCTCCCTCTGTGCTGGGGGTTGGAGGTGCACAGACAGCCAGGTACACAGGGAACCTCTTGAAGATGGGGCGGTTGTCTGGGGACCCAAATGTAAGGGGGGCCCTCTGGGGACCCTGATGTAAGGAGGGGCTCTCTGGGGACCCTGATATAAGGGGGGGGCTCTCTGGGAACCCTGATGTAAGGGGGGATCTCTGGGGACCCTGATATAAGGAAGGGGCTCTCTGGGGACCCTGATGTAATGAGGGGGCTCTGGGGACCCCGATGTAAGGGGGGGCTCTCTGGGGACCCTGATGTAAGGAGGGGCTCTCTGGGGACTGACCATGATCTAAGGGGGGCTCTCTGGGGGAGCCTGATGTAAGGGGAAGCTCTCCGGGGACCCTGATGTAAGGGGTGGGCTCTTCAGGGACCTTGATGTAAGGGGTGGGTTCTCCGGGGACCCTGATGTAAGGGGAGGCTCTCTGGGGACCCTGATGCAAGGGGAGGCTCTCTGGGGACCCTGATATAAGAAGAGGCTCTCTGGGGACCCTGATGCAATGAGGGGGGCTCTACGGACCCTGATGTAAGTGGGGGATCTCTGGGGACCCTGGGGGATCCGCACTCAGATATGTAACGATTCATATATATATACACACATGTATATTGTATACATGTGTATGCCCGCCCAAGCATATGACTTTCTTTGCCTGCTACACAGCTATGGATTCTAGCCTGAGATCTTCTGTAGACCTAGCAATGCCCCTGGTGGGGTCCCTTCATGGTTTCTTGCACCGGGGCCCTGAAGATTCTAGTTCTGCCTCTGCCTGCAACGCTTTTAATTTTCATCAGAGCATAGATCTGTCTTGTGTCCCAGATTTAGCATTAGGTAAATGATTTCAATCATCAATGATAAACCAAACGGTATTTCCTGAGTAAATGTAAATGCCATGCTTGCTTGATACTTCTGTATTAGGTATCTAATCAGGTCTCTGCACTCTCACCTCTTCATAGCAATATCTAAACTTTCATCCTAATGCTAGTAGGGATGAGCCAAACACCCCCCTGTTCAGTTCCCACCAGAACTTACAAACAGGCAAAAAATTTGTTCGAACACGCGAACACCGTTAAAGTCTATGGGACACGAACATGAATAATCAAAAGTGCTAATTTTAAAGGCTTATATGCAAGTTATTGTCATAAAAAGTCTTTGGGGGCCATTTCACACAGGGGGAGGGCTGGGATCTGGGGGTCCCCTTGTTAAAGGGGGCTTCCAGATTCCGATAACCCCCCCGCCCGCAGACCCCCACAACCACCGGGCAAGGGTTGCGGGTATGGGGCCCTTGTCCCCATCAACATGGGGATAAGGTGTTTTGGGGGGCTACCCCAAAGCACCCTCCCAATGTTGAGGGCATGTGGCTCGGTACGGTTCAGGAGGGGGGGCGCTCTCTCGTCCCCCACTCTATTCTTGCGGCCTGCCAGGTTGCGTGCTCGGATAAGGGTCTGGTATGGATTTTTGGGGGGTCCCCATGCCATTTTTTTTTTAAATTTTGGCCGGGGTTCCCCTTAATATCCATACCAGACCTGAAGGGCCTGGTATGGAATTTAGGGGGACCCCCCACGTAATTTTTTTTTTTTTTGGTTCAGGGTTCCCCTGTGGAGAATTCCCGTGCCGTTTTTATCAATGACCTTTTATGTTTATTATCGGACCGGCAAATCATTAATAGCTGCGAGTAGTTTTAAATGACTTTTTTTCCTTTCCCCCAGGTACGAAATTTAAAGGAATATTACACTTTTATTGTTTCACTTTAAGCATTATTAAAATCACTGTTCCCGAAAAAATGGCTGTTTTTAAAACTTTTTTTTGCATTGATCCTTGTCCCCTGGGGCAGGACCCAGGTCCCCAAACACTTTTTATGATAATAACTTGCATATAAGCCTTTAAAATTAGCACTTTTGATTTCTCCCATAGACCTTTAAAGATTGTTCCGCGGCTTTCGAATTTGCCACAAACACCCCAAATTTTTCGCTGTTCAGCGAAAGGGCGAACAGCCAATGTTCGAGTCGAACATGAGTTCAACTCGAACTCAAAGCTCATCCCTACTCCTGAGCCACACATTCGAGTTTCTTATGTCTGTAACACCAATTGGGAAGACTTACCCTTACTTACTGTCTAGCTGGCAAGTGTCAGACATAGAAGTGATCCAATATCTATTTCTGTGAAGGGGTTAGAGAAGGATAAAAAAACACATTTATTTGATAGACTGGGGAAAGTTTAGAACAGCTGTACATTTTTTATTGCTCTCTTTTCCTGGTGACATCTGCACACTTTAGCTTATTTTTCTGACATCACCAGAAAGTGAAGGGAAATCTGCCCAGAGAAGGCACAGACAACAATAAAAAATATGAAAGATGCTATGACTCTTACCTGTTCAATCGAAAAAAAAAAGTTTTCATTGAAGTTAGGAAGAGAGTGGGGGAACCATACTGGGTTTTAAAGATAAAAGTACCCCTGTAATCCCTCCCTACACCTTTATTTATCTCCTCCCTACGCTCGACCTCTCAGCATCCCTTCCCCTTCACCCAGGTCCAGCTCTCTGCACAACATTTCTTAAAGGGGTTGTAAACCTTCACCGTTTTTCACCTTAATGCATTCCATGCATTAAGGTGAAAAATATATATATATATTTTTTAACAATCTTTATTTATCAAAACATTTTTTACCACAAGTTAAAAAGGAGACTTGTACACATCCAAGACATAAAATAATTCTATACTTCTTTATCAGAACACTAGTTCAAGTTTCTTTTTCCTTTTAATTATTTACAAAATTGATTCAAGGATGTGTAGCCCCTATTTTAAGTCTACCCCCCACCTACCGTCATCTCTCTCTACTCAATCACCCCCATTCATACTAACAAACCACGACAAAAAAAAAAAAAAAGGTCCCCTCCTATTATGTTCCATTAGAATTCTATATTGTCCTCAAAAGCCCAGAAGAGGCTTTAAACTCCTCCCATTTAGCCCATGTGTTAAATATTTGTACCTTCAACCCCTCTTCTATCACCATTCTTTCCTCCAAGGCACGCATCTCCGCCATCTCACACTCCCACTCCACTACGGAAGGCACACATATGCTTTTCCATTTTCTTACTATAATGGTTCGTGCTTTTTTTTTATTTCCCTCACACTTACTATGATGTAAGTGTGAGGGAAATAAATGAACGGAAAAGTTGATTAAAGTACCTCAAAATAACAAAAACTGAAGTGGCAAAAAAAAAATAAAAATAATGGTTTGTGCTGTCAGAACATATTTCAATATTCCCTTGTTTATTTTTTTCACCGATCCTGGGATCATAGATAGTACCGCCACCTGTATTTCTGGATATAGATCGATCCCGGTCATAGCTCTGTATATCTCAAATATTTTCTGCCAGAATGGTTGGATTTCTGAGCAATAGCACCAAATGTGTGACATTGTACCCTGAGCTTTATGACATCTCCAGCAGGTATCCTCATTATCAGGGTTCATTTTATGTAAGTCCACAGGACACCTATACCATCTGGCTAAGATTTTGTAATTTCTTTCCTGATGCTTGGCGGATATCGAAAGTTTATGGGTTGCTATGATTGCCTTTTCCCATGTTTCCCTGGGGATTTCTATCCCTATCTCTGATTCCCATTTCTTAATATACGGTAACTCCTGTCCTTTATTTTCTAAATTCAAGTATTTATAAATCTTAGAAAAGACATGGGTGGGTCTATGTTCTTGCAAGAAAATGTTTTCTAAACTTGTCAAGGGCCTATTTATTACCGACTCTTTTATTAGAGATGTAATCTACCATTGGAGCATCCCATACTGCATCCATTTTGTTTTATGTTCTACACCCATCATTTCCAGTGGAAGGAGTCTATTCTCTTCCAACGTTTCCACCAACCTGGTATCTTCACATCTTCTCCATTTAACAAATGTTTTAGATTCGAGTGCCAGTGGAAATTCTGGATTACTAAATAGTGGAGTCTCTACCAGTAGATCCAATCCCTCTCTTTATCTTAATATCCCATACTTTTAATGTTGATACCACTAAAGAGGGCATTTCGCCATCCGGCAGTCTATGCTCTCTTTTTATCCAAGGTAATGATTTTAATTTTAGGGCCATGATCTTTTCTTCGAGCTTCACCCATTGTTTGTTGTCCCTATTGTGGAACCAATCCACTATTCTAGTTATCAGTATCGCTCTCAGGTACATGTCTATATCTGGAAGAGCAAGGCCCCCATCTTTTTTAGTTTTATTCAACACCGCTCTATTAATTCTGGGGGTCTTGCCTCCCCAGACAAATTTTCCTATTAGCCTATGCAGTTTTTTCAGGGTATTTGTTAAGGGAAAAATGGGTATCACTTGTAGGGTATATAATATTTTAGGTAGTACATCCATTTTTACTATACTAATTCTACCCATCCAGGAAAACATACCTTTTTCATATTGTTGTAATGTTCTCATAGTTTTCTGCACCATCGGGGCATCATTATATTCCTGTAATTTGTCGAGATCAGAGGGGATATATGTACCTAAGTATTTAATTGCATTCACCTGCCATTAAAAAGAAAAATCATTTTTAAGGAGTTCCACCATAGTGATTGGCAGATTAATGTTTAAGATTTCGGATTTATTATAATTTACCGTAGCCTCCCTGGCGGTTTTCCCGAGTGTAGCTCGGGGTTAAAATTCAGGACCATTAGCGGTAACCCCGAGCCACACTCGGGATTGCATTGCAGGATCCTGGTGCCTCCTTACTTACCTTGTCCCCGGGATCCTGCGATGTCCCCCGCAGTGTCCGTGGGCTGTGTCATGTTCCGAAGCCTCTCCGTGCCAGGCTCCGTTCCCTGCGAGCGTCACGACGCACGGGGGTGGAGCCTGGCGGCAAATTCAAAAAAATGTAAAAAGCATAACACATACAGTACTGTAATCTTACAGATTACAGTACTGTATGAAATCATTTCACATCCCATTTGTCCCCAGTGCTCTGGCCCATGCCCTGCATGCAGTTTTATATTGCATATACTGTTCTTTCTGCCTGGAAACTGGAGATTGTCCATAGCAACCAAAAAGTGTCCCTTTACGTCAAAAATGGCTTTAGACCAGCTAGAAAACAGCAATAGTAAATTAGAACACTTGCAGAATTGAGCGATAGTGAATCGTGTGGAAATTTATTTTATTACTATTTATTTTTATTTTTTTAATTATTATTTTTTTTTTTATTATATTATAATTTATGTTTTTGTGTTTCAAACTTTATCATACCCGGGATATCTACTAGACTCTTGTTTGGACAGATTTAAGTGTGTTATTGTTAAGAATTACAGGCCTACAATATAAAACGCCAAATTTCCATGCAAAATAATTGTACCGCTTTCAGCACCTAAAATCAGAAAGAATCATACCACCAGGGAGGTTAAAATTACTTAGTGCGCCGAATCGTTTAAATTCAGATATCAGGTTTGGTAATGATATCAAGGGATTTGTAATATATAACAAGATATCATCTGCTTATACTGACATCTTGTACTCTATATCTCCCACCTTGATTCCTTGTATATCCTTATTTTCTCGAACTGCTATTAATAAGTGCTCCATCACTAATATATATAGTAATGGGGATAACTGGCAACCCTGTCGGGTTCCGTTTGTTATAGGGACTACCTCCGATAAATCACCATTCGCCCGAATCCTAGCCGTTGGGTTCTGATATAAGGCCATTATTTTATCCATAAGTACAGGGCCCAGCCCCCATTGAACTAAGGTCTCTCTAAGGAAGTTCCATCCCACCCTGTCGAAAGCTTTCTCAGCATCAATTGCTAATAGACAGGATGGGATGGAACCTCTCTGTGCGTATTCTACCAATGTAAGTGTTTTTAGAATGTTATTATTATTATTATTATTATTATTATTATTATTCGGGATTTATATAGCGCCAACAGTTTACGCAGCGCTTTACAATATAAAAAGGGAGACAATACAGTTATAATACAATACAATACAATAGGATTAAGAGGGCCCTGCTCAGAAGAGCTTACAATCTAATAGGGTGGGGCAGGTGGTACAAAAGGTTGTAACTGTGGGGAATGAGCTGGTGGAAGTGGTAGGAGATTAGTTGGAGACGTGATAGGCTTTCCTGAAGAGATGAGTTTTCAGGGATTGCCTGAAGGTAGCAAGAGTAGGGGATGTTGTCTCTTGCCTCTCTTCCTTCTACAAAACCCACCTGATCTAGATGTATATGTGCAGGTATTATAGGGGCGAGTCCGTTGGCGATAATTTTAGAGTACAATCTTAGATCAATATTTGTTAAGGAAATTGGTCTATAGTTTCCACATAGAGTATGATCCTTCTCTGGTTTGGGTATAAGCGAAATGTAAGCCTGTAAACTTTGTAGGACAAAAGGCACTGATGTAGATACTGCATTAAAGGTCCGCTTCAAAATGGGGATAAGTTCTTCTTTAAATGTTTTATAGAATCTTGGAGTAAAGCCATCAGGGCCTGGGCTTTTCCCAGGTACTAATGCATCAATTACTTTTTGTATCTCAGTGTCCGAGAAATCCCGATCTAATTGTACCATTTCTATTGGTGCTAGTACAGGGAGTGCAGTTTCTCTTACATATTGATAAATACTTTGTTGAAGTCCCTCCGGATCACTTTTTGTGCCATCATTAGGTATGTTATATAATTTCGTGTAAAAGATCTGAAACTCCTTTAGTATCTCTTTTGGGTCTTACCTCATAACTCCTTTTTCTGATTTGATCTTGACAATAGGCAATACATTGCCCCGATGGCGCAGAGCCCTTGCAAGAAGTTTGCCTGGTTTATTACCCTGTTGATAATATAAGGAACGGTTGCTATCTCTCATTTATCAATGTTTTTAATTCTGTTTTTCTTTCCGTTAGTTCCATTAATATTTCGCGTGTTGGATTTTGTTTATGTTGGGTTTCTATTTTGGGTATTTCTTTTAATAGTTGAGTCATTCTATTACTTTTTAGTTTTTTCAGTCTGGCCCCATGTTTTATAAAAAACCCTCGAATTACGCATTTTAATGCTTCCCACTGGTTCGGCAGAGATGTGGTGTCTTTTATGTGGTCGTGTAAAAAGTCTGTTATTGCTTTCCTAATTTCTGACACACAATTCTCATCATATAGTAGATTATCATTAAGCTTCTAATTACCCCTACTACTTTTACTCTTAAGTGGGTCTAATACCAAAAATACTGGTGCATGATCTGACCATAACGAGCTACCTATCTCGGTCGATAAAGTTATCTCCATCCACAGCTGGTTTATCAAAAAGAAATCCAGTCTATGGTAAGTCCCATGAACTTTTGAGTGGAACGTAAAATCTTTTTCCGTTGGATGTAATACTCTCCAAATATCTATCAATTGATATTTTGCCATTGTTTCTAAAAAAAAGTTTTTTCTCCCTACCTAACTGTACTACTGAAGGTGCTGTAGTATCCTTCTCTTTGTCCAGTACAAAGTTAAAGTCTCCCCCAATTATTATTACTCCCTCCGCCTTTTCCATAAGCTCTTTCAGCATTTGTGTTCCTACTTTATGCTGGCTTTGATTAGGTAGGTATATATTGATAAAGGTATATTTTTTACTAAATATAATGAGTTTGAGTAGTATTGCT
Organism: Lithobates clamitans; assembly: GCA_037952925.1. Classification (NCBI taxonomy): domain Eukaryota; kingdom Metazoa; phylum Chordata; class Amphibia; order Anura; family Ranidae; genus Lithobates; species Lithobates clamitans. Next base: position 1,592,761 of record JBBGZY010000008.1, on the reverse strand, counting down.
CTTCCATCCCTGTTGCGCCATTCTTCCAGCACTTGGTGTGGTATTGTCTTATGGATTGCAATAGAGACGCCTTTTGATTTTGAGTACATAAAGGAGTCATGATACCATGTGGTGTAGAATCTGTTTTGTAGATTAGGGATATGGTCCGTGCGGAAATGCGTCTCCTGGAAAAATATCACCCCAACGTTTTGTTTATGGAGAGAATACAGAACCTGAGCCCTTTTTGTTGCTGAGTTAAGACCTCTTATATTGTATGAGCAAATTTTCATATTTCAGAATCCGAAGGGAAAAAAAAAACACACACACTCACACTCAACACCCAAACTACCCTAAAGCTATTTGACTTATAAAAAGTCTGTCTTACTAACTAAAGTAAGTTCCCTATGAAGGGATAAGCGGATACCGACGTCCAAGGTCCACCGCTCTATCGGTGGCGCACGCTGCATTTTTAAAGTTTAATTTCTTTTTCCTTTATTTCACCTTCTCCTTCCTCTCTCTCCGCTTTCTATTCACTATTACCTCATCCTGAGCTAACAGAGAGAGAAGAAAGGAGATAGAGGGTGGAGGGGGGCACGAGAGAGGTCTCCCCAAACATAAAGATCTTAAAATTTATATAAATCATATATTCATCTATATTCCCCTCTCCATCCCATCCCGCCGTGAGGGAAAGATCTTTCCGTCACCGCGGAGGGGATACAGAGGCATAGCACGAAGGGAGAGGGAGAGGGGAGAGAGGGGAGGAAAAAAAAAGAATTCCCCCCACCCACTCTCCTTCCCCTCCTCCTCAATTCCCTATTACACCCAGCCCTCTCAGTGTCAAATCTAACAATCTCTACTGTTGTAGCATAATGACGTGTTACATAGTACTAACATCCTTCCAAAAACATTGCTAATCTCCATATATGTGTAAAAAAAAATGTATAAATAACCCCCCTCCGCCCCTCCCCCCTCCCTCCTCTTCAATTCCATATTTCCCCCAACCCACTTAGTGTCATATCTACCAATCTCTACTGTTATATAACATAATAATGTGTTACATGGTACTAATATCCTTCACAAAATAATGCTAACATCCTACTAAAATACCATATTTGTGCAAAGAAAGGAAAAAAAAAATTTAATAAATAAACCCCCTCTGCCCCTCCCCTCTCCCTCCTCTTCAATTCCATATTTCCCCCAACTCACTTAGTGTCATATCTACCAATCTCTACTGTTATATAACATAATAACATGTTACATAGTGCTAATATCCTTCACAAAATAATGCTACAAAAAACATCCTACTAAAACACCATATTTGTGCAAAGAAAGAAAGAAAGAAAAAAAAAATTTCATATTGTTATTAAAAGTCCCATTACATCATTTTAGACTTCTATATTTGTGCCCGTATTCCTAGACCCCTCTCCTAATCACTCATGCACAACCTGTGGTCCGTACCCTCGTGTGATTTGTGTTGACCAGGATAAATTGGTGTATTACCCATTCACATCTATACTCTATATTGTAAAAAGAAAAAAAAAAAAAAAACACCCCCCATACTACACATTCCCTCCCTCCCTCCTCCTCTCCCGCCCCCCCCCCCCCCCACATCATTAACTTTTATTGTACCTACTTCTTAATCAGTGATTAATTACTCATAACTCATCCTCTCCCATCCCCCTTCCCTCCCCACACTGCTCTTCAAAACTTTCTAGGTAATTTCATATAAGAAATGGGCCAGCCCGGCAGTTCTGTATCTGACAGTTTAAGGGTTGCCAAAAACTGTGGTAGATCTTCCAAATCGCTGAATGTTGCCGTCGATTCCTCTCTTTGAGCCTGTAGCTGAAATTTCCATCTATACTGCAGACTGTTCTTTCTAAGTTGTTCCACTAGAGGTTTTAGTGCTCTCCTCCGATCCAATGTATATTTTGATAGATCTTGGAAGAATAGTAATGGATCTCCCTCATGCTGGATATTTTTATTTTGACGTGCTGCTAGCATGATTCGGTCTTTTATGTGAGCATAGTGCATCTTACAGATGACGTCCCGCGGTTTGCTAGGACCTAATCTCCTTATTCCTGCTACTCTATGTGCGCGGTCTATTATCAGATCTTTTATATCCATATCCTGTATTATTTCCTGAAAGATTTTCTGTAATGTTGTTATAAGGTCCTTGGAATTCACTTCTTCCTTTAAACCTCTAATTCTTATATTGGATCTTCTGCTTCTGTTTTCTTGTTCGTCTAGGCTATTTATTAGTTGATTTATTTGATTCCCTTGTTTTTGTACTTTTTCTTTTATCTTCGTTAGTTCTTGTTCTGTTTTTGAAACTCTGTTGTCTAATTTAGCTGTTTTTTCTTGTGTATCTTTTGTAAATATCTTGAGTTGTTGAATCTCTTTTTTATATGTTTTCTCCAATCTATGTACGTATTGGTCCAGCCGTATTGGTCCAGCCAGTTTAAATACAAGCTAGCACACTCTGTTTGCAGCAGACTGAGATGATGAGCTCACAGTGCCTCTCACTTCTTGTCAGAGGCACTGAGCTCTGTGGACAGCTTGGAGACTGCAGAGTTTGACAGGCAGCACCGCCTGTCAAACTTGCCTATTTATTTCAATGGGGCACTCTGCAACTGCAAGCCAAACTCGCTCGCAGTAGCAGCATAGTCCAACAATGTAAAACTACCATTCAACGATGTAAAAAAAAAAAAAGGAGGTGGCAGTAGCACCTCATGAATGCCTGTCAGCTGCTGCTATCCCACTCGTTGAAAAGCAATACACCACTGGTCACGTTTAAGAGGGCAGTAAGCATTACTGAAAATGTGAAAGAAACGTGAAACACATCATCCATTTCACACTCCCCATCAACCAGGTCACTCCCCGGCCACTTCCCATGTTAGCCACCTCCCTTCAACTTATATCACAGGTGACCATTTCCCAACCTGCAGATGACAGACCCTACTCCAAAAGATATCACTCCCAGTTACTCCCCCCCAGCCGCCAATTGATATCCGTCCATGACCACCTCACACCCCCCTGCTGACAGACCTCCCTCCCCAGCCTGTCCCCACACATACCCTCTCACCTGCTGACCTGTGGATCGGGGAATCACTCCCACAGTGTTATTGTTTTCTGCCAGTGGGGAGCCTTCCCTACCCACACAATACAATGATCGGTGTTGCTATCTATAGCTGGCAGCACTGATTGTTTTGGAAAAAATCCTGACAGGCTGGTTGTACTCAAGTCGATTAATAGATTGACTTGTGTACAACCAGCTAGCCCATACATAGATTGACTATGGCTGGTCTCTGCTTAACTGGCACAATTTCAATTCATGTATGGCCCGCTTAACAACTACTCAGTCCCTAAACATCCTTCCACAAACCTTTACATTTTTCCTTCCCAGATTCTTTCATCTTCCTCACCTGTACATAGTGCCAACTGTCATACCCTCCAAACTCCTCTCCTGTACATACTGCCCACTGTCATACCCTCCACACTCCTCTCCTGCACATACTGCCTATTGTCATACCCACCACATTCCTCTCCTGTACATACTGCTCACTGTCATACCCTCCACACTCCTCTCCTGTACATACTGCCCACTGTCATATCCTCCACACTCTTCCTCTGTACATACTGCCCACTGTCTTACCCTCCACCTTTTGTCTCCTGTACATACTGCCCAGTATCATACCGTCCACACTCCTCTCCTGTACATACCGCCCACTGTGATACCCTCCACACTTCTCCCCTGTACATATTGCCCACTGTCATACCCTCCACACTTCTCCCCTGTACATATTGCCCACTGTCATACCCTCCACACTCCTCTCCTGTACATAGTGCCCACTGTTATACCCACCACATTCCTCTCCCTCACCTGCACATACTTCCCACTTTTATACCATCCATACTCCTCCCCTATACCTCTTACCCACAAAACAGTTCTTTAAAATTATATTGAATATCCTTAATGTATATACTGCCAACTATCTTTCCCTCCATACTCTTCTCCTGTACATACTGCCCTCATAATACCTTCCACGCTACTCTCCTGTACATACTGCCCCCATCATATCCTCCACACTCCTCTCCTGTACATAGTGCCACTGTCAACCCTCCACACTCATCTGCTGTGCATACTGCCAACTGTCATACCCCCCCACACTGGTCTCCTGTACATAGTGCCCACTGTTATACCCTCCACATTCCTCTCCCTCACCTGCACATACTTCCCACTTTTATACCATCCATACTCCTCCCCTATGCCTCTTACCCACAAAACAGTTCTTTAAAATGATATTGAATATCCTCAATGTTACCAGCTCTAGAATGAGCATACTTTTATACTTTTAGTTCAACTAAAGGAAACCTTCACTGTCCTCATATTTGTTCTGCCCATTATTAGTACTCATTTAATTTTGTGATCACTACTGTGATGTATAGAGGAACATAGGGGATATCAGCTAATCTAAATATACCACTGGAAAAAAAAGTGTCCCTGAAAATATTTTTGAAATGTTGGCACTGCCCAAGGGCCACCAGGTCAGTAGGCTTCTGGGATCCTGTGATATTAAAGCGGTAGTAAACTTTGCTAACATTACTACTTTTAGAGGCCCTGAGGTAGGTTATGCCATAATGTACAAGTATGCACAGCATATTAGCACATTGGGGTACATTTACCTGTCAGACTGAGCCCTCCAGTGCTGCACTGTGATCAATCCAGTGGGTCCCGGGCGCTTCCATCTTCACCCGACTGACTGTTGCTGTCAGTTCCACGCATGCGCATCCTCTCTCTCTCTCACGCCCCTCTCTCTCTCATCCTCCCTCCCATACCCCTCACCCCTCTCTCATCCCCTTTCTCTCTCTCTCTCTCTATCTCTCTCTCTCTCTCTCTCTCTCTCTCTCTCTCTCTCTCATCCTCCCTCTCTATGTAATTGAATATGTTATAACAACAAATTGTTTGCATTTTTCATTTTTTTTTTTTTTTTTTATAAAAAGCCCCACCAAAATTCTCAGCACCAGGCCCATGATGTTCTTAATCCGGCCCTGTCCCTATCCATGAGAATCCTTTCCAGAGCATTAAACGGCATGTGGGATACACTGTATGGGCTTCTCGGAATCTCTCACATTTTGTGCAACTCTTTGACCCCTCTACAGACTCAGTACTTCCAATTCACCATCTACTATCACACTTCAGGCTACCGCATAACCACTTCTTGTACTTCCACCAAGCAGTCCAGCATGTCTCGAGCCTGTGCCCAACCAAGTTACAAAGATTTCATCACTCCTTCCTGGATACTTTACTGGAAAAACAATAATACAAAATATCGGTCATCTACAAACCCTTAAGTACACATCTCAACAAACCTATCTAAGCCACATCGGCAGCATCCTGGAACAAATATCTCAACTCCCCCGAGGCATTAGATCGCATCTTGGCTGGCTAAAACTCTACCTGTGCCTTGGTAGTGAACGAATTCTGGCGGGAACAGAGATTCAAAATTATGCACCAGGCCTACATTCCCTTCTTGTCATCCCCTTAACAACCCTACAAATGCCTATGTCCCCTCTGTGGGGAGGACAAACCTCCTCTGCTCCACAGACTATGGTCATGCCCTCACAGAGTCTCCTTCTGGGCCCAAGTTGAATACTTAGCAGCATCGGTCACTGGTCATCATCCAACGAAGGATGTCTTCCAACTGTTTTTTGGGGACCTGACACTAACCATCTCTCACACCCCAAAAGCTCAAAATCTCATCTCCCAACAAAACAAAGCATGGCTGTCAACCTGCTTTATGTCAGCCAGACACGCTATTCTCAAGAACTGGTCCTCTACAATCCCTCCAAATATCCTGGAAGTCAAACAACACTTTACAAGTCTTCTACATAAGGAAAAACTTGATGCTCATCCACTCGTCTCTTCGCTTTGTACGCAAATGGCTACCCTTCATTAACACATATCAACCTCCATGGACAACCCTCCTCATCCAGTTTCTACAGCTCTTTCCCTCCATGATGCCACTGGTATGAATAACTCCAAACCTTGATCAAGAATACCCTCCCCATATCCCCATATTTTGCATTGAAGAACTTGTTTCAAACCAGGTCCTACCCCAGAAATACTACTTGCGCTAGTAGCCTAAATCAATTATGGTTTTCCTTTGCCCCCCTTTTCTTCATGGCTAATTTACAATCATCTACCCTTGCACATTTTATTTTCCAGGTCTAGTATCCTGCCAAATTGTTTACCTTATTTGCCACCCTACCTTCAATTCCACCCATGGTCTCCCTTTATGGTGTTTACAGGGTTTTATAATGTTTTACTATTTAATATTTCAATACTTTCATTCTTCATTTACTGAATGCCTTTCATAGCTACAGTATGTTAAATTGTTGCTACACCTATCTCTGTTGTCATACTAGTGAATCTCTGTTGTCACACTAGAGCCATATTGCTATGGCTGTTTATGTTATTACTTCACAAACTCAAAAATAAACCAAAAGTAATCCCTAAATAGAACAATTTTCATATGTATCATAATTAAAGATTGGACATTAATTGCTATAATGTTTTTTCCTGCTACATATACAGTACAGGAATCGTTTGGCAAATTTGATCTAAAATGTTTCCTTCTGTCATTTTAATCAACCAGTGTATGAGCAAGAAACATTTTTTTCTTTTTCATTTTGGATAGAGTAAGAAAGGCTTAAAACCTCTATCAGTTTTGTGACATCTGTTTCCCATTGAGGATATTTCCCTTCACCTCCAGTTCCATAGCCAAAGCAGGATGTTAGAGGAAATCCCTTCAAAGTGAAGGAATCCCTGGTTGTCACACCTTTTTAAAAACGCAGCCTGAAGGAAAAACACGTGGTCATTTTGACCATGCCATTTCCCTGCCGTTCCTGCACCCACACACGCACTGTGATTTTACATGCATGGAGGTGCCATTCATTCTGAATGGCATCCTCTCGTGTTTTTCCTCCCGCAGCCACACGCATAGGTGGGAACCAAGCCAAACAAGGTCACAAACCTGAAAAGTGCTCTAATCCTTCTCCACTTTATTTAAAATAAAGCAAAAATGTGCCTTTAGTTATTCTTTAACCCTATCTCAGCTATTAACCAAGGGGAAAAAAACTTACTGTATGCTTCATCTGTAATGAATGTGAATTTGAATTTATAACTATGGTAGCATACAGTATATCTAAATCCCAAACCTTTTTGCATTTGGGATGCAGTAAGGGATTTTTTTCTTTTTTGGTTCTGTTCTGTTTTTTTTTTTTCAGTTTATGTGCCCTTAGGTACCTTTCTTTTTGTTTTCAGTTCTGTTAAAAGGTTACCCATGTACCATGTCTCCCCAGTGGAAGGTTTATTTATCATAGGTATTTATAGTGGTGACAATTGTTCACAATACTTTACATAATGTACATTCACATCAGTCCCTGCCCTGTGAGCTGCTCAATTAAGCCATGCCCACCATCCAGGGAACACAGAGGAAGAGAATATGGATTGTTGTGCCTCCTGGGAATGATAAAAGCCTGTTGGGAGGAACTGGGCCCAATGGGAGATTCATTCTCCAAACTGTGACACAGCCCTTAGTTAGGAAGCAGCAGGAACTATATGTCCCAGGGTGCCTAGCGAGAGAAGACAGAGTAAGAGGGAAAAGGGAATTGAGAGCCTGCATGGGGAATACAACACATGTGTGGATACAGAGGCTTCAGGCACAGACTATGGAGGGTACTGTTGACTGAGGAGAAAAGCAGAAGAGGATCTGGCTACTGTAAGAGAGAAGGCCACTGAACTCAGGCATAGAGCTACAGGTTGCACACCTGCCTGTGTGAATTGAGCTGCTGAAGAGAGATATCCAGCCTGTTTACTGTTGTGCTGCTACAGGACCTAGAGAGGAGTACTGAGATCTGGGTTTCCCCATTCTTCTGTGTGAAGCCTGGTGTGAGAACTCAGGACCTGCCATTACTGTCTGGGAGTGCAAATGTGCTGTGGTCCTCAGAGGCACTAAAGGAACTGTGAGGCACTGCTACTGAGGACTCCAGGGAGAGAGAAGACTGCAGTTTAATCCAACGCTGGCTTAGGGGGAAAGTCGTACATCGTGAGACCATCAGGATTATTGGGAGTGGTAATTTGGCCCTTTGGCTATTTGTTTAATACTGACCCTGATAAAGTTATTGTTTAAAGTTGCTGCCTATGGAGAGTCAGCTATTCACCCTTTACTTTTCTCCCAGCGGATTATAAATACTCTCACGTGGGAGAATGAGCACTCCAACGCGGGAGAAGTTCCCTGTACCAGCTCTCACTTTTTGAAAAAGAGTGCGGCCATGTGACGTTCCGCCCACATGGCTACGTCATTCATCCACAGAATTTACAGAATGTACCGACATCCTTTGCGGCTTCTCAATTAACTACCACGGTGCTGTTGAGTGCTGTGGTAGTTCACTTATTCTTCTTGTCAGTGTGAGACTGCTTGCTTGTACGTTATGTGGGCACACAGCTTACACTTACAGTCTGCAGGAGTACAGCATGGCACCAGCAAACTGCTGATCACTGGTGCAATGCTTTCCATATCCTAAAAAGAAATTTAAAAAAAAATAGTAAATGTACATTTTTTTACCTGAAACAAAAATGTGCATTTAGTATTTTTTTTAAAAAGTGAACTTATCCTTTAAGCTATCTGTCTATCATGCCTCCTGATTATTGCAACAGCTATGTATTAAAGCACCTTAGACTAATAATCAAATGTTAAAAGATTACTATTCCTAGTCAGTGGTAAAACTGTTGCAGCATAGTTTTCATTTTTAGAAATAATGAATTACATGCATAGCTATACTGAAACTTGGAGAAATGTTGAATAATTTTCAAGAATATTTTTACATTTTTACAATTATCTGCTTTTTTTCCCTCCTAAGTTGACATGAAGGACAAATCTACCTCTATCTGTGATTAAATACCCTAACTCTTTTTGAGTAGGATTTTGTTTTTTCTTCTATATGTAAACCATCTTCCTTGTTCCCTACAGCTACCAGTGCCTTAAATTTCTTGCCACCGCAGTTGTATTTTTTATTCAGAACACTACCTCGTTTCTAACGCAGACTGCCCCAATTATGCTGAATATCAGCCCATAGGGGTCCCCTAGTATGGTGTAATGATGGACTACTTCACCTTCAGCATGGACTTGCCTATAATTGGCACAGCAATGTTCTTTACCTCTGCAGGATAGCACAGCCTCAAGACTAGCTCGTAGCAAAAAACTTTGGATGAGTGATGGAGATCATAGCAAGAGCTGAGCTTGGATTAAATCCCCCATATGCTAGTTAAGGGAAAGAGGGAATACGATTTGTAATCCTACATAAAAGGCATGTTGTTGAATGACTTAAATAGATCACCTTGCTGAGAAATGCCATCAAACATAACACAACACTTTCATTATGGAGACATTAAAAAATTAAAATCTACTCTTTTTGCTTTGCTGTTGACAGATATTTCATTGCCTCTCTCTCTCTGGAAAGGCTGAACTGTGCCGTGAAAATGGAAATATTTTCAGAAAATGTACTTTTGTCTTTATTTTCCTTGGCTAGATGTTACTGTGTGGATGAAGCCATTAAGCATCCAACTAAAATTCATGAGGGAAAAAAACATTAAACGTTTATGAAAACATATAAATTCTAGCAACCAAATATGCTCTGGCAAACAAGCTTATATTGCAGGATTAAGGTGCCCTGGCCCTGCTGAACACCCAGCAGATATATCAACCTCTCCTTCCAAACACAAATAAATATAATTGTTAAATAAATAAAAGGATTCGCTACTTCAAGATTTTATTTGTTTACTGTGGGACAGCCCACAGGCACAGGTTTGTGGTTGTTTTATTTGTTTCTTTTTTGCACTCTTGTTCAATTTCTTCAGCACATTTAATTCTAAGATTGAGTTATGTCAAAATAATTGTAGGCATACACAGATATTTATGAAAATCTGAGGGGGGAAAAGCGTGTGGCTCCTTACAAGCAATCAGATTCCGGCAACTATTCTTGTCTTGAGCTCAGTGAAAATGTCCAAAAACACACATACGGGTTTGAGAAGTGCCGCCTCATCAGTGCTGCCTCTTTACTGCAGCTTATCAGTGCACCTCATCAGTGCATATCAGTTCCCATTAGTGCAGCCTGATCAGTGCCTATCAGTGCACCTTCATCAGTGCACATCAGTGCAGCCTCATCAGCACCCATCAGTGCTGCCTTATCACTGCAGCCCCATCAGTGCAGCCTCAATGCAGTGCATTAGTGCACATCAGTGCAAACTTCATTAGTGGCTCTGCCTGTCACCTAAGCTGACCATACCTCTGCCTACTCAAGAACTGACCATGGCCTGTTTATTGACGATGCGTGCTTGCTGCCTGAACTATTAACCACATTTCTGCTTTCCACCTGAACTGACCTTGGCTTGTTAATTGCCCATGTTTTTGCCTGTCCTTTTTCCTCCCTACTGTAGTAGGAGGGTTCTAGATAACACAGGGGTCTCACATATGTGAGGGGCTTCAGAATAGTCTTTCTGAGTGGAGATTTTGGTTTTCTCCGGGTTCTGTAATTCCTGGATTAGGGTCTGGGAACAAGAGGCTTCAATTTGGGTGGTAAGAAGCCTCTACCCTTGTGCCCAGGTCTTACATGATCAAGGCCCTAAGCCTGATATTTCTGCCTGCTGCCGACTTACCCTGGCCTGTAAATTGATCATAACTGTGCCTGCCGCATGAAATGACCACACCTCTGCCTGCTACCTATACTGACTAGGGGCCATGTTCCTGCCTACTACCAGGACCAATACTTTGGCTGTGCTGACCATGTCTCTGCCTGCTGCCCGGGCAATTCCTTTGGTTGTTGCTGACCACATCACTGCCTGCTGCCTGGACCAATGCTTTGGCTGTGCTGATAATACCTCTGCCTGCTGCCTGTACTGACTATCGACAGTATTTATGCCTGATGCCTGGACGATTAATTTCACTGTCACTGACCAGGTCTCTGCCTGCTTCCTGGACCAATGGTTTGGCTATTCTGACAATATGGCTGCATGATGCCTGTACTGACTATGGACAGTATTCCTACCTGCTGCCCGGACAATTCCTTTTGCTGTCACTGACCACATCCCTGCCTGCTACCTGGGCCAATGGTCTCCGTGAACAACTGCACTACTAAAACCACAGGTACTCTTTTGTTTACCCTTTGCTCAGCAGAATGTATTGCGGGGTGTAATTCTTGGTATGTGCACTGTATGTGTTGGAAATATAAAGGGCCTTGAAAATTTTGATTTTGTTAGGTTGTCAGGAAATTAGATATGTAATTGATGTCCATAGAACGCCTGACAGTGCTCCTTGGATGTTGGGTTGTTTGCTTTCCAAATTGAGGTCATTTTGTGGGTGTTACCCCTGTCCTGGTGCTCCAGGGTCTTCAAAACTTTGATGAGTTGTCAGGAAATTAGATGTGTAATTTATGGCCCTAGAACACATAAAGGTGTTCCCTGCATGTTGGGCCTTTCTATGTGGCCAGGCTGTGGAAAAGTCTCACACATATGGTATCGCCATACTCAGGAGGAGTAGCAGAATGGGTTTTGGGGTGTAATTGCAAGTATGCCTATGACATGTGTGAAAAATAACTTGTTAATTCGACAATTTTGTGGGAAAAAAATCTTAATTTTCCAAAGAATTGTGGTAAAAAAATTTTAAAAAATGACAACTTCAAAAAACTCGCCATGCCTCTTACTAAATACTTTTGGATGTCTACTTTCCGAAACAGGGTCAGTTGGGGGTGGGGGGGGTGTGTGTTTGTACTGTCCTGGCATGTTAGGGCATCAAGAAATGTGCTAGGCTGTCAGCGCATCAGATTCAAATGATGTAACTGTGCTAATCCAAGCAATTGCTCATACAATGTTGCCACTAATACAGTGTTTGTGCATTTACAAGCCAACCTAGCTCTTTGATTATATAAAGTGCAACGTGACAATAAAAAGTGGCAATTATTATAAAGTGCAATCTTATCACAATCTTAAACATATGCTATTAGTCCCCAGCGTTCATTGCCATTTATCATATGTATTCCATGTGCTCATGTGCTTCAATTTTCATCCGTGCTTTCTGACAATGATTTTCACCACTTCATGTGCCACCACCACCTTCTAAAATGGTCACTCACCAGAGCGAAAAAGTTTTGCCTTTGGTTCATATAGGGATAACCACTCCACTATACTGGCGTTCCTCCAACTAGTTAACCACTAGACGCTGTCAGAGAGGTTACCTGGTTGGGCGCCGGTGCGCGCCGGGGCGTGTTGGTGCTCGTGTCTCTGTGAGTGCTGGGGCGCGTGTTCCTGGGGGCACTGGGGGGGTGTCTGGTCTGACCGGCCGTGCCGTGCAGGGTGGCGTCCGGGCGTGCGTACGCGCGTTCGCGCTAACGCGCGTCCGCCTATGGGCGTTACCGCGGGCGTGCCCGGTGGTGTGGGCGAGCACGCCGGTGTCGGGGGCGTGCTCGGGCGCGTGGCGCTTTGGCGAATCGGCACGTGCACGAGCACGGATTTTTGGCGCCAATCAGCCTATTTAAGCCTGCCTCTACCCTGATTCGGTGCTGCCTGATCAAACAGCTCTGTGTCTAGTTCTGTGATCTTCCTGTGTTCCTGTACCTCTGTAGTTTGACCCGTTGTGACCCGGCTTGCCTTTGAACCTCCCATGATTGCTGCCTGAACCCGACCCCGGCTTGTTTGATCTTGTTTCTGCCTTCTCCCTTGTACCGTTGCCGCCAGCCCATTGCCGACCTCTGCCTGTGTGTGACCAGCCTGATTAGCTCCTGCTCAGCATCAGCTCCATCATTCCTGAAGCTCTACCGGTTGCTTGCCAGACCACCTTGCTCCAGGACACTAACATAAGGCCCTCATACCACTCCGCATTCGTGGGCCTCCTGTCTACTCTACCAGGGGCCCCGAATCGGATACGTAAGGGAGCCTACCCTCTGCCCAAGCGGACTCACCTGTCTGGTAAGTGTGGGACCTGACAGTATCAGGCAGCCATGACTGAGTCCGGGCAGGGGGCCTCCCCCATGGATGAACTTTGCAGGCACCTAGTGGGCCTCACCCAAGCCGTCAAAAGCTTACAGGAGGGCTATACCAGACTGGAAGGACAGGTCAAGGCCCTCTCAGCCTCCCTTCCGGGAGCAACACCTGCTAATGCTGCCTCAGCGCCCTCTGTAGTAATGCTCCCACCAGAGCCCTGAGTGTCTACACCCGAAAAATTCTCCGGAGAACGTTGCAAGTTACGGGCGTTCCGCAACGCATGCGAACTTTATTTTGCCTTACAACCCCGTACGTTTTCCTTGGAGGCCACCAAAGTGGGGTTCGTCATATCTTTGTTGTCCGGCGAGCCTCAGACCTGGGCCCACCACCTGCTGGAGCAAAAGGCCAGATCTCTGGATTCCTTGAATTACTTTTTCATAGCAATGTCTCAGTTGTACGAGGACCCTCAGTTAACAGCCACGGCAGAAGCCGCCTTGCACTCCCTTCAACAAGGCCGCAGAGCGGCCGAAGATTACGCTGTGGAGTTTAGGCGTTGGAGCTCTGATACGGAGTGCTATGACGCGGCTTTGCGTCACCAATACCGGCTGGGGTTGTCGGACCCTCTGAAGGACGAATTAGCACGGGTAGGGGTACCTCAGACACTAGAGGAGCTTATCAACTTGTCAATCCAAATTGACCGGCGCCTCAGAGAGAGACGTTCTGAGAGGTCCGTTGGCCATCCATGCCTCACTTGGATGCTACCCAGGGCCCCTAGTGCCCCAAACCAAGCTCCGCCTGTCTCGTCTGTTCCAACCCAGGAAGCTCCTGAGCCCATACAGCTGGGACTGCTCCGTCCCTCTCTGACCCCAGAGGAGAAGACATGCAGACGCACACTTAACCTGTGCCTGTACTGTGGAGAGCCTGGACACTTTGCAAGAGCATGCCCCAATAAGAGACGTAAGTGCCTGCCGTCCTCCTCGTTGTGTGCACCTGTTTTACCTAGTTCCGGTAACCACCTAACACTTTCCGTTGTATTACAGTTACCTGGAAGGAACATCCCAGTACCGGTCATCATTGATCGGGAGCATGTAGCGGATTCATTGACCGGACCTTCGTTGAAGATCATCATATTCCTACTCAAACCAAGGCCCAGGGACTGGCAGTTTTCTTAGCGGAAGGCTCCACCCTCCGCTCCGGTCCTGTTACCCAGGAAACGGTTCCTCTACTGGCCACCATTGGCCCGGAACATCAGGAACTTTTACGCCTAGATGTCATCTCCTCTCCCCTCTTACCAATTATCTTAGGAATACCTTGGCTACAGGCTCACAATCCTAGTATCAACTGGTCCACGGGCAAAATCCAGTTTTCATCTGAATATTGCAAACAACACTGTTTACGGGGGACCCCTTTAACATCCTCTCAATGCCTGTGCCTAGAAACTAAGTCTTACCAAAATCTTCCCGAACCTTACCGGGATTTCCTGGATGTATTCAGTAAAAAGGGGGCAGAAACTTTTCCAGTACATAGACCCTACGATTGCCCGATAGAACTCTTACCTGGAACTGAAGTTCCTTTCGAGAGGATTTTCCCCTTAACTGAGCAGGAGCTGGGCACCTTGAAAGTCTATATAGACGAAAACCTGAAGAAAGGATTCATCCATCCCTCCACATCTCCAGCGGGGGCAGGCATCTTTTTTGTAGAGAAAAAGGATCACTCCTTACGTCCCTGCATCGATTACCGGGAGCTCAATAAAATTACTATAAAGAACAGATACCCACTACCTTTGGTTCCCAAATTATTTCAGAGATTAGGATCTGCTACCGTCTTCACCAAGCTGGACCTCCGCAGAGCCTACAATTTGATCTGCATAAGAGAGGGGGGCGAATGGAAGACGGCCTTTCGTACTCGATTCGGGCACTACGAGTACCTCGTCATGCCCTTTGGTCTGTGCAACGCGCCGGCCACATTCCAGCACTTCGTCAACGATGTCTTTTGTGACTTTCTGGACCTATATGTCATCGTCTATCTGGACGATATCCTGGTTTTCTCTGCTTCCCTGACTGATCACCGCAAACATGTGCGAAATGTACTTACCCGGCTTAGACAACATGGGCTTTACGCCAAACTCGAAAAATGCGAGTTCGAGCTCCAATCCATCCAGTTCCTAGGCTTGGTCATTTCCCCTGATGGTATCAAAATGGATCCGCAAAAAGTATCCGCTATCTTAGATTGGCCTGCACCTATAGGCAAGAAAGGAGTACAGCGTTTTATTGGCTTTGCCAATTTCTATAGGAAATTTATTAAGGGATTCTCTTCAATTATAACTCCCATTACGGAACTCATTAAACAAGGAAGCCGGTTCTGCTGGACTCCTAAGGTGCAAGTGGCCTTTGAAAGACTCAAAGCTCTGTTCACGTCAGCCACTATCCTCAAGCATCCCAACCCTGCCTTGCCCTTCGTCTTGGAAGTGGATGCTTCTGAAGTCGCGGTTGGAGCTGTGCTCTCACAAAGACAAGGTGCCAAAGCACTCCTGTACCCTGTGGGACTCTCCTCTTCCGAGAGGAATTACGACGTGAGAGATCGGGAACTTCTAGCCATTAAAGCAGCCCTGGAGGAATGGCGTTATCTCCTGGAAGGTGCAGCTCACCCCATTTTGGTCTACACAGACCACAAAAACTTAGAATACCTAAGGACAGCTAAGAGATTGAAACCCCGGCAGGCCAGATGGGCACTTTTTTTTCCCCGATTTATTTTTCATATCACCTACAGACCAGGATCCAAGAATGTCAAATCCGACGCCCTTTCCCGAATGTTTCTTGATTCTGAGAAGACCCTGTCTCCAGACACCATCCTCCCCTCTGGGAATTTCCCGATCTTACAGGAGGATCTAATCTCTCAAATCAGAAGATCCTCTATGGGAATGTCACCACCTGCTGAAGCTTGTACCAAAGATGGGCTGTTCTGGTCCCTGAGGAGCTAAAAGTACAGGTGTTAAGCTTGTGCCATGATCACAAACTTGCCGGTCACTTCGGCACACGGAAGACAATTGATCTTGTCCAACGCACCTTTTGGTGGCCTCACCTTACTAAGGACTGCAAGGAATACGTTGAGTCCTGTAATACTTGCGCCAGAAGCAAGAGTAGCCGGGCAAGAGCATGGGGTCTGTTGAGACCATTACCAGTCCCAGAGAGACCATGGGCCATGATTTCAATGGACTTTATTGTTGAACTCCCCCCACCAGAAGGTTTTTCATCCATTTTTGTTGTGGTGGACAGGCTGTCTAAAATTGCCCATTTTCTCCCCATGAAGGGCACCGCTTCAATCTTTATTAAGGAGATCATCAGACTGCATGGAGTACCGAGCAATATAGTTTCTGACAGAGGCATCCAGTTTACCTCCAGATTCTGGAAAGCCCTTTGTGGCGCCCTTGAAATCGAATTATCATTTTCTTCGGCCTATCATCCCCAGTCAAATGGACAAACCGAGAGGACGAATCAAACCTTGGAGCAATACCTCCGTTGTTTCTCTGCATTCTCCCAGGATGACTGGGCTTCCCTGCTTCCCATTGCGGAGTTCTCCTACAACAACTCACTACACTCAGCTACCAATCAGTCACCGTTTTATGCCAACTATGGTTTCCACCCATCCTTCTTGCCTGGATCTATTCCCGAGTGCCCTGTTCCTGCAGTATCCGAAACTTTGGACTTTTTCTCAAACAATAACAAAATGCTGCAGGATACCATGACCAAGGCTCAAGAAGATTACAAGAGAATCTTTGACAGAAAGAGACGGGGAGAACTCGTTCTGGAACCGGGCAATTCTGTCTGGTTATCTACCGCTAACCTCAAGTTGGCCTGTCCGTCCAGAAAACTGGGCCCCAAATACTTGGGTCCTTTCTTGATTAAAAGAAAAATCAACAATGTGGCATACGAACTTGACCTTCCTAACACCCTGAGGATACACCCAGTCTTCCACATGTCCCTCTTGAAGCCGGTCACCCCCAACTCTTTTTCTGGCCGTAGCATTGGCCCACCCAAGCCTATTGTGGTTAATGGCGAAGAGGAGTTCGAGGTGGAGGGAATTTTAGATTGCAGAAGAAGACGCAATCAGGTTCAATATCTTGTAAAATGGAGGGGCTATGGACCCGAAGATAATTTGTGGGAGCCAGAAAGTAACTTGCATGCCAGAGAACTTCTGCAGTCATTTAAAACTTCTCATGCCTCAAAGATGGCCCAGCTGTGCATCCGGAGTCTGCCCTTGAGGAGGGGGCACTGTCAGAGAGGTTACCTGGTTGGGCGCCGGTGCGCGCCGGGGCGCGTTGGTGCTCGTGTCTCTGTGCATGCTGGGGCGCGTGTTCCTGGGGGCACAGGCGTGTCTGGTCTGACCGGCCATGGCGTGCTGGGTGGCGTCCGGGCGTGCGTGCGTACGCGCA
The DNA here is from genome assembly GCA_037952925.1 of Lithobates clamitans. Taxonomy (NCBI): domain Eukaryota; kingdom Metazoa; phylum Chordata; class Amphibia; order Anura; family Ranidae; genus Lithobates; species Lithobates clamitans. The sequence goes on along the minus strand of JBBGZY010000008.1, from coordinate 1,575,314 downwards.
TTTGCGCTAACGCGCGTCCGCCTATGGGCGTTACCGCGGGCGTGCCCGGTGGTGTGGGCGTGCACGCCGGTGTCGGGGGCGTGCTCGGGCGCGTGCGGGGGTTCGGGGCGCTTTGGCGAATTGGCGCATGCACGAGCGCGGCGTTTTGGCGCCAATCAGCCTATTTAAGCCTGCCTCTACCCTGATTCGGTGCTGCCTGATCAAACAGCTCTGTGTCTAGTTCTGTGATCTTCCTGTGTTCCTGTACCTCTGTAGTTTGAGCCGTTGTGACCCAGCTTGCCTTTGGACCTCCCTAGATTGCTGCCTGAACCCGACCCCGGCTTGTTTGACCTTGTTTCTGCCTTCTCCCTTGTACCGTTGCCGCCAGCCCATTGCCGACCTCTGCCTGTGTGTGACCAGCTTGATTAGCTCCTGCTCAGCATCAGCTCCATCATTCCTGAAGCTCTACTGGTTGCTTGCCAGACCACCTTGCTCCAGGACCCTAACATCAGGCCCTCATACCACTCCATAGCATTCGTGGGCCTCCTGTCTACTCTACCAGAGGCCCCGAATCGGATACGTAAGGGAGCCTACCCTCTGCCCAAGTGGACTCACCTGTCTGGTAAGTGTGGGACCTGACAGACGCTCCTTATTTCTCCATGCTAAATGTTGGTATCTCATAAAAATGGAATATTCATCATTGCGCAGTATGTTTATAAAAAGGGATTTATTTGTAGCCAGTAAAAATGCATATAAAATGTTCACTCACATTTTGTAATGCCTTAGACCGGCACAATTGAAGCACATGAGCACATGGAATACATATGATAAATGGCAATGAACATGGGGACTAATAGCATATGTTTAAGATTGGGATAAGATTGCACTTTATAATAATTGGCACTTTTTATTGTCACGTTGCACTTTATATATTCAAAGAGCTAGGTTGGCTTGTAAATGCACAAACACCATATTAGTGGTAACATTGTATGAACACTTGCTTTTCCTAAATCTTTGGTATAGGACATTTTAACTGCAGCAGATCAATTTTGGAACATTAATTATATATCTTTTTAAAAATATATTTTTTTTTTTGCGCTGGTGACACTATTTCACATTGTCAGTACATCAGGTATGATCAATTTTCAATGATTGGTACCATAGATTGCAGACTCTATAAATTTGACACAGACCAAATAATATACACTGATTTATGTTTTTTTTTTATCAAAGAAATGTAGCAGTATAACTTTTGCCCAAAATTTATGAAGAAAAATGTCTTATTTGCAAAATTTTATAACAGAAACTAAGAAGAACTTTTGCGTTTATAGCCCAAGAAATAAAAAACCCAGTGGTGATTAAATACCAACAAAATAAAGCTTTATTTGTGTGAAAAAAATTCCAAAAGTTTCATATAGGTACAGTGTTGCATAACTGAGTAATTGTCACTCAAAGGGTGAGAGCACTGAAAGCTATAAATTGGCCTGGGCATGAAGGGGGCATAAGTAGGCAAGTGGTTAATATGATAACTAGCAAATATGATGTGTGAGTCATAACTTTACTCAGGCCTTTTTTTCTCAGAGAATAGGTGCAGGAACTCCCCCCATCTGAGTCACCCCTTATCTCTGCCCCCTACCCACCTCTGACCACCGTCCCTTGATTCCACCCCCTACCCACCTACCAGTACTGCCCCTTTTAGAGAATACAGAACCAGGTATCATTTTGTGGTGCTAAATCATTTGTATGGAACATGTTAATGATAAAAAGAAAAGCAGTAAAATAGATCCCCTGCTGCCAGCAACAATAGAATCCCAGCAATAGATCACCACACAACAATAAACTCCCCCAGCAACAATGGACTTCACCCCAACAACAATAGATTCCCTGTAGCAACAGTGAACCACCCATAACAAAATATCACAACCAGTAACAAAATATCCACCCAAGCAACATTAGATGCCCCCCCCCCAGCACCAACAACAGATCTCCCAGCAGCCAGCATCAATGGATCCTCCAGCAGCCAGTAAAAATAGACCTCTCCCTCAACAGTAGATCCCTTCCAGCAACATAAGACCTCTCCAGCAACAATAGATTCCCCATCAGCAATAGACCCTCACACAAAATCAGATCCCCACCAGTGACAATAGATCCCCCAGCAGCCAATATCAGTAGACCCTCCAGCACTCCCCACACCCCATGCTATTACATACATTTAGTGCTGGAGGTGCTTGAGGTGCCGGAACTGCGTTCCCCCGCGTTCCCGCTGAAAAAAAGCCCTGACTTTACTAATGATAAGTATGCAGGTGCAGCTCCTATCTGAGTTTGGTAACTCCCTTAAAATCCCCTGACACAATGAATATACAGTACAGTTGTAGATAACTTGTAACTTTATTCAGTTTCAGGCTGCATGCTGAAAATGAGAGAAATGGTTAATGCAAACAAAGCATCAAGTTCAATAATTACAAATGGAATCACATAACTAGCATTAAAACACCAACAAATGTAATATAGCAGTTTATGTTCCTCTATCTAGCTAAGCTAATGCCCTGTACACACGACCGGTTTTCCCGTCAGAATAAACTCTGAAGGTTTTTCCGACGGAGTTCCGACGGAATTCCGCTGAAACTGTCTTGCGTACACACGATCACACCAAAGTCCGACCGTCAAGAACACGGTGACGTACAGCACGTTCGACGGGACAAGAAAAAGGAAGTTCAATAGCCACTGCGCCACCCTTTGGGCTCCTGCTAATATCGTGTATATCTTGTGTTAGTAGAAGTTTGGTTAGAGATGATTTGCGCTTTTCAGATTCCAGCTTTTTCAGATCATTTTACTGCTGTTCAGTTTGTGCTTGTGGGTTTGTATCTGGTTTTCAGTGCATGTAGTCAGTTCATATCTGTTTTTCAGTGCGTTCTTGTCCGCTCGTTGCTGATTTTCAGCTCGCTCTTCACAGGCCTTGCTGTTCTTCAGTGCGTTATGTTAAGTACGTTCTGACCAGCCGACCGTTTTGAAACCATGTTGCGGGTACTCGTCATAGAGTTCGTGCTGTGTGGGGGCTTGGTGTTGGGGTTTATACTTTGACCCAAGTCTAGTCTATGAACAGGGTGAGGAGTTCATGGACAAAGAATTGGTTACTCCAGCGTGACCAATTCTCTCACATGCCTTTGCTTCGTGAGATCCAGGAGAATAATCCTGATGTTTTCAGGAACTTTTTCAGGATGACGGACCCCATTTTTCACCATCTGTTGGCTTTGGTTACCCCTTATATCAGCAGGCAGGATACCTGCATGAGGCAAGCCATCATCCTGGAGCAGAGGCTAGTCGCCATGTTGCAGTACTTGGCAACTGGGAGAAGCCTGCAGGACCTCAAGTTCTCAACAGACATCTCCCCCCAGGCTCTGGGGATCATTATCCCAGAGACCTGTTCTGCCATCATCCAGGTCCTGCAGAAGGACTATATTAAAGTAAGTTTTCTCCTTTAACATCACATTATATGTATTTAATGTTTTCTAATGTATTGTATTTCTTTCATCATTCCCTAATTGCCGTGATTGTAATATGCTGTGAATGTCCCCTTTATCCTCATGCATGCTGGAAGATTTTAATGCTCCTTTTTTGGGCTACATGCATATTTGCCTTCACTAACCTCCCCAGCATGCTATCCTGAGCCCATATACACCTATAGCCTAGTCACTTAACAATGTATATTGTCAGCTCCATTGTAGTGCTTTACCAAAAACACCCCCTAAAATGTGTACAAATGTTATGCGTGTCCTTAAATGCAGATATAACCCCCCCAAATGTGTCCAAATGTTATTTGTGTCCTTAAATTCATTTATAACCCCCCCACCCCCAAATGTGTACAAATGTTATGTGTGTCCTTAAATTCAGGCAGAGTGCTGGAAGCTTTTTTTTTTGGCTCCCAAAGTCACCTCAAACCCCCCCCCCCCTACAATTTTATCAATGGGCCATCAGAAGGGGTGAGGAATCTGATAAGTGGGCCTTATATTTTTGTCTTTTAATACTCCTTAAAATAAATGTTATACTAATGTTGCGCAAGAATGTTTTTTGTGTAATCTGCTTGCAATGTTATGTGCAAAAGTTCTTATATTTTTTTCTTGTTTGACTCCACAGTTTCCTTCAATGCCACAGGAATGGCGAACTGTGGCCTCCCATTTTGCTGACCGTTGGGACTTTCCCAACTGTGGAGGGGCTATAGATGGGAAGCATGTCCACATCGTGCCACCACCCCATTTGGGGTCTTCCTATTATAACTATAAGGGCTTTAATAGTGTAATGTTAATGGCGGAGGTGTCGGCACAATATTAATTCCTCTATGTGGACGTGGGAAAGCATGGCCAGATGTCGGATGGAGGAGTCTGCACCTAGACGGAGTTTTACCAGCGTTTCCAGACTGGTGGCCTGGCATTGCCACCTGATGTGGATAATGTGGAAGGACTCCCCTTCGTCTTTATTGCAGATGAAGCGTTCGGTCTGGGCGAGCACCTGATAAGGCCATTCCCCCAAAGGACCCTCACCCCGGAGAGGAGGGTTTTTAACTACCGGCTGGCCAAAGCGAGAAGAGTCGTTGAGAATACCTTCAGGATAATGGCCAGCCGGTTCCGCCTGTTTCTGACAGCAACCCATATGCAACAAAATCAACCATATCATCCTATGCTGCTGAATACTGCACAATTATTTAAGAAAAAATTCACAAAATTTATAGCCTCAGTTGGGCCTGAGGCCGGACTTATTACAGAGAATCCCCTGACGGGCCTGGATAATGACCGTGCTGGCTTGGCTCCCCAAAGCACCAGTGAAGTTCGGGAGAAATATGTAAATTATTTTATGGGTTGGGGGGGGCATTGCTATGCCAGACAATGTCTAAAAATTTTTTAATAAAAAAATTATCTGATAAAATCTTGACTTTTCTTTATTGCTTGTGTTTGTTTTTGGCTGTATCCTAGGTTCTCCTAGTGCACTTGTAGTGCCAAGTGGATTTTCCTTTAGTAAATAAGGCCCATTGTCACTGTAAACACAAAATTCCTTAAAAAAATGGTATTGATCATTGAAAGAAGAAGCCACACATTGTTGATTATCAATTTTTTTACTGTGTGCACATTCACACATGTGCGTTATTAAATTTTTGTTGACAACAATTTTTTTTTTGTAAATAGCATGTTTAAGAACATAAAGCATACAAAACTCTGGAACTTACAAAGTTCAGCGTAGAAAAACAGAAGGCAATATCAGACATTCTAGTGTCCAAAGTGTCTTGATATTGCCTTCATCAGATGGGGTGATGTCACCCCTGTAAAAGCCAAATTTTGAAGATGCACACAAATTGGGGATTTCCCTCCTGATCCCATGCCTAATGTCAACATGTGCTATCTCCCATCATGGGGGATCAATGGATGTGTTTTGGGGGGCAACCTCTTCCTCTCACCTACTTCATTTGGGAGGAAGGGGTTGCACCCACCAAACGCGTACATTGAAATCCTCTGATGGCAGATAGCACATGTTGACACACTGTGTGCATCTTCAAATTTGGCTTTTACTAATTCCTAAAAAAAAGTGTTTTTAAGGCAACAACAGTTGAGAAAATGGTTGTATTTTGAAGATCTTTTAAATTCTCCCCAACACATCAATCATGTTCTTCATTTGTTGCTCCATAAAATTTAGTTTGTTTCTTAGGATGTCGATTTCACGATTCCATGTAATGATGTCCTGGATTAGGAGTTGTGCACTTGCACTTGTGAAATGTTGAGCTTGCTCTTCCACAACCAGCAAATCACCTAAAATATTTAGGAAAAACATGTCTTAAAAATATGCAGGCATACATATATTACCTGAAGCTGGGGTGTTAGACACTCACCTGTTGTGGTGACAAGTTCGCCAAGTTCCTCCACCTCTCCTTCCTCCAGATCCTCAGGGTGTGGTGTTTAGAGTTCCCCTTCTTTCTCAGGTGGGGGGTTCCCGATGTCCTCTGTTGAGAGGTGTCCTTCGTGTTTGGTCCCCTATGAGAAGGAAACAAAAGGTATACTTAGCACACAGATATTTAGGCATGACCAAATGTATTTAACCTGTATCTGCCCAAAACATTGTATTTAATGAGTGAACGATGTTTACTATGAACGATTACTGTGCCCACTAACTTGAAACGTGCCATTTTAAAATGTCCTACAGTAGAGAAAATCACATGGCGCAGCATGCAAGTAATAATAAGAATAATCAGAACACACGACAAGTACTTACTTTTTTGAAGCACTTTTTTGATCCTTCTGTACCGATCCAGCTCCCTCAGTTTCAGGTCTGACCAGCGTTTCCTTATTTGCTCCTTTGATCGTTGTACCCCAAAATTTGTGTGCAGACTCTTCACAACTTTCGTCATAATTTTGGCCTTTCTCACATTCGGGTTTAGGTACGGTCCATTCTTCCCATCATAGTCTTTCCTCCTCAAGATGTCCACCATCTCTACCATCTCACCAAAGGACATATTTGAGGCCTTAAATCTTCACCTCCGGGATCGGGACATTTCTGCCTCCTCCTCGTTACTCCAATTAATAACACACACCTGCTGTGTCTCCGCCATGTCGCTCCTACTGCGCGCTGAAGAGAAGGGGCGGGGAATACACTAGAAAGAACGTCAGGGGCGGGCAACGCGGGTGATGCGGGAACGCATGCGCAGTGTATATAAAGTAACACGCGTGTGTCGTACGTATGTTCGGTGTGCTGAGGAAGCAGGATGAATGTTCTATAACAAAGGTAAAATGTTTTAACTTTGGAACATCAGTGGCCTATACTGCTTAAAGATTGAGGCCTATATTGGGATAAGATTATGAGAGTTTAGGCTGACATTAGTGTTTTTGTCTTGTGTATTGTCTTTACAGAAAATATGAATCACTTCATTCAAAATATGAATCACCCAGAATTTATAGCCAGTTTCATTGACAAGTACAGGGAGATGAGGAATTTGTGGGAGGTGAAACACAGCTTATATTATAATAAACTATACACATTATAATGAGTTAGGAAGTAAACGCTGGAGAAACATCTGGAATTTATGAAGTCTCGGGTCCCCGATGCAACCATCCAGTTCTTGGAAAAGAAAATTGGGATCTTGAGTACATGTATATGAAGGAGCATAATAAGATCCAAAAATCACTCCGATCAGGAGCATCAGCAGCACAAGTGTATGTACCCAGGCTATGGTACTTCAACAAACAGCGGTTTGATGACCAGACTGAAGCCAGGGAATCACTTTCGAACCTTCCCTACAGCCTTCCCTCCACCCTTCCCTCAACCCCAGCAGAGGCTGACGAGGAACAACCTGGGCCTTCCATCTTGGAGAAGTGGATGTGCCCAGCTGGAGCCAGGTATATTATTTTTTTAGACATATTTATTGTCCTAATATTAATGATGTTAACTAGATGTTATAATTGATAACAAATTAATGATTTTAAACAAAGAGATTTACATATCAATAGACAGTAGTGGCCAAAAATGTTTGTGACCAGCCTGAAAAATGCTGGGGTCAGAATGATAGTCTTTTCTATTTATTAACATTCAATTTGCAAGTCATGAGCTGAAAATTGTGTGTGATTGATGAAGTAAAAACTAAAACTATGTTCCTTTTTTATACACAGGATGAGCTCAGCCAGGAGGAGGGTCTGGAAAGTGGCAGCCAGGAGGAGGCCGGGCCTAGTGGCAGCCAGGAGGTGAGCGGGCCCAGTAGGATCCCCACCCAATCCCAGGTGCCTCCCCTCTGCCTTAGCACCAAAAGGTCCAGGAAGGGGGTGATGACAAAGGAGGCAGCACTGGGCCTCATTAGAGAATCCAGCGATGTCCTCAGGAGCCCCGCCAATGCTGAAGAGGCCTATGGCTGCTATCTAGCCACCAGGTTGCTAGAATTGGAGAAGGGCCAACACCTCCTCTGTGAGGGAATTATTTTTGATGCCCTTCAGAAGGGGTTGAGGGGCCAGCTGACTGAGAACAGCCACAAGTCCACCACCAGAGCCACAGCCTCCAAGGAAGGCTGCAGGGAAGTGTGGAGGGAAGGCTGCAGCAAAGAGAAAAAAGTGATGACCTGGGTTCAGTCTGGTCTGACAAAAGACTCAGGCTGTGGTAGTACCACAGCCTGGGGACAGAAATGTTATCTGCTGCTGGTCCTGATCTCTGGGATTCCTGGACCAGATTGGGCTCCCTATTATATGGAAATTCCAAAAATTTCTCCAGCGTTGCCTTCCTCTTTATTTTGTTACCCAGAATAAATGGATATTTTATTTTCAGAAAATACTTCCCTATGTGTTTTTCTTCAAATAGGACAGTTTGTTTGTGAGTAGGTAGGTACATTTAAAAAAAAATGTCAAATTTACAAGGGACACCAACCTCGTTGAGGTTAATAAAAAAAAGATAATAATGTTATTGTGGTAACTTGACACACAAAAAAAAATTATATGGAGATCACTAGAAAATAATTTTTAACTAATCCTAAAAAAATCTTGATGAAATAAAAAATAATAAAAGATGACTATAAAAAATAATTGTAAACATTATTATGGAGAACTAGCTTTTAAAAAATAGAAAATTATTCATGAGATCAGGAGAAATAATGAAGAAATAAGTTTGTGAGAGCTCTGTGTGAATATGAGCAGCAAAACAACTTCACTCTTCTATCATTATAAAGAAGAAAAGAATGCGCTGCATTAAAAGATCACTTAATTAGCAGCGTGAGGAATGTGCTAGCTCCAATACGAACGCTAGTTTTACCACGTCGAGCGCTTCCGTCTTGTACTTGCCTCAGAGCATGCATCGTTTTTGGTCTGTCGGAACAGCATACAGACGAGCGGTTTTCCCGATAGGAATTTGTTCCGTCGGAAATATTTAGAACATGCTCTATTTCTAGGTCCGTCAGAATTTTCAAAAAAAAAAGTCAGATGAGGTATACACACGATCGGAATATACGTTGAAAAGCTTCCATCTGACTTTTTCTGTCAGACATTCCACTCGTGTATACGCGGCATAACTGTAACTTAAGTCCCAAACTTGTCTGTTGGGGAGCTCATAAGTCTGCATTGGGCCCTTACCAACTACACAGAAATAGATTCCTTTTCAAGGCAGTAAAATAGCAACTAATATACTATCTCTTTAAGATACTACACAGTAAAAAAATAACAGTTGTGCAATCTCTTTAATATAATTCTCCTTGAAGAAAATGTCTCCCCTGACAATATATTTTATTCAACAGAATCTGTAAAGCATGTTTCTGTATTTATCCTCTGTATGTAGCTGAACAGTTTTTCTTTGACTATGCAATACAGTCTATCACACTAGCACATGATGAGAAGAACAAATAACTAGGGATATGGACATTCTAGAAATCTGACAGACAATCCCTATAGCACAAATAACTCTTTTGTAAAGACTATGTGGCACTCACAATGTAGCAGCCAGCTTTCTTAGGTCTCCTAGGCAGATAGAAGAAATAGACAGGTGGAATCCATTGCAACTTCTATGTGTTGTCCTCTAGGCAATGAACAAGCAGCAATCTGACTCAAAGTTACCACCAGATATCTCCCCACAATCTCTGCTACGCTCCTTCTGCAAGTTTTCTCAACCATTCCCTTCCTCCTAGGCTGTGGTGCAGATCATTCCACCCACTGATTTCACATCCACACTCCTGGCTACCACATATGTTCCTCCTTTCTGTAGCTATTACATAGAGGTAAATTGTGGTGGCCCTTTTGGAGTAGTCTAAATTCCATTGAGTTACATTGCTGGCACACTTTTAGATAATAAGTGACCTCTAATGACAGCAACCAGTCTGCATGAAATAGTAAAAATGTGATGCCACATAGTAAATGTAAATATAAGTTTTGCAAAGAGGAACAGTTCAGTATTACATGTACACAGTAGGCAGCAGAGTAATGTCTATGCGGTGACTACACTATGCTCAAATATAACTAATTATTTATTTATTTATTTTTTTCTGCTACTTCAGTTCTTTTGGGGTAGTTAATTCACCTTATCGATTCATTCTATTCCCCGCTCACAGTCACATCATTGTAGCTCATATTCCTTTTTTTATTTATTTTTTTTATATTATAATATGCAATCTCCTCTTTCCCCCTTATTTTATATTGAAAATTTATCTAGTATATATAAATACATTTATTCCCCCGTACCAACACTATGTCTTATACCTCACATTGTTTAGTTGGCATATTTATCCCATGAAATAAGCAACACCACGGATCGTCTTGGATCGTTATGTTGGTTATTTCCCCGATTGTTTGCCTTATCTCGTCCCAGTATTTTTTAATTTCCGGGCATTGCCACCAAATGTGGGACAACGTTCTTTACACCCTCGCCAGCAATATTTCGACTTTTCATCTTGATATTTATGTTCTTTATCAGGGGTAATGTGCCATCTAGCTAAACATTTATAGTTTGTTTCTATCATATTCCAATTTACTGTAGTGACGTGTACCCGGCGCAATATTTGTTTGATCTCTTCTTTGTTTAGGGATGTTCCGAGTTCGGTCTCCCATTTTTCAATGTACGATGGTATCTCTGGTCCTATCTTTTCCAAAGTACTCTATATATCTTTGAAATCACCCTCTTCTTTCCCTTATCGACACAGATTTTCTCTAGAGGGAGCAGGTTTGCTTCCGATCTTATTGGCTGGGGCAGAGATTCTATAAAATGTTTTAATTGGTTGTACTGCCATTCTTTAATCGATCTCCACTCCTCTTTACTCTTTAAGTCGTGGTATGTGTAAATTTTACCATGCTCCATGATGTCTTTCAATTGTGCGTTCTCTAATGTTATCCATTTCCCAAACCATACTTCCATTCCGGGGCTAAAATATTCTGTGTTAGTAAGTGGTATTAGTGGTGAGTTGTATTCCCATTTTTCTTTCTTGTGTAAATGATCCCATATTTTTAGTGCATTACCAGTGATATTATTTGTGCCCTTCCCTAGTTTTCTAAATCGTGGCGGGATCCATATTATTTTACCTAAATTAACTGTGCTGTTATAATAGTTTCTGACATCTGGTGCACCCCAACCCCCTCTTGTCTTTTCTTTAGTTAATTGTGTCAAACTTAAAATATATATATATATATACCTAATTATTAAGTAGTAAATATTTGCAAACGTTTTCAAATTTTGCAAATGGACAATGACTTACACAGCCTTCAAAGATTCCACTCGTCTGCTTGCATTTTGTGAGTGGATTTTGAGAACTGGCAAGCTATGGCTTCCTGGGAGTGGGAAAGAAGCGAGCACTGCCGCCTGGCAGGTTGTAGGGTAGCTGTTCTCCCAGCGATCGGGATTTAATATTAATTTCAATAGCTGTGTGTTCCCCACCACAAGCCATCACATACAACCCCTCTTCTTTGTCCGGGCACTTTGATAGACAGATCACCCGTCCAATCCTGGGGAGGGGCTGTATTTGATGGCACATGGCGGCTGGCGGGGAACACACAGCTATTGAAATGATAGCTGTTATGTTCCCCGCGCTCTGACCATCCGGGCGGCGGCTCTCTTCTCTCTTCCCCTGCACAGGTAGGCTGCATTGGTGACACAGGCTGCATTGGTGACACATTCTGCATTGGTGGCACAGGCTGCATTGGGGACACAAGCTGCATTGGTGGCACAGGCTGCATTGGGGACACAGGCTGCATTGGTGGCACAGGCTGAATTGACACAGGCTGCATTAGTGGCATAAGCTGCACTGGCAGACACAGGCTGCATTGACAGGCACAGGCTGCATTGGCAGGCACAGGCTGCATTGGTTGACATGGGCAGGCTGCATAGGTGGACACAGGAAGGCTGCATTGTTGGGCACGGATAAAATTGTTGTTAATATTTATTTTTATAGCTTAATTCTGCATAAAACATTTAAGTGTCATTTCCGGAGATCATTTATGAGGGTGTGTTTAGGGGCATAATTAGGGGTGGGCCAGGGTAGGGGTTGGGCGGGGCAACTGGTGGCGAGTAACCCTTGAGGCCTGGCTAGTAGCTCAGGACTTTAAATTTTGAGCCCTGGACTAACAGCTGCTTTTCTCAAAAACACACTAATTCCAGTGGCCACCAGAAGTGTAGAAACCATCTTCCAATGCTGTCCTCCACTGTCTGTATTTGTAAATAGCAGTGTGTTAATGACATAAATAAATATGTATAGCACTTCCTGTCTCTGGGTTGTTGGAATGGAAACCCTAGAATGAGGAAATATAGAGAGAAACACATGTCCTTTCGATAGAAAAGCTAATACTGAATCCAGACCAGAAGCAGGTATTAACAGGCAAGCGGAACAAGGGAGAGAATACCGCGCTCTACTCAGAAAATTAAAATAAAGCATCAACTAAAATTGTGAGATACACACATTTAACAAATGAAAAAAGGAAAAAATTGCTGCGCTAACAATGAGAAAACCAGTGATGAACCAGTGTTAAATTACAATGAATGTTAAATGCATCTGTAAAACACAAATGCGACAAAAAATATACTAAAAAACAAAGGAATTAGTGAAAGACCCAGAACATAAATGATAAAGTCCCAATAAAAAATAAGTGTCAAATAATGTCCATAATAAATTTGATGGTCGAACAGATAACTTAAATGAGTGGATAAATAAGTGCAATCTTCCACCATCAATAAGTGCCAAACACCATATAAATTGCGCGCTTGCCAAAAGGCAAGCAACAAGAGCTTGCGGCTATACACCCAGCCAGGGCTTCTATCCAAGGAAGTCGGGGCAACCAGCTCAAAGGCGTCAGACACAGGAGAAAAATGCAGCCACTAAACCGGTGGTGAGGTTCAGAGGGGGGCTCACGAATGGACATCAGGTATTACCCAGAAATAAGAGAGAGAGAGCTTCCCATGGTGTGATACTGGCATAAATGTTTAATAAGAAAAATAAAAACACACTTACAAAAAATGCAATTTAAAACAGCATGGATAGCCGGCCGGCTTGCGAAAGCCCGTTCGTTTAGAGGATCTAACACGATGACGTCAGCACGTCCTGTCCACCCGACGCGCGTTTCGTCATAAAATGATGTCGTCTGGGGCACGGGCGAAGCACTGACGCATCACGTTTAAATACACAACCATAGGGACCAAGCCTCAATCTGAGGTGAGGATGAGGACACATGATAATTAGCAGGGCGAACTGACTGAAGCCTAGTCTGCCATTTTCAAAAATGGTAAATGGGAAATTTATAAGAAAAAGCGCTATATAAACATTTGGTGAAAAAAATTACTACCAATTACCATGACCGTAACAGTAAGAAAAAATAAAAAATAAACATAAAAAATAAACATTAAAAAGGGGGGAACCAGCACAATTAATTAATCACAGCTGGAAAAATAGTGTCCAAACATTGCTATAACCAACAGGAGGACAGATAGTATGCAAAATCGAGAAGGCTGTAACCAACCAGCTCTTAGAATTTTCTCCCAGACTGATTGGGGGAAGTAGATCAAACCAAGTGTGAATGCTGATCCTCACAGTTAAAAAAATAAGTATATAAAAAATAAAAATGTAAAAAAAAAATGTAAATACAAATAAAAATGAAAATAAAAATAAAAAATGTAAATATAAAAAAGTTGTCTTTCCCTCTTCTCTTTATATTGAAAAAAAACAAAATTATCGAATAGTGAGTATGTGTATAGAAAAGGGGGGATAGCCAGATGATGGTGTCCCGATCATCAACTCACATCCAGTGAACGATAAATATAGAAAAGAGTTCCCCTAGGCAGACTTTGACGGCACTTAGTGTTTGACTTGAATGGAAATGTATATATAACAGTATAAAGATAAACAAATTTTATTTAGAAAAAACATTAAAAACAATGCAACGAAACATAGACATATCTGAGTACTTCATTTATATCATTATGCAAAAAAAATGGAAAGATGAAAAAAGAGAAGCTCTTCTCACACCCAATGCGTTTCGGGATATAGTATAGTGCTTCTTCAGAGGTGCAGAGAGAGAGAAGAGAGGAATTTATCTAAGATATAATTAAGATATATGGTTAATGAATTTACCATAGCATCTGAGAGCATAATGCTGTATGTTATAAAGAGCATTATACTGACACTTACATAATTTGTAATGATGCAATAGTTGTTACAATGTTTCGTTGAATCACATTAAAAGGTTAGAATCAAAATAACGCTGGATAATGGTACTGACAATTTTGCTTTCTAGCGACAAAACGTGGGCATCAGAAAGGTCTATTAGTGTGTACTGAATCGTATTGTTTTTAAATTGAGGGAGTTTCCTCTGGGGGGAGTGCACATTATATGGCAAGATGGTGGCCAGAGCGATATACTGGGGCAAATGGAGTCCCTGAATGTAGAAAAGTATATCAAAAGAAATAAGTCCAGAGCCTAGTTGGGCATGTAGTCTAAATAATCAAACGATTGATAGGATATGTAAATACCTGTATATGTAGATAAGATGGTAACAAGCAATATAGGATCAAAAAGGAATCGATTTGGTAACTGAAAATGAAACACATATATAATACTGCCCTCAAAGGACTATTTAGTTTGCAATTGAGGCATGGTTATAAGATATTTAGGGGTATATTTAGTTATGAGGGTAATTAACAAAATACTGTTAGTAATATTATGTGGGTTGTATTATAAAACACAAAGAAACAATAGTTGCCTATTGTTATCAAATAGTAAAGCAACAGTAGGTATTGTGTTAAGGACTTTTATGAATAATTATCAAATTATATGTATGTGAATTGGTTAATCAATGTATGGAATAGTGAGTATATTAGAAGGTAACATTTGATTAAGGTTAATCTACACTTACTTCTGAGGAAAATAGTTTTTTAACAAGGGTATAAGCAGAACACTGCTCAGTAGTTATATAGAAAAGTATTAAAGAGTAGGTTTACATATAAACAGAGGTATATCAAAGTAAAATGACCTTAAACAAGGTAAATAAGAGAGACCTGCCACACGTCCCAGCATCAGGCTGTCCAGTGCCTGATCTGAGAGTGAGTCGGTTTGTTTTTATAAGGAAGGAAACTCCAGTCAGCTGGCGCAATTGATTGCACTCAGCTGTAACTGGGGATAATTGTCAGGGAAACTTGCAAGCGTCAGCACGTAGGAGAGGCATCGCGCACACCCGGCCCACCGACACGGAATGCCTCAACGGCGGACTGCGCATGTCCGCCGGAGTGGCAAGATGAAGGCTGTGGGCGGTGTTGTTAGTCGCCCAGCCAGCCTCCCTAGACGCCGCCCAGAATATAACTCTGGGCGGCTTTCCGTGCCGGGCAATCGCTATGAGCGGCCACAGTGCTGGGAAGGCTGGGGGGGAGAAACAAATATCTTAAAAGAGAAACGATATCAAAGTATGGAAAAAGGGGATATTTATCCACTTTATGTAGTGAATGTAATATCTGATACCCATCTGATTATTGGCGTGAGAACAGCAAAAAACAGTTTACAAAAAGCAGCAATACAGTTGCAGAGAACATGGCATAACATATTTTTGTTAAGAATGACAGTTTGAAATGAACAGAGTTAATTATTCAGCGTAGTATATACATCAATAGTACAAGAAAATACAGAGACAAAAGGATAGGCAGGCAAAACAAAGATAATTCGTTAATAAGTTTTCTGTTAGAAAAAGTGGCCATGTATATACATTTATAGTATAATATATTCATAGACCAGCTAGCATCTGATAATGGGGTAGGGGTGTGTATCCGTATGTGCATGGACTAGCCATGCACACACGGACGCACAGACCAGTCCACAGACAGGCGCCAGGAACATCAAAGGATGGGTGTAAATCTTTTTAAGGAGAACATATGGAGCAAGAAGTGCGAAAAAGCTAAATCATAAAATGTAATTTTATTAAACTTGTTTCTAAATATAATAGAAGATTAAGACAGTGACCTGTACTTTAGATGGAAGATTGAAAAAAGTAGCAACAGGGATGCAATATATTTTAACAAAGAAGTGAAATGAAAGAAAAGGGAGGCATCCTAAAATGTAACGGAAAGGGATGGAAATGTATTTATTTTTCCATTCCGCCTGAACTAAATCCTTCGAGGAATGGTTTGAAGCATATAGCTTCATTTAGGCCTGCAGGTAGAGTGGCTTTCAATAAATAGATCTATTTCAATTCTCTTTGGAGGAGGGTCTTGTTCCAGTCCCCCACCCTAGGATTGGGATGTACCTGATCGAGGATAAAGAATTTAACTTTGGGGAAGATCCCACCATGTACTATAGATACATGGCGTCCCAAAGGTAAGTCAGGGTCACAAGTTTGCATGCTGAGGATGTGTCTATACACTCTCCTCCAAAATTCTAGTTTCGTCTTTCCAATATAAAAACAATTGCAACTGCGTAACATGTATACTACCCCTATAGTTCTACAGTTCGCGAAATGTCTAGGGTAAAATGTTTTACCGTTAGGGAGACTGGGGTTTCTCTGCATAAGCATGTATTTGCAGTAATGGCAAGAACCACATATGTAGGTCCCTTTGTATTTGCAGTGTGTTTTAGTTGATTCACTTCTAAATTCGCTATTGATGATTTTGTCACTGATCGAAGTGGCTCTCCTGAAAGTAAAGAGAGGTCTTTCCGGGACAAATTGACCAAAAGATGGATCTAGAGTCAACATGTACCAGTACTTTTCAATAATCTTTTTAACTTGCTGTTGCTGTTGATTGAATTTGGTAATGATACGTAATAAGTTTGTATCATTACGTTTGGTAGCTTGGAGTAGGGTATTTCTGGGTTTCATCAGTAGCCTCTTGCGAGGAGTCTATCACGTAAATGACCTGCTTCTTCTATGAAGTGGTTTTTGTCTGTGCAATTGTGTTTGATTCTTAGATATTGGGAATAGGGAATAGAATTGATTAAGGGTTGTGGATGGAAGCTTGTGGCATGAAGTATTGTGTTTCCAGCAGTACTTTTTCTATAAAGTTTGCTGGAAAGGTTTCCTTGTTTACCCTTAAATATTTCTATGTCCAAGAAAGTTATCTGGTTGCTATTAAACGACACATCTAGTGAACAAACAATAATATATTGAATGGGTGTTAGTAAAATAGGATCCATGAGCATCAATAGAACCACTTTGGGATATAAAATTAAAAACTTTCTATAAAGGCATTTACATCCACATCGATGTTCAAGCCAAAAGGGCATAACATTTCAACCTATGAATCCACGACATTTCAAGTCTCGATATGCTCCTAACAAGGGAGCTGCCTCTCCATTGTGGGCGGTATTTATTAATACCTAGAAATATCATTTTTGCAGGGTCCTTGTTATGAAACAGAAGGTAGTGTTTAGATACAGAATGTTTAAGGAAACCGTTTTTGATGTTGGTGATATGCTCATTTAAGCGAACAGAGAGGGGTCGTTTAGTTCTTCCAACGTATTGGAGTCCACACGGACATTGAAGTAAATAAACGATCCCCTCTGTGGAACATGTGATAAAAGGCTCTATCACATGTTCTCCAGACGTACTAGATGAAATGAATCTCTGAGTACGTCTATGGGTACAGCCACTAAGTGAGCAGATCCGACATCTCCTGCACTGATAGAAACCTGTTAGATTTTCAAAAAAACATTTTTTGATGGTAGTGGGGTTTAATATGTTAGGTGCCAACCTGTCTTTAAGTGAGGATGCGTCCCTATAGACCACCTGGGGCCTGTCTGGTAACACTGCACTTAGCACTGGATCATTACTCAAAATGTGCCAGTGTTTTTTGATCAAATTTCTAATGCTATTGTGTTGAATAGAATAAGTGGTGATAAAAGGGACCAGAGGGATCTTATCATTGCGAGGAAAATTTTTCTTTGAGGAGATCTCCTCTGTCCATAATCTTAATATCTTCCAGCGTGCTCTTCAAAGTGTCATCTGCATACCCTTTATCAAGAAAACGCTTGGTTAAAATGTCAGCCTGTAGCAAAAACTGATCGGTATTGGTACAGCTGCGTTTAATTCGCATTAATTGGCTTTTTGGGACTGACCTGAGCCATGGCTCGTGATGGCACCTGTCAGTTGGAATATAGGAATTCCTGTCAGTGCCTTTAAAAAAGGTGGAAGTAACAAAATGGTCATGGGATTTTGAGCTGGTCAAATCCAAGAAAATGATGCTTGATTGACTAGCATCAAAGCTTAGATGGATCCCTTTAGTGTTGTTGTTGAGGTACTCCATAAAAAGTTCCAAATCATCTCCGCTACTATCCCAAAGGAGGAGGATGTCGTCGATGTACCTAACCCACAGCTTGAGCTGGGGTTTCTGGCAAACATGAACGACATCCTCCTCCCACATGGCCATAAAAAGATTAGTCAAACTGGGGGCATATTTAGCCCCCATTGCCACGCCCCTATCTTGGCGGAAAAAATTGTTGGTCAAACCGAAAATAGTTGTGCGTGGCGGCAAACTCCAGAAGCTCAATGATGAAACAGATCTGTTCAGCAAACAGGCCTGAGTCGCGTCTAAGGTAAAATTCTACAGCCATTAAGCCTAAATCATGGGGTATTATAGTATAAAGCGACGTCAGGTCAGTGGTTACTAACCACATATTATCGGTTGGAGTATAATTTGACAAAAGGTTTATCACCTGATGTGAGTCTTTAAGGTAAAAGAGGCATGTTAGAAACTAAAGGTTGAAGAAAAAAATCAATATACTTGCCCACTTGGGACGTGAGATCCCACTCACGATGGGACGTCCCGGGGGGCAAGTTAAATGCTTATGGATCTTTGGCAAATGGTAAATTATAGGTGTGCAGGGTGCTTTGGGAATGAGAAAAAGTTTCTCCTTTTTATTGAGAATGCCCTGATCAAAACCTCTTTGGGTGATAACCTCCAGTTTTTTAAGGTAGGTGGATTAAGGGTCAGATCTATTTTTATGTTTATTTTTTATTTTCTCTTACTGTTACAGTCATGGTAATTGGTAGTCATTTTTTTCACAAAATGTTTATCTTTGCTCTCAACCTCCATAATATAGCACTTTTTATATAACTTTCCCATTTTTGAATATGGCGGACTAGGCTTCAGTCGGTCCGCCCTGCTAATAATCATGTGTCCTTATCCTCACCTCAGATTGAGGCTTGGTCCCTATGGTTGTGTATTTAAATGTGATGCGTCAGTGCGTCGCCCATGCCCCAGACGACGTCATTTTATGACGAAACGCACGTCGGGTGGACAGGACGTGCTGACGTCATCGCAATAGATCCTCTGAGCAAATGGGCGTTCGCAAGCCGGCCAGCTATCCATGCTGTTTTAAACTGCATTTTTTGTATGTGTGTCTCTATTTTTCTTATTAAACGTTTATGCCAGTATCACACTATGGGAACCTCCCTCTCTCTTATTTCTGGGTAATACCTCATGTCCATTTGTGAGCCCCCCTCTGAACCTCACCACCGGTTTAGTGGCTGCATTTTTCTCCCGTGCCTGACGCCTTTGAACTCGTTGCCCCGGACTTCCTTGGATAGAGGCCCTGGCTAGGTGTATAGCCGCAAGCTCTTGTTGCTTGCCTTTCGGTAAGCGCGCAATTTATATGGTGTTTGGCACTTATTGGTGGTGGAAGATTGCACTTATTTATCAACTCATTTAAGTTGTCTGTTCGACAATCAAGTTTATTATGGACATTATTTGATACGTATTTTTAATTATTGGGACTTTATCATTTATGTTCTGGGACTTTCACTAATTCCTTTGTTATTTAGTATATTTTTTGTCGCATTTGTGTTTTACAGATGCATTTAACATTCATTGCAATTTAACACTGGTTCATCACTGGTTTTGTCATTGTTAGAGCGGCTATTAACAGGCAAGTGCTCCTATGTTTAATAGTTTTATATTGTTGCCAATAGCATCTAAATACACATAATATCTATAAAAAACTAAAAGAATTCTTGCGCTTAGTGTACCAAAACAACATCAAAATATCAATACACCAATCAGTGGAATACTGGACCTTAAATGCATAAATAAAAAATAGGTGCGCTATCACCTTAAACAAAATAAATCCTTACAAGTACCCAAAATAACAATAATTCAAAACATTAAAAATATGTAAATATATTATGGCATATATTTCATATCCATAAGTGGAAACAATAAATGCAAACAATTAAAAAGGATATCCCACTTAAGAGGTGAAAATTCAAGTCTGTGATACTATGTACTTGAGTAGTGGTCACCTTGTTGTGCGTTTGTAGGTGAACCTGTGTATTGCAATAGTGTTTTTTATACAGCTCCTTGTTTTAGTTAACCCTATCCCTTCTGGTCTGGGATTTTATAACTAGTTTTAGCTCAGGGCTCAATAACCAGCAAGGGCTAAGCATTCAACGGCCACTTCTGGTATTTAGAAATTTGCTTGTATGACAGATTAGAAGCTGCTAGGGAGTAAGATGCAGAGTAGATAGGTTTACTCAGTGTTCCAGTGCCACACCATGGTTTCTGCTCATGAGAAACTTCTTTTCAGGCTGGTTGGACAATGGCTGGAGGATCTCCCCGGCATTGCAAATCTTGTCTTCAGCTCTTTGACACCAAGATGGGCGCCACATCCTGATCATTCTCAGGGGCCACTACAACTGAACTTTGGTGCAAAATGCATCTGGATGTATCTCTAGTAATAATTTTATATACCCCAGGTACACGTGTACAAGTTCAACAGGACTACTGTTGGCCCCTTTGCTGATAATATCTGCTTGCACCTAGGATGTATGTACTGTTATTCATCTTTTATTATGTAAAACTTGTAGTATTTCCATACTGGTTTGCATCTATATATTTATGGGTAATGTTATATGCTGGCTGAGTAGTCCCTCTGCTCCCAATTACTCTTTTTTGGGTGAAGGTACTGCTAGCTTTATTATTAAATCCACTCTTCCACTTAGCAAAGGTTCTGGTTCTCTTATTTACCTACAGGTTTAGATAAAAAACAGAGGGCTACACACTAAATAGGAAATAGGAGTAATGCCACACAGTAGATGATACAATCTGGATGGATATGTTGTGCTCAGACAGCACTTTCATATTATTATATGTAATATGTTGTACATTAACCACATGCCGACCGGGCCATAGCCGAAAGATGGCTATAGCGTGGTCGGCGTATTCTAAGAGGGTGTTCATGGACATCCTCCAAGAATCTTGCTCCCGCGCACCCCCTGGGGTGTGCACCCGGGAACGTCCATATCTGCCGGGTCCGGAGCGCCCATTTACCAGGTGATCGCTCCGTCAAATGAAGGAGCGATCACTTGTAAACAAACCGGCGTCACGATCGGTTCCTCTCTCCCCTCCCTGTACCTATTGGTACAGTGCGAGGGGAGAGGGGAGAGATTGGGTGCAGCAGGCATTGTGGGCTGGATGTATACTGCCCACAGTGCTTATCTTTGCCCATTCCAGCCATCCATCCATCCCATCCATACTCAGCCATACCCAGCCATTCCATCCATGCCCAGCCATCCCATCCATACTCAGCCATACCCAGCCATCCCATCCATGCCCAGCCATCCCATCCATACTCAGCGATAACTAGCCATCCCATCTTTACCCAGCCATACCCAGCCATCCAATCCACACTCAGCCATACCCACCCATCCATACTCAGCCATCCCATCCATACCCAGCCATCCCATCCATACTCAGCCATACCCAGCCATCCCATCCATATTTAGCCATAATCAGTCATCTCATCCATACTCAGCCATACTCAGCAATACCCAGCCATCCACATTCATGGCTCAACCATGCTTAGCCATCCCCATTCACGGCTTATCCATGCCACATCAGTTCGCATCCATGCCACTACAGTGCCTCAAAGTGTAATAGGTAGTCAAATTAGATTTGAAATGTATGCCCCTAGAACACCTAATGGTGCTCTCTGCATGTTGGGCCTCTGTATGTGACCAGGCTGTGTAAAAGTCTCACACATGTGGTATTGCCGTACTCAGGAGGAGTAGGAGAATCTATTTTGGGGTGTAATATTTGGTATGTACATGCTATGTGTTAAAAATATTGTATAAATGGACAACTGTGTGTGAAAAAAAAATGTGTTTTCATTTTCTATCCACATTTTCCAAAAACTTGTAGAAAAAAATGACATGTTCAAAAGACTCAATATGCCTCATAGATTATACATTGGGTTGTTTTCTTTCCAAAATTGAATCATTTTTTGGGCATTTCCATTGTCCTGGTGCTCCAGGGTCTTCAAAAATGTAAGAGGTAGTCAAGAAATTAGATGTGTAATTTATGCTCCAAGAACACTTGATGGTGCTCTCTGCATGTTGGGCCTCTGTATGTGGACACGGTGTGTAAAAGTCTCACACATGTGGTATCGCCATACACAGGAGGAGTAGCAGAATTTATTTTGGGGTGTCATTTGTGGCATGCATATGCTGTGTGTGAGAATTAACCTGATAATATGACACTTTTGTGAAAAAAGAAAAAAAAATCTTGATTTTGCAAAGATTTGTGAGGAAAAATGACAACTTCATAAAACTCACCATGCCTCTTTTTAAATACCTTGGAATGTCAATTTTCCAAAAAGGGGTCATTTGGGGTTTTTTTGTACTTTCCTGGCTTGTTAGGGTCTCAAGAAATGAGCTAGGCCGTCAGTAATTCAGGTATAATCAATTTTCAGTGATTTGCACCATAGCTTGTAGACTCTATGACTTTCACACAGACCAAATAATATACACTGATTTGGATTATTTTTACCAAAGATATGTAGCAGTATAAAATTTGGCCAAAATGTATGAAGAAAAATTGTTAATTTGCAAAATTTTATAACAGAAACAAAGAAAAAATTTTTTTTTTACAGAATTTGCAGTCTTTTTTCATTTATAGCGCAAAAAATAAAAAACCCAGCGGTGATTAAATGCCACCAAAAGAAAGCTCTATTTGTGTAAAAAAAGGACAAAAATTTCATATGGGTACAGTGTTGCATGACTGAGTAATTGTCATCCAAAGTGTGAGAGCACCGAAAACTGAAAATTGGTCTGGTTAGGAAGGGTGTTTAAGTGCCCAGTTGTCAAGTGGTTAAAGGTAAAATTAAGAGGGCCATGCACTGTTCAAACAGAGAAGAAACCTGAGGCTTAAAATGGCAGAATGTTTAAAGAGACAAAACATTAGGAAATATTAATGTACTGAAATGATTCTAGCCATGCTTTTGTGACATCCTGGCAGCAGTAACTGATGAGATCTGCACTGGAGATTGCATGCTGCTGCTGGTCCTCTGTAGCCAAAAGCATGGTTTCAGTTTATTCCTATGGGTTGCCTGGGGAAGGCACACATATCATTCTACGCAGAGACCCAGCATCCATGTTTGTGTGTGTGTGCATGTGTCTGATTAGAGTAGCATATTGGGAACATTCATATGTTGTGCTTATGCTACATGATAGTATTAGGGGACCTCTATACAATGTGGCCACTTTTTAAAAGAGACAGGTGAACATTGTTACACTATTTATTTTGAAGCACTTCATATAACAGTGCAGTGGCTACAGTGTTGTGCTTTACCTTCCCTTTACGATTGCCCATAAATTGGGCTTCAGCCAAGGGTGGAGTTACAGCCAGTACAAACAGAAAGTAAGATGGGCTTTTATGCACACTGCTACCACAGAGTAGCACAGGACCACTTACTACATGAACTTGGTCCCCTGGGGATTCAACTAAGATGTTTTAAGTTGAAGCTGAGTTTACTTGAACTGAACTGGCCATGGATGGCTCGGAACGCAGGCATTAACAGGTGCACTGGTGCATTATTTCTGCAGTGAAGTTTATAAACAGTGCTGCAGAAATAACTGTCCACCACTTCCCAGTTTAAAGATGTACCACAGTAATAAATTGGTTAATGATACAGTTTCCTCCTCCACCACAACTTATGGTTTTTCAGTGTAGCAGTTGAAAATGTAGCAGGTGATTTATAAGGCATACCAAACTAAAATACAAATCATTTGGCTGTTCAGCCAATAAATACAGTATATATATATATATGTATTTAACTGTGTGCCTAAAGTTCCACTTTATTACACATTTTCCTGAATTCTTAGAAACAAAACTGTATGGACATTAAAACTATATTGGAAAATAATTTTGAGAACAATGTTATTATCTGTTTTTTTACAGTTATTTGTTTGGCCTTGTATAGAACTTAGTCTCAAGCAGTTCAGTTAAACTCATAAATCATGCAAAACAGCTGAGCAGTAATGATGGGCATGACTTCCAATTAGCACTATAATAAGTTTAAGCTACAGTCTCATTGGATGTGAGTTTGACCTTAAAATGTTTGTCTTCTTTCTGTATTTATTTTCTCTAGTGATTTCCCAATTTACAGCTAAATTAGAAAGTTAAAATTAGCAGTAAAATACTTGATTTGGTTTAATCTTTCGGTACATTGGGGATTTGAAGGATCTGAAATCACGGCAAGTGCAAGAAACTTCCTTCGTCTAATCTTTTTCAATGAAAGAATAGAATATTGTTAAACGGCCATTAGCGGGTATTGGATCCCTGCTCCAAATGGATTTGGGCTCTAGAGAAATGGACTTAAATTGTTATTCACTTGCTTTATGCATATTCTTTTACTGTTTTTTTCCTCTAAGAATCATTTTGTATTTGACCAAACACAGCTCAAAAGAGCATCATTAGCACAATATTAATTAAATTAGACTTAAACTACTGCTTCAAAGTAACAACGCATGCATAGTGATTGAAAATTAAATAGTATAAGCCTATGTGAACCTGTTAAAGAAAGCATAAAACAGATTTTCAGGGTATTTTACCAGATTAAAGAAAAACTTCAAGCAAAAAGTTAAATTCACATAAATTCACATAAAGTATATACATACTGTATTTGTGTTTTAGTTCTACTTTGCACACAGCACAAGCAGACAGGTGACATACATAAGTCATGATTAAGTAAGAAGATGACATAGGAAGACGGAATAGTGAACAATGATGAAGCACAGTGATCTTACTAACTAGCAGAGTACAGCATAAGAATAGCTGGGCATGTATTAACAAAAGATAAATCCTTTTTCATGTGTAAATCCTGCATCAATCCAGCGCCAGGATGTTCCAAACAGTTGATTTGGCCACACCTAATGTTTTTGCTATCTCTCTGATGGGTTTGTTTTGTTTTTTCAGCCTAATGATGACTTGCTTCACTGATAGTGACAGCTCTTTGGATCTCATATTGAGAGTTGACAGCAACAGATTCCAAATGCAAATAGCACACTTGAAATGAACTCAGGACCTTTTATCTGCTCCTTGTAAATGGGATAATGAGGGAATAACACACACCTGGCCATGGAACAGCTGAGCAGCCAGTTGTCCCATTACTTTTGGTCCCTTAAAAAGTGGGAGGCACATATACAAACTGTTGTAATTCCTACACCATTCATCTGAATCTGGATGTAAATACCCACAAATTAAAGCTGAAAGTCTGCAGTTAAAGCACAACTTGTTTGTTTCATTTCAAATCCATTATGGTGGTGTATAGAGCCAAAAAGATTAGAATTGTGTTGATGTCCCAATATTTATGAACCCGACTGTAGTTTGGGGAATAAAATATTCTTAATTTTTTTGTAATAATATGTCGTCAGCCCATCTGGGCCTGGACTTTTCCTTGCAGGTGAATCTTTTAAGATCGTATTAAGCTCTTCTTCTGTTATGGGATCCTCTAGGGCACTGAGTTAATCTTCCAGGATCTTATTTAGACCTATTTCTTTTAGAAATACATTTATTTTTTCTAATTCCTCTTTTTAACTTTCTGGTGTATCCTTTTGCTTAATCGAGTAAAATTTACTGTAATTTTCCTGAAATACCCTTGCTATTTCTGCTGTTGTATATGCCATTTCCCCAGTTCATATTTTCTCTATATAGTTTTTTTCTTTTTTAATATTTTAGCCAGGAGCTTCCCTGTCTTATTCCCCCATTGATACCTCTCTTTCTTGATTCTATTAAAGGCCATTCGAGTTTCCTGTTCTCTTAGCTCTTTTGGTTCCACCCTTTTTAAGGTTACCGCCTGTAGTATTTCACATTCACCCTTTTTTTTTATGTTGCTGTTCTAAGTCAAAAATTTCTTTGGATAATTCTTCCTTTTTCCTTGCTCTCTCCTTTTTTCTTTCCGCTCCCATCGCAATCAAGACTCCTCTTATATAAGCCTTATGGGCTTCCCATAATGTGGCTTCTGATATTTCTTTGGTATCATTTATTTTAAAGTACTGTTCTAGCTCTTTTTTTATCCTATCTTCGGCTCCATATATTAGTCCTATTTTGGACCCCCTCTATCTTCATTTTCATTGTCACTGGGGCATGGTCTGGGAAGGTTGTAATTTCAATGTTTGTACTAATCACTGACTCCAGCAGCCTATGTTGACTCAGAAAATAATCAATTCTTGATTACGTCCCATGTACAGAGGAGTGGAATGTAAAGTCTCGTGTTTTAGGGTGTTGAATTCTCCATACATCCATTAGTTCATTTTGATGTAGCTTCTTTTTTAACATCTTCCACTGTGCATTTCCTGTCTGCTGTACCCGAGATGTACTATCAATCCTTGATTCCAAGCAGAAGTTAAAGTCTCCAGCCATAATTACTCCTCCTTTCTTAAACTCCATTAACTTCTCTATAAGCCCCTTTAGGGATTTTATTGGGTTTTAATTGGGGCCTTAGATATTTGCCATAGTGCAATCCACTCCACATAATCTTCCCCTCAGGAGCAGGTAGCGCCCTTCCAGGTCCACCAATCTCTCCTCCAGGGTAAACCTTACTCCTCTGGCAAATCCTATGGCTACTCCCTTTGCCTGTTTAGTTGTGGCATCTCCATAGTACCACACTGGGAAATCGTTTGAGATTATTTTAAGATTAGTTTCATGGGAGAAATGTGTCTCCTGCAAAAAGACTACTTCTGCATTGAGTTGTTTGATTTCTCTTAGTATATTAAAACTTTTTATAGGTGTATTTAGCCCACGTACATTATACGTCACAGTGTTGTCATCTTTGCTCATTGCGCCCCCAGCTCCAGCTGCCATCTTTTTGATACAACCCGGCCACTTGATCTGGTTGATTGT
This sequence comes from Lithobates clamitans, assembly GCA_037952925.1. Lineage (NCBI taxonomy): Eukaryota > Metazoa > Chordata > Amphibia > Anura > Ranidae > Lithobates > Lithobates clamitans. The sequence goes on along the minus strand of JBBGZY010000008.1, from coordinate 1,548,260 downwards.
GCTGTTTACTATATTTGGAAGCCTTGTTGGGAGTTTCAATAAGAAACAAGATGTGATCGCTTCCACGATCAGCCTTAGTCTGGTTCAGAAAGGCTCCCCCACCATCCCCCCTCTCCCCCCCTCCCCCTCCCTATCTCTACCCCCATCCCATTTGGGGGGTTTTGGTCTCCCCATGGCCAAAGGATCCGAGGCCCTCCTACTCCTTCCTGCCTTACGGTCCCCCCTAGAGGTTATGCTCTACCTATGGACCCCAGGCCGCTACCCACCTATTAGTGGTATCCCCTCGCCCGCTCAGCTCCCCAGGACCTAGTGCTTTATTTCTATTCCCCCCATCCAGTCCGGTCCCCCCTTCTCCTCCTTCTAGGTTTCTTCTTTGTTGATGATGCCTTCTTCTTTTTTCAAATCGGGTACCACTGTTGCTGTTCCTCCGTATTTAATGTTTTCTCCTGTGCTTCCCACCAGCCAGGGATCTCTAACAATGGAATATCCAATCTATTACAAAATTTAGGCGTATCTTCTGGGAATCTAAGAGTTGATGACCAGCCCTCCTTTCGCCCTAATAAACAGTCTGGGAAGCCCCAGGAGTATTGGATCTTGTGCGATTTCATTTGTTCAAGTAAGAGTTTTAATATTCTTCTCCTTGTCAGAGTCTCCGATGCCAGGTCTGGGAATATCTGCAGTATGGTCTCTTCGTACTTAACAGGTTGGTTGGATTTTAGGTTGACCCAATATCTGATCTTTATCTTTATACTTATGGAATCTCACAATCACATCTCTCGGAATTTCTCCTGCCATCTCTGTGGGTTTTCTAATCCTGTGTATTCTTTCAAAATGTATTTTTTCTGTCTGTGATAATCCCAGCTAAGGGCCAAATACTTTGTCTGTTTTTTCTTGGAGATCTTCACCCGGTAAGTCAGGTAGGCCCCCGAATTCTTAGGTTTTTTCTCCTATTTTCCTGGTCTTCTACTTTGTACATCGTATACCTTTGCTCTCTCTGTAACCTTTCCATATGTTCTTTAAGCTCTTTTATTTCGACTGCTTGCAAGTCCAACTTTCCTTCTGTTTCCTCCACTCTTTTTAGTATCTGATTCAGATCTCCGTGTAAAGTTGCCATTTCCCCTTTATGGATTGTTCCAATCTAGCAAACATCTCCGACATTTCGCCCTTAGTTGGTAATTGCTTTTTTGTCTTGGCCAAATACTTTGTCTGTTTTTTCTTGGAGATCTTCACCCGGTAAGTCAGGTAGGCCCCGAATTCTTAGTTTTTTTCTCCTAGTTTCCTGGTCTTCTACTTTGTACATCCTATACCTTTGCTCTCTCTGTAACCCTTCCATCTGTTCTTTAAGCTCTTTTATTTCGACTGCTTGCAAGTCCAACTTTTCTTCTGTTTCCTCCACTCTTTTTAGTATCTGATTCAGATCTCTGTGTAAAGTTGCCATTTCCCCCTTTATGGATTGTTCCAATCTAGCAAACATCTCCGACATTTCGCTCCTTAGTTGGTAATTGCTTTTTTTGTCTTGGCTCTACTTCAATATCTTCTTCCAACTCTTCATTTATATTCATAGAAATGTTTGTTCCCACAGATTGTCTGCTCTGCCTGTTTTTCAGAGATCCCTCTGTTACTTTACTCTTGGCCCCCAGCTGTTTTCCCGGGCTGTCCTTGCCTCCTTCTTGTATCATATATTTCTTAAAGGTACCAGGGCTAGTGTTCACTTTAGGGGGATTTGCTCCTGCACCCCTCACTGGCTTACCCCTCATATTGTTTAATTTGTTATGTAGTATTCTGAGTTGGCAATGCTCAATAGTGCGGGTATTTCTATTTTTGCTCGCTTTAGTGTCAGATTTAGGAATTTCTCTAGTCCCCCATTGGTTACGCTATTTTATTATTAAATTGCCTCCTTCACTTCTCTTGGTCTAGTGCTGGCAAATATATATAAATGTCCTAGTATGGTATACTAACAGTGGAAGAGGGTGTATATGTCCACGGGGCATCCAAGCGGTCAAACCCCTCGAACAGTCTCTGCTTTTATGTATTTTCTTCCCAGCCTCTGGTATGTCCCAGCCTTTCTTATGTTTTCTCCATCTACTCCACCTCTCTCTTCGGCTGACAGTTTGCTAAGCACAGTTATGTCTATAGGAGTATAACACAGTATAGGTGTATCATAGTCCAGGTTCCAAGTCAGGGCAAAAGTGAATTTTGCTTACCCCTTTAATGGTACAGGTCTACGCCTGTTTCTCTGAAGCAGCACGCTATATGCCACTGACTGACAGTAGGAGAAAAGGAGATAACCCCTCAAAAAATGGTGGGACTTTGAAGGCAACGGAATAAAAATAAAAAGCAATTTTATTGGTACAAATATACAGGAATATACATATCAAGAAAAATTTACTACAATCATATAGAAAGGTCAATTAACAATAAAATCAAGATTATACTGGTGAGCGAACCAAATGTTTATTCATGTAGTCTTCCACCAAAGCCTACGCGTTTCGGGACTGCAGGAGTCCCTTCATCAAGGGCAAATTATAGGAGGATTTGACACTACGTAATGAAACATGAAATAGCGTAATTAGAAACAAATGCATTGAACATGTTTCCTGCATCTAACATTATTCTGAAAAAAAAAAATTGCACATACCCAAGTATAACCAGGAAGGAAGGCTGACTGTCGGAGCAATTCTCGGGGGGCAAAGACACGCACAGGACGCCAGGAATCCAAATTGAGGATACGGGCGTGTAGATCTGGCCCCTCCTTCTCCACACTGGTCCCAATGTGCCACCCCAGGAAAGGATTCCGGGAGTGACAGCACTAACCCAGAGGGGCCCAAAAAGTGAAAAACCAGAGGGGGGGGGGGGGGGAGAGGTATCTGAAAACACAAAAGTAAAGGGCCTATAGGCTGGGGTATTGTAAAGAGGCAAAAAGCACCCATATGCTGAAAATGCATGGACACAACGCATCATGCGATCATGCATACAGGCCGGGTGTAAAAAGTCAGTCTAAATGTTCAGAACTTACCCAAATGCTGGAATATGAGGGATATGATAATTAGGTGTGAATGAATGTCCCCAATGTGCGAGCAGGGGGAGCGAATGTCCCTTGAGAGCAAAAGCAGCTCCAGGAATTGTCAAAGGTAGCAGCTTCGTATAGTGCAAAAATCTGTAGGGTGATGCAAGAGAGGAAAAAGCTCACTGACCAGCAAGACAGAGGTGTTGGCTATGTGCAATGATACCTAATGTTATAAACGGGAAACACCTTAGATAGGCACAATGAAAAGCATACCACAATAAGGGGTTTGCCAAAAGAGAGACAAAGTACACGGAGAGATGCGGGACAATCTTACCTTGTCTCAGGTATTATGTAGGAGTATAATCGGTGGCTTCAAGCCGTCTCCAACCACCGCCGCCGAGTCGGACAGTAACACCGACACGGCGTACGGTGGTTGAATATAAAGGGGAAGAAGAAGTCAGTGCGGCACTGATTGGCGTCTGAATTCCGCCAATCATACCGCCGCTCCAATCAGGGTATAGGTGCCATGGAAACCCCACAGCGTCGATGCACCAACGGACGCTGAGAAAGGGGATCCATGGTAACACATAGACGCCACTCCGTCACCACTCCGTCACCACTCCGCCCCGGCACTGATTGGCGTCTGAATTCCGCCAATCATGCCGCCGCTCCAATCAGGGTATGGGTGCCATGGAAACCTCACAGCGTCAATCCACCAACGGACGCTGAGAGAGGGGATCCATGGTAACACATAGACGCCGCTCCGTCCAACGGGGAGGGGAAAACAGAAGCCTTGATAACAGGAAGAAACAGAATCCTGCGCAAAGGCGTTCTGCCCCGTCTCTAGATATTAGGACAGGGCATGCATCAACCCAAATGCTGCAACCCAATCCACAAAGGGGGCTGCCGAGGGAACAATACTACATGAGAATTAAAAGGGAAGTAGGTTAATAGGAAAACATAACTACCTAAATAAATTTACAAAGGAGTCACCAATCTTATATATTAGTACCCTCAGGTGGTCACTGGATGGGCACCCCAGGGGCAGCGGGACCCTGGGCGAGAACTGCACGGCACCCCCCCACAGCGGACTGTGGGAGGGGTCATGCAGAGATCGCCCACCGACGCACAGAAAGGTGCTAAGATCCGCAGGCATGAAGGGACAGCCATTGGCCGCCAATCACCCCGCGAGTATGTTCCGGGCACCCAAAGGGAGGCCCCCCAAGGGACAAAATATCCCGGGAGGCCCACGTGTGCCGGGCGGGACAAAGAGGGGCCAGAGCTGCGGTGAAAAGAGATGTTCCCCAAGTAACGCCGACAGTGTGCCTCGAGTGATGATATGCCTGTATATAAAGAGGGAGAAAAAAAAAAAAAAGAACAAAAAATTAAATAATTATTAAAATGTGACATATGAAAGATATGAAAAATATATAAGAGAGCAACCAAGAGAGATAACAGCACCCTACAAATCAGCACCCTATAAGTCTTTCTCACAAACCCCAGAGGAGAAGCCCTCTAAAAAGGGTCTAAAGCTTTTGATGGTCAAAATGATCAAACAAATCAAGACAGGCTTTAATTCCTTTCAGTAGAAACTGTTGGTAACAGGCTTCCTCGATCCATTTGTTCTTTTTTTTTTAAGGTTGGTTGAAAATAGATCCACTGATCAGCATATTCCTCAAATGTCAGTATTATAATAATATATTTTTACCTGAAATTGGAGTTAAAGTTAACCACTTTAAGACCAGCCGCTGCAGTTGTACTGCAGCAGGTTGGCTCCCCTGCGCGAACCGTCTCTGTTCCCAGTCGATGCTTCTTACAGGGAAACGCATTGTGTGGAGCAACTATTAGTGACGTCACCATGCACCAGCCTGCAGAATTAGCTTTGCGGCTGTGTCTATATGGTTTTTATTCATTTGAATTTGTGAAGTGCAATGATAATTGGAAATTTAAAGCAATAAAAAAGAACTATAACTACCACAGGCTACATTTTTCACACCCTACAAAGAATGAAGTTAACCTTAAACTATTATTAAAGCCTCCACTTTCAATCAAACTGAAATTTAATTTTTATTTGTTTGATTGTTTGTTACATGTTTCCCAGAGCAGTGCCCCCCTCCCCCCCTTGCCATTTGTTTGACAATCCCTTGCCTATTAGCCTAGAAAATAACCTTTACTGTTTTTTTAACATTCAGCTTCCAGTGATTTTTTATTGGGGTTCGAATTCGGCACCCAAACTTTAATCATGTACTTGCCTTGAACTGAACCCAAATACTCCCTATTCCCAGCTGTCCTTCATTTGAAATGACAGTCCCTCATTTGGAACCAAAGGGATCCCTTCATTGGGAGAATCCTATCCTCTTCTCGTTATCTACATTCAGATTATTACACTGTTTATTTTCAAGCTTTTTTTTATTGAATATTTTTTGTGCATTGATCTTCATGACCTGCATGACTGAGTTGAGGGGTAAGGATGTATCATTGGCCAGAACAATTTGCACAAAACTGTGTTATTACTTTTTTTTTTTTTTGAGACAACTGGGAGGCATGAAAACAGTGTACCTACTAGATGTGAAGTAGTGTAAAGAAATTAGATTAAATTAAGCTTGTACTTCCGGTTCCGGCGCCACATGAGGAGAAGGTGAGCAGCTCCAGCTCCCGCACAGCTCCTCACATAACCGGCATTTAAGCCAGCCACAGCACCGGGGGAAACCCCTACTGCCTCTGCTCCATCTCAGGCAGACATGGATCGCTTCGTGGAGCGATCCTATGCTCGGGCGCTGTCCTCGCCCCCCTCCACAGCTCCGCCGGCGGGAGACATAGCGGCTGACACAGCCAAGATGGCGGCCGCTCCGGACACAGCAGAGCGGGCTCAGCAGCAGCCACAACCTCCCCCTGCCCCTGCTATGGCAGAAACTGACCCTGCATCCCCTGCCAACATTGCACAGGCTGTAGTTCAACTACTGGGGCCAACACTAACAGCCACTGTGGAGGCAGCGGTACACAGAGGGCTGGAACAGCTACACATAGAACTCCAGGCTCAGGCCCAGCGCATCACCCAGGTGGAGGAAAGGATTTCTATAATTGAAGATGACTGCACAGCCTCATCTGCAGCACTTGCACGTATCAATGCTTCATATAGGGACATATGGGACAAGCTGGACGATTTGGAAAATCGCTCAAGAAGGAACAACCTGCGCATCATTGGCTTGCCAGAGTCGATCCCAGCTTCCCACCTCACAAACATATGTGCGAAAACCATCCCAGAGCAACTTGGCCTCCGCATACCATGCACTGTTGAACGAGCGCACCGTATGGGTCAATATTCTGACACGCGCGCTAAACCTCGGCATGTGATAGTAAAATCCTTAAACTACGCCGACAAAAACGCCATAATGCAAAAATTTCGTCGCACGCGCTCACTGGTGGTAGATGGCGCGAAACTGTTGCCTTTCGCGGACTATTCCATAGAGGTAATGAAACAACGTAAGGCATTCTCCTCAGTATGTTCCACTCTGCACCGCACTCAAACCCGATTCTCCCTAGCCTATCCAGCTGTCCTCCGTGTTCAAACATCTGAAGGGGAGCAACTCACCTTTCATTCACCTGAAGAGGCGGAAACCTACCTAACCAACAGAAGCTCCGAAATGGAACACAGCGCCGCGACAGAGGGATCTCCATCGTCATCTTCACAGCATGCATATGGACCCCCTAAACACCCCCGAAGCCCGACCAAACCTCCATACAAGCGCAGCCGCTCCACCAACCAGGAAGACCACTCTGGGAATCGTTGAAGGAATCGTCGAAGGACCCCACATCACCACCTTTTCCACATCGCCATCTTCTATTGGGTAGTATCAACCCATCTTATACTTTTTCTTTTTTCTAAAATTTTTTATTCTTAAGATGAGGATGCTATTGATGCATCTATAAACTGCCGTACATGCTCTCTATGAAGCACTACCCCTCCCAACCTGTAGCTACAAAGTATGCAGCTAAAAGTTATGCAGCTATACTGCTAGGGTCATGTGACTCAATAACAGAGATAGTCCCCCACTACCTGGGAAACTTTCCTTATCAGGGACACTTGCAATGTTGAAATTTCTTATATTTTCTATTTTATGGTTTGTTTATGCCTAATTTTAAGGGGGGGCCCTCCCCTGTGTTTAGAATACCTCACCATCGATTAATTTAAACCTACACTACCTCCTCAGGGGATCCCCCCCTAGACTACTCTCCCTTCCTATCCTGTACCCCCCCATCCCCCTTTCCTCTCCCCTACCATCCCTATCCCCACCCCCCGTTGCTACCACCCTGCCCCTAAGTGAGGAGCTGGCAATCAATGGGAGCTATGCTAACTAGATAGGTGAGACCTCATGTGGAAAAAAGAGAAGTCCACAACTCACGTTATGTATTTCCTTATACGATATACTGCCTTATTAATGTTTATAACTTGTTGTTGCTTAGAGAAGTTTAAGTTCATGTTTGCCAGCTTGGTTCATATGTCTTCAGGGGCTCTGAGGCGCTTTGATGGCTCTCAAAAGGTAGATAGCACATCTACAAAGGGGTCCTTATACAAACCCCTCAACCAAAACGCTTTTAACTATCAATCATGTCACAATCTGCAGTTGGGAGTCACCTAAAGTTTGTCTCGTGGAATGTTAAGGGGCTGCGCTCCCCAAACAAACGCATGTCTATCCTCAGACACTTGCGTCGTCTCCGGGCTGATGTGGCTCTACTTCAGGAGACACATCTGGCTGCAGACGACCTACAGCGTCTTCGTAAATTGTGGGTGGGCTCTGTGTATGGTTCACCAGCAGTAGGCCGTAAAGCGGGTGTTGCAATCCTTCTGCACAAGAATTTACAGCACACTGTCAGGGACGTCAAGGTTGACTCGGAAGGAAGGAAACTGACTCTACATCTGACTATAGATGACAAACCTGTAGCACTTACCAACATTTATGCTCCCAATTCTCCTGACACCTCCTTCTTTCAAGACTTAGTGAAATGGGTGCTAACCACACCAGAGATGCTACACCTATTGGGTGGGGATTTTAATTCAGTCATGTCCTCCTTAGCTGATCGCACAGGTTCCCCTACACATAGATCACACACCCGTACCCCCTCATCATCTGCATCTACCCTACTGTCACAAGCCATCGCCTCCATGCACTTTGTGGATGTCTGGCGCTTAATGCACCCAACGGATCGGGAATACACTTTTTTTTCGCCCCCGCACAATACGTTCTCATGTATAGACTATTTTTTTGCCTCCCCGGCCCTAAGCTCTGTAATCAGCGCACCAGACATACAAGACGCAGTGATCTCAGACCACAGCCCAATCGTGGTTCATCTAACCCAAACAGCTCGCTCCTCTCCCTCCCCTACTTGGCGCTTCCCCTCCTATTTAGTTGACAATGAGGACTTTCAACATACACTATACTGTGCCTGGGAGGAATACATCTCCACTAATGGAGCCCACATTACAGACCCTAACCTATTCTGGGAAGCAGGCAAGGCCTTCTTACGGGGTAAAATAATCTCATACACAACACAGTTTAAAAAAAGAGCCAAGCAACAATATAGTGAGTCAAGCGAAGCCCTACGCTTGGCACATGAACAGCTCACATTAAACCGCACCACAGAAAACATACAAAAATGGAGACAGGCCAAAAGCACCTTTGACCTCTGGGCAGAACAGCATGAAGCGGCCAAAACGTCATACTCTCGGCTACATTTTCATAGATTTGGAAACAAGGCTGGTAGGCTCCTGGCCAAGATGTGCTCAGGCCCCAGACGTCCTACCCGTATCTCTGCTCTTAGAGCTAAGACAGGCTCTCTGGTCACCTCCCCAGCTGAAATTAGCAACCTACTCGTGGAATACTACACTAATTTATACAAAGCTGACCCAACTGGCTTACCTACTACTGACTTACTGCTCAACAAAATACGTCTACCCAAGCTCCACCACACACAATTAGAGACGATTAATGCCCCCATTACTGTTGATGATATTCGATTTACGATCAAAGACATGGCTTCGGCCAAAGCCCCGGGACCCGACGGATACACCGCCGAATTCTATAAAATGACCAGGGAATTTATCCCGGACACCTTAAAACATGTATACCCAGCTATGTGGGACGGAGGGCCCTATCTTCCCACGGGAACACAGGCCCACATCAAACTAATCTCTAAGAAAGGGAAAGATCCCCTATTACCGGGCTCATACCGACCGATATCATTAATCAATGTCGATGTCAAAATCCTATCCAAAATAATTGCGTCGCGATTAGCTCCCCTACTGCCATCATTATTACACCCAGCCCAATCTGGCTTTGTTTCGGGCAGATCGGCCACCCTAAACATTCGCAAAGTGTTAATGGCTCTGGAATAGGCCAAAACTCACCCTAACCAAGACATTTCCATCATGTCATTAGACGCGGAAAAGGCCTTTGACAACATCAGTTTCTCTTGGCTCTTCAGAGTGATGACATAATTTGGATTCTCAGGACCGATTATGCGATTTCTTTTACAAATGTACGCATCCCCTACCGCACGTCTTGTCACCCCTGACTTTATCTCAGACACGATTCCATTAACAAAAGGAACGAGACAGGGCTGCCCCCTGTCTCCACTCCTGTTCAATCTAGCAATCGAACCCCTGTCCAGAATACTAAATTCAGCTGATGGAATCAGTGGCATCACTCTGGAGAACCACACTCTTCGTTCGGCGCTATTTGCAGACGACATACTATTGTACTCCACCGACCCCATAACAGACTTTGACAGACTTAAACAACTTTTTTCAGACTTCAGACTTTGCTCGGGATTCAGAATCAATTTTGATAAAAGCGAGATCCTACCATTACACCCCCATCTCTCCAGTAAATGGAAACATCTATCCCCCCTGGCCATAGCCAACCAACATATTACATACCTGGGCATTAAAATAGGACATGAACCATCATCTCTGTACTCTTTAAATTACCCCCCCATTGATAACCAAAATTGTGAAGGAGCTGGAGGCTTGGGGGTCCCTACCTCTCTCGCTCTTTGGGAGATGCCACCTTTTCAAAATGGTGTCTTTTGCACGCTTACTTTACCCAATGCAGACCATACCTCTTCTAATTAAGCACTCAGACATCCAAAAACTCCGGAAGGCCCTAACTGCCTTTATATGGTCTCACAAGAAACCTCGCATAGCGCTACAGAAATTATGTCTCCCAAAGGGCGAGGGCGGGGCGGGACTGCCCAATATGCGTTTTTACAACCTGGCATGTTTACTTAGACAGGGCTTAGACTGGCTAACTGGTGGGTCTAAATATTCTAACCTATCCTTAGAAGAGGCTATGGTACACCCATATGACCTCTCGGCCATCCTTCATTCTAATCCCAATACATTACCCCCCCACCTCAAAACAAGTGTAATCATTAAGGACACGGTCATTGCATGGAGAGAAGTAAGAAAATTGCTCAAAGTGCCATCCAGCATCTCCAAATACCTCAAAATACAAGGGAACCCTATGTTCCTTCCATCTATCATCCATAAAGCCTTTGGCCAATGGAAACTTAAAGGCCTCACAGATGTCTCGTCTCTTTATCTCAACAAGCCAGGCAAATTCAAACCATTTCAAACCCTGATGAGGGAGTACTCCCTACCACCAACTCATGTCTTCTTCTATCACCAACTCATCAGCTATCTCAAATCATGCTCGGGACCTAGTACCAACCCACTTGAAACATCCTGCATTGATACTCTCATCAAAAGCAATAACTACTCCATCTCCAATATTTACTCTTGTCTCATACAACATCAAACACGGAAGTATGCCCTCAAACCCTTTCAAAAATGGTCACACTTATTAGATGACGAATCTCTGCCAGAAAAAATCCTTGAGGGGTACAAGACAGTCCGCAACCTTACAGCTTCTGAATCTTGGAGGGAAACACAATTCAAAATCATCCACAGAGCTTATTTCCCTTTCCGCTTCAACAAGAAGGACCCCACCCAAGCGCAATGTTCCTGGTGTAACTTACCTCGCCCCACTTTACTACACAGGCTTTGGGACTGTAACAAGATTGATACTTACTGGACTAAGGTGATCACTTACATCAACGAGGTCCACAAAATTCAGTGCACTAAGGACCGCCTATTATGCCTGTTCAGCATACCCCCTTCATCCTCATCGCCAACGACGGTCTCACAAAATATTCCACACTGGGCTCACCTATGTCTCCTAGTGGCTCGCAGGACTATTAGTTGTTGCCCTATATGGGCCCATGTGTTATTTGGTTTTATGTTTGTTCTGTATTGCGTGACAATACCGTTATCTACTGGTGTGCTTGGGTGTTTATTACATAATCTTTACTGCTTCCTTTGGGTCCGTGGCCTTGGTTGGGGGTAGTGCATACCTTCACTCCTCAATCTTATCTAATGGATGGCATCTATGTCCTCATTTAACATATTATCTTGGAACACTAGAGGGCAGAATTCCCCAATAAAGAGATCCCTCGTGTTCCAATTTCTCAAGACATACAATCCACACCTTTGTGTATTTCAGGAGACCCACTTGGTGGGAAGTAGAACTATGGCACTGAGAAAAATGTGGGATGGACACCACTACCACGCCACCTACTCGACTTTTGCAAGGGGGGTGAGTGTATTGGTGCACAAGTCACTTCCATTTAAGCTCCTGGACCTGGCCCTAGACCCAGAGGTTTGATATGTTATCCTTCATGCACACTGTTTAAAGTGGATTATTGTGGGTTTATACTTGTCGCCTCCTGCCTCTCTTGCGCTGTTGAATAGGATAGGCGAAGGAGTACGCTACTGACAATATCCTTTTGGGAGATTTTAATTTAGTACCTGACACAGATATGGACAGGCTGACAGTGACAAATTCTTCACAATAGGGTCTGTCAGAATCGGGCCTATACCTGCCACTCAGCTTCCCACAAGACCTTTTCCCACATAGATTTGGCCTTCGCTAGTGGGTCTGTCCTGCCCCAAGTCAGGGACATTCACATACTCCCGAGGGGTACTTCGGACCACGCACCGATGCTTCTATGCCTGGATACTCTTGTCAGTCCACAGACCAACTTTGGCGGTTGTCAAGGTTCTAGTTCTCAGGTGCGAAGGTAGATATGAAATTTAGGGAAGCTATGTCTGGATATTGGGAGGTTAAGCCAGGATCAGCAGAGAAGGGCTCAGTTTAGGAAGCATTCAATGCATTTACAAGGGGACAGTACCAGACCATCATAGCTAAAACCCTTAAAGAAAGAAAGGCTGACTAGATCAGGGCTGAGGCTGTGGCAGAGGCCCAGGAGGTTGCCTACGTAAGGACCCTAACACAAAAAAAAGCTGTTATACCAGTCCCAACGCATTTTTGAACAGGGAGAGAAAACAGGAAGGCTACTAGCTTGGCTTTCGAAGGAACAAGTGGGGGGGTATTAGTATACCTCACATTAAGGATCAGACTGGGGATCTTCTCTGTGCCCCAGACAAGATTAACCAGTGTTTCGCCTCATTCTATCACACACTTTACAGTTCCCAGGTGACGTATAGCACAGAAAAGTTGACATCCTACCTAGAACCCATAGGTATCCCAGGTCTTACAACGACATACCGCAATAAGCAGGATGCCCCCATTACGGTTGAGGAGATCTTAAAGGCGCTTAAGTCACTGCAGATGGGTAAGACTCCGGGAGCTGCCGGAATTCCAGTTGAGTTCTCCAAGACTTATGGTGAGGACCTTGCCCCCAGACTACACACAGTATACACCAGTGTTAATTTTGTTGGCTGAAACTTCTAAAACATTTTAGTCGACTAAATGAATACTATTTTAGTTGAACAAAATACGACCAAAACAATTGAGATGACTAAAATACAACTAAAACTAAAATGGAACTAAAAGTAAAATGCCATTTTAGTTAAAAGACTAAAGCTGCGTACACACAGGCAGACTTTTCGACTGGACTGGTCCGACAGACTTTCCGATGGACTTTCAACGGACTTTTGATGGACTTCCGACTGGCTTTTTAACGAACGGACTTGCCTACACACGATTACACCAAAGTCTAACGGATTCATACGTGATGACGTACACCGGACTAAAATAAGGAAGTTGATAGCCAATAGCTGCCCTAGCGTCGGTTTTTGTCCGTCGCACTACAGACGAGCGGATTTCTGGGTCCGGCGGAGTTACGACATAAAGATTTGAAGCATGTTCCAAATCTAAAGTCCGTCATATTTTCAACTGGAAAAGTTCGCTGAAGGTCTGATGAAGCCCACACACAATCGGATTGTCGGTTAGTCAGACCAGTCCGGTCGAAAAGTCCGACCATGTGTACGCTGCATAAGACTAAAACTAAATTGAAATTTGACCTCAAAATTAACACTGGTCTGTAGTGCATGTTCATACCTCAATACCATAAATAATAACATATTCAATTTTTCACCCCAGCAGTATATAATGCGTTTGGAAGTTGTAGAGAAATGTTAATTAATGTATTACAATTTATTTACACCCATTAGATTTTAGACGACTAAAATGAGTTTAGCTGACTAAAATGTACTGGTGTCAGAAACAATGAATCAGACTGAGACAGAAGTACAGTTAAATCACACTTGTTTAATAATAATAATACAGTAAACATAGTCAAAATAATAAGAGTAAACGTAGTCAAAACATAGCCAGAGTTCAGGAACCGGAACGGATAGTTAGAGAAGCCAAAACGTCAGGGAGCCAGAAATGAGAATAGTAGAACAGCAAGCAGAATCTACAGCCAGAAGGAATGTCAGGCAAGCAAGTCTTTAACAGGAACACAGGAGAGCGTCTCTAGAGATGTGACCAAGGCAAAGGCAGAGATCATCTGGGCTGGACGGCTTAAGTAGGCAGGACTGACGAGCAGGATATTATCAACAGGTGAGTCACTGTGTAGAGATAGGAGCTGACCATTAGCCAACAGCTGAGCGGCCAGCTCAGAGAAATAAGGGCTTAGCCCTGCCTTGACAGTACCCCCTCCTGAATGACCCCTCCCCCTTGGAGGAACATCAGGCTTGAGGGGAAAACATCTATGGAAATCACAGAGGAGGACAGGGGCATGTACGTCCGAGGATGAGACCCAAGAGCATTCCTCTGGACCATACCCTTTCCAATGCACCAGGTACTGTATGCACCCACTGAACCTATGGGAGTCAACAATGGACTGTACTTCATACTCCTCATGGTTCTCAACCTGTTCAGGGTGAGGATGAGGAACCGAGGTGGTAAAGCAGTTGCAGACCAAAGGTTTTAATAAGAAGACATGAAATACATTTGAAATACGCATATGAGAAGGAAGGTCTAATGCATAAGCCACTGGGTTAATCCTGCCAAGAATACGGAAAGGCCCAATAAACCAAGATGAGAACTTCAGAGAGGGAACACGAAGTCGGAGGTTGCAAAATGACAGCCAGACCCTGTCCCTAACCTGGTAGGGAGGCGCAGGCAGGCATCTGCGGTCAGCATGGAGTCTGTACCTATTATTAGCATGTCGCAAAGCCTCCTGGACTTGTGCCCAAGTGGAACAAAAACCACGGAGATGCTCCTCTAATGCAAGAATACTCTGCGGAACAAACGAGTCAGGCAACATGGGAGGTTGGAAATGTTCGCCATAAATGGGGATAATCGGGAAGCAGAATTCAAGGCACTATTGTGAGAAAACTCCGCCCACGGTAAGAGGTGATGGTCAGAAATATAGCAACGTACAAATTGCTCCAAGGACTGATTGGCTTGTTTTGTGGCCCCATTAGACTGCGAGTGATACGCAGAGGTAAAAACAAGCTGAATTTTCAACTGTGCACAAAAGGCTCGCCCGAACTGGGACAAAAACTGACTACCCATGTCTGAGACAATCACCTTTGGTAGCCCATGTAAGCGAAAGCTCTCCCGAGCAAAAATGGAAGCCAGTTCCTTAGAAGTGGGCAACTTCTTAAGTGGAATACAATGAGACATTTTTGAGAACCGGTCAACCACCATAAGGATAACTGTGCTGCCCTGGGAGTTGGGTAACGCCACAATGAAATCCATAGACAGGTGGGTCCAGGGCCTCTCTCCATTGGGTATGGGTTGTAGGAGGCCCACTGGAAGGTGTCGTGGAGTCTTACTCTGAGCACACATGGAACAGGCAGCTATGAAGGCGGTTACATCAGCATGTAGACTAGGCCACCAGAATTGTTAGGAAATGGCCCAAAAGAGTTGATTCCTTCCAAGGTGGCCAGCAGCCTTGGGAGAATGGTAAGTCTGGAGCACAGCAGTATGGAGACTCTTTGGGACAAAGCAGCAGTCACAAGGTTTCTCAGGAGGAGCATGAACCTGAGCAGCAAGAATTTTGTCACCCAAAAGAGAAGGAAGACTGGGGCAAACCATAGCCATAATACGATCAGGAGGAATCACAGGAACTGGAACCAACTCCATCTTGGAAGTGGAGAAAAACTGTAGTGACAAAGCGTCAGCCCTTACATTCTTAGTACCGGGTAAGAATGAGACAATGTAATTAAAACTAGAAAAGAGCCCATCGCGCCCTTCTGGGAGAGAGGCTATTAGCCTCAGACAAGAATGTGAGATTTTTATGGTCAGTAAGAATGAGAACCGGCACAGTGGTACCTTCGAGGAGATGTCTCTATTCTTTCAGGGCTAAAATTATCGCTAAGAGCTCTCTGTCACCAATCTTGTTATTGCACTCCGCAGGTGACAATTTCTTGGAAAAGTAGCCACAAGGATGCATAGTGCTCTCAGAGGTAGGATGTTGAGACAGAAGGGCGCCAACTCCAGTCTCAGAAGCATCAACCTCAAGGATAAAAGGTAACCTAGGATCAGGATGTGCCAACACAGGAGCAGAAACAAAGGCAGCCTTGAGACTCTCAAAGGCCTTAATGGACTCCGGAAACCAACTCTGTGGGTTACGGTCCTTTCTGGTCATATCAGTCAGGGGCTTGACCAGAGACGAGAAGTTACGAATAAACTTCCAATAATAGTTGGCAAAGCCAAGAAAAAGCTGCAGAGGACGTAAACCCATGGGTCGGGGCCACTGTAGGACTGCTGAAAGTTTCTCTGGGTCCATCGAAAAACCAGTAATGGAAATGACATAACCCAGGAATTTAACCTGTTCATGATGGAATTTGCACTTCTCCAATTTACAATAAAGATTGTTCTCGCTTAGTTTCAGAAGCACACCACAGACATCTGTATGGTGGCTCTCCAGGGACTTGGAAAATATGAGGATATCGTCAAGATAATCCACCACACATAACTGCAACAAACCTCGGAGGACATTTAAGGAGTTAATAAATTCCTGGAAAACTGCCGGGGCGTTACAAAGGCCAAAAAGCAATATTAGGTACTCATAATGGCCTCTGGTATTAAACGCAGTTTTCCACTCGTCGCCCTCCTTAATCCTTACCAGATTGTATGCCCCTCTCAAATTAAGCTTTGTGAAAACTGTTGCTCCCTTGAGGCGGTCAAATAATTCTGTAATCAACGGAATCGGATAGGCATTCTTAATCGTGAAACAATTGAGACCCCTATAATCAATACAAGGTCTCAGTTCACCACTCCTCTTCTTCACAAAGAAGAAACCAGCGCTAGCAAGAGACGAGGATTGAAACCTTAAGGAAGTGCGTCTGCAACATACTCCTCCATGGCCCTATCCTCCAAGACCTACAAAGGGTAAACCGGGCCATGAGAGGGTATGGCACCAGGTTGAAGGTTAATTGCACAATCATACGACCGGTGTGGAGGCAAACTACTGGCTTGACCTTTGTCAAAGACATTGCTAAAATCGCTGTACTCCTCCAGCAGGGAGGAGAGTGAAGAGGTGCACAGGACCTTGGCTACCTTCTGGAAGCATGTCTTACTGCATTGTGGCAAATAGGGATGAGCTTCGTGTTCGAGTCGAACCCATGTTCGACTCGAACATCGGCTGTTCGGTCGTTCGCCGAATTGCGAAAGATATGGGCTGTTCGCGCCAAATTCGTGTGGAGCGTCACGGCCCATAATTCACTGCGGCATCGCAGTGCATTGCTTGCTGATGATTGGCCAAGCATGCACTATGACCCGCATGCTTGGCCAATCACAGCGCCGCCTGAACAGAGAGCCGTAATTGGCCAAAGCCAAGGAGGCTTTGGCCAATTATGGCTCAGGGGATTTAGTACACGCCCCACACTATATAAGGCCGCCTGCACGGCGGCCCTGTGCAGTGTGTTCCGGTGTGCTTAGAGAGAGAGAGAGACAGTGTCATTTCATTTGAGTTAGCTAGATTAGACAGGACAGTCAGTCAGTTAGCTGCACTTAAAGTGTATTGTGTATCTATATGCATCCCAGGTGTTGCATATATATATATATATATACACTGTATTCAGTTAAGCTAGATCCGTTCCTGTTATCTTCCAGACTATTTACATTTAGTGCAGTGCGTCCTGCTCACAGTGTTCAGCTAGATCCGTTCCTGTTATCTTCCTACTGACAGGCAGGCTTGTCTTGTTACAGTATTTACAGCTACCTAAAGAAAATTACTGGTGTTCTTTTGATCCTATTAGTACCACGGTCAGGCAGCTAGACTATTTACATTTAGTACAGTGCGTCCTGCTCACAGTGTTCAGCTAGATCCGTTCCTGTTATCTTCCTACTGACAGGCAGGCTTGTCTTGTTACAGTATATAAAGCTACCTGAAAAAAATTACTGGTGTTCTTTTGATCCTATTAGTACCACGGTCAGGCAGCTAGACTATTTACATTTAGTACAGTGCGTCCTGCTCACAGTGTTCAGCTAGATCCGTTCCTGTTATCTTCCTACTGACAGGCAGGCTTGTCTTGTTACAGTATATAAAGCTACCTGAAGAAAATTACTGGTGTTCTTTTGATCCTATTAGTACCACGGTCAGGCAGCTAGACTATTTACATTTAGTGCAGTGCGTCCTGCTCACAGTGTTCAGCTAGATCCGTTCCTGTTATCTTCCTACTGACAGGCAGGCTTGTCTTGTTAAAGTATTTACAGCTACCTAAAGAAAATTACTGGTGTTCTTTTGATCCTATTAGTACCACGGTCAGGCAGCTAGACTATTTACATTTAGTACAGTGCGTCCTGCTCACAGTGTTCAGCTAGATCCGTTCCTGTTATCTTCCTACTGACAGGCAGGATTGTCTTGTTACAGTATATAAAGCTACCTGAAGAAAATGACTGGTGTTTTTTGATCCTATTAGTACCACGGTCAGGCAGCTAGACTATTTACAGTTAGTGCAGTGCGTCCTGCTCACAGTGTTCAGCTAGATCTGTTCCTGTTATCTTCCTACTGACAGGCAGGCTTGTCTTGTTACAGTATATAAAGCTACCTGAAGAAAATTACTGGTGTTCTTTTGATCCTATTAGTACTACGGTCAGGCAGCTAGACTATTTACAGTTAGTGCAGTGCATCCTGCTCACAGTGTTCAGCTAAACCTACAAGTTAGTGGGGTGCGTCCACCTCACAGTGTTCAGCTAAAGCTACCTGTAGAAGGTTGGTGGTGTTCTCATACTACAGGCAGGCAGTTGATTTTGCTAGCTGCAGTATATATATATATATATATATATCCCAGCTTAGTGCAGCTACAGGCCAGTAGTATGTTTGGAAGGCCAAGAAGGAGAGGCAGACAGTCACTAGCCAATAAGAGAGGGCAAGCAGGCTCTGTGTCTAGTGCTGGTCGTGGAGATGGTGCATCCTCATCAGCACATGGCCATGGTACACGCTTGGCCTTTTTTTCGGCAGCTGGCTGTGTTGAGCCGCAACATGCGGAAGACTTGGTCGAGTGGATGACCAAGCCGTCCTCATCCTCCTCATCCTCTCTCACCCATGCCCAGGGTGCTTTGTCTGGCAAAGCAGAGGCCTCTTCCCTCGGCTCAATGTCATCAGTGACTCCTTCCCTAGCTCCACCATGTCCTCCTGAGGAGTCCCTCGAACTGTTTGACCACAGTGTTGGGTACATGCTCCAGGAGGATGCCCAGCGTTTGCAAGGCTCTGATGATGATACTGAGCTTGATTAAGGCAGTAACATGAGCACGGACAGAAGGGGTGCCCAAGAAGGACAGCAATCTGGCAGTCATGCTCCCCCTGCTGCAGCATACTGCCAGGTTTGCTCCAGTGATGAGGAGGGAGGGGATGATGAGGTCACTGACTCAACATGGGTGCCTGATAGGAGAGAGGAGGAGGAGGAGGAGGAGGAGGCGGCACATCACCAACGAGGCAGGATGCCCTCCAGGGGCCAGTCTAAGGGCAGCACATTGACTGCATCACATGTGCAGGGCGCTGCAGTCTCTGCGCGTAATTCAAAAAGTTCTTTGGTGTGGGCCTTTTTTGAGACGAGTGCATCAGATCGCACCGCTGCTATTTGCAACATATGTCTTAAGCGCCACTTTTTCTCACGGAAGGCGATTTTGGCTCTCTACCGGCATGTGGAAGGCAATGTCCATGCCTCGCTGGACAGGGCGGTCAGCGGTAAGGTGCATATTACCGCTGACTCATGGTCCAGCAGGCATGGACAGGGACGTTACCTAAGTTTCACGGCGCATTGGGTGACTCTGCTGGCAGCTGGGAAGGATGCAGGACAAGGTGCAGTATTGTTGGAGGTTGTTCCGCCACCATGCCTCCAAAATGCTAATGATTGTGACACACCTCTTTCCTCCACCCCCTCCTCTTCTTCTTCCTCCATGGCCTCTTCCTCAGAACCAGCGGTGCTCCGTAGTCGTTCAAGGGGCTATGCGAGTACGCAGGCCAAAAGATGCCATGCGGTGCTTGAGCTAGTGTGCTTGGGGGACAGGAGCCACACTGGGGCAGAGGTTCTGTCAGCTCTGCAGGGGCAGGTTCAGAGGTGGTTGACGCCATGCCAACTTAAGGCAGGAATGGTGGTTTGCGACAATGGCACCAACCTCCTCTCTGCCCTCCGACAGGGACAAATGACCCATGTGCCCTGTTTGGCTCACGTCCTTAACTTGGTGGTGTAGCGGTTCTTGGGCAGGTACCCGGGCTTACAGAATGTCCTGAGGCAGGCCAGGAAAGTCTGTGTGCATTTCCGCCGGTCATATAATGCCAGTGCTCGGCTGACGGACCTCCAAAAGGAGTTTAACCTGCCCAAGAACCACCTAATCTGTGACATGCCCACCAGGTGGAACTCAACGTTGGCCATGCTGCAGCGGCTGCACACGCAGCAGAGGGCCATCAATGAGTACCTGTGCGACTATGGCACCAGGACAGGGTCAGGGGAGCTTGGTTTTTTTCCCCCACGCCAGTGGGCCATGATCAGGGATGCATGCACTGTCCTGTCACCATTTGAGGAGGCCACGAGGATGGTGAGCAGTGACAGTGCATGCATCAGTGACACTGTCCTCCTTGTCCACCTGTTGTAGTACACGCTGCGTGGAATAATGGACAGGGCACTTGAGGCAGAACAGAGGCAGGAAGAGGAGGACTTCCTTAGCTCTCAAGGCCCCCTTTATCCAGACAGTGTTCCTGCGTGCCCGCCGATCACACAGGAAGAGGACGAGGAGGAGGAGGAAGATTGTGTCAGTATGGAGGTGGAGCCTGGCACTCAGCATCAGCAGCAGTCTTTAAGGGATCAGTCCCAAGAAACACATGGACTTGTACGTGGCTGGGAGGAGGTGGCTGCGGACCATGTCGTCCTTAGTGACCCAGAGGACTCCGGACCGAATGCCTCAGCAAACTTATGCTGCATGGCCTCCCTGATCCTGCAAAGCCTGCGTAAGGATCCTCGTATTCATGGTATCAAGGAGAATGACCAATACTGGCTGGCAACCCTCCTTGATCCACGTTACAAGGGTAAGGTTGCGGACCTTATCTTGCCATCGCAGAGGGAGCAGAGGATGAAACATCTTCGGGAGGCCTTGCAGAAAGGTCTGTGCAATGCGTTCCCAGAGACTGGGAGGTTACAAACTCCTGTTTCTGGACAACGTGTTTCTGAGGCTTTGGTCAGTCAAAGAAGGAGCGGTGGAGAAGGTGGCCGTCTGACCGATGCGTTCAGACAATTTTTTGGTCCGCAGCCCCAAGGTATGATCGGTTCCAGCAACCATCGCCAGCGTCTGTTTTACATGGTGCAGGAATACCTAGGGGCAAGATCAGACTTTGACACCTTTCCCACCGAAAATCCTCTGGGTTACTGGGTCTTGAGGATGGATCACTGGTCAGAGCTTGCACAGTATGCAATTGAGCTACTGGCCTGTCCTGCATCCAGCGTTCTTTCGGAATGCACATTCAGTGCTGCTGGAGGCGTGGTAACCGATCACAGGGTGCGTCTGTCCACCGACTCGGTCGATCGACTGACCTTCATAAAAATTAATCAGTCTTGGATCACCACCAGCTACCAAGCACCTGATGCTGATGTAACCGAATAATTTTTTTGAAACCTCAGATCCCTTCAAAGACTGCCTATGCTGATGCTGAGTGACTATCCCTGAGTAATTATCCTCTTCCTCCTCAATCATCACGCTGATAGCTTGTAAGAACATTTTTGGTTCTGGGCGCCACCACCAGTGCCTAAGGCACAATTTTTCAGCCCCTGTTTAATAGGGGCGTGTAATTACAATTTTTGATGTAATACTTTGCAGCAGGGCTCGTTCCTGCATTCCAACTAGAGTGTCTGTGAGGGGTTGCAGTGTTGTGGCACCAGTGCCCAAGGCCCAATTTTTCTGCTCCTGTCTAACAGGGGCGTGTAATTACAATTTTTGATGCAATACTTTGCAGCAGGGCTCGTTCCTGCGTTCCAACTAGAGTGTCTGTGAGGGGTTGCAGTGTTGTGGCACCAGCACCAGTGCCTAAGGCCTAATTTTTCAGCTCCTGTTCAACAGGGGCATGTAATTACAATTCTTGATCTAATATTTCACAGCAGGGCCCTGTGAGGGCTTACAGTGTTGTGGCCAGAGCAACACCTAAGGCCCAAATTTCTGCTGAGTATATAGGGCAGGACCCTACTTTCAAACATCTAACTTACAAACGACTCCTACTTGCAAACGGAAGGAGACAACCGGAAGTGAGATGAAATCTACCCCTAGGAAGGGAAATTCTCTCCTGTAATGCCCCGTACACACAGTCGGACATTGATCGGACATTCCGACAACAAAATCCTAGGATTTTTTCCTACGGATGTTGGCTCAAACTTGTTTTGCCTACACACGGTCGCACAAAGTTGTCGGAATTTCCGATCGCCAACAACGCGGTGACGTCAAGCACGTACGACGAGACTAGAAAAGGCCAGTTCAGAACCAAGCGCGGCACCCTTTGTGCTCCTTTTGCTAATCTCGTGTTAGTAAAAGTTTGGTGAGAGACGATTTGCGCTTTTTCAGACTCGTGGCTTTCAGATCGTTTTCTGCCATTCAGTTTGTGCTTGTGGGTTTGTCTTTGCTCTTCAGTGCGTGCAGTCAGTTCGTATCGGAGTTTTCTGTGCGATCTTGTCCGCTCGTTGCTGTTTTTCAGGTCGCTCTTCACAGGCTTTGCTGTTCTTCAGTGCGTTCTGTTACTTCGTTCTGAGCAGCCGACCGTTTTCTAGCCATGTTTCGTATGCGTACTCCTCGTACAGTTCGTGCTGTGCGGGGGCTTGGTGTTGGGGTCCTGACCTTGACACAAGTCCAGTCCATGAACAGGGCGAGGAGGAGTTCATGGACCAAGAATTGTTTGCTTCAGCGTGACCAGTTCTGTCATATGCCTTTGTTCCGTGAGATCCGTGAGAAATATCCTGATTATTTCAGGAACTTTCTCAGGATGACGGACCCCGTATTTCACCGTTTGTTGGCTTCTCTGACCCCCTATATCAGCAGGCAGGATACCTGCATGAGGCAAGCCATCACTCCAGAGCAGAGGTTGGTCGCTACCCTGCGGTATTTGGCCACAGGGAGAAGCCTGCAGGACCTCAAGTTCTCGACAGGCATCTCCACCCAGGCTCTTCTGTGTGGACATTTACTGCTTCTGTTTGTTTTAGCTGACCCTGACAGAAATGTGTGGAGTCCAGAAAATGTTGTGATTGTGTAACCTTATACAAAGCACTGTTGGCTGTTATTTACTAAATGCAAAGACACTTTTCACTACAAGTGCACTTGCAACTGCACTGAAACTGCACTTGTAGTGCAAAGTGGATTTGCCCTTAGGAAATTACCCCCATTTTCTCATCAAACAACAATTACATCACCCCAAAAGTGTTGTAGCGTTGAGACAATAATCCACACATTCTTGATGAAGAATCTTTTTAATACCAGCACAATCACATGTGCATTTACCAAAGGTTTTTCTGACACACCGACATGTTTGTTGTCTAACAATTTTTGTGGTGTCATTATCCAAAATCAAAATGTGCATTTTATAGAAAACAGGCCTGTGTAAAACCCACAAGAAAGACACAAATCTTGATCTTACAAAGTTCACATTTGGTAGAACTTGAAGGCAATATCAGACATGAGTATTTAGGAACTGTGTTTGATATTGCGTTCAGATGGGGGGAAATCACCCCTGGAAAAGCCAAATTTGGAAGATGCACACAAATTTCACAATGTCAACATGTGCTATCTGCCATCAGGGGGGATCAAGGGATGTGTTTTGGGGGAGAAAGCCCTTCCTCACCGCTACTTTATTATTGAGGAAGGGGTTGCACCCCCAAAACGCGTCCATTGATCTCCCGTGATGGCAGATAGCACATGTTGACACACTGTGTGCATCCTCCAAATTTGGTTTTGGGAAAAATCACAAAAACATTTCGCACATTGTAGCACACAAAAGAAGAAAGTGATTTTGAGGGGCTTTAAACTCGCCCCAAAACATCAATGATGTCTTTATATTTTGGAATAACATCATTGATGTTTTGCTTGATGTTTTCCAATTGTAAATTACACCCCATGATCTCCCCGATCAGGATCTGGGCACTTTCTGATGTGAAAGGATCTTCATCCACAACCTCACGATCACCTAAAAAGAGAGGAAACCCCAAATAAATTAGGTCTAAAAAAAATGCCGCCATCCATCTCTTATCTGAGCCTGTGGTCGCAGACACTCACCTGTTGTGGTGACTAGTTCCACCACGTCTTCTTCCTCCTGCTTATCTTGTGTTGGGGGGATTTTCCCTTCTTCCAGAGGGGGGGGGGGCTCTGGTCTCCTCGGATGAGGGGTGTCCTCTGAGTCTTTTCTCCCCTATGTAAAACAAAAATGGTATAATTAGCACACAGATATTTGATGGCAGAACTCTAAAGATGAAACATTGCTTGGAAGTGGGGTACAATTGTCTATTTTAGCAGAGTTCCAAGATGTAGCTTTTTTAGTGCCCTTTGTCAAGCTGCAATACTTTACCTGTTTTGTACAAGCTTCACAGATGGAGACCCCCCTATAGTATACACTGGAGCACCTGTGTGGCCCCCCTAATAAAAAGGGTGTTCTGGGGTCCCAAACTAGTGCTCCAGTGTCCAGATGTGAAAACAGCTGCTGAGTGTCCTCTCCTTACACACAATCTAGTTTGCATTTCATTCTAGTAACAAAGCCATCTACACAACCCAATTCTTTGAAGACAAGTATAGGGCCTCAAAATGGTGGCCAAATGCATATGGGCTGAACAATGGTATTTTATAGTCCGAAAAAAAAAATGTGTGATCCGAACGAATAATGTGCCCATGAACATGAAAGTTGCCATTTTAAACTGTACAACAGTTCCTAAAAGCACATGGAGCAGCACGAACGTAATAAACACAAGAACAATAGGAACACAGCACAACTACTTACTTTTTTGCAGCACTCTCCGGATCTTTCTGTACTGCTCATGTTCTCGTAATTTCAGGTCTGACCACCGCTTCCTGAGCTGATCTTTCGATCGTCGTACCCTGAATTTCCGGTGCAGACTCCTGACCACTTTCGCCATGATCTTGGCCTTTCGGACATTGTGGTTGGGGTAAGGCCCATACTTTCCATCATAGTCGGCCTTCTTCAGGATGTCCACCATTTCCAACATCTCCCCAAAGGACATATTTGAGTCTTTTAATCTCCTTCTGGATCGGGACGTTTCAGGCTCCAGCCTTTCCTCCTCCTCCTCCTCCTCGTTGCTGTAATTAGCACTATCCTGCTGTCTCTCCGCCATGTGCTCTTCCTCCACTGCGCCGAACGAAAAGGGGCGGGGAATAGAATAGAAAGAACGTCAGGGGCGGGCGGAGTTATACGCATGCGCAGTGTGTATAAATGGTAACGCGCGCGTCTTACGTACGATCTGTGAGCGGAGGAAGGAGCATCGGAGACGCCGATCGTACTAACGAAGGTAGGATCTAAACTTGGGCCTATACTGCTTTGAAATTGAAGCCTATATTGTAACAAGATTAGGGGAGTTTGGCCTGACATTAGGGTTTGTCTTGTGTTGTGTCTTGCAGAGAAAATGGATGGGTTCAACGATCACAATTTCCTGCCCCTGTTTATTGACAAGTACAGGGAGCTGCCCTGTCTGTGGCAGGTCAGACACCCCCACTATAACCACAAACAAAAGAGGCAGGCAGCGCTGGAGAAACTGCTGGAGTTGGTGAAGCCGGTGGTCCCCACAGCAACCATCCCTTATTTAAAAGCTAAAATTGGTGGCCTGAGGAGCACTTATCTTAGGGAGCGCAAGAAGGTCACAGATTCCCAGAGATCCGGAGCTGCAGCAGATGACGTTTATGTCCCCAGGCTGTGGTACTATGAGAGACTGCGATTTCTGTCAGACCACACTGAAGTTAGGGAAACCCTCTCTACTCTTCCTTCCATGCTTCCTTCCATCCCAGCTGAGGCTTCCGATGTCCAACCTGAGCCTTCCAGCCAGGAAGAAGTGGAGGAGCCCAGCTGGAGTCAGGTATAGCATTCTTCTACAGATTTCTGGGCAATAAAGAAATGATGTTTACTAGATGTTATTATTGATCACTAATTGCTGCTTGAAAGTGTTTTACATATCAATACACAGTAGTGGGCACCCAAAATTGGGACAAGAATGCAAAATGCTGGGCTCAGAAGGATAGTCTGTTATATTTGTTAACATTGAATTTGCAGCAGTCAGGAGGTGAAAATTGTGTGTGATTGATGAAAACAATACTAAAACTATGTCCCTTTTTCATACACAGGAAGACCTCAGCCAGGAGGAGGCTGTGGAATGTGGCAGTCAGGAGGAGGCGGGGATTAGTGGCAGTCAGAAGGAGACGGGGATTAGTGGCAGCCAGGAGGAGGCGGGGCTAAGTGTCAGCCAAGAGAAGCCTGGGACAAGTCGCAGCCTGACTGAGTCTCAGGTCCCTCCCCTCCGCCTGCCATATAAAAGGGCCAGGAAGGCCACTCCCAGTCCTGTGCAGGAATCAGTGTACAGGCTGATCCAGGAGGCTTCGGCGTCCCTCAGAGCCTTCCCCAGTCCTGCAGAGGCCTTTGCCTGCATGGCTGCCACCAAATTGCTGGGCATGCAGGAGGGCCAACGCAAGATCTCTGAGGACCTGATTTATAAAGTCCTTCGTAAGGGGGAGAGTGGGGAACTGACACACAAGACGGATGTCATGGAGAGGGACGATCCTCCTCCTCCTCCTCCTCCTCCTCCTGCTGCCACAACTCCACCACCACAGCCAAAGGCTGGAAGGAAGCGTGTAAAGAAGACCTGAGAGTGATGACCCTGGGTTCAGTCTGGTCTGACAGAAGATGCAGTCTCTCGTATGACCACAGCCTGGGGACACAGATGTCATCTGCTGCTTTCCGGATCTCTGGGACTTCTGGACCACACTGCCCTCCCTTAGATATGGACTCCTCAGGCCACCAATTTTGCTTTTAAATAATTGATGTCTGCCCTGGGGGTCCAAGGCTTCGCCCACTTCTGCAGTTTCTCCAGCGTTGCCTCCCTCTTTGTTTATAGTTGTGACCCCTTAATAAAATATTTTTAGGTAAATTCTACTCTCCTGTGTGTGTTTTCATCCAAAAAGGACAGTTTGTTGGTGAGTATTCAGGTACATTTCTAAAGTACAATGTGAAATTAACAAGGGACAACAACACCAAACAATCTCCTCCTACAGATTAAATAGAACAACATATCAATGGTGTTATGGGAACTTGTCACAAAAAACACACAAACATTTTCGGGAGTACAAATCAAAATCAACAAAAAAAAAAAAAAAAAAAAGAGAAACACAAAAAAAGATTCTACATTAAAGTAAAAAAAAAAAAAAAATATGTTGTCAGATGTGAGAAATCAAAATATATTGAGGGAATCCCGATAAATAGTAACGAAAGAAGTTTGTGAGAAGTGTGTGTGAATATGAGCATCAAAACGACTTAATTCTTGTCACATTATAAAGAAGAAGAGAGTGCGCTGTATTAAACCATTTTTTACATTGCAGCGTGACGAAAGTGCTTTATCCATTACGAACGCTAAGTTTACCAGAACGAGCTGTCCCGTGTCGGAATTTCTTCTGAGCATGCGTGGCACTTTGTGCGTCGGAACAGGCCACACACGGTCGGAATTGACGCGATCGGATTTTGTGGTCGGAAAATTTTATCTCCTGCTGTCCAACTTTGTGTGTCGGAAAATCCGATGGAAAATGTCCGATGGCGCCCACACACGGCCGGAATTTCCGACAACACGCTCCGATCGGACATTTTCCATCGGAAAATCCGACCGTGTGTACGGGGCAGAAGAGTTAATATGGGGAAAAAAATTCTCATTTTCCACTGATGCTTTCCAATCCTTGTTCCACAAAAAAAAACAAATTTTCAAAAAAACTTTTTCATTGGGACAAAAAGTGAGGTGAAATCTTCTGAAGAGGAGGAAAGACAGCAAAACAAATGTCACAGGGGTGATAACCCTTCCCTATGTTTTCCAAAAAGCTTAAAAAAGATTTTTTGGCTGGAGCTAAACACGTTAAAAATGTACCCGTTCAAAATTACAAACAGATTCTACTTAACAACAAACCTACAGTCCCTGTCTTGTTTGTACCGCCTGTATACTGCTGTTCAGAGTATATAGGGCCTGGTGGCCCCACACCTTTCCTTATTTTAATTTGGGTGCGGGGTTCCCCTTAATATCCATACAAGACCCAAAGGGCCTGGTAATGGACTGGGGGGTACCCATGCCGTTTGTCTCACTGATTTTCATCCATATTGCCATGACCCGACATTACATTAAACCCGCAAGCAGTTTTAAATGAGATTTTTTCCTTTAAAAATGACATTTGGTGCAGGGACTGTTCTAAACACGGGAAACACGCGTCACTTTACAGGCATACTATAGACACCCCCCAGGTACGATATTTAAAGGAATATTTCACTTTTTTTTTTTTTTACTTTAAGCATCATTAAAATCACTGCTCCCGAAAAAACGGCCGTTTTTAAAAGTTTTTTTTGCATTGATACATGTCCCCTGGGGTGGGACCCGGGTCCCCAAACCCTTTTTAGGACAATACCATGCAAATTAGCCTTTAAAATGAGCACTTTTTATTTCGAACGTTCGAGTCCCATAGACGTCAATGGGGTTCTAACGTTCGTGCAAACTTTCGGTCCGTTCGCAGGTTCTGGTGCGAACCGAACCGGGGGGTGTTCGGCTCATCCCTAGTGGCAAACAGGAGAGAACCTCAGCACAGAGCCAATCAAAAGAGGGGTTGTGCCTCTGTAACCAAGGAACACCAATAACCAGCGGAAACCTAAGTAAGAAAATAATTTGGAATTGGATCATCTCATGGTGAAGAGTCCCTACGGCCATGGACAATGGAACAGTCTCAGGAATCACATGGGCAGTCTGTAGAGGTCTCCCGTCAAGAGCCTCAACAGCAAGTGGATTGTCACGCAGCTGCAGCGGAATCAAGTGCTTCGATACAAAGGCAGTATCACGGAACGTCCCACACTCCGCTTGAGTGCTTCCGTCAGTATACCACTTCCTTGTAGTCTGGATACAGATATCAGATATTCCAAATGCTCCCAAGCACAAAACAAGGCGACACTTGTTTCACTGCTAACATGTACTATTTTATTTAGACTCAAAATTACAAGACTTTATATGCCGTTGGAACCTCCTCTAACAATACAACTGTAACCTAATTAACATGAGCTAGTTTACTAAATCATTTACCCAGACTAGGTGACTAAGACATGAACTTTTGCCCAGACTTGTGGTCACCGAGCTTCACACAGTGCATTATACATTATCATAAGTACAACCACAGGACATTTTCTTACAATAGCAGGAGCTAATTACAATTAACAATACAAACAGTGATCCCCCCCTCCTCAGCGTAGTCATCAACAAACTATAGTAGGAGTAGACTGTTCATCTCCTTGCCAGTCCCAGAGGCCAATGTGATCAGCTCACTCAATTAACAGGTTGAGTTCAGAATCAAACAAACCAATAATAGTCTTTCCATATCCTGGGAGATACTGGGGATAAATATTACTGTCCCATTTTAAGCAATCCAAGACATACCCTTCAAGTCACCATTTCCCATATGGCATACACAGGGTCCCCAGAGTCTGTGTGTCCTGGGGGACCAGGACCCGAATCCAAAGTAATACCACCTCAAGGGTCCCCAGGCATACAGCTCACAAAGAGCACCGTTCCCCCAAATGCCAGGGCCCATAATTGGTGGGCAAGAGGCTTGCATTCAGTCCCCTCCAATAGCCTCTGTCCCAGGTGAGTCTGTCACAGGCACAATCAATGAACAGGCCTGCAGCTCCAGAGTCAATTAGAGCCTGTATCTCGACGGACGACTCAGCCCAAGAAAGGGTAACCAAAACCAGGGGCTTAGCCTTCTGGATAACTAGGGACGAAACAACACCACCTAAGGTCTGTCCATGACAGGACCTCAAGGTTCGGGCGTTCCCTGGACGGGTAGGACAAGACTTCAAAAAGTGAACTGGCTTGCCACAATAAAAGCACAATCTCTCCCTCTCCCTTTATCTTCACATACAGACTTGGTACCAGGAGGCATGGGAGGTGAGGGAGGCAAGGGTGGGACTGCAAAGTTTGGAAACAAATGTACAGGAGGCTTCCGCAAGCGCTCCTTAAAAGGGAGTCTTTCTCTGAGTCTGGAGTCAATGCGGATGGCAAACGTGATCAACTTCTCCAGCTCAGTGGGTATATCTAGGGCTGGTATCTCATCCTTGATGGTATCCGAGAGACCATGAGAAAAAGCAGCCACGAGGGCCTCATTGTTTCAAGCAACCTCTGCTGCCAGAGTATGGAATTCAATGGCATAATCTGTAACAGTTCTCATACTCTGATGGACATTAGGCACTTGGCAGCAGAAGTGGAGCGTGCAGGAACGTCAAATGCCCTTTTAAAAGAAGCCACAAACTCTGGGTAACTCAAGACAACAGGTTTTTGCGTCTCCCATAGAGGGTTTGCCCAGGTCAAGGCTCTCTCAGAAAGCAAGGATTTCACAAAACCTACTTTGCTTCTGTCCGTGGGAAACGCCTGTGGCAGCATCTCAAAGTATATCTCAACCTGGTTGAGAAACCCTCTGCATTGGACTTGATCACCCCCAAATCGCTGGGGAAGTGGAACGGAACCAGACATACCTCTTATAGAGGTAACACTCAAGGCGGGTGCCTGCACAGAGACTGGAGCAGCAGCAGAGACGGCCTGCAACACAGGTTGTACCAGAGCAGCCACAGTGGGAGATTCCAGGTGAGCCATGCGACTCAGGAGCATTTCTAAAGCCATGGCAAACTGATCCATGTGTAATCCTGTTAATCCAATCTGGAACAAATATTACCAACAAGTGGATTGACTGCATCTTCTGAATTCATGGCCTTGGCCAACTGTTAGAAACCATGAAGACTGAGACAGAAGTACAGTTAAATCACACTTGTTTAATAATAATAATAAAAAGGTAAACAGAGTAAACGTAGTCAAAACATAGCCAGAGTTTAGGAACCGGAACGGATAGTCAGACAAGCCAAAACGTCAGGGAGCCAGAGATGAGCGTAGTAGAACAGCAAGCAAGATCTGAAGCCAGAAGGAATTTCAGCCAAGCAAGTCTTTAACAGGAGAACAGGAGAACAGGAGAGCCTCTCTAGAGATGTGATCAAGGCGAAGGCAGAGATCATCTGGGCTGGACGGCTTAAGTAGGCAGGACTGACAAGCAGGATATCAGGTGAGTCACTGTGGAGAGATAGGAGCTGACAATTAACCGACAGCTGAGTGGCCAGCTCAGAGAAGGAAAGGCTGAGCCCAGCCCTGACAACTGGAGATTTTAGTCGACTAAAACGTAGGACATTTTAGTCGACTAAAATGTACTGGAGATTTAGTCGACTAAAAACGACTAAAACTAAAACAATTGCAGAAGACTAAAATGGGACTAAATCTAAAATGCCATTTTAGTCCTAAGACTAATGTCGCGTACACATGCTTGGAATTTCCGACAACAAATGTTCGATAGGAGCTTGTTGTCGGAAATTCCGACTGTGTCCGACAACAAAAAATTGAGAGCTGGATCTTAAATTTTCGGACAACAAAATCCATTGTCGGAAATTCTGAACGTGTGTAGACAATTCCAATGCACAAAATTCCACGCATGCTCAGATTTAAGCAGAAGAGCCACACTGGCTTTTAAACTTAATTTTTCTCGGCTAATAGTACGTGTTGTACGTCACCGCATTCTGGACGTTCAGAATTTCTGACAATATTTGTGCGCCTGTGTGTATACAAGACAAGTTTGAGCCAACATCCATCAGAAGAAAATCTAGGATTTTGTTGTCGGAATGTCTGAGCGTGTGTACGCGGCATTACACTAAAACTAGATCAAAATTCGTTGCCAAAATCAACACTGGTATACACCAAGTCTACTAAGACAAAGGAGCTCCCAAGCTCCATGGGGGAGGTGGTCATTGTGGTGATCCTTAAACCAGGGAAGGTCCCCTCATTATGCTCTTCGTACCACCCCATTTGTCTCCTAAATGTGGATGTGAAGCTAGTAGCCAAAATCCTTGCTAATAGACCAAGCACGATAATAACTGCGCTGGTCCACCCGGACCAGACAGGGTTTATGCCGGGACGTGGGATGGACATAAATATTAGAAGGCTTTATACTCACATTGCAGTGGCACAATGGGAAAACGCAGGGGTGGTGGCCTCTCTAGACGCAGAGAAGGCCTTTGACTCTGTCGAGTGGTGTTTTCTTTGGGCGGTCCTATCAAAGTTTGGATTTGGTCCTTGTTTTTTAACTTGGATCCAAATGCTGTATGCGAACCCAAGGGCATGAGTTAGGACAAACGGAAATCTGTCTGACTCCTTTCATCTGGGGCGCGGGACACGAAAAGGATGCCCGCTGTCGCCGGCTCTGTTTTCCCTGGCATTGGGACCCCTGGCCATCCTTCTAAGAGCAGATAGTTTGACAAATTCACATATTTGGGAGTTAAGGGGACTAACGAGATTACTGATTATTTGGAGAAAAATTAAAATCCTTTGTTAACTCAACTGAGTAATAGATGTAGCACTTGGCGCAACCTCCCGTTGACACCGTTGGGAAGAATGAATTTATTGAAGATGATCTACCTACCAAAATTCTTATACTTTTTTAGGAATACCCACATTCCCAAGGCTTTATTTAGGCGCTTGAAGGGAGTAATAACTTCTTTTGTATGGGCTGGACGACCTCCCAGAGTAGCGAAAGGTATACTCTACCTCCCATTGTCAGGGGGGGTTTGGCTTTGCCAAACTTTAAACTGTACTACTGGGCAGCTGTTTTGGTCACGGTGAGGCGGTGGTTCTCCCAGCCTAGGCAAAACCCAGTGGTAATGTTGGAGACAGCCATCTTGGGTTCCTATGCAGCCTTAAGTAACTTGGTATTCCTAGGCCCCAAGGCTCACCCCTCCCTGACATCATCTATGCGCACCAGGATAAGGGTTTGGAGGGATGCTAGAGCAATCTACCAAAAACCCCTCCATATGTCTCTACATACACCTTTGTGGGGTAATCCATTGCTTCCCTACTTGTGTAGTGTCCCAGACCCAGCCATATGGGCCAAAAAGAGTATTACAGCCCTGAACATGTGATGGTTGAGGGCAAATTTATCTCTCTTCGGGAACTGAGGAACAGGATCTCAGTACCTGCCTCCTTTAGGTTCTGATACTGGCAGCTAAGACATGCAGTGATGGCCCAATTTCTGGGCCCGGTGGTCCTAGAATCAGATCCAATTGAGAGTCTCTTGACCTCTAGCGTAATGGAGAAACCGTTGTCCTTATACTTGTACCTGACTGTGGCCTGCAACACTAAACTCACCCGTTCACTAGATAGATGGAGGATGGATATTCCCACCCTCGATGAGGAGGAATGGGAGGAATGTGTTACAACCTTTATTCCCTCAATGATTGCTGCAAAAGACAGGTTTATTCAACTGAAGTTTCTTCATAGGGCCTATTATACGCTGCAGAGACAATGCCGCATATGTAGTTAGTTGGGCCCTAAATGCTCCAGATGTAATCTTGAGGTGGGTACCTTCTGGTATATGGTCTGGTCCTGTCCCAAAATACGCCCCTATTGGGAGGCGATCATATTCACTTTGAGCGACATATGTGGAGTGAGCATACCCCCGGACTCACTTGACTATCCTGCATATATAATCATTTGGACCCTAAATGCTCCAGATGTAATCTTGAGGTGGGTAGCTTCTGGCATATGGTCTGGTCCTGTCCCAAAATACGCCCCTATTGGGAGGCGATTATAGTCACATTGAGTGACATATGTGGAGTGAGCATACCCCTGGACTCACTTGTGTTGCTGCTAAGTCATCTGGAGGACATTGAAGGGGATAGATATAGTAAGCTCTGCTTGACCTTTATTATGCAAGTAGAGAAATCCTCCTACAATGGAAATCAATGGAAGCACCCACCCATTCCTCCTGGATTCAATCAGTTAGCTCAGTTTTGCCCCTGTACAAAATCACATATGAGAGTAGATGATGTCCGCATAAATTTGATAAGGTATGGTCCGGTTGGATAGATGCATGTGGTTAATGGGCGAGGCTGGGGGGGCCTCTCAATGTGCCCCCCCACCTGCTATAGGTTCTGGGAGCTCTGGGAGTAGATTAGGTGGCTGTCTCCCACCCCCCGATGCCTCTACTCCCCTTCCCTCCTGTCATATTCATCTTTCACCACTCTCTGTTGCACCCTGTGGTCTCCCCCCCTCAAATCTTACCACTCTTTAATAAAATGTTCATTATAAAAGTTAGTTATTAAAGGTACAATGTTGGATGCAGATGCCCTAGAGACCCTCTCCAATATATACAGTTCTTCTGATGGGCATTGTAATTGATAACTTACCTTGCACGGTGAACTGTGGGTTAACCCAGAGATATGTAATCAATTCTACTGATGATAATTTTGTCATGCAATTGATCTATGCCTGTTGGCATGTGTTTTGTTATGCTGATTTATGCTGATTAAAAAAATACCCTTTTATTATATATATATATATATATATATATATATATATATATATATATATATATATATATATATATACACATATATATATCTTATGTTGATAGGGCCCTTTTTAAAGTTTGAGGTGCTCAAAGCTCAGCCCTCACTTGTCATTGACCATCTGTTCTTGGAGCTGCCTTTTATTTGCAGCATGCAACTGCATTGTTTTAAACAGCAATTATTCAGTTTGGGGTCCTGCTGCTAGGTAAGTCAAGCTAATTGTAAAAGAAAACAAATCTATCCCACAGCCAAACAGGCACTCCAATTTTAGGCTATTGCTGAGACTGTCTATTAGAATTGTACCATTCCATAACACCAGGTACAGCTTTAAAGTCTCCCCCAAGCATAATATTTAAATGATTAATGTTGTCCTGAAGCTGTATGGCAAGACAATTTCCCTGCTGTTGTTTGTATTTATTTACATTTTTGCGTTGACTTATTTCTCCAATGGCATTGCCCAGCTTCCCATGCCTTTTAACACAGTTTTTTGTCTATTAGCCATAAACGTGACCAGAACTTAATAACGAGATTCACCTCCCATAGACCTCAATTGAGTTCAAGGAGTTTCAAACAGGATTCAGGACAAAACCCTCAAGGAAAAGAACCTGAATTGATTTGCTCATCCCTA
The DNA here is from genome assembly GCA_037952925.1 of Lithobates clamitans. Classification (NCBI taxonomy): domain Eukaryota; kingdom Metazoa; phylum Chordata; class Amphibia; order Anura; family Ranidae; genus Lithobates; species Lithobates clamitans. Next base: position 1,513,170 of record JBBGZY010000008.1, on the reverse strand, counting down.
CTTCGTATCTAAGGATTGGTAAGCTGCAGTATATTACAGTTGTATTCTAGGGTTTAGATATGTTTACACTGTTAAGTACCAATGCATGCCAAAATAATTTTCTTAAGTTCAGTTAGGATTAATGTCTCAAATCAAATTTTTAAAAAGAAATTAAAAATCAATTGCCTGGCACTGGTAAAACCAAAATAATATGGGAGTTCGGTTTTTAGCTGTGTTAAAGATAACATATTATTGAAGACCAATGTTGGAGACTTTAGTTTCAACTAAAGGCAGGATTTGTGGCTTGACAGTGGTGAAGGAACAAAAACTGCACCCCTCTCCATAGAAAAGCATAAGATTAGTGTACCTAGGCTGAGGAGGATACGATTGATTTGTAAAAACTGGAGATGGGGAGGGCTATGCTTTTTACATTCTAAAATATAAAAACATACAAAACAGCGCTCGCAAATAAATTCATGTGATGTAGTGATCTTTAAATATCCTCTTGCAGCTGCAGGATAAAAGTGCTTACACTTTGATGATATATAACAAAAAAACCTGCGCTGGCAACTTACTAAAAAATGATTGATGAACTGTACCAAAACCAAATCATAAATAATCTATACAAATAATAGTGAATGTGAGAAATGTGTAAAATTAAAAATGTACACCTTACACAGTTGGCCGTGCACTGGGTGAAATCGTGCACGAATGCACTAATAGGAAAAAATACCTACAATGTAAAGGAGGACAAATCGCAAATATATATGATGAACAAGCGCAACTATAAAGTGATATGGTGTCATTAAACTGATACAAAAGATATATAAAATAAATGCGCTCTCATAAATTGTGGATGACAATGAAGTGAGCCTCTAAACAATAATAGACGCCAAGTGAAATAATGAAACAAAAAAGTCAATTGCATCAAAATTTACAAATGATGGAATATCCATTGCTTTAAAAAGCTCCTTCACAAAAGGGACAAATGGCAGACTTCCAGCATATTCATCCGTAGGATGATACAGGGCTACCGATATACTGATGTTGGAGATGGTTGGAAGAGACCTTTTGGGACCACAGAACTCGCGTTCCACCAAAAGAGAAGGGAAAAATATATAGCGTAAAACCTTAGGATACCATAAGGTCACCTGCGCATATATGCGCTACTCACAAGACCGGCATGCAGAGCAGGCATTCAGATAGTTGGTCGGTTCGCCGCTGATCGGCATGCGTTCCACCAACTCAGGAAGTGATGTCACTGGTAACTAGTTAGCAGGCGTAGGCAGGATGTTACGTCGATGCGTTTCGCCCCTCCCCTCCTCTTTGATAACGCCCTGGGGGAGGGGCGAAACGCGTCGACGTAACATCCTGCCTATGCCTGCTAACTAGTTACCAGTGACATCACTTCCTGAGTTGGTGGAACGCACGCCGATCAGCGGCGAACCGACCAACTATCTGAATGCCTGCTCTGCATGCCGGTCTTGTGAGTAGCGCATATATGCGCAGGTGACCTTATGGTATCCTAAGGTTTTACGCTATATATTTTTCCCTTCTCTTTTGGTGGAACGCGAGTTCTGTGGTCCCAAAAGGTCTCTTCCAACCATCTCCAACATCAGTATATCGGTAGCCCTGTATCATCCTACGGATGAATATGCTGGAAGTCTGCCATTTGTCCCTTTTGTGAAGGAGCTTTTTAAAGCAATGGATATTCCATCATTTGTAAATTTTGATGCAATTGACTTTTTTGTTTCATTATTTCACTTGGCGTCTATTATTGTTTAGAGGCTCACTTCATTGTCATCCACAATTTATGAGAGCGCATTTATTTTATATATCTTTTGTATCAGTTTAATGACACCATATCACTTTATAGTTGCGCTTGTTCATCATATATATTTGCGATTTGTCCTCTTTCACATTGAAGGTATTTTTTCCTATTAGTGCATTCGTGCACAATTTCACCCAGTGCACGGCCAACTGTGTAAGGTGTACATTTTTAATTTTACACATTTCTCACATTCGCTTTTTACATTCTGCCTTCCACCCACCTCACTATTGTATTTTTTTTTCTCGTTTAATCTCATTGGGGAACCATTAAATGTCCTGAAACACTTATGTTTTATACAAGTTCACAATAATAGGGCACTCCTGAATGCAGGTTTTATCTTAGTTTAAAGAATACTTTAATCAGAAGAAGAGACTAACAACTTTGAGTAAATATTGAAAGTTCACCTTGTAATTCATAGAGTTTTTTAATACAATATACTTATCATGCGTGCCACAATCAAATGTCAGCTAAGCCAGAGAGAAAAGTTGCAATTGGTCCAGAGGTTCTACAGCATGCCTGCAGCGTGGATGGCAGATCACTCAATTAAATTTTTTTTTCTATGAGAGATGTGTAAGTATAACCAGCTTTACAGTTATGGGTAATTCATTTTGCTAATGTAAAGTAAGTAAAGGGAGATGTTTTATGTCCATAGAAATGTTAAATAAGCAACAATTATTGTGCCCTTGTTGCTAGTGCTTTCCTAACTACATAAGAGGTCCTTTGAGGTCACCTCTGGAGAGATGTCACAACTGATTATGTGACTTGGAGCATTAAGGAACACTAGTTTAAAGCCTATAGTAGAAAGAGGTTGAAGGTCATCTTGGGATGCCATAGTTAACCCTTGCTTTTCAGCTAGTCAGCTGCTGTTATAACATATATTGTTAGCATGGGAAGCAGTGATGGAGTTACAGAACTAAAGGCAGATTTTGTGGAAGAAAATGTTTGCATTCATTCAGTTTGTGTTTGCATATAAGTCTCACTTTGCCAACTGAAGATGCTTTAAAATGAAATCATTCATCCAAACCTTAATTCAACTGGTTTCTAACAGTGTTTAATTATTTAAAGTGTTTAAAATAGTTTCTCCATGTCCATTGCATCAGGATCACTCAGATGGATAGTAGTAATTTTGAAATCAAAAATGTTTTTTTTTTCCCATACAAACCAAAATAGCATCTGTGACTTTGGATCTCTACCAGTCACTGAAAGTGAAAATCCATTAAATGTGTACACAGTGCATATAGATAAGCAAACCTCCTAAAACCTCTACTTTTTTGTTAATATTTTTTTTTTAAGTGTATGGTCTTACTACTAAGCCCAGCATAACAGGCTGTTATCCTTTTATCTAGTGGGGCTGTATCCCCTTGTCAATATCTCTACACATGCTGATACCAGTTTATACACCGAAAGGGCAATCTTAATATAGCAGCCAGTAGGGATGAGCTTCGAGTTCAAGTCAAACTTATGTTCGACTTGAACATCAGCTGTTCGCTAGTTCGCCGAACAGCGAACAATTTGGGGTGGTCGCGGCATATTCAAAAGCCACGGAACACCCTTTAAAAGTCTATGTGAGAAATCAAAAGTGCTAATTTTAAAGGCTTATATGCATGGTATTGTCATAAAAAGTGTTTGGGGACCTGGGTCCTGCCCCAGGGGACATGTATCAGTGCAAAAAAAAGTTTTAAAAATGACCGTTTTTTCGGGAGCAGTGATTTTAATAATGCTTAAAGTGAAACAATAAAAGTGTAATATTCCTTTAAATTTCGTACCTGGGGTGTGTCTATAGTATGCCTGTAAAGGGGTGCATGTTTCCTGTGTTTATAACAGGGTCTGGCAGCAAAATGACATTTCAAAGGAAAAAAAGTCATTTAAAACTACTTGCGGCTATTATTGAATTGTCGGTCCGACAATACACATAAAAGTTCATTGATAAAAACGGCATTGGATTTCCCCACAGGGGAACCCTGAACCAAAATTTAGGGGAAAAAAAGGCGTGGGGGTCCCCCTAAATTCCCCCTTAGCTAGCGAGGACTGTTGCTGTATTCGTGAATTTTACAACTTCTTCTTGATGTTTTTATGAATGTAAGTGCAATGCTTTTTATAATAAAATCCTTATGTTGATGTACTGCACTATGAAGCTTCTTCTATTCTCTACCTTGTGAGATCTGTGTTGGAAGGTATTCACCTGCCTGCGTTGGTTTCCTCATCTTACATGCTTTGTGGTTAGGGATGAGCCCACGGTTCGAGTCGAATGTAAGTTCGACTCGAACATCAAGTTTTCGCCCTTTTCGCTGAACAGCGAATTTTATGGTGCGCTCGCGGCAAATTCAAGTGCCACGGAGCGTCCCATAATGCACTGCAAGATCGCAGTGCATTGCTGTATGATGATTGGCCAAAGCATGCACCTGACCTGCATGCTTTGGCCAATCCCAGCGCCCTCTGCTAAGAGAGCCATAATTGGCCAAAGGCAGGGTGCCATTGGCCAATCATGGCTCAGGGGCACTAAGTCCACGCCCCATACTATATAAGGCTGCCTACATGGCAGCCCTGTGTAGTGTTGTTGGTGTGGATGGAGAGATAGCGTAATTTAGATTAAGCAGGCAGGTTATTCAGGTAGTGGCAGTGTATTTGATATATATATATATATACAGTCAGTCTAGTATATATATATATATACTCTGCATCAAGTGTAGCCTAAATCTACAGTTCATTCCGTGGTGTACTATTTCTAATAAACTTCAGGCGGTGTATTAATATATATATACAGTCTCGTATATACAGTGGGGACGGAAAGTATTCAGACCCCCTTACATTTTTCACTCTTTGTTATATTGCAGCCATTTGCTAAAATCATTTAAGTTCATTTTTTTCCTCATTAATGTATACACAGCACCCCATATTGACAGAAAAACACAGAATTGTAGACATTTTTGCAGATTTATTAAAAAAGAAAAACTGAAATATCACATGGTCCTAAGTATTCAGATCCTTTGCTCAGTATTCAGTATAAGCACCCTTTTGATCTAATACAGTTGTGAGTCTTTGTGGGAAAGATGCAACAAGTTTTTCACACCCGAATTTGGGAATCCTCTGCCATTCCTCCTTGCAGATCCTCTCCAGTTCTGTCGGGTTGGATGGTAAACGTTGGTGGACAGCCATTTTTAGGTCTCTCCAGAGATGCTCAATTGGGTTCAAGTCATGGCTTTGGCTGGGCCATTCAAGAACAGTCACGGAGTTGTTGTGAAGCCACTCCTTCGTTATTTTAGATGTGTGCTTAGGGTCATTGTCTTGTTGGAAGGTAAACCTTCGGCCCAGTCTGAGGTCCTGAGCACTCTGGAGAAGGTTTTCGCCCAGGATATCCCTGTACTTGGCCGCATTCATATTTCTCTCGATTGCAACCAGTCGTCTTGTCCCTGCAGCTGAAAAACACCCCCACAGCATGATGCTGCCACCACCATGCTTCACTGTTGGGACTGTATTGGACAGGTGATGAGCAGTGCCCGGTTTTCTCCACACATACCGCTTAGAATTAAGGCCAAAAAGTTCTATCTTGGTCTCATAAGACCAAAGAATCTTATTTCTCACCATCTTGGAGTCCTTCAGGTGTTTTTTAGCAAACTCCATATGGGCTTTCATGTGTCTTGCACTGAGGAGAGGCTTCCGTCGGGCCACTCTGCCATAAAGCCCCGACTGGTGGAGGGCTGCAGTAATGATTGACTTTCTAGAACTTTCTCCCATCTCCAGACTGCATCTCTGGAGCTCAGCCACAGTGATCTTTGGGTTCTTCTTTACCTCTCTCACCAAGGCTCTTTTCCCCGGATAGCTCAGTTTGGCCGGACGGCCAGCTCTAGGAAGGGTTCTGGTCATCCCAAACGTCTTCCATTTAAGGATTATGGAGGCCACTGTGCTCTTAGGAACCTTAAGTGCAGCAGAAATATTTTTATAATCTTGGCCAGATCTGTGCCTTGCCACAATTCTGTCTCTGAGCACTTCAGGCAGTTCCTTTGACCTCACGATTCTCATTTGCTCTGACATGCACTGTGAGCTGTAAGGTCTTATATAGACAGGTGTGTGGCTTTCCTAATCAAGTCCAATCAGTATAATCAAACACAGCTGGACTCAAATGAAAGTGTAGAACCATCTCAAGGATGATCAAAAGAAATGGACAGCACCTGAGTTAAATATATGAGTGTCACAGCAAAGAGTCTGAATACTTAGGACCATGTGATATTTCAGTTTTTCTTTTTTAATAAATCTGCAAAAATGTCAACAACTCTGTGTTTTTCTGTCAGAATGGGGTGCTGTATGTACATTAATGAGGAAAAAAATGAACTTAAATGATTTTAGCAAATGGCTGCAATATAACAAAGAATGGAAAATGTAAGTGGGTCTGAATACTTTCCATCCCCACTGTATATACTCTGCATCCAGTGTAGCCTATATCTATAGTTCATTTCATAGTGTACTATTTCTAATATACTTCAGGTGGTGTATTAATATATATACTAGACTGTACATATATATATATATATTAATACACCGCCTGAAGTATATTAGTAATAATACACCACGGAATTAACTGTAGATATAGGCTACACTGGATGCAGAATATATATATATATATACTAGACTGACTGTATATATATATATATATATATATATATATATATATATATCAAATACACTGCCACTACCTGAATAACCTGCCTATTTATACTCTGCATCCAGTGTAGCCTATATCTACAGTTTATTCCGTGGTGTACTATTTCTAATATATTTCAGGCTGTGTATTAATATATATATATATATATATATATATATGTAGGAAGGCCAGTATGGTGGCCTGAATTTATGGGAGGAGCCCGGTGGGTACTTAAGCAGCCCGCTCACCTGTGGTGCTTGTCGGTTTCCTGTGCGCGATACACGTCACTAGGCCGACTATTCGATACACCAGCGTCCGCAAGTCCTTGCCTCGCAAAAACTCCGTATTCGATATCGTTCTCAAAACTTTCGAAGTCCGCGTTTTTCGTTCGTAGTTTGTACCACGCGGCTGGCTTGGCTGTCGCAGGTAAGGTCCCGTCGGACTTTTCGTTTTCATATCGGGTCACTAAACCGTAATTTCAATTTTCGTTTCACTCGCTTTCTCATTAACTGCAATGTATATCGCATTTTTCGTTTCATGTCATGTCACTAAACCGTACTTTCAAATTCGTTACTCGCACTTCACTATTGCAATGTATATCGCTGTACTTTCGATATGTTACCATTTCGACAGCAGCGCGACGCAGACGTCGCTTCATTTCTAGCATGTCGGTGTTATAAAAAAAAAAAAAAAAAAAAAAAAATATATGCATCAGTAAACAGCCATAGCAAGTCGCAATTTGCAAATTATCGGGCCAAGTCAGTTCGATACCAATCATTTCTCATTTCTGAAACATTCTGGAACTCATTTCTGACATTTCAAATCATTTCAAACATTCATTTCAGTCACCTACTGCGCTCCGATTCGAATCCTGTCGCATCAAAAAGATGCACCGATTCGTTCCGGTGTGCCCCAGTTATTTGGCCTCATTTCTATACATGCTCCAGAGTTACGTTATTGTCTGTCATTAGTACCTCTGTCATGCTTATCATTTCATTTTCACCTATCACGTTCCGACATGAATCCAGTCGCATGCTAAATGCACCGATTCGTCTCGGCGTGCCCCAGGACTGGCCTCATTTCTATACATGCTCCAGAGGTTCGTTTGTCAGTCATTCATACCTCTGTCATGGTTATCATTTCATTTCCACCTATCACGTTCCGGCATGAATCCAGTCGCATGGCAATGCACCGATTCGTCTCGGCGTGCCCCAGGACTGGCCTCATTTCTATACATGCTCCAGAGTTACGTTTTCAGTCATTCATACCTCTGTCATGGTTATCATTTCATTTCCACCTATCACGTTCCGACATGAATCCAGTTGCATGGCAATGCACCGATTCGTCTCGGCGTGCCCCAGGACTGGCCTCATTTCTATACATGCTCCAGAGTTACGTTTCAGTCATTCATACCTCTGTCATGGTTATCATTTCATTTCCACCTATCACGTTCCGGCATGAATCCAGTCGCATGGCAATGCACCGATTCGTCTCGGCGTGCCCCAGGACTGGCCTCATTTCTATACATGCTCCAGAGTTACGTTTTCAGTCATTCATACCTCTGTCATGGTTATCATTTCATTTCCACCTATCACGTTCCGACATGAATCCAGTTGCATGGCAATGCACCGATTCGTCTCGGCGTGCCCCAGGACTGGCCTCATTTCTATACATGCTCCAGAGTTACGTTTATCAGTCAATTGTATCTCTGTCATGGTTATCATTTCATTTTCATGTATCACGTTCCGACATGAATTTAGTCGCATGGAAAATGCACCAATTCGTCTCGGCGTGCCCCAGGATTGGCCTCATTTCTATACATGCTCCAGAGTTACGTTTATCAGTCAATTGTATCTCTGTCATGGTTATCATTTCATTTTCATGTATCACGTTCCGACAGGAATTTAGTCGCAAGGAAAATGCACCGATTCGTCTCGGCGTGCCCAGGATTGGCCACATTTCTGATACATGCTCCAGAAATCCGGATCATAGCTGAATCGCAGACACCAGGGATTGACCCGTATCTCTGTCATGCAATTTCTACCATTTCACTCCCACAACGCGTCACCATTTCGAAACCAGTCGCATCTGAGGTGCACCGATTTGTCACGGCATGCTTCACTGGTCCCGATTGCATTTCATACCTTTACCAGAGCTCGGTTAGTTGCCAGTCGCTAACACGGCACAACCAATTCGAGCCGCGGTCAAAACAATCATTTCTCTCATTTTATTTAATACTGTACTCCTATTCGAATCCAGATGTATCAAACAAGCATCGATTCGTCCCAGGAGCACCAATATTTTCAGTTGCCCCATTTCAATACATGCTCCAGAGCTCGGTTCACGGTCGAACAAATCGTGACACGACCAGGCCGCACCTCTGTCATGCAGTTCATTCATTTCACAATCAAAGCAAACATTTCGAATCATTTCATTGTCACAAGATTGCAAGCATCATACAAATCATTGCTTCAAGTTACTTAGCAATCCCTTCACGAATTGTCACCTTTTCATTTTTCCTCAAAAAAAAAAAAAAAAAAAAAAAAAAAAAATCAATACCTATACCAAAGCTCGGTCGGTTGCCAGTCGCAAAACACGGCACAACCAATTCAAGCCTCGGTCAAGGTAAACATTTCTCTCATTTCATTTCATGCTGCGCTCCGATTCGAATCCAGATGCATCGAACAAGCACCGATTCGTCCCGGTGTGCACCAATGTTTCTTCTGTTGCCTCATTTCAGTACATGCTCCAGAGCCCGGTTCACGGTCGCGTCAGTCACGACACGACCAGGCCGGACCTTTTTGTCATGCAGTTCAGTCATTTCAAACATCAAGGCAAACATTTTCGAATCATTTCGTTCTCACAAAAAAAAAAAAAAAAAAAAAAATATACGAGCTCAAAAACAGGATATTCTCATCAGATCAAATCATGTCACAGGCCGGCAGCGAAGACTTCACGGCCCCTCCGTCGGCTTTCACACAGGCCTCATTTCACTACCTCACAGTACGTACGAAGTGGGAATATTCATTCAGCAGCCATCGACAAACAAACCATAGATCGGCTCTTACAAACAGAACTAGACCAAGAGTACGTTATAGGCCTTTCACTCAGCCCCCTTTCAGCACTTTGAGAGTCAGCCCTATTTGGGGGCTTGTCAAGAGCAAATTCACAGATAAATTACGTTTGGGGTACCACCTGTCTGCGCCTCATTCTTCCCACATCCCCAGTCTCAATTCCCTGATTCCCTCCGAAGAATTCTCCCTAAAATAGTCCTCCGTAGACATGCCGATACAAGCAGTCATTAAAGCAGGTACAGGTGCCTGGCTTTCCAGAGCCGACATCTCGGATGCCTTTAGGCTCTTGCCTATCCGTCCATCCCTTTGGTGCTGGCATGGCGTCAAGTGGAAGGAGGCATATTGTTTGGCCACAGAACTGACGTTCGGTTCGAAGAGCAGCCCTTGGCTCTTCGACACATTCGCTCAGTCTCTTGCTTGGATACTGTTACACAAGGCTCAGTGACAAAAGTCATCCATTACCTGGACGACTTCCACTAATAGAACCTCCCAGCAAGCCCCCAGGAGACCTCGACAAACTCAGAGCGATATTCGGAAAACCCAATCCTCCCATCACCGAGCACAAAGTAGAAGGCCCAGCACATAACATCACCTTCTCGGGGCCAACTTAGACACCTGCGCTATGCAAGCCAGTCTCCCCCTCGACAAACTAACCCGCATTAAGGCGGTCCTTCACAAATTCACCCACATCAAGGGGTGTACCAAGAAGCAGTTGCAATCTCTCCTGGCAATGCTGAATTTCGCCATACGAATTATTCCACAAGGCCGCACCTTCGGGTCACGCCTGCGGAGATTCCTGCCAGAAACACAAGACCCCGATCAGATCTTAAATCTAGACTCCGCAGCAATAGCGGACCTATCTATGTGGGACGAATTCCGTCCTCCCGGAATGGCATATCCCTAATTATACCCATGGTTTCAGCCCTGTCACCCCAGGTGGTGACAGACGCTGCAGCCACCACAGGTTTCGCTGCAATTTTTGGCCATCATTGGTTTTCAGGACCCTGGCCTCAACAGATACTGTTGATACCCGGCTTTATTCAAAACATCTTCCCTCCTCGAACTCTATCCCATGGTGGCAGCTGCACAACTCTGGGATCACCATTGGACAGGGCAAACCGTAGTCTTCACCACCGACAATCAGGCCACGGCAGACATCAACAAAGACAGGTCCAATTCCCCAGCAGTCATGTCCTTCCTGCGCAGTTTGGTACAATTGTTCTTACAGCATCAGCTTAACATACACTGTGCATTATTCCAGGCAGACAAGTTAGCTGCTAACGCACTGCCACGTTCTAACTACACCTCCTTTTCAAACAGGTTCCCGGAGCCGATCCAGTGTCGGCCCCTATCCCTGCCTGGTCACAACTGACCTTGGACTAGTTTAACATTTACAAGGAGCAACGCAGCTCATCAATCGCTCACTCTCTCATAACACACTCAAAGCCTACCAGACAGCTTGAAAGGCGTTCAATAAATTTCTCACATCCTGCCGTAAAGGACCAATAGATGTCAAACAGGTACTGACCTTCATTTCATACTGCCACACTCAGCTGGCTTTATCTTACAATACCATTCGGCTACACCTAGCCGGCATATAACATTTCGTGACCCTGAAAGACCCCACAAAATCTTCACTGTTCTCATCACACGCTATACGAGCCATCCTAAGGGGCATCCAGAAACAACAACCAGTGATCAGTACTAAGCGCTTACCCATTACGGGGCCCATCTTCAGGGATATGTCGACTAGTCTGGCTACTTCGCCATTCGGTCTGCTGCCCAGCACGGTCCTACAAGCAGCCATATAGTTGGCTTACTACGGGTTCACCTATAACCACCCCTCAGACCAAGTATTACGCAGACGGCACTTGCTTCGCCACCAAGACCATTTCATCCTTCACCTCGAGGTTTCTTAGACCCAGGAAACAGGCTCTGGAGTGGACATTCACCTCTACAGAACTAATAACAGCTGGTGTCCAGTCACCATATTTAACCGTCTCCTCTCACTCCTGCCTGAACAATCGGACACCAGTCCTCTTCTACCATTCCCAGTTAAACCCTTAAACGCATGTCACTTTGCAAAACACATAAGGATACTTCTCCGCAAATCTTCACCTTAAACCCAGTCAGTACTCCGGACACTCCTTCCGCATCGGAGCAGCCTCCGCGGCAACCCGCCGGGGGGTTCCGGACCGCGTCATTGGGGGGCTAGGCGGATGGAAGTCGGCCTGCGTCGCCCGGTATATACCCAGTCCTCGAGTGGAGATGGCACAGGCATTCTCCAAATTGGCTCAATGGATACTTGAAAACCAATATATATTATACCCCTACCTGAATGTTTTTGCCCCCTTATTTTGGCATACCGGCCATTAGACCAAGGCACACTTTCAGGTCCATTTCATATGGTAAGTCCACACTTCCAGGTCTATTTCCGATGGTAAGTCTTATCTTTATTATAAGTGTTATCTATGTCCATACCGGACATAGGGCTCCGACCATAAGTAGGAAGGCCAGTATGGTGGCCTGAATTTATGGGAGGAGCCCGGTGGGTACTTAAGCAGCCCGCTCACCTGTGGTGCTTGTCGGTTTCCTGTGCGCGATACCCACCCTCCCATCCCCATTTCAAGGCATTCATTTCATTTCATTCATTTCATCTCATTTCTCTCTACAGAATAATCATTTCTTAAAACCAGGGTATGCCCCCTTATTTTGGCATACCGGCCATTAGACCAAGGCACACTTTCAGGTCCATTTCATATGGTAAGTCCACACTTCCAGGTCTATTTCCGATGGTAAGTCTTATCTTTATTATAAGTGTTATCTATGTCCATACCGGACATAGGGCTCCGACCATAAATATATATATATATACCGTATATACTCGAGTATAAGTGGAGATTTTCAGCCCTTCTTTTTGGGCTGAAAGTGCCCCCCTCGACTTATACTCAAGTCACCACCGTCTGCCTACATGATCAGCGTGTCATGCAGACAGACGGCGGCCAGCGTGTGATATTACCATTCGGCGGCCATTTACTGTTTACAAAAGTCGCGCCTCCTCCTCGTCTGTGATAGGCAGAAAACTCCATTTCCCAGCAGTCAGTGTACAGCCTATCACGGACATTCTCTCTTCCTCGTCCATGGTATGAGGATGAGAGAATGTCTGTGAAAGGCTGACCGCTGACTGCTGGGAAATGGAGTGTTCTGCCTATCACGGACGAGGAGGAGGCGTGGCTTTTGAACAGTAGAATGGCCAAATGGTATTATCACACGCTGATCAGTGCAGAGCGGAACACAGAGGATGGAGATCGCCACACAGAGGCATGCACAGGACACAGGTAGGATGCACACATACACAGGGACACATGCACAGGACACAGGTAGGTGACACATGCACAAGACACATGCACACATACACAGGGACACATGCACAGGACACAGGGAGGTATACAGCTGCAGATGGGCATTGTTTACCCTCTTTTTCCACTTAAAGTAGCTGCTGCATTTCTCACCCTCGGCTTATACCCGAGTCAATAAATTTTTCCCATTTTTTGTGTTAAATTAGGGGCCTCAACTTATACTTGGATTGACCTATACTCGAGTATATACAGTATATATATTCTGCTTCCAGTGTAGCCTATATCTACAGTTCATTCCGTGGTATACTATTTCTAATATACTTCAGGCGGTGTATTAATATATATATACAATCTAGTATATATATATATATATATATATATATATATACTCTGCATCCAGTGTAGCCTATATCTACAGTGCATTCCGTGGTGTACTGTTTCTACTACACTTCTGGTGGTGTATTCATTACACAATATAGTGCAGCCATAGTGCAGTTGCTACTACACTTCTGGTGGTGTACACAGTACACAATACAGTGCAGCCCTAGTGCAGTTGTTACTACTTTTCTGGTTGTGTACAAAGTACACAATACAGTGCAGCCGTAGTGCAGTTGCTAACTTTTCTGGTGGTGTACACAGTACAGTGCAGCCGTAGTACAGTTGCTACTACTTTTATGGTGGTGTACACAGTACACAATACTGTGCAGCCATAGTGCGGTTGCTACTACTTTTCTGGTTGTGTACACAGTACACAATACTGTTCAGCCGTAGTGCAGTTGCTAACTTTTCTGGTGGTGTACACAGTACACAGTACAATGCAGCCGTAGTACAGTTGCTACTACTTTTCTGGTGGTGTGCACAGTACACAATACAGTGCAGCCATAGTGCAGTTGCTACTACTTTTCTGGTGGTGTACACAGTACACAATACAGTGTAGCGTGGTGTTGCAAAACAAAATATACATTATGTCTGGAAGGCCACCAAGGAGAGGCAGACGCTCACAGGTGACTAAAAGGGGACAAGCAGCCTCTGTGTCTACACTAAATAGTGCTGGTCCTGGACATGGTGCATCCTCTGCAGGTGGCCGTGGGGCATGCTTGTTCTTTTTTTCTTCTGCTGGTGGTGCCACAACATTGTAACCCCTCACAGATACTTTTGTTGGGCCCAGGAACGGGCCCTGCTGTGAAATATTAGATCAAAAATTGATCTAGAAAAATTGGGCCTTAGGCAGTGGTGGCGGTGCCCTAAACCAAAAATATTGTTGGAAGCTAGCATCCTCAAGATTGAGGAAGAATAGGATAGTCACTCAGCATAGGCAGTCTTCAAGGGATCCCACATCCACAGAAAATCAATCAGTTACATGAGCATCAGGTGCTTGATAGCTGCTGATCCAAGACTGATTCATTCTTATGAATGTGAGCCTATCAATGGAGTCTGTGGACAGGCGCACTCTGATGATCCGTTACAAACCCTCCAGCAGCACTGAATGTGCATTCAGAAAGAACTCTGGATGCAGGACAGGCCAGTAGCTCAATTGCATATTGAGCAAGTTCTGGCCAGTGGTCCATCCTTAAGATCCAATAACCCAGTAGATGGTCTGTTGGAAAGGTCTCCAATTCTGCTCTTGCCCCTAGATATTCCTGCACCATGTAATGCAGACGCTGGCGATGGTTGCTTGAACCGATCAGACCTTGGCGCTGAGGACTGAAAAATTGTCTAAAGGCATCGGTCAGCTGGCCACCTTCTCCACCCCTCATCCTCTGACTGAACGAAGCCTCAGCAACATGTTGTCCAGCACCAGGAAATTGTAACTTCCCAGGGTCTGGAAATGCATTGTACAAACCTTTTTTCAAGGCCTCCTGAAGACGTTTCATCATCTGCTCCCTCTGCGAAGGCAGGATGAGTTCTGCAACCTTACCCTTGTAATGTGGATCAAGAAGAGTTGCCAGCCAGTAATGATCCCTCTCCTTGATACCACAAATCCTAGGGTCCTTTCACAGGCTTTACAGAATCAGGGAGACCATGCAGCGAAAGTTTGCAGAGGCATTCGATTCTGAGTCCTCTGGGTCACTAAGGATCACATGATCCGTAACAACCTCCTCCCAGCCAAGTACAACTCCTTGGGTTTTTGGGGACTGAAAACAATCCCTTGAAGACTGCTGCTGAATGTTATCCTCCATGTCCATTCTGACACAATCCTCCTCTTCTTTCTGTGTGTTTGGCGGGCCCGCAGTAATACTATCTGGATAAAGGGGGCCTTGAAAGGTAAGGAAGTCCTCCTCTTCCTCCCGCTGTTCTGCCTCAAGTGCCCTGTCCTTTATTCCATAAAGAATGTGCTCCAACAGGAAGACAAGAGGGACAGTATCACTAATGCGTGCATTGTCACTGCTCACCATCCTCGTGGCCTCCTCAAATGGTGACAGGACAGTGCATGCATCCTTGATCAGTAGCCACTGGCATGGCGAAAAGAAGCCAAGCTCCCCTGACCCTGTCCTGTGCCATGCTCACACAGGTACTCATTGATGGCCCTCTGCTGAGTGTGCAGCCGCTGCAGCATTGCCAATGTTGAGTTCCACATGGTGGGAATGTCACAAATGAGGCGGTTGGTGGGCAGGTTGCACTCCCTTTGAATGTCAGCCAGCCGAGCACTGGCATTGTAAGACCGGCGGAAATGACCACAGACTTTTCTGGTTTGCCTCAGGAGATCCTGTAAGCCTGGGTACCTGCTCAAGAACCACTGCACCACCAAATTAAGGATGTGTGCCAAACATGGAACATGGGTCAAGTGTCCCTGTCGGAGGGCAGAGAGAAGGTTGGTGCCATTGTCGCATACAACCATTCCTGGCTGAAGCTGGCGTGGCATCAACCACCTCTGAGCCTGCCCCTGCAGAGCTGACAGAATCTCTGCCCCAGTGTGGCTCCTGTCCCCTGAGCAGACCAACTCAAGCACCGCATGGCATCTTTTTGCCTGAGTGCTTGCGTAGCCCCTTGAACGCTTACGGAGCACCGCTGGTTCAGAGGACAAATCTGCAGAAGAGGCCATGGAAGAAGAAGAAGAGGAGGGGGTGGAGGAGAGAGCTGTGGCAGAATCACCACTAGCATTTTGGAGGCATGGTGGTGGAACAAGCTCCAACAATACTGAACCCTGTCCTGCATCCTTCCCAGCTGCCAGCAGAGTTACCCAGTGCACCGTGAAGGAAAGGTAACATCCCTGCCCATGCCTGCTAGACCAGGAGTCAGCGGTAATATGCACCTTACTGCTGACCGCCCTGTCCAGCGAGGCCGAAACATTGCCTTCCACATGCCGGTAGAGAGCAGGAATGTCCTTCCGTGAAAAGAAATGGCATTTTGCAACCTGCCACTGAGGTACAGCACATTCCACAAATTCACGAAAGGGGGCAGAGTCTACCAGCTGAAAAAGCAGCAGTTGCAGTGCTAGAAATTTGGCCAAGCTAGCATTCAGACGCTGAGCATGTGGATGGCTGGGACCGAATTTAGCAACAGAGGTACGGAAATTTGCCTGCTAAAATCAGATGGTGGTGTACTGATAGCAAATTGGCTGCAAGTACTTGGGACACCTATTGCTATACCTTCATTCCTCTCAGTGCAGGTTTTTGAGAGGACTGAAGGTATAGTGGGGATGGAGATCCCAGATGAGGAGCAAGGAGAAGTCCACCTTTTTCTTTGATGTGGGTCTTTCAAGTGCTGTTGTCAATGGACTGCATGGGAGGTCGTCATATGTCTGGTCAAGCATGTGGTGCCCAAGCGGCTGCTGTAATGGCCACGCTTGATCCGCTTCAGACATAGGTTTCAAACAGCAACAGCGCGATCTGCTGCACGTGTGTCAAAAAAGGTCTACACCAAAGAATTTTTCAAAATCAGCGGGGAGTCAGCAGCGCCCGGCACCTGTGGAGCTCTGCGGTGTGATGCAGTAGGGTGGCTGCCCTTAAACTGCCCCCTAGTGGACATCCTACCTTGTTGGAGTTGTGCCGCCTCCTCCTCCTCTCTTATATCAGGCACCCAAGTAGAGTCAGTGACCTCATCATCCCCTCCCTCCTCGTCACTGGAGCAAACTTGGCAGTATGCTGCAGCTGGGGGAACATGACTGCCAGTTTCTTGTCCTTCTTGGGCACCCCCTCTCTCTAGGCTCACGTTACTCCCTTCCTCCACCTGGGAACCAACATCGGAGCCTTCCAATCGCTGTGCATTCTCCAGCAGCCTCTACCCAACACTGTGGTTGAATAGTTTGGGGGACTACTCCATGCATGATGGTGGGGCTATGGAAGGAGTGACTGCGGACAAGGAGCCGGTGGAATAAGCCGCTTTGGCAGCTGCATTGGGAGCAAACTACTCTGAGCCTGAGTGACAGAGGATGAGGAGGATGAGGACGGCTTTGTTATCCACTCCACCAACTCTTCTGCATGTTCTGGCTCCACACCACACTACACTGTATTGTGTACTGTGTACACCACCAGAAGTGTAGTAGCAACTGCACTACGGCTGCACTGTACTGTGTAGTGTTTACATCACCAGAAAAGTAGTAGCAACTGCACTACGGCTGTACTGTATTGTAATTACAATTTTTGATCTAATATTTCACAGCAGGGCCCGTTCCTGCGCCCACCAAGAGTAACTGTGAGGGCTTACAGTGTTGTGGCACTACCACCACCACCACCAAAGGCCCAATTTTTATGCCCCTGCTTAACAGGGGCATGTAATTACAATTTGAGATATAATATTTCAACCCAGGGCCCGTTCCTGCGCCCAACAAGTGTATCTGCGAGAGGTTACAGTGTTGTGGCACCACCACCACCACCCAAGGCCCAATTTTTCTGTCCCTGTTTAACAGGGGCATGTAATTACAATTTTTGAAATAATATTAAAACGCAGGGCCAGTTCCTGCGCCCACCAAGAGTAACTGTGGTTGTGGCACCACCACCAAAGGCCTAATTTTTCTGTCCCAGGGGCATGTAATTACAAGTCTTGATCTAATATTTCACAGCAGGGCCCATTCCTGCGCTCACCAAGAGTAACTGTGAGGGCTTACAGTGTTCTGGTACCACCAACACCTAAGGCCCAATTTTCTGCAGAGTATAGAGGACAGGGTGTATAGTATATATACTTCTGTTCAGAGTATATAGTGCCTGGGGGCCCCCACGCCATTTTAAAAAAAAAATTGGGTGCAGGGTTCTCCTTAATATCCATACCAGACCCAAAGAGCCTGGTATTGGCTGGGGGGGAACCCATGCCATTTTTCTCTATGATTTTCATCTATATTGCCGAGACCAAAACACTACAGCCGCAAGGGGTGTTAAATTTCTTTTTTTCCTTTAGAAATGTCATTTTGCTGTGGTATTGTTCTAAACATGGGAAAAATATAGTATGCCACTTTACAGGCATACTATAGACACCCCCCAGGCACAATATTTAAAGGAATATTTCATTTTTATTGTTTCACTTTAAGCATTCTTAAAATCACTGCTCCTAAAAAAATGACCGTGTTTAAAACTTTTTTTTGCATTGATACATGTCCCCTGGGGCAGGACCCGGGTCCCCAAACATTTTTTATGGCAATAACTTGCATATAAGCCTTGTCCCTGTCCCATAGATTTTCCCACTTAATGACCAGGCCATTTTTTGCGATGCGGCACTGCGTTGCTTTAACTGACTATTATGCGGTCGTGCGACACTGTACCCAAACACAATTGATGTCCTTTTTTTCCCACAAATAGAGCTTTCTTTTGGTGGTATTTGATCACCTTTGTAGTTTTTTTTTTTGCGCTATAAATAAACAAAGAGCGATAATTTTGAAAAAAAAAACAATATTTTTTACTTTTTACTATAATAAATATCCCCCCCAAAAAAACAAAAAAAAAAAAAAAACAATTCCTTCATCAGTTTAGGCCAATATATATTTTTCTACATATTTTTGGTAAAAAATTGCAATAAGCGTATATTAGTAGAAAAAAAAGTTGCGCTACTAGTGCATCTGTGAATCAATAGATCAGCAGCCAGCATCAACAGTGTAGTGAACTGTGTAATAACCAAAAAACATGAAAAAATGCAGCGCTAATGTGATATACACAATCCCCAGAGTAGCCCCCAGGTGTAAGTATAATACCAATGGCCATTCATGAATGAGAAGCCAATGTCTAGTGAATATAACATAAGATAAATCACAAAATCAGTGTACAGTGAAATGGCAAAAAGCCTCTATAGAGTGTGGTATAGTCCCATGTAAGGGAAATATTAAACTGATGTCCTTTCCACAGATGAAATGCATAGGTTTCTCCATATGTCATTCACAGATAAGCATGTAAAATAAAGGAAGATTAGGTACGCTTACCAAAAAAAGAGGCAGGCATTTAGACCATTCACTCCAGCAGGTCTTTAATGGAGGACACGAATGATGTGATGGTGTACTTCAATGGTCACAATAAAGGGTAGATGATACACACCAGGAATTCCAATAGACTGACGTGCCTAGATTCCCAATCATTCGCCAGCTGGATGAGATGTATGGTATTTCCAAGGACATCAGATCCACGTGTTAGGTCATGAGGATGGGAAAAAAAGAAAGCCTCCACATAGAGCATGAATCCGGATAGAAGAAAAATTTATTAAAAAATACCAAAGTTAAAAGTACAAGCACCAGCCAAGGTGGGTACAGAAAGTGATCACATAAAAAAGAAAAAATGCGTGGTGTCAGATGCACAATAGGCTAGCAACCCAACATGTTTTGGACCATAGTACTTCTATCCGGATTCATGCACTATGTGGAGGCTTTCTTTTTTTCTCATCCTCATGACCTAACACGTTGATCTGATGTCCTTGGAAATACCATACATCTCATCCAGCTGGCATATGATTGGGAATCTAGGCACGTCAGTCTATTGGAATTCCTGGTGTGTATCATCTACCCTTCATCGTCTTGGTTGTGACCATTGAAGTACACCATCATATCATTCGTGTCCTCCATTAAAGACCTGCTGGAGTGAATGGTCTAAATGCCTGTATGACCCACCGCCGTATGGCGTGTGTGTTCATCTTTTTTTGCTAAGCGTACCTAATCTTCCTTTATTTTACATGCTTAACTGTGAATGACAATAAGCGTATATTGATTGGTTTGTGCACAAGTTATAGCGTCTACAAAATTGGGGATAGATTTATGGCATTTTTATTATTTTTTTTTTTTACTAGTAATGGCGGCCATCTGTGGTTTTTAGCGGGACTGCAACATTGCGGCGGACAGATCGGACACATTTGACACTTTTTTGGGACCATTGACATTTATACAGAGATCAGTGCTATAAAAATGCACTGATTACTGTATAAATGTCACTGGCAGAGAAGGAGTTAACACTAGGGGGCGATCAAGGGGTTAAATGTTTTCCCTGGGAGGTGTTTCTAACTGTGGGGGGATGGGACTGACTGGAGGAGGAGAAAGATTGCTGTTCCTAATCACCTCCACTGTCAAAATGGGGATCTGTCTGTTTACATTGACAGATCCCCGTTCTGGCTCTTTTCCGCGATTGCAGGTGGCCAGTGGACATCGCGGCCAGTGGACATCGCGGCCACTGGCCACGTGCATCAGGTTTCCCACCTAGCGTGAGCTCCTGCTATGGCTCTTAAAGGAGCAGACGTACACCTACGGCGGTTTGCGCAGGAGAGCCAACCTGCAGCAGTGTAATGACGGCGGCTGGTCGGCAAGTGGTTAGCCAGTTTTCTATCCATGAACAAACTCTATGGTCCATGCCTACAGACCTCAGTTTGTAGGGAACTGTATTGAATGCTTTTGCAAAATCCAGGTACACCACATCCACAAGCCTTCTGTTATCTAGATGGCAGCTCACATCCTCATAGAATGTTAACAGAGTGGTCTGGCAGTAACGACCCTTCATAAACCCATGCTGATTACTGCTAATGATACAATTTCCATCAGCAAATTCTTGAATATAGTCACTTATCATTCCCTCCAATAGTTTACATATTATCAATGTTAGACTGACTGGCCTGTAGTTTCCAGGAATATATCTCTGCCCTTTTTTGAATAATGGTACCATGTGGGCTATTCCACAATCAGCAGATACCATTCCTGTCAGTATGCTGTCTTTAAAGATTAGGAACAGTTCTTTGAGGACTTTCGGGTGTAAGCCATCCAGTTCTGGTGATTTATTTATGTAAAGCTTTTCTAGTCTTTTATGAACCCCGCCTTTTGTAAGACACAAGAGTACATCCTATGATGTGTTACAAACAATACAGTTGTGGTTGTTATACCCCTCCTTTTCCAGTGTAAAAACTTAGGAGAAGAAAGCATTCAGTACAGTTGCCTTCTCCTTGTCATTTGTAACCATCTTCTCTTCATTGTCCTTTACAGTATGTAGCCAATATGCGCTGACGTCACTTTTTTACTGTTAACATATTAAAAACAATTCTTGGGATTTTCTTTTTACTTTCCTCTGCAATGTGCCTCTCATAGTCTTTCTTTGCCACCCTGATTGAGTTCTTACACCTCTTATTGTATTCCTTGTAGTGTTGGAATGCTGACAAAGACCCATCCACTTTATATTTTTTAAAGCCATTTTTTGCTCTTTAATATGAATTTTTACTTTTAGCCACCCAGGATAAGCCTTCGCTCTTCTATATTTATTGTCCATTGTATTGCACTGGGTGATACCTTTATTTAATGTTTCTAAAGCACCCCAATTTTTCATCAGTGTTCAATGTTTCTAGGATTTTGTCCCAATTAATGTCTTGTAGTATTGAGTTCAGTTTAGAAAAGTTGGCTCTTTTGAAATTTAGAGTTCTTGTACTACCCTCCTGCCTCCTTTTCCTATGATTTATGCTGAATGTGATCATCCTGCGATCACTAGATCTCAGGTTGTCCCGTATTTCCACATCTGTGATCAGATCTGATTCATTTGTAATATTAGATCTAGCATTGCATTATTTTAGTCGGGGAATCTACCAATTGTGACATGATGTTGTCCTGTAAGACATTTAAGAATTGATGGGCCTTTAATGAGTGAGCTGTCCCTTGTGCCAGTTAATATCGGGGTAGTTGAAGCTCCCCATAATGATGACATTTCCCTGCCTAGCCACCATTTCTAACTGTGATAGGAGGTCCAGCTCCTCCTCCACCTTCAGGTTAGGGGGCCTGTAACATACCCCCACTATTAATTTCCCTTTCCACCCACATAGATAATAACTCCCCCTTGCCCTATTTACAAAGTCATTCCTTTCTCCCACCTGTAAATCATTCTTGATATATAGACACACCCCTCCCCCTCTTCTACCTCCCTGTCCCTCCGATACAAGAAATACCCCTGAATATTTGCCATTGTGTGAGCTGTCAAAGTAAGTTTCTGTTATTCCCACGAAGTCTAAATCTTGCTCGTGTAACAGCAGCTCCAGTTCATTCATTTTGTTAGCTAGGCTCCTGGCATTTGTATACATGCCTCTCAGTTTTGTACGGGTGCATACTATTTTCTCCTTAGGTTTCCTAAGGCTGTGATTTTGATGTGGCAACTCGTTCCCCCAAGGTTGAGGTATTATGGATCTATTATCACTAGTGCCTCCACTAGTACCCTCTGTCCTTTGCCCCACCAACTAGTTTAAAAGCCCCTCCAACTTTTTGGCCCTCCACATTACGGTGCAGTCTGTCCCTACTAAAGAGCCGGTAACAACTGAAAAGTCATCCCAGTTCTCCAGGAAACTGAAAAACTCCTTCCTACACCAATTCCTTAGCCATTTGTTAAGTTCCCTAAGCTCCTGCTCCCTCTCTAGGGTGGCTCGAGGCACAGGTAGTCCTTGGAGGTCCTTCTCTTCAATCTAGTCCCTAACTACCTGAAATAATTTTTTAGGATGCTCCACCTCTTACTTTGTCGCTGGTACCAACATGTACCATGACAGCTGGGTTCTCCCCAGCCCCACCCAATAATCTATCTATCCGATCTGCGATATGCTGAACCCAAGTGCCTGGTAAACAACATACCTTTCGGTGATCACAGTCTTTGTGACAGATTGCCTTATGTGTCCTTCTAATGATTGAGTCCCCTACCACCCTCCTTACTGGAGCAGTCTTACCCCTGGCAGCTAGGGGAGGGCGCCTGCTCCAGCAATGCCACCCCTAAGTTGATATCCTCAACATCACATAATTTGGCATATTTATTGGGATGTACCAACTCAGGACTAGCCTCCCTAAGGCTCTTCCCGCTACCCCACCTTCTGTCACCCAGCTACCTACCTCTGGCTCCTGTACCTCCATATATACCTCCATATATCCACCCCCTCTATGCTGGCCCCTGCCAGCACCTGCTGGGTAATGTCCAGGCTCCTTTCCAGGTTGTTGATGCTTTGCAGTGTTACCACCTGATTCTCAAGATCCAGGATCTGGACTTCCAGAGAAACAACTAGCTGACATCTTGAACAGCAGTATTTGCCCTCAAATGGTTCTTCAAGGAATGCATACATGGAGCAAGATATGCACTGGATGGCATCACCAATCCTGTTGGACATTTTACCCGCTACTCTAATGAGGATAATAAAAAGTAAGATTTGCCCTTGGTAATCTACGCTACTGCAAGTTACTCCTGGTGCTACAGCTGTTCCAAGTTCTTCACAGTCACGACACTCTCAGCGACCCACCTTATTCGCAGTGCCCCACCCCACTCTCAGCACTCTACGTCACTCTCAGCACCACACGTCACTCTCAGCACTCCACGTCACAAATACTACTCCCGGAGTTGATACAAATATTACACCCGGTACTCCGAGTTACTACAAATATTACTCCCGGTACTCCGAGTTACTACAAATATTACTGCTGGCACTTCGAGTTACTATATTATGCAATTAATAATACTCCTAGTATACTAAGTTACTATATTAGGCCAATAATACTCCCAGTACTCCAAGTTACTATATTATGCTAATAATACTCCCAGTACTCCAAGTTACTATATTATGCTAATAATACTCCCAGGACTCCAAGGTATTATATTAGGCAAATAATACTCCCAGTACTTCAAGTTACTATATTATGCAATTAATACTCCCAGTACTCCTAGGTTACGATAATATGCTAATAATACTCCCAGTACTCCAAGTTACTATATCAGGCAAATAATACTCCCAGTACTCCAAGTTACTATATTATGCAAATAATACTGCCAGCACTCCAAGTTACTATGTTATGCAAATAATACTCCCAGTACTCCCAATTACAATAATATGCCAGTACTTCGAGTTACTATATTATGCAAATAGTGCTCCCAGTACACCTATATCATTATTATTATTATTATTATTAAACAGGATTTATAAAGCGCCAACAGTTTGCGCAGGGCTTTACAACATGAGGGCAGACAGTACACTTACAATACAAATCAATACAGGAGTAATCAGAGAGCTTACAATCTATACAAAAATACCTTGAACGAAAGTTATCTTTGTATGCTGTAAAAATAGCAATCTTTACTGAATAGAACCACAAGTAAAATTAAAAACTACAATATGGTAGTAAAACTCTATCACCATTAGATGTTATTTTTTTGGTGTGATGGGTGAGGCAACATAGACCAAGACAGAGATTTGGAATTTGTCAATAATTTAATTCTTTTTTTTGTACTGGATTTAAATAGTTTTCATTCGGAATTGCTCATGCATTTGTCATTTTGATTAGGAAAAAAGTACTGATTACTCTATTTTGGTGAGTTGACCTGCATTTAGCCAGCTGACAGCAGCAGCCTTAAAATCTAAAATGCATGACATGATATAAATCTGAGACTGTAGGATAAGCCTGTCATATTATATGGAGAAAACCAAAGTCTGCACAGAAAAAAAAGAAGATAATACAAATGGGCAGTAAAGTCTGAGACTTTGGACACACCCCAAATGTAAGCATCTTGCAGCAGGAGTAATTATTAAATGTGAAAATCCTACCTTGCCAGTAAACATTTACCTGTCAGGCATGCACTGTCCATGCAACCCTGTAAATGCACCCAAATATCAGATTTACGTCTGTGTAAATCATTATTACATAAAGTTCTTGGGTATCTTTAAGAATCCATGTATGCCAATGTGTGTTTTTTAAATCAGTTTTCAGTATATGTATATTCAAGCATCGGTTCTAATACATTAAAGCCTATCTAATTTTTTTCTGTTTTGGGCCAAAAAGTCCTAGCCCTTTCCCTATTCATTAAAAATGTGTTTTTGTTTATGTCTGTGTTCCCTTTGGAAATATTTCCACAAAAAGAAATGACAGAGTCCCTTACCCCTTCCTGCTCTATCCAAAATACAATGAAAGTCCTCTTCGATCTTCAACCACCATATCCCATTAATCTTAGTATGCCTCATCACTACCATAATACAGTGTATGAGTGAGATGATAATATTTGAGAAAAAGTGCCTGAAACCAGTTAAAACATGAAAACAATACTTAACCCAAAGAAAACAGCAGTATCAGGGTGGTTAAGATAGGCAGACAGACTAAACCAACATGTTTGAAAAGATGGAAACAAAAGATGGAAGAATACCAACTAGTTAAAATTGATCACCATCACAAGCAATCTGGTATTGATTGAAAAAAAAAATGAAAAAGAAAATGTGTACCAGCATGGCACAATGCAAAGCATAAGTTGTGAGAGGGCAAATGCAGCCTGGAGTCTATAAGTGTCCTTTACCATCAACAAATCAACAATTCACTATGAAAAACAGCTCTACTGAACAATTATGGGTGGAAGAAGTACAGTATCTCACAAAAGTGAGTACACCCCTTACATTTTTGTAAATATTTTATGATATCTTTTCATGTGACAACATTAAAGAAATGACACTTTGCTACAATGTAAAGTAGTGAATGTACAGCTTACACAACAGTGTACATTTGCTGTCCCCTCAAAATAACTCAACACACAGCCATTAATGTCTAAACTGCTGGCAACAAAAGTGAGTACACCCCTAAGTGAAAATGTCCAAATTGGGCCCAAAGTGTCAATATTTTGTGTGGCCACCATTATTTTCCAGCACTGCCTTAACCCTCTAGGGCATGGAGTTCACCAGAGCTTCACAGGTTGCCACTAGAGTCCTCTTCCACTCCTCCATGACGACATCACGGAGTGTGTGGATGTTAGAGACCTTGCGCTCCTCCACCTTCCATTTGAGGATGCCCCACAGATGCTCAGTAGGGTTTAGGTCTGGAGACATGCTTGACCGGTCCATCACCTTTACCCTCAGCTTCTTTAGCAAGCCAGTGGTCATCTTGGAGGTGTGTTTGGGGTCGTTATCATGTTGGAATACTGCCCTGTGGCCCAGTCTTCGAAGGGAGGGGATCATGAGCGGCTTTGCAGCTTACACATGTATTTGCAAATGTGTGCTAACTAACCCCCTGTTTTTAAAGCAAACTATCAGACAGGATATTTTGGTTGGTAGCAGATTGGCTGGCAAGTTGAGCTGGGAATTCTATTTGGTTTTGTTTTACATGCATTGCCCTTCCATGTGTAGCGTTGACATTTTTGCTTTCTAATGCCATATAATGCAAAGGTGATAGACAATGTTATATACTGATATTTGGCTCCCTCCAGTGGTAAAAATGTGAATAGACTTCTTTATTTTTCACACACAAGCTGAGCAGGAAGTGCCTTAATGTTTACCTTGTGAAAGAACTCACTTACCCAGAATGCTCACCTACCTACCCATGAACACTGGGTGACTGAACTGCATGCTGAGTAGGCAATAAAAGGGATATGTGCGGCCATTTTCCTTCTCTTGTTCCTGGGACGCATGGTCTGCCAGCAGGGCCCTGTGGGTGTGTGTGTGTCCCACAGAGCCGCAGCCTACATTGTGCGGAGTGAACTTGAGGCCTGAGGAGAAGTTCACACCACAGCGTGCTGGAGCAGCAGTGTGGTTGGATCGGGAAGGATCCAGAGAGCCTTGACGGAGGTAACTGAGGACTCCCAGTCATCTTGTGGATGGAATAGCATGACGGCGAGGCCGCAGCAAGTAACGTAAGATCTTGTGGAGCGGAGGAATCCATCTGTCTGGATCTAGTGTGGTGAGAGGGCTGATGCCCAGAAGTTTGTACCGCATTTCACACACTTAGACTGATTGCAAAGTGTTGCTGGGACTGTTAGTCCCATGGAAGAGTTTAGTTAAATAGAGTTACACTTACATAGGCCTCAAGCCTGATTTCATTACCAAGTGACTGCCGCTGGAAGTTCATTCCCAGGGAAGGAGTATACAAATACTTTACATGATTGAAATGACTGCTGTATATTATTCTACACTGCTTTATTGGTCAGAAATCCTGCGGATTATAAGTATTACAATATAATAGCTAGCAGAAGACAGAAGACTACGTGTTTTATCGCAAGGCCTTGTGTTTATTCACAATAACTAAGGACTGTATTATAAAGCAGGGGGAGCTCCTTAGTAACTGTGTTGTACTGGGTGGATAGCTTTACATTTCCCTGTTTTTTACAGCGTGCTGGAATTGGGAAGGTGTTCAGAGTCAAGACATTGTCATTCTGAGCATTGGTACCACTTGGAGACGCGCCGAAGAGGGTCATCCAAGAGTTCTTTATATATCAAAAATCTTGTGAATACCCACTGTGTTGTCGCACTACATTTGTGTGACGGTACAGCATTGTAATTATTGTTTTATACCAGTTCCATTAAAGAATACATTCTGGTTAAGTACAATTGGTGTGAAGCGTTGTCCCTTTTCCCTGCAGGTGGAACAACGGATATCAAAGGTAAAGGTACACTATTGTAATATTGTACATTGTGTGGTTATCCTTTGTTCACACCAACACTACACCACAGCTGTGTCAAGGGGATTGAGCCAAGTATTGGGGGGTGTAGGAGCAGAGTACAGGCCCAATCAAAACCGCCAGCTCCTTAGGAGGTAAGTGCTACACATGTGCCCCTTGCTGTGAAGGCCAGTTATAGGTAGGGCAGTTGGCAGTTGTTTGTTACTATTGTATCTATGTGTCTTAACATGCGAAAAAAATGATGCTTTTGTACTGAATGTACAGACAGCATTGCCTAAATCCATGGGTTTTTTTTATGGATTAACCCTACTTGTCAAAAGCAAGGAAGAAATCATTGGGATTTAAAATGTTCTCTGTTCCATTACTGCTGTAGGTAAAACAAGCCTTTAGAAAAAGTGATTTGAAAAAGTAAATTTGCCTTTTAAATGGCAGAAGAACAAAAGATGTTTTCTAAATTATAACAAGAAAAAGTTTACTCAAATCAGTATTCTTCATCATGTGCTAGAGAGAGTGATAGTTCAGTAAAGGTGAGCAAGTGGAATCATACAATCTAAGATGCAAACCAGATTATACAAATGTACCCAATGCAGTTATCCAAAATAATTTGCCAGTTTACATAAAAAGGGTTTGTGATGATTTCAGCTCATGCAAGGTTCAGCATGTGCCTCCATACTGCTTTATGTGGGGTGATATTGTAGGGTACAACTTCCATATATAAACACTGAAGATTTTGGTTATTTCTGTTCAGTGCTCATACTATGGATAGTATAGTCAGTTAAAAAAAATCCCAGTACACTGGATATGATGCTCATAGCTATATTGCATCCAAATATGTTGAACTCTCTTATACAAGCTTTTGTGTTGCTTAGAATGTCAGTATTTTTTCAAGACAATTAGCTAATTTGTTCCTATTAGTACGGTTCAGCATTCAATACACAAATTAAATAAGCACTAATGACTACAACATAATTTAGTTGTGCTAGGTGTTAATGAGAATTTTTTTCTTTTACATGGGGGAAATACTGCTGTTATTTGTGTCTATAAAGGCATTTGCGAAAAAAATGGCATTTGCCTCTATTATTTAACAAATTACAGTAAATGGATCAATATAATAAAGCAAATAAATCGAATGGTTTTGTCATCTATTCAATCTCTTCTATATTTTTCCTGCATTACATTATGGTCCTCAAAAGAGTTAGGTCTTACCACTTATATAGCAGTTGGATGCTGTGAGTTTCAGGCTCAGATACAGTGGGGACAGAAAGTATTCAAATCCCCTTAAATTTGTCACTCTTTGTTATATTGCAGCCATTTGCTAAAATCATTTAAGTTAATTTTTCCTCATTAATGTACACACAGCACCCTATATTGACAGAAAAACACAGAATTGTTGACATTTTTGCAGATTTATTAAAAAAGAAAAACTGAAATATCACATGGTCCTTTGCTCAGTATTTAGTAGAAGCACCCTTTTGATCTAATACAGCCATGAGTCTTTTTGGGAAAGATGCAACAAGTTTTTCACACCTGGATTTGGGGACCCTCTGCCATTCCTCCTTGCAAATCCTCTCCAGTTCTGTCAGGTTGGATGGTAAACGTTGGTGGACAGACATTTTTTAGGTCTCTCCAGAGATGCTCAATTGGGTTTAAGTCAGGGCTCTGGCTGGGCCATTCAAGAACAGTCACAGAGTTGTTGTGAAGCCACTCCTTCGTTATATTAGCTGTGTGCTTAGGGTCATTGTCTTGTTGGAAGGTAAACCTTCGGCCCAGTCTGAGGTCCTGAGCACTCACAAACACCTCACAGCATGATGCTGCCACCACCATGCTTCACTGTTGGGACTGTATTGGACAGGTGATGAGCAGTGCCTGGTTTTCTCCACACACATACCGCTTAGAATTAAGGCCAAAAAGTTCTATCTTGGTCTCATCAGACCAAAGAATATTATTTCTCACCATCTTGGAGTCCTTCAGGTGTTTTTTAGCATACTCCATGTGGGCTTTCATGTGACTTGCACTGAGGAGAGGCTCGGGCCACTCTGGCATAAAGCCCCGACTGGTGGAGGGCTGCAGTGATGGTTGACTTTCTACAACATTCTCCCATCTTCCGACTGCATCTCTGGAGCTCAGCCACAGTGATCTTTGGGTTCTTTTTTACCTCTCTCACCAAGGCTCTTCTCCCCCAATAGCTCAGTTTGGCCGGACGGCCAGCTCTAGAAAGGGTTCTGGTCATCCCAAACATCTTCCATTTCAAGGATTATGGAGGCCATTGTGCTCTTAGGAACCTTGAGTGCAGCAGAATTTTTTTTGTAACCTTGGCCAGATCTGTGCCTTGCCACAATTCTGTCTCTGAGCTCTTCGGGCAGTTCCTTTTGACCTCATGATTCTCATTTGCTCTGACATGCACTGTGAGCTGTAAGGTCTTATATAGACAGGTGTGTGGCTTTCCTAATCAAGTCCAATCAGTAAAATCAAACACAGCTGGACTCAAATGAAGGTGTAGAACCATCCCAAGGATGATCAGAAGAAATGGACAGCACCTGAGTTAAATACATGAGTGTCACAGCAAAGGGTCTGAATACTTAGGACCATGTGATATTTCAATTTTTCTTTTTTAATACATTTGCAAAAATGTCAACAATTCTGTGTTTTTCTGTCAATATGGGGTGCTGTGTGTACATTAATGAGGAAAAAAATGAACTTAAATGATTTTAGCAAATGGCTGCAATATAACAAAGAATGGAAAATTTAAGTGGGTCTGAATACTTTCCGTCCCCATTGTAGGTCTAGCTCATGCTGGTGACACAAAGATTTTGTTGCAAATTTCATCTGTAAGATTTTGAAAAAACGACTATGTTTTGTATTGGCCTGTCTGCATGGATATTGTGTTGTTGAATATTTAAGGTAGGCCCTCACACTATATATTTGTTGGTAGATTTTGTATGAGCACCTTTAATTTTTAGAATTTTCTGTGACTTTCCAAAATATACCATATCAGGTGTTTTGCGATCTTTACACATTTTAGAACGAAGGCTTCCTCAGTTCCTGAAGTGTGTTCTCTCTGCAATGGTCCCACAGTGGGCAGTGACAATCCAAACAGGCTTCCACTGCTGAGGTCAGGCCAGTATATTTAAAGATTCCTTGAAGAACTATCAGGACCAGTGGGCTATTTGCTGTGTTAAGGAATTTATTATTTGCTTATTAGGCTGCATGTGGAACTTTCTGCAGAAGCTCTTTATATTGGCTGGACAGTATTTGAATTGAAAGTAAATCTCACCTTTCTATCTGGACTCTCATATATAATTTATATAGTAACAACGTCAGTGTCTAAAAGGCTTAATTGAATCACTCAGCAATCAGGAAAAGATAAAGTTCCCAAAAAGTTATATATATATATATATATATATATATACCACCACCCCTCCCTTTAGAATGTAAGCTCTACGAGCAGGGCCCTCCTGTACCTTTTGTATTGAACTGTACTGTAATTGTGTTGTCCCCCTTATACATTGTAAAGCGCTGCGTAAACTGTTGGCGCTATATAAATCTCGTATAATAATAATATAATAATAATAATATGTAATTTATGTGATCTATATGAAACAAATCTATGTACATAAAAGCAGCTGCTAAATAAAACAGAAATATACACGTAAGTAAAAGAGTCCTTAGTCCATATAGACACAGTTCCAATACTCAAAGCAGTGCTCCAATCAAATAAATGAAGTATGACTAGCATTCACAAGTAAAAACATATAAGAAATCGGTAGTATGTTGATAGGTGATGAGACAGTTCAATTGATAGATGAAGGATTCTACTAAATGATTGATAGGCATATACCATCCACCAGAGTCCACACCATGTGAAACACACTCCCCTAGGGGTTTACACTAACCAAAGGGATGTCATTCGAAAGCCTTGAACACACCAGGTGTCTCCCGTTAGGTCCGATTATCTCAAACAGCTCATCGCCCAGGGTGGTTTTCTCATGGAAACACAGCTGTGTGTATTGAATGAGTCCCCTTATGATTGTGATTCCGCATACGAACAGTGTTGCAAAGTAAGGTGGCTGGGGGGTTAGAATCACTGGGGGGTTAGAATAAAGCTGGGTCATCCTATAAATGCCGGGATGTTGCGCCGTTTGGTCACGCTCTCTGTTGAAGTCGTGATGACGAAATGCGTCAGTACGTGACCTTACAGCAACCGGAAGTGTCGTGTGCATGTCACTACCAGGAAGAAACAGCCAGATACTTTCAACACAGTGGATTCAGTGGATGGCAGATTACATTCCATACTGATTGGTGATAACACACAGTTTGATTATTCAACCAAATGCCTGTTACAATTTATGTTGTGTAAGTGTGGTTTTAAGGGGTGGTCATCTTGAATAAACTTTTAAAATGATATCACACTATGTGGAGCCTTTTTTTACATGACTAAACCACCCTGGGTGATGAGCAGTTTGAGATAACCGGACCTAACGAGAGACACATGGTGTGTTCAAGGCTTTTGAATTACATCCCTTTGGTGAATGTAAACCCCTAGGGGAATGTGTTTCACGTGGTGTGGACTCTGGTGGATGGTATATCCCTATCAATCATTAAGTAGAATCAATTAAACTGTCGCATCACCTATCAACATACTACCGATTTCGCATATGTTTTTACATGTGAATGCTGGTCATACTTCA
Source organism: Lithobates clamitans (assembly GCA_037952925.1). Classification (NCBI taxonomy): domain Eukaryota; kingdom Metazoa; phylum Chordata; class Amphibia; order Anura; family Ranidae; genus Lithobates; species Lithobates clamitans. The sequence continues at coordinate 1,480,829 of JBBGZY010000008.1, read as the reverse complement.
TTTATTTGATTGGAGCATTGCTTTGAGTATTGGAACTGGGTCTATATGGACTAAAGACTTTTTTACTTACGTGTATATATAATATACTATATCATATATATACTATGTATATATAGTAGAAGTTCAGCTCCCCCTCATGGCTGAAATAATTATGTCACATCTGTGGCCGGTCTGCTCAGATGTAGACAGCCCAAGGCCTACTGCTAGAGCTGTTTCTTTCAAATAGACACAGGTACCAGCCCCAGGGTTGAGCTCAGTTTCTTCCAGAACAACCTTCACAGTCAATAGAATGTTTCTCTCAGTTCACCCATACCTTCATACATAATACAGTATATAAGTGATGCTCTCACTTATCAGGGCTGCCAAGTCCCTCACACTGCCTTTAGACCAGGCCAGGAGTGGAACATTCAATACTCCAACAAAAGGTCACACAAATTACTTCAGCCCTCTGCACAGACCGACTTTTCATGGGTCCAAGGACTTTCAATTCTTGATTACCTCATTCACTCTTTCTTAATCCCAGCTCATACTGACACAGAATATCCAGTTAGCTTCCAGGTTGCATTTCAACAGCTTTACCTAAAAAAAAATTGCTAGCAAATACTCTTCAAGGAGACTTGAATTAGACATTCAGGGAGTCTTAAAAGCTACAATTATAATTTCTACAGCCTCCTCTGCTAATAAACACAACTTTTGACAATGGATACCTAAGCACCGCCTGCAATGGCAAGTGGTCACAAAGCCTGTTTTAACCCTCTTATGCACGAGTCCGTGAGTATTTCTGGAATTTCAATAGCTCCTATTCTTAAAGGTACACACTTTTGTGGTCATAAGCCAGATGTCTGGCTCCAAACAAAAGGGCGATCTCCGAGTGGCCGACTCATTTAATCAGGACCTACTGTACTTTGCACTATGTGCAAGTTTGAGCCTAGCACAGGGAAACATTGTGCCTCTTTGCACTTCTTACAGATCCCAGTAAGAACCACCTGTATTGGCAGCTATTCCTGAATGTCCCTTTCTTCTTCAGGTATACATTTCTCTCCCTATGGCAGAAGTATTTTCTGTTGTACAAGGATTTATGACTCACTAAGTGCAAATTGTAGCTCACTCTTATTGCAAGAGATTGAAATGCCTTCCACCACCTTTTCCAGTGGAATTCAAGGCAGCGTGGCCTATCATTTCTGATTCTTTCAGGGATCCTCCAGAGGACTCTTTGTCACATGCTGATGCCTTTCTTTCTGTAGATGTGGAAACCCCACTATCTGATTTTTAGTCAACAGTTGTTTCACCTAAAGAGAAGGAAACCATTTCCTAATTGAAGCTGCACAATCCACTTTAACACGGTGTCTTGCTGGGCTCAATTCTAACAGACCCAAAAGTATTTCGAAGGTATTTCCCCATTTTCTCAATTTCGTGGATTTTAACTACAAGTCTTGAAAGCACGCAGACAAACCATGTCTTACCCCTAAGAGATTCTTGATGCTTTAACCTTTTACTGAGGATTTTGGTAAGAAATGGTCTGTTCCTCCCATAGTCGACCCACATTTGTAGCACCTTAATAAAAGCTTTGACACCACTCCTACAGTGCCTTGAAAAAGTATTCATACCCCTTGACATCTTTCACATTTTGTCTTGTCACAACCAAAAAAGTAAATGTATTTTATTGAAATTTTATGTGATGGCCCAACACAAAGTGGCACATAATTGTGAAGTGAAAGGAAAATGATAAATGGTTTTCCATATTTTTTTACAAATAAATATCAAAAAAATGGGGCGTGCATTTGTATTCAGTCCCCCCAAGTCAATATTCTGTAGAACCACCCTTTGCTGCAATTACAGCTGCAAATCTTTTTGGGTATGTCTCTACCAGCTTTGCACATCTAAAGAGTAAAATTTTAGCCCATTCTTCTTTGCAAAATAGCTTAAGCTCTGTCAGATTGAATGGAGAACGTCTGTGAACAGCAATTTTCAAGTCTCGTCACCAATCCTCAATTGGATTTAGGCCTGGACTTTGACTGGGCCATTCTAACACATGAATATGCTTTGATCTACATCACTCCATTGTAGTTCTGGCTGTATATTTAGGGTCGTTGTCCTGCTTGAAGGTGAACCTCCACACCAGTCTCAATTCTTTTGCAGACACTAGCAGGTTTACTTCTAAGATTGCCCTGTATTTGGCGACATCCATCTTCCCATCAACTCTGACCAGCTTCCCTGTCCTTGCAGAAGAAAACCATCCCCACAACATGATGCTGACACCACCATGTTTCATGGTGGGGATGGTGTCTTCAGGGTAATGTGCAGTGTTAGTTTTCCACCACTCTTAGAATTTTGATTTTAGGCCAAAAAGTTCATTTTTGGTCTCATCAGACCAGAGCACCTTTTTCCACATGTTTGTTGTGTCCCCCACATGGCTTCTCGCAAACTGCAAATAGGACTTCTCATGGCTTTCTTTCAACAATAGCTTTCTTCTTGCCACTCTTCCATAAAGGCCAGATTTGTCCTGTGTAATAGTTGTCCTGTGGACAGATTCTCACACCTGAGCTGTGGATCTCTGCAGTTCCTCTTGAGTTACCATGGGCCTCTTGGATGCTTCTCTGAATAATGCTATCCTTGCCCGGCCTGTTAGTTTAGGTGGACGGCCATGTCTTGTCTTTCAACAATAGCTTTCTTTTTGCCACTCTTCCATAAAGGCCAGATTTGTGGAGTGCACGACTAATAGTTGTCCTGTGGACAGATTCTCACACCTGAGATGTGGATCTCTGCAGTTCCTCTTGAGTTACCATGGGCCTCTTGGATGCTTCTCTGATTAATGCTATCCTTGCCCGGCCTGTCAGTTTAGGTGGATGGCCATGTCTTGGTAGGATTGCAGTTGTGCCATACTCTTTCCATTTTTGGATGATGGATTGAACAGTGCTCTGTGAGATGTTCAAAGCTTGGGATATTTTTTCATAACCTAACCCTGCTTTAAACTTCTCTACAACGTTATCCCTGACCTGTCTTGTGTGTTCCTTGGCCTTCATGATGCTGTTTGTTCACTAAGGTCCTCTAACAAACCTCTGAGGGCTTCACAGAACAGCTGTATTTATACTGAGATTAAATTACACACAGATTGACTCTATTTACTAATTCAGTGACTTCTGAAGGCAATTAGTTCCACTAAATTTTAGTTAGGGATATCAGAGTAAAGGGGGCTGAATACAAATGCAAGCCACACTTTTCAGATATTTATTTATGAATAAAATTGAAAACTATTTATCATTTTCCTTCCACTTCACAAATATGTGCCACTTTGCATTGGTCCATCTCATAAAATCCCAATAAAATACATTTACATTTTTGGTTGTAACATGACAAAATGTGGAAAATTTCAAGGGGTGTGAATACTTTTTCAAGGCACTGTATAGAAGGCACTCCAGCCTCCAGCCCTACTGACAAGAAGTTGGAAGCACTTTTTGGATCTATCTACTCTTTGGAAGGCCCTGCACTTCAATTTATGCTCGTCTTTGGAATCATTTCTCCGACTTTGGCTGAAAATTGAAAATCCCTAACCAGGGACCTGGCAACTGCTGGTGTTGACATTCAATTTATTTATGTCACATTTAATTTTTTCTGTGTTGCTAGATGCTGGTCTGATTATGTCTCACATAACCCTTTCTTCTACCCTGATTCTCAAGGTCTTCTGGCTTGAGTGCTGGTAAGTGGAGCAGATTGAATTTTTGGCTCTTTGCTGGCTGAAATTATGAGGGGAGGTAAAAATACTCACTTACCCCAGCAATGCAAAGCTAAGAATCAATGAATCGATATCTTCTTATCCTTTTGTTCCTCCAGGTCAGGTTCCAATTTCTTAATCTACAAGTCCCCCCACCCAGAAGCTCAGCCCTAAATGCCCTTGGAAAAACCTACACATAAATCCAGCACTGAATGAAGGTCCACCCCAACAGCTCCTTCAGAGGTAGGAGGACATCTAATAGCTTATGCAGGCATTTTGGAAGCTTGCATTGCAAACACATTGGTGCAGGAGATAGTATTGAAAGGTATTTAAGGTATTCATACAAAAAAAAGAGATGGATCTTTGGAATCCCCCAACTATACAAGGAATGGCGGTACTTCCCACTACAGGCATCACCAGAAACAAGATATACAACCAAGGAAGAAGAAAGGCACAGACACCAAGCCAGCTACCGCCCAATATAGAGTATCTCACAAAAGTAAGTACACATTTTTGTAAATATTTTATTCTATCTTTTTATGTGACAACACTGAAGAAATGACACTTTGCTACAATGTAAAGTAGTGAGTGTACAGCTTGTATAACAGTGTAAATTTGCTGTCCCCTCAAAATAACTCAACACACAGCCATTAATGTCTAAATCTCTGGCAACAAAAGTGAGCACACCCCAAAGTGAAAATGTCCAAATTGGGCCCAATTAGCCACCCTGGTGTCATGTGACTCGTTAGTGTTACAAGGTCTCAGGTGTGCATAGGGAGCAGGTGTGTTAAATTTGGTGTTATCGTTCTCACGCTCTCATACTGGTCACTGGAAGTTCAACATGGCACCTCATGGCAAAGAACTCTCTGAGGATCTAAAAAAAAGAATTGTTGCTCCACATAAAAATGACCTAAAGGCTAAAAGAAGATTGCCAAGACTCTGAAACTGAGCTGCAGCACAGTGGCCAAGACCATACAGTGGTTTAACAGAACAGGTTCCACACAGAACTTTTCTGCAGAGGTTGAAGGGGTGGGAGGTCAGCCTGTCAGTGCTCATACCATACGCCTGACACTGCATCAACTTGGTCTGCATGGCAGTCATCCCAGAAGGAAGCCTCTTCTAAAGATGTTCCACAAGAAAGCCTGCAAACAGTTTGCTGAAGACAAGCAGACTAAGGACATGGATTACTGGAACCATGTCCTGTGATCTAATGAGACCAAGATGAACTTATTTGGTTCAGATGGTGTCAAGCGTGTGTCGCAGCAACCAGGTGAGGAGTACAAAGACAAGTGTGTCTTGCCTACAGTCAAGCATGGTGGTGGGAGTGTCATGCTCTGGGGCTACATGAGTGCTGCCAGCACTGGGGAGTTACAGTTCATTGAGGGAACCATGAATGCCAACATATACTGTGAAATACTGAAGCAAAACATGATCCCCTCCATTCGAAGACTGGGCCGAAGGGCAATATTCCAACATGATAACGACCCCAAACACACCTCCAAGATGACCACTGCCTTGCTAAAGAAGCTGAGGGTAAAGGTGATGGACTGGCCAAAAATGTCTCCAGACCTAAACCCTATTGAGCATCTGTGGGGCATTCTCAAGCAGAAGGTAGAAGAGCGCAAGCTCTCTAACATCTGTGATGTCGTCATCGAGGCATGGAAGAGGACTCCAGTGGCAACCTGTGAAGCTCTGGTGAACTCCATGCCCAAGAGGGTTATGGCAGTGCTAGAAAATAATAGTGTCCACACAAAATATTGACACTTTGTTGAACTTCCTGGGACCAGTATGAGAAAGTGAGAGCGATAACTCCAAATTTAACACACCTGCTCCCTAGTCACACCTGAGACCTTCTAACACTAACAAGTCACATGACACCAGGGTGGGAAAATGGCTAATTGGGCCCAATTTGGACATTTCCCTTATGTCGCGTACACACGAGCGGACTTTACGGCAGACTTTGCCAGGCGGACGGGATTTCGTCGGACAATTTGATCGTATGTGGGCTCCAGCAGACTTTGTTTGCTCAAAAGTTGGACGGACTTAGATTTGAAACATGTTTTAAATCTATCCGTCGAACTCGAGGCCGGTCGAAAAGTCCGCTCGTCTGTATGCTAGTTTGACGGACAAAAAGCCACACTAGGGCAGCTATTGGCTACTGGCTATGAACTTCCTTATTTTAGTCCGGTTGTACGTCATCACGTACGAATTCGACAGACTTTGGTGGATTGTGTGTAGGCAAGTCCGTTTATTCAGAAAGTCCGTCGTAAAGTACGTCGAAAAGTCCGTCGGGCAAAGTCTGCCGTAAAGTCCAACCATGTGTACGCGGCATTAGGGGTGTGCTCACTTTTGTTGCCAGCAGTTTAGACATTAATGGCTGTGTGTTGAGTTATTTTGAGGGGACAGCAAATTTACACTGGCATACAAGCTGTACACTCACTACTTTACATTGTAGCAAAGTGTCATTTCTTCAGTGTTGTCACATGAAAAGATAAAATAAAATATTTACAAAAAATGTGAGAGGTGTACTCACTTTTGTGAGATACTATAGTATCATTTATTGAAATTCCATACCCCCCCATCCAGCTAAGAGCCACCCTACCTCCCTATCATCTAAGCCCCCAAGACCCACTGGAGCGCCCCACCTGATGTGTAGAATGAGAAAGGGGGTACAATATGGTCCAAAAGGCTGTGCAAATTACAATGGGTTAGTGATTAGAACTTAAGTACCCCTCTCCTTGGGGCAGTTGCTAACTAAGGCTAAAAAGCCCAACCACTAGTTATATGCAGAGTCCACCCACAAAAAGTAAAACCATAATGTACTGCAGTACTATATCCTTAATAAATCATGCGTGTGATAATTGACAAATGCCTGCAGGTAAGTGGCCTAGATAAAAGTAATTTGTGTACAGATGGTCCACAAATGAAGACAAACTAGGTGTCAAAGTCCACAACTGCATGCATACCTCAGGAGGCCTAGTGATGACAGGATTTGCACAGTGCATTCCTTTAATGTCCTCAGTTGTATGCATGCATGCAGAGAAAACAGGTGCTGGCAAGTATAGCCTAGATGAAAAGTATCTTGTTGATACAGATGTCACTCACAGATACAGGTGTACTCAATGTCAATGACAACTGGATGCTAGCCAAAGTAGCAAGATATACTCTATGCAGCCATATAGTATCCTCAGTTATGTGCATGCATGCAGGGATAGTAGATGCTTGTAAGTATGCAGCCTAGGTAGAAACTGTCGTGTGTATATTTGGTCACTCACAGATGTAGATAGGCAAAGCATCAAAGTCCACAGCTGGGTGTATACCGCATCTGCATCCTGTGTAGACTGCATCTGGATTCTAGGTGTACTGAGGAAAGCACAGCTGATAATGCCAAAGTGTTTAAAGGCCCAGGCAGGGCAAATCGTTACTCACGAGTGTTGACAAATCCTATCAGCATCCATCACCATTAATCCTGCCACAGGTACAAAATAAAGCTGTCAACAGTGGAGCTATCCCACAAGGTAAGGTTAAGTCATGCAGTGCTGACACTAGCAGCATAGCAGCAGAGCCGCTGTATCCTCCAGGCTTATATCAAGCTCTGTCCATCATAGCAGCCATGGAGGGCCGGGGGGTAGTTGCCCCACATCAACGTGTTTCATCCCGCCCACAACTGGAGGGTTTGGAAGGCAGGGAGGAAGGGTGGGTCTTAGTTGGATTATGGAACAGGTACCGATTGGGTGTCAGGGGGTCTTGGGGGGTTGGGGAGGGTCAGGGAAGTCAATGTTTTTTTCATAATGATTATTGCTTTTGTTGTGATTAGAGTTTTTTACAGATTTGCAATAAATTACACTATATCAGGTGGTAGCTGGCTTGGTGTCTGTGCCTTTTTGCTCCTTTCATTGTTTATTCAAGGTATTCATCCTGCACTTTGATCCTCCTATTTCTCATCAATGCTGGATGGACTTTTTTCAACCATTTAGCAATTGTTGGCCCAGTGGCCTGTCTTGCTGTTCCCTGAACTGAAAAATATCAAGGTTTTTCCTCCCCTAACAGCCTAAATCAAAATCCTGGAGATACAAGCAATTTGTCAGTCCTTACTTCTCCAGCCCCCATTTCTGGCTGATCATCCAGCTCCGGTTCAATTGGACAATGCCGCAGCTCTTGCTTACATCAATCATCAGAGGGTCACCAGGAATGTCGCACCTCGGTTTAACAAAAAGCTGGACAAATTTATTTACAGGATGCAGGAGCTGACAGGGGCTGCAGCGGATGCCTTAGTGCTGTGAGTTCAATAGACTCTGATGCTGATGCAGCTGCCTGCTTCTATGCATATTCCCTTTAACTTCTGCTGATTCACCTGCTGACGCCTCACCTGACACTATTGCTTGCATGTTCCTCTGAATCATTTTGGTTGGCATCTCCAGTTTGAGGTTCTTCAAGCTACATCCACTGGCAATTGTGTTTCACCTGTCTTTTTTGCACCCTCTGTTTCACCTTCAGGGTGCTTTAACAGGAGATATAAGAGGCGTCACCTCGTCATCTCAGTATCCTATCAGGTACATGTCAACCAATGATGGAGTTTAAAAGGAAGGATTCTCTGCTGGAACCCCTCTACCATTTGATTTGCTCTTTGCCTCTAGCGGTTGAAAGACTTCTGTCAAATCAAAAGGCAACTACAGCATCCAAACATATCATTGTCTTCCACTGATCAGGCATCTTCTCCTGTTGCTTCGTCCATATGTATAGATATGATTCCTACTGCTCCTTCCACAGCCATCTCTCTACCAGAAACACAGGTTTCCTAATGACCACTTAAACCCTACATATACCCACTGTAGTGACTAGCCTCAGGTGATACACAGAGATAAAACAAATCCTCCTACATAAATTGTACCTGTATATTTAAAGACTTTTCTTTAGTACATCCTTCCAAACGCACAGATAGAACACTTTTTCTCACCCTTAGCAGACAGGGGGCAGGTAGCTAACGTCACACACTGCACAGCGTTAAGCACCAAGCTTGATGTAATCTGAAACCTGAGTGGAGGGAATGGACTCTACACACTCTACACACTATCGTAGGGAAACATAAACAGCTGAGGCGGTCAACTACCTGCTGTGTGCTGGAGAGGGCTGGGCCACCACCCGTGATTGTCTGGATTCAACTCATACAAAGAGAAGAGACTCATGCAGATAGTAAAGGAAGTAGATAGCAAAGAGAAATGATACTCAGGGCTTTGGATTGAGGCAAGTACACACTATAGAAGGATATGCTTTGTTCATTTTTCATTTATGCTTCAACCCTGAACACTTTTATTGGAAACCACAAGCATTGGGTTCATCATTTCATCTCTTTAGGAGAAACCTCAGGCCTGGGCTCTTCCCCTACTTGAACAAAGTCACCCCACTTTGGTCACCTCAGACTCTTTTCTCTCAGCCATGTCACAGCTACAGTATATTGTGCTTCATCAGGCAACTGCTGAAACAACACTCACCAAGTTGCAGCAAGGCCAAGGTTCTGCAGAGGACTATCTGTCTGATTTTCATTTAAGGAGTGCTAATACTGAATAGAACTTAGCACTCCGTCATCAATTTTGCCCTGTTTTTTTTTTCAATCCTTTGAAGGATGAACTCACCAGGGTGGGTGTACCTGCTTCACTGAAAGATCTGATGAATCTAGCTCTTCAGATCGATCGATGCCTACATAAATTACAATCTGAAATTACAAGTAGCCATCATCCTATGCAACCAAGTCCAAAGATTCCAGTCTTGCCACTTATCACAACTATCTTCAGTACTTCATCAGGGTGGGCACTGTGAACCTTCACTGAAAAGTTTTTTTAGGTCACCTCTGTCCTCAATAGAACACCTCCGGTGATGACACTCCAACTAATGCTTCTACTGCAGAGATGCTAGTCATTTGTCCAAGCCAGCTGAATATTAGGAATTCCCTGATAATGCCTAAATCTTGTAAATCATCATTCTACAGGGTTTATCAGTGTTCACGGCCTTGTTTTTGCCCAAAATGGTCTTGACTTTTCACCATAGGAAGGATTTTGTGTTACCTTCCCTATATCTGACACCAGTTCTTCCCAAGGAGATCTTTCATTTTTGTCTGGATATGATAAGGGCCTTCCGAGTTTTTTATCATCAGGCTTTGCTGTCACAGATTTGTAAAGTTGTGACCTTACAAATCTGTGACAATCTTTTTCTAAGATTAAAGGGTGGTTGTGTATGCTTCCACAGATGCTAGTTTCTGTCAAAATAGGATATTTAGACTTATTGTAAAATCTTTTTCTTAGAGTTGAGGGACACGGCTACCCCTCATATGCTATTGTTACATACATAGTTTCATAGTAGGTGAGGTTGAAAAAAGACACAAGTCCATCAAGTCCAACCTATGTGTGTGATTATATGTCAGTATTACATTGTATAGCCCTGTATGTTGTGGTCGTTCAGGTTCTTATCTAATAGTTTTTTGAAACTATCAATGCCCCCCACTGAAACCACCGCTCTTACAGTAAAGAACCCTCTACGCAGTTTAAGGTTAAACCTCTCTTCTTCTATTTTTACTTTCAATATGTTTTTATTTTCAATGATGTCATACAAATTATGCATTAACATATTTAGATTGCACAGGAGGGAACGCCTCCTCGAACATGAGACAAAGAGGTTACAATTCGAGTGCAAACAAAGAAGAAAAAAAAAAAAAAAAAAAGAAAAGAACAGATAATATACGGTTTCTATGCCTCAAGGGCTGGTGGAGAGGACAGCCTGATATATAACCTTGACTAAGCTTTAAGTAAGCAGTCTCCATGTTTTGCCCCCCACACAGCACGGGATCTTTCCCCATCCCCGGCACCCCTGACGGGATCTAGCTGTGCCAGGTGGGGAAATCTCCCTACTTCTCCTTTGCCCATTTGGTCTGGGCCTCTTCTTCTATTTTTAATGAATGGCCACGTGTCTTATTAAACTCCCTTCCACAAAAAAGCTTTATCCTTATTGTGGGGTTACCAGTATGGATTTGTAAATTGAAATCATATCCCCTCTCAAGCGTCTCTTCTCCAGAGAGAATAAATTCAGTGTGTGTAACTTTTCTTCACAACTAATATCCTCCAGACCCTTTAGCTTTGTTGTCCTTCTTTGTACTTGCTCCATTTCCAGTACATCCTTCCTGAGGACTGGTGCCCAGAACTGGATAGCATACTCCAGGTGAGGCCAGACCAAAGTCTTGTAGAGTGGTTTAATTATCGCTTTATCCCTGGAGTTAATCCCCTTTTTAATGCATGCCAATATTCTGTTTGCTTTGTTAGCAGCAGCTTGGCATTGCATGCCATTGCTGAGCCTATCATCTACTAGAACCCCCAGGTCCTTTTCCATCCTAGATTCCCTCAGATGTTCACCCCCTAGTGAGTAGATTGCATTCATATTTTTACCACCCAAATGCATTATTTAAAATTTTTCTACCTTAAACCCCATTAGTTTGTTCAGATTTTCTTGCAAGGTTTCCACATCCAGCAGAGAAGCTATTTCCCTGCTTAGCTTAGTGTCATCCGAAAATACAGAGATTGAACCGTTTACCCCATCCTCCAGGTTGTTTATGAACAAATTAAACAGGATTGGTCCCAGCACAGAACCCTGGGGGACCCTACTTCCCACCCCTGACCATTCTGAGTATTCCCCATTTATCACCACCCTCTGAACTGGCCCTTGTAGCCAGTTTCCAATCCATGTACTCACCCTATGGTCCATGTAAACAGACCTCACTTTGTACAGTAAATGTTTATGGGGAACTGTGTCAAATGCTTTTGCAAAATCCAGATACACCACGTCTACGGGTCTTCCTTTATCTAGATGACAGCTCACCTTCTCATAGAAGGTTAATAGATTGGTTTGGCAAGAACGATTCTTCATGAATCCATGCTGATTATTGCTAATGATACCGTTTTTATTACTAAAATCTTGTATATAGTCCCTTATCGTCCCCTCCAAGAGCTTGCATACTATTGATGTTAGGCTAACTGGTCTGTAATTCCCAGGAATGTATTTTGGCCCTTTTTTAAATATTGGTGCTACATTGGCTTTTCTCCAGTCAGCTGGTATCATTCCAGTCAGTAGACTTTCAGTAAAAATTAGGAACAATGGTCTGGCAATTACTTGACTGAGTTCTCTAAGTACCTTTGGGTGCAAGCCATCTGGTCCTGATGATTATTTAATGTTAAGTTTCCCAATTATATTTCTAATTCTGTTCTCTGTTAGTCATGAGGGTGCTTCATGTGATGTGTCATGAGGACACTGCAGTTTTGGTTACTGAAGCCCTCTGATTCCCTCATGAAGACTGAGGAGAAGAATAAATTCAATATCTTCGCCATTTTCCCATCCTTTGTAACCAGATATCCTTCCTCATTCTTTTTGGGGCCAATATGGTCTGTCCTCCCTTTTTTACTGTTTATATACTTAAAGAATTTCTTGGGATTTTTTTGCTCTCCTCCGCTATGTGTCTTTCGTGTTCTATCTTAATAAAAGTAAAGTAGTGTTTATATACTTAAAGAAGTTCTTGGGATTTTTTTGCTCTCCTCCGCTATGTGTCTTTCATGTTCTATCTTAATAAAAGTAAAGTGGTGACAGCTCTTCGGATCTCATATTGAGAGTAGACAGCCTCAGATTCCAAATGCAAATAGCACACTTGAAATTAACTCTGGACCTTTTATCTGCTTCTTGTAAATTGGATAATGAGGGAATAACACACACCTGGCCATGGAACAGCTGAGCAGCCAATTGTCCCATTACTTTTGGTCACTTAAAAAGTGGGAGGCACATATACAAACTGTTGTAATTCCTACACCGGTCACCTGATTTGGATGTAAATACCCTCAAATTAAAGCTGAAAGTCTGCCGTTTATTCACATCTTGTTTGTTTCATTTAAAATCCATTGTGGTGGTGTATAGAGCCAAAAAGATTAGAATTGTGTTGATGTCCCAATATTTATGGACCTGGCTGTAAGTGCCTGTAGGAGTGAAAAGTATTTTGCTTACTGGGGCCATGAAGCATTTTTCAGACATTCTACAGTTACCACTCGCATATACTTGTAATCAGTTAAAAAATCCTAAGACACAAGTATTGAAGCAGTTAAGTTGAAAGCAAAAACGTATATATTATAGCCTGCTGTTGTCTGCCAGAAATAAAGCCTGCATTGTTCTTTTTTTCCCAGAGATTTTCCAGAAATGCAATGAGTCTATGAAATTTCTCTTTGCTTTATTTAAACTTGGATCTGCAATGATTTACTCGATTTCTAGGAACAATTTATTTTTTTCTATTTATTTTTTTTCTACTTATTTAACAATGCATGTAATTGGATCACTGCAAGCTAGGAATCCTGGGCACATAGGAAGGCATTTTATAAATTTCCTTTCAGCAGTGAAAGAATTATGCTAAAAAATCAGTTTTGCCAAAATTAAACTGCTTATCTATAATGATTGATTTTTCTATCAAGATCAGCTAACCCAGGGTTTCTGTGGAGCTCTATTGATGACAGTGGAAATGGGGGTCACCATAAAAGTTTGTCAAAATTATCCAAAGCGAGTGACCATCACTTATATCTATCAATACTCAAGTACTAGAACAAGGCAAACAACACTAAGCATGAATACTACAAACAAATCAATGACTCAGATCACAAGTATAAAGTGTTGACCAATTACCATTCTCAGGATAAAACACAAGTGCTTTTAAAGAATGTATCTGGTTTCCAACCAAACTGGCCTAATACTGTATATGCTCAGAAACAGGTACTGGTGTGAATGATTCAGTGTTTTCATTTCTATGTGTGTAATCTGTAACTTTTAGGCTGAACTCCAAGAAACTTGAAAATCATCCCACTGCAAAGATTAACTGCTATTTTAGGTCTAGGGAGCATGAACAAGTAGATTTATTTACCTCATACTCTGCTTCTCCATGCTATTAGACAGGTTCCCTTAGTGCAGTGGTTCTCAACCTGGGGGTCGGGACCCCCACTGGGGTCAAATGATGATTTGCCAGGGGCCACCAAATCCTTGGCTGTTTCTGAAGCCCACACCTCTCTCCCAGCCTTTTTGTGGCCGCCCACCAGGGCTGTCCCTGGAGCCCGCAGCCGCCTGCCGTCTGGAGGAGACCCTATCTCCTGATTTCAGCATAGGTGTCACTGCTACGAGACACCCAAAGTCAGAGACACAGTGAATAACACTACCTGTGATTATAGTTGCCATTAAAAGTCCCAACTAAAGTTCCCAGATCAGCAGATGACCTTGATCAAGAGCACCATCAGAACTCCCCGCCAACATTGCCACTCATCCCATTTCCCCCACCAAGGAGTAAGAGAAGGAATAAAAATAGAGAATACATGGAAGGGAGAGAAAAAGAGGGGGAGGAACAAAGAAAACGGGAGAGAGAGAATAAGAGAAATAACAAGAAAGATGGCTAGAAAGAGGGATGGGGGGAAAAAACAAGAAATTAGGATAGAGAGAGATAAAAGGGAATGAAAGGAGAACAAAGAGAAAGAGTGGTACATCCTAAAATGTACCATAAGGGGTTTTAATACTGTACGAGTTGAAGAAACTCAGGGAGCACTAAATGTCCGTGGGTTATGGGCGCAAATTACTTGTCTTGCCTTGGGTGCTGACATCCCACGCTACGAAAATAGTTTTACGGTTGGGAATCTCCACAATTTTATCAAGGAGTCAGGGCACTAGAGAGGTTGAGAACCACTACCTTAGCGTCTTCTCCCCTATGCTCTGGCTGTCTACGTTTCTGATATCATCAAGACAGGTGCAGAGTTCACATGACATGTGACATGCCATAGACATGAGGACACAGATGGCCGGAGCAAGGGGGAGCGCCGTGTGCCGGATGAGCAGAGGATCAGGTATAAAAAAATCCCTTTAGCAAGTCCCCTAGACTTTATGAGCAGTGCAATCCAACTGCAATTCCACTGTAACAAATAATTTTCAGAATTCCTGGAGTTCAGCTTTACCATAGTGGCTGAGCATTCATTTTTACGCAGGTAACTAGCCATGCAAAGGTATAAAGACAACAACCTTCTCATGTCTATGGCTAGCTCATCACAAGTCTTCAAAAACTACTTTATATAACCACACTACTGCTAAATAACTACTGTATGTGCAAAACCTTTTAAAGCAGCTCAACCAAAACATATGATATAAAAATATTTCATATAATTCTTTTATTTGTTACCTTACAGGATTACATTGAATCTTCAGAAACTATGCAGAGATATGCATTATGCTGCATGTTATTTGATAAAGGTTTAAATGATCTGAAGGATAGTGGTGGATCACCCTAATAGCTTCAAAGTCCCTCAGCAAGATCTCTATACATGGTTTCCCAGTTCCATTCATCTGCTACAACCATTGCTCTTCACTTTGAAAAGTGTATCAGGACAGGATTAGACTTCCCTGCTTGACCTAAAAATAGCAGAAGCAGCAACAATTAGATGAAAATAAGTTTGGTCATGGTATCTTGCTGTTGAAGTCCCCGAGACATACTGTATTTTGGTCCAGAAAACGATTTAAACCATTAGCATTCAAAAAACTATAAAAAATCTTAAAAGGGAAACCTAGGACATACAGTATGTTTTGACTACATACTGTACACTTTGAAGTGTATGTAGGGCCAAATTTTTTTTTTTTCCATTTTAGATATAGTAGGGAAGGTTAAAACCCCTATCAGGTTACTTTTTACTTTCCGTGTTTTGTGGGGCAGATTTCCCTTTCCTTCCTAACCAGGATATGTACTTAGAAATGAGACAGAATCTTTTCAAAGTTAACAGAATTTCCTGGCGCCAACATGGCAGCATACTCTCACATGTATGCTGCCATGGATTGGCTCCAGGAAAGGAAAATTACAGTAAGTATTTGATACAATTTTCCATTTCCATTCTTAGAAAGTGACCACAGGAACACATGTCCCATATAGGATTTTCCTTTACCTCTTCCTTTGATGACAACACAACATTTTTAGATTTCCCCTTACTTTCTGTTTCAATTAAAATGGTCAGCAGGACAAATCAAGAAAGTGATTCCCCCAATGAGAAAACAAACAGCAAATAAAAATTGGGAAAATATCTAACCCTTTCACACTATATCCAAAATTATAAATGCCTTTACCAAGACTTAAATAACCATAGGTATATAGTAATCAAACTACTGGGCACACAGCAAATGTAATTTTTAATTGTATGTGAAAACAGTCCTGTGTATTCAAAATTTTATTTTTTTTTATTTTTTAATTTTCTTTCTTGATGCAAGCTGTAAAAAAGTAAGAGAAGGCTTTTATTAAAATTAAATACGAGAAAAAACAAGGTTACTTATTGCAGCATAAGTATCCTTCAAAGACCACTTACATATGACATGAATCTTAAAATGTCAGTTTTATTGTTGCTAATGATTAACTATTCCCTCCATTATGCTGACACAATGCAAATGCTGTGTATTGTAGCTAACAGTGTTCCTTAATGGAGCAAATAGAGAGGTTAACAAGAGATCGCAGAACTTCCCTGTAGACTGTGTTATATGGTGCATTGCATCAAACAGGACAAAATTGCATTTCTGATCCGATTCTCTTTGCTGTTTGTGGCAGAATAAACAGTGAGTGGTTTTAATACTCTCGGTGGATTCTTAGAACTGCTGGGCTTAATGTTTTCAGACTTAATTAACTCCTTTACTACTGAAGGAATAAGAACATTGCTGGGAATTTAGATTTGCTATAGGGAATCTTGAAAACAAAGCCTTCAGCAATTCTTTGCTTGGAAGAAGGTCTTTGTGTTGTTTTGAGATAATAGGGCGTATTTATAAGGATCGAAAAAAATAACTGAGTTTTGTTATGCTACATTGGTTATAGGCAGATAGATTGCCCAAAAAAATGCAGAAAAAAAGCCAGAATATGTCAAAAGCAAAAAAAAAACAAAAACAAAACATATCTATGACCAATTGGCCAATCTGTGATAGATTAAAAAAACAGCTTTTTGATACTTTATTTGTGTGAAATCTAGTATGAGACCACACTTATGCCGCGTACACATGGTCGGAATTTCCGACAACAAATGTTCGATGGAAGCATGTTGACGGAAATTCCGACTGTGTGTGGGCTCCATCGGACATTTTCCGTCGGAATTTCCGACAAATAAAATTTGAGATCTGGATCTCAAATTTTCTGACAACAAAATCAGTTGTCGGAAATTCCGATGCACAATACCGACGCACAAAATTCCACGCATGCTCGGAATCAAGCAGAAGAGCCACACTGGCTATTGAACTTCATTTTTCTCGGCTCATCGTACGTGTTGTACGTCACCGCGTTCTTGACGTTCTGAATTTCCGACAACATTTGTGTGTATGCACGACAAGTTTGAGCCAACATCCGTCGGGAAAAAAACATGGATTTTGTTGTGGGAATGTGCGATCGTGTGTACGCGGCATTAGAGTGTTAACCTTGACGATTAAAAGATATTCTGGCAAAGTCAATGGCAACCCAACACTATACATGGTTAGCCAATATTTTTAAGCCAACAATAGATGAATTCCTTCCCAGCACATTAAAATAATGTTGTCATAAAATACAGTAACATAACACAATAATATAATGTATTGTAAAGTTCTTCCAATATATTGAATATGGAATTTTTCAGTCAAGTTTTTTTTGTGACCCAGTACAGTACTAGAATGAATAGCACAGTTTATTTAATTTAATTGACTAAGAGAAAATAAAAATGTTGTTTAAACCAGTATTTTCATACATTAGAACTACTGTAGATGAACAGTAGTATTAATTATTAAAATGGCGTATAATGTAACATCATTTACAGTGTATTATTCTGTAACATGCCGTACAAAATAAAAAACGCTTGAACCACTTTAAACTATTTTAGAAATGCTGCTAGACAGAATCATTTTACACAATTAAGCAACAATACAATTATATACTAGTTCAACCCACTTTAGCTTTGGTAACTTGTATGTTTTTAAGAGAAAATCCAACATTTAAAGCAAATTTATAGTAAAAGTAAAATCGCAAAAAAGGCTGCTGAAAAAAAAAAATTTTTTTCTTACAAAGAAGTTTACTGTTTTATTATTGACATAGGTGTGCGCAGCCTATTGCATTAGGGTGTGCACAACAAAGCTGAAACACACATGCGTGCAAGCGTATGTGTGTATGTATGTGTGTGTATGTATGTATAGGTACTTTACATAGAGATATATATATATATATATATATATATATATATATATATATATATATATATATATACACACACACACACACACACACACACATTTATTAATAGATGTA
Source organism: Lithobates clamitans (assembly GCA_037952925.1). Taxonomy (NCBI): domain Eukaryota; kingdom Metazoa; phylum Chordata; class Amphibia; order Anura; family Ranidae; genus Lithobates; species Lithobates clamitans. The sequence goes on along the minus strand of JBBGZY010000008.1, from coordinate 1,462,776 downwards.
AACAAGATTTTAAAATGTATTAAAACATGGACGGTGTCACTATGGTAGTGTATGGTGTCAGTAGAGCAGTGGACGGTGTCAGTAGGACAGTGGATGATGTCAGTAGTTTTTTATGTTTATTCTTTTATTTTGTATTATTTTTTACAATTTTATTATTTTTAAAAAAGAAATTTAGGAGCCCCATTCTGGAGCTTTGGTGAAATATCAGCAGGGGGAAACTGTACCTCATGGGGTGATTAGGGTGTGCCCAGGCACACCTGGCACACCCCCTGCGCACGCCTATGATTATTGATATCATATCACCAGTTTACTAAAGCTTAATTTATGCACATCAAAAATGGAAACTTCACAACAGAGAAGAACGAGTTGGGATTTGCACTAACTACAATAGACAGATAAGATCAATCTTTTCGTACTTCATGCAGAAACACCATTTCGGTTTCTGATGGCATTTGACAGGCTTCTTGCTTCTCCTGTTTGTGCCTATCCCTCCTCCCATGTTGCTGCTCCTTAACACAAGGCATTAAAAGAACAGAAATCCCCATCTTTTGAGTGCACTGAAATTGGACACTTCCTTTAAAGCCTTCGTTACTGGCACACCAACATTGTGCTGGTAGCTGTTGGATTTGGTAAATAGTTTGCCAGCTCCCGCATTTAAAACAATAAAATTATTTTTAAGAATATACCCATCGTCTCACAAAAATGTAGCTTTTATTACTAGACGTAGTTAGTTATTCAGTATTTTGGGAACAAAATAGCAAAGTATTTTTTAGTAACAAGCCATTTCTTTTTTCCAAAAGTGCAATTTTTAGTACACTGAGTATGGTAATAAGTTAACAGCTAAAAGCAACAAGGTATTTTATGAAAACGTTCCAAAAAATGACAGATTTAAGTGCAGTGAGTTTGGAAATAGACATGCAGCTCCAGGAATTGCAGCATAATTATATTTTGTCAAAAACAGATCACTATTTTTTCCCAACAAATAACGTGTTTTTTTTAAGTCTTTGGTAAAAAGTAAGGTTCCCCAGTTTTCAAACTATCCTACCTGCTTCAAGATCGGAAGTTACTGATGTCTTATTGTGAAGGTATTTGTAGCACAATTCAGGAATATTTTTTTTTATTATTGGCCCCCAGTTTTGTTGGGAGCCTGTGCTTTGTTGTGGTGTGCCCTGGTAAAGATGCATTTAATCCATTTTAGTATTAAAATGGTGTTCTTGATGGCTATTTAATAATCCTCAAGTCCTTAAATATTTTCTCGCTTATTGTTAATTGTAAATTCCTGCCATTGTAATTTGATGAATCCATAAAAGGGCAGCCGATTTTGGCTGGTAAACCTGACTGTTGCAAATCTTAATGCTATAAAGTGAGCTAAAAGTGACAAAACATGGGCAAAGTGACCTCCCCTGTTATAATAACATGTGAAAGCTAAATGTAGAACACCTTAATAGATTGTGACACTCCAACAAAGGTGAAACTAACAAAAATTATATAAATATATAGACAAAGGTGATAAACCTAGTAAAAACAAATAGTGAAATCAAACAATACAATGTATTACACCCCGTGACAGTAGTGTTGGATTGATATATTAGTAGCAGCAAAAAAACAAACTATTGAGAGAAAAAAGTTGATGTGGAACAAATTAATTAATAACTCCAACATCCAAAAAAAAATAATTATATATATATATATATATATATATATATATATATATATATATATGCACGAAAAAAAAAATATATAATAGAAAAAATAGTCCAAAAAACAATCGTGAAGATAAGTGAAGAAAATCCAAAAAGTGAGGGTGTCTCCAGTCCGCTCAGCTGTGATTCAAAACATCCACCAGACCTCTGTGACGTGATTCCACTCCCTTCTAAGGTTCAAACTCACCAGCTATTAAGGCCTCCCACTCTTGTGTTTGGCCAAACAGAGCTTCAACCCACTCTCATGGGGGTTAGCATGCGATCATAAACATCTACTGCTCTGTAGACCGAACACTTTCCTTGAGGTGATGGTTCACACATAAAATAAAAAGAATGCTCCAATAGTGTAATACCGTTTTTTTTTAAATTTAATCAAAACTAAAACGACTCCAATACACTCACATTCAAGATAAAAATGGTAGGCAAATCACTTCACAGCAGTTTAGGGAACATCACGACATAACATGCGGTGGTAAGAAAAAGGGGCGTGGCTACACGGCAATCCTACACGTGTGCTAGAGGAAGAAGTGAAGGGTGACGGAGCGGGGATGAGCGGAGGGACGATTGCTGCGCACGGGTGAGACAAACGCTAGCATCCACACTCCCTGGGTCCGCCGTGGCCCGTCTGCAGATCACTTACTACCAAATTTTCAAAACACAAACAAACAAAAACAAAAATGACAAAAGAAAAAACTGCTTGTAACAAAACAAGGCACTTCACTTACTCAATACATGTTATAAGAACAAGCAAAAAATGAATCAGTAAAGCATTTGCTCAAAAGGTAGAACTCAAAGATAGTGCAGTACACTAAGGATATCCAGGATACAATGACATAACTTTACCACTAACATTACTATAGACAGTACTTTTTTTATTTTTGGAATCACCATAGTTACTTTAGCCAACCACATAATGTACCTGCTACTCATCAACCGTTGCCTAGTTTTCATCAATTCATTAACTATTATCTAACTGACCTCCTCTGTACCCTGAGGAAAGGGGTAATGAGGTGAACTGTTATTTCCGATGGAAAATGTCCGATCGGAGCATGTTGTCGGACATTCCGACCGTGTGTGTGCTCCATCTGACTTTTTCCATCGGATTTTCCGACACACAAAGTTTGAGAGCAGGCTATAAAATTTTCCGACAACAAAATCCGATCGCGTCAATTCCGACCATGTGTGGCCAGTTCCGACGCACAAAGTGCCACGCATGCTCAGAAGAAATTTTGAGACGGAACAGCTCGGTCTGGTAAAATTAGCGTTCAGAATAGATACAGCACTTTCGTCAGGCTGCAATGTTTGAAATAGTTTAATACAGCGCACTCTCTTCTTCTTTATAATGTGAAAAGAATGAAGTAGTTTTGCTGCTCATATTCACACAGACTTCTCACAAACTTCTTTCTTTATTATTTACTGTGATTCCCTCAATATATTTAGATTTGTCACATCTGACCAAATTTTTTTTTGTTGGTTTTTAAAAATCTCTTATTTTTTTTGGTCAAGGCATTTTTTTTGTGTGTTTGTATTTTTTCCAAGGCTGATGTTTTTTTTTTGTTTTTTTGTGTTTTACTCCATAATATTTTTGTGTGTGTTTTGTGTGTCAAGTTACCACAACACCATTGATATATTGTATTATTGAATCTCAAGGAGATTGTTTGGTGTTGGTGTCTCTTGTTAATTTCACATTGTATTTTTGAAATGTACCTGCCTCCTCACAAACAAACTGTCCTTTTTGAAGGAAAACAGACATAGGCGAGTATAATTGAACCAAAAATCCTTTATTAAGAGCTCAGAACCAAACAAAGAGGGAGGCAATGCTGGAGAAACAGCAGAAATTGGTGAAGCCTTGGACCCCCAGGGCACACATCAATTATTTAACACCAAAATTGGTGGCCTGAGGAGTCCATATCTAAGGGAGTGCAGTCTGGTCCAGAAGTCCCAGAGATCCGGAAAGCAGCAGATGACATCTGTGTCCCCAGGCTGTGGTACTACAAGAGGCTGCATATTTTGCCAGACCTGACTGAACCCAGGCCATCACTCTCTGGACTTCCTTAGATGCTTCCTTCCACGCTGTGGCTCTGGTGTTAGAGATGTAGCAGGAGGAGGAGTAGGACGAGGAGTAGGACCTGGAGGTGGAGGAGGAGGACTATGTGTGAGGTAGCACATGTTATTTCGCCCCTCAACCCCTTATTGAGAGCTTCCAAAAATTAGGAACTCACACAGCATCATTTTGCAGGCAGTTATGCCAGCAAAGTCCTCCTCCACAGTGTGGGGTGTTCTCAGGGCCTCTCTAGCCTTCCAAAAGAGGCCTATGGCAGCCTCCTCCAGGTTACTCCTCTTCCTGCCACTTTGTCTTTGAAGGCGGAGGGGAGGGACCTGGATATCAGGCAGTCTGCTTGGCCCGGCCACCTCCTGGCTGAGACTTCCCTGTGTATGAAAAAGAGACATGGTTTTAGTTTTTGCTTCATCAATCACAATCAGAAATTAGTACTCCAAACTAACATCTAGATAACATCATTGATTGGACAACCATGAATATTTAGAGGAATGCTATACCTGGCTCAATCTGGGCTCCTCCACATGTTGCTGCCTGGAAGGCCCAGGTTGGGCGTCAGAAGCCTCAGCTGGGGGGGAAGGAAGTGTGGAAGGATGAGTGGAGAGTGCTGGCCTGGGTTCAGTCTAGCCTGCCAGAAAATGCAGCCTGTCATAGTACCACAGCTTGGGGACATAAACGTCATCTGCTGCTCCTGATCTCTGGGAATCTTCGACCTTCTTGTGCTCCCTTAGATAAGTGTTCCTCAGGCCACCAATTAGGATCTTCAAATAGGTGATGTCTGCAGTGGGGATCACCTGCTTCACAAATTCCAACAAATTATCCAGCGCTGCCTTCCTCTTTCTTTGGTTCTTATATTCCGGGTGGTTTATCTGCCATAGACAAGGCAGCTCCCTGAACATATCAATGAATATGGGCATAAATTCCTCATCTTTAAATAGATCCATTTTCACTGCAAGACACAACACAAGACAAACCCTAATGTCAGCCTAAAGTCTACTAAACTTGTGCAAATACAGGCCTCAATCTACAAGCAGTATAGGCCCAATGATAAACCTTACCTTCGCTATCACGATCGGTGCCTCCATTACTCCTTCCTCCGCTCACAGATCGTACGTACTACGCATGCGTGTTACGTTTTATAGACACTGCGCATGCGTGAAACTCCGCCTGCCCCTGATGTTCTTTCTAGTCTATTCCCCGCCCCTTCTCGTTCGTCGCAGTGGGGGAAGAGCACATGGCGGAGTCAGAGCAGGTGTCTGATAATTACACCAACGAGGAGGAGGAAAGCCCGGAGCCTGAAACGTACCAATCCAGAAAGAGACTATATAAGGCATCAAATATGTCCTTTGGGGAGATGTTGGAGATGGTCGACATAATGAAGAGGGCCGACTATGATGGAAAGTATGGACCTTACCCCAACTCCAATGTCAGAAAGGCCAAGATAATGGCGAAAGTGGTCAAGAGTCTTCACCGGAATTTCGGGGGAAAACGATCGAAAGATCAGCTCAGGAAACGGTGGTTGGACCTCAAATTAAGAGAGCACGAGCAGTACAGAAAGATCTGGAGAGTGCTGCAAAAAAGTAAGTAGTTGTGCTGTGTTCTGATTCTTTATGTTTATTACGTTTGTGCTGCTCCATGTGCTTTTCTTAACTGTTATCCAGTTTAAAATGTTAACTTTCATGTTCATGGGCACATTATTTGTTCGTATCAAACATTGTTCGTTTGGCCTAGAAAACACCATTGTTTTGGCCATATGCATTTCACCACATTTTTTAGGGCCTACTTGTCTGAAACTAATTTGGTTGTGTAGATGGGTTTGTTACTAGAATGAAATGCTAACTAGATTCTGTGTAAGGAGAGGACACTCAGCAGCAGTTTTCAAATCTGTACGCTGGAGCACTAGTGTGGGACACAAGAACACCCTTTTTATTAGGGGGTCCCACACAGGTGCTCCAGTGTATACTATAGGGGGGTCTCCATCTGTGAAGCTTGTACAAGACAGGTAAAGTATTCAAGCTTGACAAAGGACAAGACAAATGCAACATCTTTGAACTCTGCCAAAACAGACAATTGTACCCCACTTCCAAGCAATGTTTCATATTCCTATTTCTGCCATCAAATATCTGTGTGCTAAGTATACCTATTTTTCTTGTACATAGGGGATAAAAGACTCAGAGGACACCCCTCATCTGAGGAGACCACAGACCCCCCACCTCTGGAAGAAGGGGAAATCCACCTAAGACCAGCAGAGCAGGAGGAGGAAGACGTGGTGGAAATTGGCACCACAACAGGTGAGTGTCTGCGACCACAAGCTCAGGTAAGAGATGGATGCCGGCATATTTATAATACATGGTGTTTTTTTTTCTTTCGATCTTTTTAGGGGATCGTGATGTTGTGGATCCAGATCCTTTCACCTCGGAAAGTGCCCAGATCCTGATCGGGGAGATCATGGGGTGTAATAGGGACTTGGAAAACATTGTGAAAGCCATCAATGATGTTCAGCAAAAAATGAAGAACATCATTGATGTTTTAGGGAGAGTTTAAAACCCCGCAAAATCCCTTGGGTTTTTGTTGGGCCAAAATTTTTTGTATTTTTTATGTAAATTTGTAGCAAAGCCAAATTTGGAAGAGGCACACAGTGTGTCAACATGTGCTATCTGCCATCACGGGAGATCAATGGATGCGTTTTGGGGGTGCAACCCCTTCCTCAATAATAAAGTAGCTGTGAGGAAGGGGTTGCACCCCCAAAACACGTCCCTTGATCCCCCGTGATGGCAGCTAGCACATGTTGACATTTGGAAATTTGTGTGCTTCTTCCAAATTTGGGTTTTCTAGTGGTGACTTCACCCCATCTGAACGCAATATCAAACACAGTTTGTAAATACTCATGTCTGATATTGCCTTCAAGTTCTACCAAATGTGAACTTTGTAAGTTCTAAATTTGTGTCTTTCTTGTGGGTTTTACACATGCCTGTTTTATCTTAAATGGACATTTCTTTTTTTTTCTCAAACAAAAAGGTTTTTATTTCAGCAAAAATTATTACATACAGTTCCGGAACACATATGTCAGAATATAAAGAAGCGGTATAATCAGATATGAAGATAATACATATTGCATCACTTTTTCCCCATACCCTCCAAATCGAGCATATCATAGTGTTTAGTCCCTCCCAGTAATCCTCCACCTGTGCACCTGTGCATATCTTCAGCAAATCACAGTACAATCGCATATTCTTATTTATTTGCAACATCACACTTAGCATATTCTCTAAAATAAACGGTCAATCACTAGGTCTACTGGCGCTAGTCCAGGGACCTCCAGCCACTGCGCCCAAAGTTTTTCAAATTTTTTTGATGTTCCCCTGTGTTGGAATATAATTTTTTCCAAACGGATGGTGTTCCCCATTTGTATGATCCACTCCTGTTTTGTAGGAGGGTCTTCAGATTTCCAATGCCTAAGAATTAGCATACGTGCCTGAAACAAAGTTCTATTGATGGCTTGCTTAAGGATATCTCCTGTTAATAAGTCATCTATTATCCCTAGCAGGCATGGTTTGGGGTCTAATGGTATCTGTACCTGGAAGACCATATTAATGGTATCCAGCACAGTTTTCCAATATAAATGGAGTTTAGGGCATCTCCATAAAAGATGAGTAAGATCTCCGTGTTCTCTACGACATCTTGTGCATGTGGGATCTGTGCCAACTCCCATACGGACAAGTCTAGCTGGTGTATAGTGTACCCTGGAAAGTATATACAACTGGGACAATTTTTGAGCAGCATTCAATGAGCACAAGGGGACTGCCTGCAGAGCCTCGTCCCACTGTTCCTCCTCAAATGCGCCAACGTCTTGTTCCCACCTGGCCATAACCTTCAATGGCGATTCCCCCAGAACCAAATACAGAAGCATAGCGTAGCAGTCCGATATGAACCCTTTATATGTATTTATTTCAAGGAGGAAGCTAAAGACGGGTGCAAGTTCTAGAGTCCAAGTATCTGGACCTCCCTGGGCATCTATCGCATGTTTAAGTTGTTGGTAGTAGAAGTTCATGGAGAGCGGTAACTGGAAGGCCTCCCTAAGCTCCGAAAATGATCTCAGCTTGCCATCTTGAAATATGTGTGTCATGTGTGATAACCCATACTGTTTCCATTTCGCTCCATATGGTATTTTTGCTTTTTCCATGTAGTGATTATTTTCCCAAATTGGGCTATATTTAGTATACCCTTGTACTTTCTGTAGCATCCTGGCCTTGTTCCAAATCTTTTGCATAAGAGCATAAGTTGGAAAAAGTTTGTTGGATTTGTTATATTGCAGCGCCTCCAGCCCATCCAGGACCCGACACTTGACTGTAAAGCGAAGTAGCTGGGCCGAGGAGTCCCGCAGATTTAATTCTATTTCCTGTGTAGGCCTCAGAACTCTAGCAATGTGTTGTAGCTGGGCAGCTAAGTAATATACCCAAGGATTAGGGAGCGCTAGGCCACTGTCATCCTTGGGACGCTGGAGTTGCTCAAGTTTAATTCTGGGTGGTTTTGATAGCCATATGAACGATCGGAAGAGTGAGTTAATAATTCTGAACTTTTTAAGGTAATGACTATTGGGGAGTTATGGAGTATATATAAAAGTTGGGGCATGAGGATCATTTTTATTAGATCGATCCTACCTACTTGTGATAGCTTCAATTTGCTCCATACTTTAACCCGATCGCGACAACGATTAATAAGAGGGGTTAGGTTTAAGTTAACATAGTCTAACACACGGGGAGTGACTTGTATGCCTAAGTACTTGAGAGACGTCGATACCGGGATGTCCAGTATACTGTTTTGAGAGGGGGATAGCTCACGATCTAACAGTAGGAGTCCGAGTACTGCCCGAATCGGACAATGACTCTCATTGCCTCTGACAGCGACGCTGACGTATCTCCAAGAAGCAGCATGGTGTCATCAGCATACATAATAACTTTTTCCTGGACATCCCCGCATCGAAACCCCTGCACCAAGGGGCTACTGCGTATCATGGAGGCTAAAGGCTCTATGGCCAAGGCAAATAAGAGGGGAGACAGGGGGCAGCCCTGTCTCGTACCTCTATATAGACTGAAGGGTGCGGAAATCCGTCCTCCCTCTCTAATGACTGCCACCGGGGAAGAGTATAACAACTGTACCCATTTAATGTAGTTATCTCCAATCTCAAACTTCCTCATTACTGCCCATAGGTAGTCCCATTCGACGCTATCAAACGCCTTATGGGCGTCCAAGGAAAACAGGGCTCTATCTCCCTTATTATCTGACTGGGATTGGATATTGAGAAAAAGTCTGCGCAAATTTATCGCAGTCGATTTCTGGGGCATGAAGCCGGATTGGTCTGAATGTATTATGGTGGATATGACCTTGTTCAGACGCAACGCCAGTACCTTGGCGAGAATCTTCACATCGGTTTGTAAAAGCGAGATCGGACGATACGATCCCGGGTCCAGTGGGTCTTTGTTGGGTTTTAATATCAGGACTATGCTTGCTCTGGTCATTGATTGGGGGAGGTCGCCACTTTGTTTTGCTGCATTAAATACCTTCAGCAGGTGTGGAAGTATATATTCCCCATACTGTTTGTAAACTTCGATGGGGAGCCCATCGTCCCCCGGAGCTTTTGAGTTGGGGAACAAACTGGTCGCCACCTGTAGTTCATCAATAGTGATAGGGTCATCCAGCTCAGCACGAGATGCCTCAGATAAGCCAGGGAGCTGGATTTCATCTAAGTATTCAGTGAGCGAGTCCTGTGAGTATGTTTGTTTAGATTAGTATAAAGAGGAGTAAAATCTCACCAATTCTGCTAGTATCTGGTCTGGGTTATTGGTTGATCCTCCCCTATGAGAGCGTAGTGCTCCAATCGAAGGAGAGGTCTGATGAGAGTGGGCAATAGTTGCTAACAGACGACCAGTGTGTTCTCCCTCCTCGTAGTGGGCAGTTTTTTGAAAAAACCTCTTTCTCTCCGCTGTAGATGATGTGACCTTATATAGCGCCTCTTGCGCCGAAAGCCATGCATCCTTATTAGCTTGGGTTGGATCAGCAGTAAATCGCCCCTCTAATTCCTCTGCCATATGTTCTATTCCCTCCCTCTGAGCATGGGTCTTCCTTTTAACTGCTTGAATTTCAGTGATAAAAATGCTTCGAAGGACTGCCTTAAAGGCCTCCCAGGATAGAGCAGAAGAAGCTTCATTGGCATGGACCCGCCAGTACTCTGCAATATGGAGTTCTATTTGCTCATGGGAAGGGAAGAGATTCAGCCAAAATGCATTCATCTTCCACGGAGCCTTAGCCGTCGTGGAAGGAGGACGCACCTGCAGGGTCACAATCAGTGGTGAATGATCAGATACACTTCTAAGAGCATATGTCACCGTCGAGATGTAGCGGTCCGCTACCCCCGAACACAGACAAAGGTCTATCCGTGATAGAGAGGAGTGGCCCCTGGAGAAACAAGAGAACCGACGCACCTCTGGATTCCCTGTTCTCCAAGGGTCCTTCCATCCCACTTCCTCCATAAACTTACTGAGTGCTGTGCGACCCCCACCCCGCCCACTCGCTACTGGTGGGTGCTTGTCTAGAAATGGGTCAGTGTAGTTATTAAAGTCTCCGAAGGCATACAGTGGGACCTCAGGATGTTTAACTTGGTATGCTAGCAGGGCTCTCACTACTTGGTTGTTATACGGAGGAGGTACATACACAAAGGCTAATATACATTTAAGAGTAGATAACCTACACAAAAGGAACACATATCTCCCTTCTTGGTCAATTTCGGAGCCGAGCTCCTCATATTCTATGGAACTATGCACCAATACACTCACACCGTGAGAGTATGAGGTATGGGTGGAATGGTATGCCTTACCCACCCAACGAAAACCAATGCAAGACAATGAGTCCTTGGTGAGGTGGGTTTCCTGCAGGGCGCAGATAGCCGGGAGACGTTTCCGAAGTAACGATGATACCATAGTCCTCTTCAGGGGGTCATGTAACCCTCTGACGTTCCATGAAAGCACAGTTACTGTTGTCATCTCGGATTGAAGAAAAATTGGCTGGTATAAGTAACCCACTGCTTACTCCTCCCATGTTCACAGGAAGGAGGCAGGAGGGCTGCTATGTGACATCTGAGTGGGAATGCTGGGTAAGTGAGTATCTTGAGGGAGGAAAAAAGGGCCATGTTGTCACCCGCATAACAATGTAGCTTTACAGTTCCGGAGTAAGTCTGTATAGATAAAGAAAAACTCAAGACGCACAACGGTGCGTCAAATAAACATGGGGGCCTCTTCTGAGCCAGGTTACGCACCTGCAACAGCTCAACACGTAGAAGGGCCCACTTGCTTTGTAATCCAGGACTCCAAAATGTCAAAGTAAATGACAAACCTTTGTGGGACAACTGGTCCCACAGGCAATCCGGGAGCTCCCGGACCTCCTGCCCAAAGTACCTGATGGGTACTGACATGCACTTCATCAGGGTTTAACTTGCATCCGAGCTTGCATTTCTTGATGAAGAAATCATTGTACGTTTCCGGGAACTACCCCCGTCCGGGGGAGGAATATGAAAAAGACCTGTATTGGTATTAATGGCGTCAATCAAGTTCCATGCCTGGTCTCCGCTCCTGTCTAAATTCACTTTCGTTGGCATCCAGCCAGTCAGAGGCCTCCGCCAGGTGTTCAAAGAAATGTGCTTGACCTCTTAGAGTAATTCTGAGTTTCGCTGGGTACAGCATTGCGTAGGAGGCTTGTAGCTTTTGTAAGCGTTTTTTAATTTCAGTGAAGCCTGCGCGATTCTTCTGAACCGCAGTGGAGAAATCGGGGTAGAAGGAAATTCGGGTACCATTGTATTGGACATTCCTTTTCTCTCTGGCTAGCCGCAAAATTATCTCTCTATCCCGGTAATTTAGAAGCCAGGCCAGGATCGGACGAGGAGGGTGTCCCGGGGGGAGGGGTCTGGTGGGTACTCTGTGCGCCCGTTCCACAGCATATAGGTGGGTAAAGGCATCCTTGCCAAACACATCCGTCATCCATTGTTCTATAAACTGCGTGGGATCACGGCCCTCTGCTTTCTCAGGAAATCCCACGATACGCACGTTATTACGTCTGAGGCGGTTTTCAAAATCCTCAGTACGTGTGTCAGTGGCTCTTGCTAATCGTGTGGTAGCTTGGGATTCTCTGATCATATGGGAAAGCTTATCCTCTATTTCACTTATTCTGCTTTCTGCTGCAGTGGTCCGTTCTCGGATCTTCTTGATGTCTTGCCTAAGGAGGCTAACCTCCTCTTTCAAGCCCCCAAATCGTGCCTGCAGGTTATTGACAGAGGCTGTGCATTTGTTTACCGCTCTCAGTATGGCTGCAAGTGTGGGCTGTTCACCCCCTCCTCCTCCTCACAATCATCAGGCTCCTCAGCTACACCGCTGTTAGTGTCTTCCTGTGTTATAATGGCGCTCGCCCCCTGTGTTCTCTCCCCCTCCTCCTCATCAGGATCATTGTGTATACCAAAGTCACAGTGAGACTGAGCTGCTAGCAAGCCTGGTTTATCATTAAGTTTCTGGGTATAGTACCTCATGTCCTTAGGGTGTTCAGCGGAGCCGTCCTTCAGACTTTTCTGCTGTTTGTTCTGTGCCTCTTTCAGTTTATCAGCGCCACGCTTCTGTGCTGATGGCGGAGCGGCGCCATTTTGCTGATCCATCCTCGATCCTTCTCCCTTCTGTCCTCGGGTCATCATACCCTCTGCACGGACCGGATCAAGTGCGGAATGTAGCGGGGACTTTCCCAAGGCTGGTAAGTTGCTTTTGGGTCGGAATCAGCGCCGGATACCGGATCAGTTCAGGGTAACTGTGGGAGCTCTGTGACTAAGCGTCTGCTCACATGCCGCGCTGGCCACGCCCCCCCTTAAATGGACATTTCTACTTTTTCTAATGTGACCCCAAAAATTGTTAAACAACAAACATGTTGGTTTGTTTTAAAAAACCTTTTGGAAATGCACATGATTGTGCTGTTATTAAAAAGATTGTTAATCAAGATTGTGTGGATTATTGTCTCAACGCTCCCAAACGTTTGTGGTGCTCTAATTGGTGTTTTCTGTGACAATGGGGGTTATTTCCTAAGGGAAAATACACTTTGCACTACAAGTGCAGTTTCAGTGCATTTTCCAGTGCACTTGTAGTGCAAAGTGTCTTTGCCTTTAGTAAATAACAGCCAACAGTGCTTTGTAAGGTTACACAATCATGCCATTCCATTTTAACCACTCATCACATTTCTGTCAGGGTCAGCTAAAAAAAACACAAGCAGTAAATGTCACCAAAGATTTGAGTTCTTTTTTTTTTTTTTTTTAAAAGGTTTTACACATTGTCTGGCATATTGATAGCCCCCTACCCACAAAGAATTCAAGGTATCTTAGCCGGACATCACGGGCACTCAGGGGGGGGGGGGGGCAAGCCAGGACGGCCACTTTCAAGCACCGTCAGGGTTGATACATGTTGAATTCCGGCCTCAGGCCCAACTGAGCCAGCATAGTTAGCAGAATGTTACCGTAAAAAGTTGTGTAGAACACAGCACGCCAGGATGATGTGATTCAGTTTGTACTCCGCCATATGTATGGGTGTAAGAAATAGGCGGAACCGGCTGGCCATGATTCCAAACGTGTTCTCCACCACTCTTCTGGCTCTGGCCAGCTGGTAATTAAAAACACTCTGGTCCGGGGTGAGGGTCCTCATAGGGAATGGCCACATAAGATGGTCCCCCAGTTCAAATGCTTCATCCGCAACGAAGACGAATGGGAGTCCTTCCGCATTGTCTTCTGGAGGTGGCAAGTCCAAGCTGCCATTCTGGAGACACCTGTAGAACTCCATCTGGGTGATGACTCCACCATCTGGCATCCAGCCATTCTTCCCCACGTCCACATACAGGAACTCGTAAGTAGCCGACACCACCGCCAACATCACAATACTATTGAACCCCTTGTAGTTGTAATAGTATGACCCCGACTTGGGTGGTGGGATGATGTGGACGTGTTTCCCAACAATTGCCCCTCCCCAGTTAGGAAAATCCCACCGCTGGGCAAAGTGGGAGGCCACAGTCTGCCATTCCTGTAGGTTGGAAGGAAACTGTGGAGTCAAACAAGAGATAAATATTATTCATTTTGCACATAAACATGGAAAGCAGATTAGACACAAACATTCTTGGCCAACATCAGTATAACATTTATATATAGCCGGTAATTAAAAACCCTCTGGTTCAGGGTGAGGGTCCTCATTGGGAATGGCCGCATAAGATGGTCCCCCAGCGCAAACGCTTCATCCGCAACAAAGACGAATGGGAGTCCTTTCACATTGTCTTCTGGAGGTGGCAAGTCTAAGCTGCCATTCTGGAGACGCCTGTAGAACTCGGTCTGGGCGATGACTCCACTATCGGACATCCGGCCATTCTTCCCCACGTCCACATAGAGAAATTCATAAGTAGCTGACACCACCGCCAACATCACAATACTATTGAACCCCTTATAATTATAATAGTACGACCCCGAGTTGGGTGGTGGGACGATGTGGACGTGTTTCCCATCAATTGCCCCTCCGCAGTTAGGAAAGTCCTACTGCTGGGCAAAGTGGGAGGCCACAGTCTGCCATTCCTGTGGCGTAGAAGGAAACTGTGGAGTCAAAACCAAAAAAAAATAGTCTTTGTGCACATAAACAGGGAAAGCAGATTAGACACAAACACTGTTGGCCAACATCAAGATAACATTTATTAGAGGAATTTTTTTTAAAAAAAAGTATAAGGTCCAACTATCAGATACCCCCCCCTCTCCTGGGCCATTTCTAACATTATAGGGGGGAGCTCTTGGACAGGTAACCCTCTCCACTTCATTGAGAGATGAATGCCTAAATAATGGGTATTACTTTGACCAGCCCCTCCTTAGTTACACTATTGACAGCCCACTGGACAGGTAAGAAGTGTCATAATACAAAGATATAAACACACACTGTACACATTTTAGCACATTTGGACATTCTGCTATTACCTATCAAGATAATAATAGTATACAAAAATGTGAAACAGTACCATTTGAAAGTATACAGGCAGGCCCTTGCACTACATGCTTTGGGGAATTCATCCATAAATCTGAGCACAAAAGAGATGGGTATAGTGTGTATGGGTTTGGCAAAGTCAGCAGATAGATGATTGAGGATAGATAGAGAATTGGTATCAGCTGACTTAGCAGTTGGGGGGGGGAGGGAGGGTTCCAAATGATTTGGGGACCCCCAAAAAAAAGACTCTTCAACTCTGCATGAATTTTAAGCACCAATCACATTTCCTAAAATTTTAGGGGGTGTTTGAGGTAAAGCACTACTATGGAGCTGCTAAAATACATTGTTAAGCGACTACATGAGGTGAATATAGGGCCAGGAGAACATGCTGGGGAGGTAAGTGAAGGCAAATATGTATGAAGGAGCAAAAAAAAAATTACATAAAAATCCAGCATGCATGAGAACAAAGGGGACATTCACAGCATATTACAATCATGGTAATTAGGGAATGAGGAAAGAAATACAATATATTATCAAACATTAAATACAATAAAATGTGATGTTAAAGGATAAAAATCTTACCTTAATATACTCCTTCTGCAGGACCTGTATGATGGCAGAACAGGTCTCTGGGATAATGACCCACAGAGCCTGGGGGAAGATGCCTGTCGAGAACTTAAGGTCCTGCAGGCTTCTCCACATCACCAAGTACCGCAGGGTGGCGACGAGCCTCTGCTCCGGAGTGATGGCTTGCCTCATGCAGGTATCCTGCCTGTTAATATAGGGGGTCAGAAAAGCCAACAAACGGTGAAATACGGGGTCCGTCATCCGGAGAAAGTTCCTGAAATCATCAGGATTATTCTCATGGATCTCACGGAGCAAAGGCATATGACAGAACTGGTCACGCTGAAGCAACCAATTCTTGGTCCATGAACTCCTCCCCACCCTGTTCATGGACTGGACTTGTGTCAAGGTCAGGATCCCAACACCAAGCCCCCGCACAGCACAAACTCTACGAGGAGTACGTATACGCAACATGGCTAGAAAACGGTCGGCTGCTCAGAACGAAGTAACAGAACGCACTGAAGAACAGCAAGGCCTGTGAAGAGTGACCTGAAAAACAGTAACGAATGAACAAGAACACAATGATAAGTCAATGGTACTCGCTGCACGCACTGAAGAGCAGATACAAACCCACAAGCACAAACTGAACAGCAGAAAACGATCTGAAAACCACGAGTCTGAAAAAGCACGAATCGTCTCTCACCAAACTTTTAGTAACACGAGATTAGCAAAAGGAGCCCAAAGGGTGCCGCGCTTGGTTCTGAACTGGCCTTTTCTAGTCTCGTTGTACGTGGTGTACGTCTTGGTGAGCGGAAATTCCGACAACTGTCTGCCATCGTGTGTAGGTAAAACAAGTTTGAGCCAACATCCGTCGGGAAAAATCCATGGATTTTGTTGTCGGAATGTCCGATCAATGTCCGATCGTGTGTACGGGGCATTAGAGTCCAGCCACCAGGACCATATTTTTTTGAACTTTTTAGGCCACCCCCTATTCTTACTGTATAAGTTAACTCTTCTCTCTGTAATGTAAAATTAAGAATTTCACGTCATCGGTTGTATTTAGGAAGTGTAGGTGAGATCCATTTCTGTAAAATGTGTTTACAAGCTAAATACAAGAATATTGTCTACATTATGTGCATTTTGTCTGCAAGAATATCCTCTGGGATAACTCCCAAAAGTGCAAATTTGGGATCTAATAACACCCCAATTGAACAGAGGGAGTTAAGAGTTGTAAATATATTCTCCCACAACTCATAAAGTTTGGGGCCACGACACAACATGTGGATAAGGGACCCAGTGGTTGAGGTACATCTGTATATTTTTTATGAGTGATAAAAAAAAAGTTGGGATAGTGGCACTGCCAGATAGAATGGATATTGATACATTGAGTCCATCAAGTAAGTCCTTTAAGTGGTGTACTCAGTATAAGAACAAAGAGGGGCTGAGATGAAGGAGGGATACCTGTATATAGTATAACATTCCAGAAACCAGGGCAAGCCTTTGTATGGGAAGTTGAAAGCAGACTCCAGATATGCAAAGAAAATAAAGACAGGCACCTCTAGCTGGGTGATCGCCGCTGCATAGGGACAGACACCACGCCAATGTGAATGGACATGTGCCTTACCTCCCTAACTTCTACGTAGCTGGATAATGCACCTGTATGATATTAAAATGTTACAGTTCTAACCTAGAGGCGCCTGTCTTTCTTTTCTTAGTACACAGTGATGATGTTGCCCTTCCCCAAGAGGGAAGTTCTGTGGAGTATAATATACTCTATGTATAATGAGTCAGGCAATGTGAAAGCTAGTCCACTCCCCATCATCCAGTATTACTATGTCCTGCTGCCAAGAACAAAGGCTAATGACCCGTGTACGAGCAATAACCACTATTTGTAGGGTAGAATATAAATCCCCTATTAGCCCTTGTTTAGTACAAGTTATGGAAATAGCCATGGACAAATTTGCAGAGGGATTATATATATTTCAACTTGTAAGTAGACGCCTGGCTCTGTAGGGCATGACACAATTGGAGATATTGAAATAAGTTTTTACAAGATAACTAATAGTGCTTTTTTAGAGTGTTAAATGGCAACAGGATATTGTTATCTTATAATTGGTGAAGAGAACTAATTTCTAGCCCTCTTCCAGGAGTCAAATATTTCTATTTTTTTTTTATTCTGGTAAACAAGGATTATTCCAGATGGGCATATTGTGTAACTTTCATACATAGTAAGGTAACTAAGTAAGTAAGTAACTTCTGAATAAAGTAAAATGTGGGGAAATTTCAAAACAACAAAACAAGACTTTGTATGGGATCTTGCAGATTCAATTTGTTCAAACCATACAATGCTGTAACTGGGAGGCAATAAAATACAATCTAGCATAGGGCACCACTAGGCCACCTCCATTTTTGTGTAACTGTAGTAAAGAGAGCTGAATTCTGGGATGTCTAAATTTCCAAATAAGGTCTCGAAAAAGGGAGTCAATAGTATGGAACAGTCGTTGCGGCAACCACACCTGACAATTATGAAAGATATATAATAACTGTGGTATCCATACCATTTCCCCCAAATTAGCTCTTCCTATTACCATTAAGGGCAATTTACTCAATGTTTTACCTATTTGTCTAAATCTAGTAAGTAAGGGAACCAAGTTTCTGTCAATATAATCATGAACTTGCGGTGTAACCACAACTCTCAGGTATTTAAAAGATGTGACTACTGCAATTTGATCAGCAATAGGCAAAATCTCTAGGTATGGGGTCAAGCAATATAAGGAATGACATGTCCCAGTTGATAGTGAAGCCTGAAAAGAAGCCATATGTAGTAATTAGCGACATAACTGTGGCCAAAGATGACGAAGTATCACCCAAAAAAAACAAGGTGTCATCAGCATATAATGCTATTTTATCTTCACCTGTGGGTCTGCGAAATCCAATGATGTCCAGCGATTTATGAATGGCAGCTGCCAGAGGCTCTAAAGCCAGGGAAAAAAGAAGAGGCGACAAGGGGCATCCCTGTCTTATTCCTCGGTCTAGTGGAAAGGAATCTGATATATCTATTTACCTGAACCCGAGCCCCTGGGGCAGTACCCACTGAATGTAATAGGGCCCAAACCCAAAACGTTGAAAACACTGTCATAGGAAATATAGACAAGAGGTAGTGTTTAACTGGATTTTTTAGGTGCTGAATATACTGAAAAACCATATACAATAAAGAATATCACTTTTTATTTAAGACATATAAAAACACAGATATTTAGTGTCAGATAAGGTATACATTGGTACAACTGGTATGGAGAAATGGCAGGTATGGATAAGGATATCTTGTCGTGCAGGTGGCCGTACATTTATCCCGACATGTTTCGCCACTGTGGGCTTCCTCAGGGATTATACCAAAGCAGCACGACACACATGACTAAATATATAGAGAGAACATACATTTAGGTTATAATATTAGATTTTATGCTCATAGAGAAAAAAACTATCAAGAAACACTCTCACACAACCACTCACCTAGACTGGACTCCACGCAACTCCAATGATGGGCGCCCAAACCAATATGGAATCACCCCAGTGGGACAACGAAAGTAGCCAAAAAGGAGATTTTATCTGACCAACTATAGGGTAAGAAAGAGAAAATAAGAATAAGAATGAAAAAAATTCTTTTGTCTGGCATCACAAATAGATAATCTGATGGACAGACAAAAGTAGCTGAAAACAGCCAAAAAAGACAAAGAAAATATACTCACTAAAATAACTGTTAGGTTATAGATAAATTGGGGATGCCGTATATAGTTGGAACTTGTTTTTCCAATGGCCAAAGCCAGAAGAAGGACTGAAGAAATGTTAAATAATATTGAAAGGACAATTAAAAAGTATGATTGGGCTTTTGCATAATGTATTAATATTAGATGTGCTACTGACACATCCGTGCACAGGGACCAATGTATTATTGTCATATACAGATACACCACAAATTGGAAGTTCAAAGAGACATTTCACAGACTCAGAGAGCTGCTGTGTATATATGGTTAAACTGAACTGCTGCAAATCATCTGTTTCCTGACTTGCCACAGGATAATATGGAGGAGGAATATAAATATTGGCTAACAAGGAGCATGATTTTGTGCTTTGTGAAATATTATTGAGACCATTGCAGTGTTTTGCTGTCTTTGTTTCTTACCTGGCTAGAAGTTGAGGGTGCATGGCCTAAACATTTAAAATGATTTCTGTCTTCATCATAGGGGTTCTTCTTGTGGACTGTAAATGACTTGAGGGGGCAATGTAGCATACTGGGATGAGTTGCATAAAGCGATGGGTTTTATGTAATCTGTTGAGTTTTATCCTAGGGACTACACAGATCAGGAATGTGGTTTTGAATATAGATTTTTGGGTCTGGAATCTCATTTCTGTTTTGTGAACCTTGACAGATGCCAATCTCCCCCAGACTGAAAACCTGGAGCAGAGCTACATGGTAACTTCTCATCCACCAACAACTCAAGAGAAACCAAGAGCACCACCTTCCTTCCTTCAGGTTTTCAAAGTACTACATCACACCATACACAGTCAAATGTGTTTAAAGCCTGGTACACCCTAATCAGGGTATGCAATCAGTACCCCGAATAATAAAGCCCCAGGGCATACGGGATGTACTTTTACCAGAACTCTAGGAGGTGTTTAATGATGCCTATTGCCTTTGATATAGGGTTCCTCCCTAAAGCCTGGTACAAACTAATTAACTGGATTGCACGAAAAAAAAAAAATCTGACAGCTCCAGTCGGAGCCGCTGTACTAACCATGCAAGGTTAGTTCAATTAACTCTCCCGCTGAGCTTATGTGCAAACGAGAAGATCTGGACAGCCGCACTCCAGGAAGTAATAATCCAAGTTTCTTTATTTTAAAATCAGGAACACATCAGATACAGGACATCATAGACAGAGTGTACAGATCATAGGCTAACGCGTTTCACACTTGTCCAAGTGCTTACTCATGCCCCGCCCCCGCCAGAACACTACAATCAGCATTCTCTGCCATTGACTGAGAGCGCTGATCGGTAGTCGGTCTGCTGCTGGTTTTCCAGCATGCACGTCCAATAGAAGTTGGCTGAACATTTGCACGGGCCGAATGTCGGCTGTTTTTTTTTTAACCAGACGTTGTCTCACCACATTTGGCCTGTGTGTACCCGGCTTAAGCATACAGTGTAAAAAAGTAATCTTACAAATTAACTAAGCATGCTTGATTGGTTTACCTACCGAAGTAGAAACAAACTTCTGGCCCTTAAAATGGGACCAAAAGCTCTCAAATATAGGAAAAAAATGAAAAAATGCTTATCCTAAGGGTAATGCATCCTGAAAATATCTATTAGCCCAATTTCCTAGGTATACCTGGCAAAAGCAGTGCCTACCGAGGCTACAAGCCCATCAGTAGGGTAGTAGTTATCTAATGAGAGATCCATATAATTGTTAAAACCCCCTAGTAACAACCATGGGATATCAGATTTGTCAAAGATGAACTACAGAAATGATTTGAAGACCATAGGATAATATGGAGGAGGAATATAAATATTGGCTAACAAGGAGCATGATTTTGTGCTTTGTGAAATATTATTAAGACCCTTGCAGTGTTTTGCTATCTTTGTTTCTTACCTGGCTAAAAGTTGAGGGCGCATGGTCTAAACATTTAAAACGATTTGTCTTCTGTCTTTCTGTCTTCATCATAGGGGTTCTTCCTGTGGACTGTAAATGACTTGAGGGGGCAATGCAGCATACTGGGATGAGTTGCATAAAGTGCTGGGTTTTATGTAATCTGTTGAGTTTTATCCTAGGGACTACACAGATCAGGAATGTGGTTTTGAATATAGATTATTGGGAATCTCATTTCTGTTTTGTGAACCTTGACAGATGCCAATCTCCCCCAGACTGGAAACCTGGAGCAGAGCTACATGGTAACTTCTCATCCACCAACAACTCAAGAGAAAGCAAGAGCACCACCTTCCTTCCTTCAGGTTTCCAAAGTACTATATCACACCATACACAGTCAAACATGTTTAAAGCCTGGTACACACTAACAGTTTGCACGAAACTAACTGGATTGCACGAAAAAAAAAAAAATCTGACAACTCCAGTCGGAGCCGCTGTACTAACCATGCAAGGTTAGTTCAGTGATCTCTCTTACTGAGCTGTTGTGTTCTGACAAGGGGATGCCCCGCCCCTGCCAGAACACTCCGATCAGCACTCTCTGCCATTGACTGAGAGCGTTGTTCGGGAGTCGGTCGGCTGCTGGTTTTCCAGCATGCACGTCCAACGGAATGGAAGTTGGCTGAACATTCGCACGGGCCGAATGTCGGCTGTTTTTTTTTTTTAACCGGACGTTGTCTCACGACATTTGGCCTGTGTTTACCCGGCTTAAGCATATAGTATAAAAAAGCAATCTTACAAATATTAAATATTAAATTAAATAATAACTAAGTATGCTTGATTGGTTTACCTGCCGAAGTAAAAACAAACTTCTGGCCCTTAAAATGGGACCAAAAGCTCTCTATATCTCGACTATCTATATAAGTATATACTCTTTTTTTATAGTTTACAGGCTTGCTAAAACATGGAGCTCTGCTTCTGGAGCTGGGGTAAAAGGATCCAATGACTCTGAATACAGAGTATCCTTCTGGGTGATAAACTGCATACAGTATGGATATTGCCATCCTCAGTATAAAACCCGGGTTAACTCTACAAAATATTAAATATCTGGGTCTTCAGGGAGTGTGTCCTGCACTGGGCTCACAGCAGCTGATTCAATAATCAATTTAACACATGTGGCTTCCTTTGTCTCCAGCCTCCTCCAATAGAGGCAATAAGGTGGCTGGATTCAAATGTATGCATTTTTCATTGTTAGATTTGTACATAAACAAACAAAACAAATTCATATTTTGAACCTTTCATTAGACAAACATTTAGTTAGCTGTATATTTGCTGCGCAGAATATGGGACTATTAAAAATGTATTATTTGACCAAAATAATGTCTGTAACTTTATCTAATAGCACCTTTGCATAAAAGCTACAGCTCTGATATATCAGGGTGAACCCTTCATCACTGGGCTTGCATAAATATATTACAATGGCTTGTTTTCTATCATGCTGTTTGAGTAAGAACTCCAGTTTCATGTTTCAAAAAGACAACTTTTTTCCTGGCAACATTATAATAAATGATAACAATACCCTGCGGTCATGCAGAGGTGTCCATAAATCCAAAATATTCTTCTGCTTATACCACTGCACTTACAAGGAAAAGGGGCACATCATTTCACAATCCACACATTCTGCTTTGGATTTCAAAAATAAAAACAAAAAGAACCAACAATCTGTATATGATGGACCAGAAAGCTCTCAGCTACATCAAAAGCTATACAATTGGCTGCAGGTGGCATCAATCCTAACAGGGTGTGTGGACTTGATGTGATGGGTCTGTTATATTTAAATGTTATTTATTATTACTCTCACATCATGGACCGCACATCAAGTTATTATCAGACCTTTAGATTTCATTTTTGTAGAAAAACTTCTTATGTATCCCATCCATCTTGGCTTTGTTAAATATTATGGCAGCTGTATTCCAAATAGCAACCTCATCTTAATCTTTTTTTTTCTCTCAATAAGGGCTTATTGTATAAATGTAAAACTACAAAATTGTTATCTTAAACTAAACTAATCCCATCTTAAAAATTTCCCCAATAACCTGGATTTCATTTCCAACCAAAGGTTGTCTAAACCAGTTACAATATATCTAAATTAATTAATAAAATTGTTAAACTCATATCAGAAATTAATATTCAAATGATAATCTCAATATCACACCCTAATACTAAGATATATCAACAGATACATTTCCTTAAATTAGGACATTTTACTTAATTTTACTTAATTCCCCTTTTTTTAAATGCCCTGTTTCCACTATCAAAGGATATTCAATTTGTGTAATACACGGTTAAATGTGACCTTCATTTTACCATGTTTGGAAAACAGATTCAAAAATAATTGTGATCACATTGTTTATCATTAGATTTATTAACCCAGCACATTTTGTTATTAATGTTTTGTCTAAAAAACTGAAATTGGCATGGTGTCCTTCCAGCTTATCACTGATCTCTCATGTCCCAGCTACATTATTTAATGAGAGCGCAAAGGAGGGGGTCACAGCTGCATACATGACACACACAAGAGATAGAACTAAAGGTTCCAGCATTCACACACACACACGAATATCTCTCTAAAATCGCTTACATTTTTCCCATTTGTACACAACACATGCATATCATTCTCTCACTTTCTTTTAACTCTCTTTAATATTATCCTGCTTAAATTCTGCTTTCCTTATTTTGTTTTCTGACATCCTTTGCATCCCATGTATTGTAATCCCATACTTCACATACTCCAGCTTGACAGATGGACCGTGTCATCAGTCACAAGCAGTTATGGCTGCCTTAGTAAATGAGCATAGTATAGAGCTAGGGTTCACCATAGTTGTTTCTTTATAACATACCACTTCTTGTTTTACCTTTTACCAAAAGCTGAACACCCCTTACAGAGATTACAAAAAGATATATCCAGATGCCCAAGTCAGGATCTTATGAGTATGCATTTTGTCTGTATGAACATGTTTTCCGGATGTCCAGTGGCAAATGCTACTGCAAAGGCCACAGTAAAAAGTGTTATCAGAAGTAGTTTGTAAGTACAGAGTGCAGAATCTACAGAGAGTAACAGAGGAAATCATTTTTAAAGGAGAGTTCTTACTAGAAGTTTTGAGGTTTTATTTTTACACTCCCTACTGTCTACAATGTAGCGGAAAAAAAGAGTAAGAAACTAGAAAACTTTTACCTGAATGTTTTCTATATTTTATCAAGCTCCTAAGGGGGTATTGGACTCTCTCCCTATGAGATTTTGTTTGGGAGTGTGTTGCTCACTTGCTTATATCTTGTCTCGGCAGCTGAAGTCCTCCATTTGGATCTTACAGAGAATGTTGCTGATCTTTTAAGGTTTTTGACAAACTAATTTATGTGTTTTCTCCACAATTCCAGGTCCTAAAAGTTTGAAAGGATCTAAAACTAAAGCCAGGTGACTTGTGGATTGTTAAGAGACATTTATATATAAGGAAATGTTTGGAGACTCAATACAGCATCTATTTCATATACAGTTGTGCAAAACTTGAAGGAGAAGTCACCTGGATCCACACCAGACACTGCAAAAATGACTAAACGAAAGAAATCTCTGTGTTTGATTTGTTTCCCTCTTGTGATCACAGTCTAGGGTACTTTTTGATTCAATTACTTTAATTGTAGGGGATATATATATATATATATATATATATATATATATATATATATATATATATAATGTGATAAGGAAAGTAGTTTAGCCATGTTGAAGTCATATTAGTCTTTTGTACCTCTTCCATTTTATGTAGAATTGTCTGTGTTTACAAATGCTGATAAGTCAGCATGCCAACAATTAAGCTAGAACGCCATTCTGGCCACAGGAGTGTACAGCCAGTACTCTGTAAATGTGTCTTATCAATCATTTGTTTTTCACAATGAAAAGTTATTTTGTAATGAAAAAGCTGCTCAGCTATTATTTTCTTCACAATGGAGTTTTTGCCTTTTTGGCCAGGACTACCTCCATCAGTGGAGGTTCCAGGTTAAAGGTGATAGCAGGTATGGTTAGTGATCAAAATATTGATCAAAAGAGAGGAGACTGTTAAGGAAATTTGTAAGATGGGATTAGTTTAGTTTAAGATAAAAATTTTGTAAGTTTACATTTATACAATAAGCCCTTATTGAGAGAAAAAAAAAGATTAAGATGAGGTTGTTATTTGGAGTACAGCAGCCATAATATAAAACAGACGAAAATGCCTTACTGATCAAGGACGTCTGATAACTCAAATGTAAGTAAAAGGCTTACCTCAGCAGGCTGATTATCAGAAATTCCCGGATCGTCTCAAGCTCCTCGTTTCGGATACTTAGGGTCACCTGCAAATCCTCCTCCTGGCTGGCTCGCCACCTGACCTGGACATTTTGTAGATAGGCAACTCCTATCCTCATATTGATTAGTGGTTCCAAATTAATAATAACTACTGCAGTAGGGAACAGACATGAAAGATACACTCAGCATCTTTCCAAATAACTGTTCTGCTTTATTATGATGCAATTAAAGGTTTTTGTACACATGACTATGTAGGTATCTCATTAATATTACAATTGTTCATTTATGGTAACATGGGGCCTTACATAGGCAGGCTAATTCTAATCAGGACTCAAGTTAATGCAAACATGTACTGAAAACATTATTAGTGCCGTGTGCACAGTGAGGGCAGTGTGCGATACATACAAAATACATACAAAATAGAATACAATTATATACAGAACTTACACAATTCCTTAAAAAATCCCAGCAGTTTTCCTGCCCTTTCCAAGTTCAGAAAATCTTTACATCTAAAAAAATTATTTCAAAAACTGTGTAAAATGCTGCATTTGAAAGAGTTGGATTATTTTTCAGAGGGCTACCATATCTATCCTCTACCATTTTTTTTTCTCTATTTTCATAATCATCAGCTCTTTCTATTTGCTACAAGAAAGTGAATACCATTGATGCTACTAGTTAATAAAAAAAACTAAAACTTATTGGTCGGATGTTCAACCAAATCCCAAACCTTTTGGACATTCAGGAATTGCACATCCCATAGAGCATTGTCACACTTTGGCCAATGATGGGTTGACCTAAGTTGCAGCCCACACTATAAACAGCTGCTTTCCCATCAGCCCTTTGTCAGTGTTTTGGAAGTTTAGTGAGACATAGCTTTTAGGGAGAGAGAGTTGGCTATTGTAATGTAATTGACTACTACTGTTCTGCACTTTATACAGTACTCAGTGCTATATACAGTACTATATTCAGTGTTGTACATTATCTACTGATACTTTGCAGTGTGTTTCAGTTTGTGTGGGTAAGAAGAGTGCCCACCTGCATTCGCTATAATTTCCTAAGACCCTTTTTTGTTATTTTGGGGCATTTTTGCTCTTCTTTGATAGTAATTGGTTCCCTTTTTTTTTTTTTTTTTGCTTGTTCTGTTCTGTTTTGCTTGTAGAGTTTTTGGGGTTATATTTTTTTCCCTTTTGACTTTGGGGGTCTTCTTTTTTATAGGGTCAGCAACAGCAACTGCTACCCTTTGTCTGCAACTGAGCACTGCAGATCATTGGGGTGCTGACTAGTCCACCATAGCATAGAAGTTTACAGTGCACCCAAGTGCCATGTTTTACAGTGCACCTAAGCACCACTCATCCTACCCCACACACACACCCAATACATCTCTTCTTCAAATAAATATAGTGAAAAAAACCCACATTATTAACATCATGACTTATGAGCTTACAGGGAGTTGCAGAAGTTTCCCCGCAGCTATGAGGGATTGAGCAGCCTCTGTGTTCACAGGCTAAAAAGGTGGTCACTAATGTGGTGCAGGTAGGGCCCGTGTGCTATTTTTTCAGGTGTCGGGCATGTTATACAGCCAGTAAAATAGCTTGTGGAGTGGCTAACCATGCCGTCATCATCCTTCTCCTCTGTCACCCAGGTGCAGACTACCACATAGTATATCACAGCTGCCAAAGCACCCTATTTACCTCCTTATCCACAATTGCCCCACCAACTTTCATGGAGGATTCTGCTAGTTATTTGAGCACAGCATGGGCCACTTGCTGCAAAAGGATGTGTAGCAATTAATGGGCTCCAGGGTTGAGGAGGAGAGAAATTGGATCCTAGAGGGAGGGCACACAAGGCAGGGAAAACCAATTGGCAGTGATGTTCCTGCAGACACAGCATACTACCAAGTTGATCCCAGTAATGGATAGCGAGGGGATGACAATGAGGTTCCTCCTTGTACCTGGGCACCAGAAAGAGCAGAAGAGGAAAGTGAGGGAGAGGCACAACCCCAGCGAGACAGGATGCCATCTAAGGGAAGCTCATAGAGAAGTAGATAAAATAACTGCCCTGTTCCACCAGATACAAAGCTTTATGGGTGCAGGGCAATGTTTTTCCTCTGTCTGCTCCCCAGAGCCCACCCGGGTGGGTCATTTTCAACACATCTGCAGCACACTGCATTACTGTTATTTGCAGGCTTTAGCTCCAATGAAATAGGCGTGGAATTGGCCGGTTGGTAGGGGGAGACATCTGGCCTCTTGCCATACAGCTTATTGGCAGAATGCTAGTCAGGAAAAAGGTCACACTTCTCCTCCTTCTAGCTCCTCCCTTTCCACCTATTTCCCGACTATACGCAATTCCCTTTCAGCAGCCTCCAGTGTTACCTCAGGGTCAAGCTCCATGCTGCCATGTCTTCAACCGTAATGTCATTTCTGCCCTTCAACATTAGGTGGAGGGTAATGTTTCCAGTGTTTCACCCCCTAGGGTTTCTAGAGTGCTAGTGATAGGATTTTTGTTGTAACAGAAAAGTATTTTGTGGGCGGGACTTTGAGTGAAGCACACGGATGCAATAAAGAAATGAGTTAAAGAATGGTTTATTTATTGAGTCATTTTTTTAGAGCATAGATTGGGAGTTCATTGTGTATAATGATACATTTGTATTCAAAAATAAATCATCACATATAGATACATTGTCCAACCAGATTATAAAACAGTATTATACAGATACACAGGTCACGTAATAACATGATTAATTGTATTGTAGGAATACTCATAAAAGTAGCTTGCGCATTAAAGCGTCAATGAAAATTTAGTAGAGATAAGATAAGTAGGAAAAATGATATTAAAAACAAGCATCTTGACTCTCATAGAAAATGTAAGGCAGTATTTTACAGTTGCATGGGTCACATAAGGGCGTGATTAATTGCAGTGTAGGTAATACTGAAACTAGTAAAAGGATGCATTAAAGCATCACATTGGGAAAAAAAAGAAAAAGTACTTGGTGGGAAAGAATGGCCATGATGGATTCATGAATAGGTAGTAGTAAAGGCAGTTGTTAGCTCTACGCGTTTCGGGACCTTTAAGTCACTCGTCAGGAGCAAGACCATAATAGTTCATCTAAAAAATGAAAAATATAATAAGTGAGTTGTGTTAATCTGGAAGAAGGGTTGGCAAATGTAGGGAGTGTGAAAAGCCCCCTCACACCCATACATTTGTCCAAAGTACTTACATGCATGTGGTAATGCAGAGGGGAAAGCACAACCGTGCGAATCGACCCGGCCAGAAATGCCTGTCCCGGAGCTGAGGGGACCTGTCAAGGCGGCACAAACCCCACAGCGGCAGCATCCCTAATTGGTGAAAGTGGAGAAATGAGGGAAAAGTGTGGATGAAGGGGAAGAGAGGGGAGAAGGTCCCATAGGGGGACTGGCTGGATGGAAAGGGGCTAGTGAAAGTGGTGCATGGGCAATGAGAGGGGGTATGGTAAGTGATGAAATGATATGATGACACAAAATGAGGGGGTGAGATGCAGGGTGAAGTGAAAAGGGTAAAGTGCTGAAGGAAGGCAGGAAAGGGAAAGGTAGAAAGGGGAAGAAAGGCAGAGGGAAAAAAGAAGAAAGGGGGGGAAAAAAGGGGGGGTGAGAAATAGGGGGGACAGTGATAGAACATGGAGGAAATAAGTGTTACCTGGTGTGGGTTCGGTTGGACAAGAGAGCCAAAGGGAAGGTGATGTGGTGAGGAAAGGAGTGGCGGGAAGGCAGGTGCTGATCAC
This sequence comes from Lithobates clamitans, assembly GCA_037952925.1. NCBI lineage: Eukaryota > Metazoa > Chordata > Amphibia > Anura > Ranidae > Lithobates > Lithobates clamitans. The sequence continues at coordinate 1,433,691 of JBBGZY010000008.1, read as the reverse complement.
AAATAGGGGGAAGCCCCAGCAGGGAGAACCGTCCCAGACTAGCCCCCAACATCATGCAGTGACAGAGCGGGGAGCGGGGGACACACAGGGAATCTGGCCGCCAACTCCAGCGTCACCAGCCCTAGGCGCCAACCAAATGACCCCGCAGCTGTGATGGTAAAGCCGCCAGCTGATTTATAGGCATCTGACAGGCGCCAGACAGCTGACATGCAAGGCATGACGCTGACGAGCAGTGGGGGAATCCCCGCCCACCCAATGCGGGAGGGGGCAGGGGGAAGCCCACAGTGCTCGTTACAGCTCCAGGACATGACAGAGGTGGCACAGGAAGATAGATGCAGCGGCCGGTGACCCCTGTGCGCAATCACAATGCAAACATAAGGCTACATAATTTAAAATGCAAGTAGGGAGGGATTGACAGAGTAGTGTAACTATGAGGTTGGCAGTACACATGATGTGTGCAAGGGATCACTCCCACTGCACAGAGAAAATAGGAAATGAATGGGGGAATACTTTGAGCGGCTGAGGAGCAGCCGCAGCAAATGTTTAAAATGTATACTATTAGTGCAGCTGTGTGCTTCCATCCCTATAGGTTGCAAAAAGGAGTGGAAAGGGTGGGACTTTATATGAGAATGGGGGGCCGTATAGATCCCATCTTCCATCCCGTTAGTTATAACAGAAAAGTATTTTGTGGGCGGGACTTTGAGTGAAGCACACGGATGCAATAAAGAAATGAGTTAAAGAATGGTTTATTTATTGAGTCATTTTTTTAGAGCATAGATTGGGAGTTCATTGTGTATAATGATACATTTGTATTCAAAAACAAATCATCACATATAGATACATTGTCCAACCAGATTATAAAACAGTATTATACAGATACACAGGTCACGTAATAAAATGATTAATTGTATTGTAGGAATACTCATAAAAGTAGCTTGCGCATTAAAGCATCAATGAAAATTTAGCAGAGATAAGATAAGTAGGAAAAATGATATTAAAAACAAGCATCTTGACTCTCATAGAAAATGTAAGGCAGTATTTTACAGTTGCACGGGTCACATAAGGGCGTGATTAATTGCAGTGTAGGTGATACTGAAACCAGTAAAAGGATGCATTAAAGCATCACATTGGGAAAAATAGAAAAAGTACTTGGTGGGAAAGAACGGCCGTGATGGATTCATGAATGGGTAGTAGTAAGTTGTTAGCTCTACGCGTTTCGGGACCTTTAAGTCACTCGTCAGGAGCAAGACCGTAATAGTTCATCTAAAAAATGAAAAATATAATAAGGGAGTTGTGTTAATCTGGAAGAAGGGTTGGCAAATGTAGGGAGTGTGAAAAGCCCCCTCACACTCATACATTTGTCCAAAGTACTTACATGCATGTGGTAACGCAGAGGGGAAAGCACAACTGTGCGAATCGACCCGGCCAGAAATGCCTGTCCCAGAGCTGAGGGGACCTGTCCAGGTGGCACAAACCCCACAGCGGCAGCATCCCTAATTGGTGAAAGTGGAGAAATGAGGGAAAAGTGTGGATGAGGGGGAAGAGAGGGGAGAAGGTCCCATAGGGGGACTGGCTGGATGGAAAGGGGCTAGTGAAAGTGGTGCATGGGCAATGAGAGGGGGTATGGTAAGTGATGAAATGATATGATGACACAAAATGTAAAGTGCTGAAGGAAGGCAGGAAAGGGAAAGGTAGAAAGGGGAAGAAAGGCAGAGGGAAAAAAGAAGAAACCAAATGACCCCGCAGCTGTGATGGTAATATTTTTTTTTCCCAATGTGATGCTTTAATGCATCCTTTTACTGGTTTCAGTATTACCTACACTGCAATTAATCACGCCCTTATGTGACCTGTGCAACTGTAAAATGCTGCCTTACATTTTCTATGAGAGTCAAGATGCTTGTTTTTAATATCATTTTTCCTACTTATCTTATCTCTACTATATTTTAATTGACGCTTTAATGCGCAAGCTACTTTTGTGAGTATTCCTACAATACAATTAATCATGTTATTACGTGACCTGTGTATCTGTATAATACTTTTTTATAATCTGGTTGGACAATGTATCTATATGTGATGATTTATTTTTGAATACAAATGTATCATTATACACAATGAACTCCCAATCTATGCTCTAAAAAAATGACTCAATAAATAAACCATTCTTTAATTCATTTCTTTATTGCATCCGTGTGCTTCACTCAAAGTCCCGCCCACAAAATACTTTTCTGTTATAACTAACGGGATGGAGGATGGGATCTATACGGCCCCCATTCTCATATAAAGTCCCACCCTTTCCACTCCTTTTTGCAGGATTTTTGTTGTGTTAGTGTAAGCACATTTTTAGGCTTGGCTGTCACCCAAGCCTGTGTGTTTTTCTGTGTTGGGTGAGTGACTCAGGTAGGCTGGATGACTTATCAGCAGCTTCTCTGATGACTCCTCTGCTATCTGTAAAAAACAGAGAGAAGATTCAAGAAGCAGTTAGGCGGAGTCTAGGAGGAGCTAGCTGGAGTGTTCTGAGGGCCTTGACCAATCCCCAACACAAGGGTTGGCAGGGGGCAGGCCCCCTCAAATACTCTGGGTCAGCACAGCAGGGCATAGTGTAGTTTGGTTGGAAGATGGAGATGAAGTGTTAATCTGTCGTGGCCTTTGAGAGTAGCTCCCCAGTCTGGGGGGTGAACTCAGGCCTGGGCTTGGGTGCGGAAAGGACACCTCTTCATGACACACAGAGGGATCATGGCCACGAGGCACAGGAGCAAGGAGAGGACAGCAGGAGGACACTGCTGGGCAAATCTCCAGGGAGAAAGACAGCCACATTACAGTCAGAGGACTGAGAAGCACACCTGAAGGGACTGGGTGCAAGCAGTCTGGGATGGATGCAGAGTCAGTCTGGGAGGACTGTGGAGAGGTAGCCAAGAGAGCTAGTGAAAGGGGCAGCTGCAGCTAGGAGGGCTGGCAGTCACCAGGATCTAACAGAGATTTTGCTGGATCCAACCATCAGTGCTACCTGGTCCTGGGGGTTGTAGTTATACAAGCAAGTCTTTTTTGAAAAGAGATGCCCTGGGGATTGTACGGGTAGGGGTGAAGAGTAAGGGATAGCTAAGAAAGTATCAAAGTATGTAAAATATACAAATTTTATTACAGAGTAACCAAAATTACAATATGCAGATAAACGCACCTAAACACAATAAATAGGACACATATTACATATGCAGTTGCTAATTTTTGGAACACACAAAAGACTCCAAGCATGGGGTCACATGGAAGGTGTGATCACAAAAGATCCCAACATGTTTCAGAAAAACGGGGGGAATAGGAGCATATGTATTAATTTCCTTCCTCAGGGAGTTAAGCGGACGTGAAACTGTTCTATGTCTAATAAAAAGAAAGATTTTTTAAGTATAAATATTTTTCACCCCTACCCGTACAATCCCCAGGGCATCTCTTTTCAAAATTGTTGTATTATGGGATGTGGTAGGGGTTTCTTGGGAAATAACTCTCAGGTGACTAATCATATTGTCAGGTCACCTTGAGGCTAGGTGATAGATGCACTCTATAGGAGTCGGAAGTGCACCGCTACGTAGTGGACCCTAGGACTGACTGCTGCGGATTGAAGCCTGGGAGGTTCAGGAAGCAGGTCTACTGGATCACTAACACAGATCCCACTGGGACTAGAGCATAGATTCCCCAGGCCGCAGAGTCTAAGAGCCAGCAGGTGCTCACCAGAGCCCCTAGTGGTGAGGATGGACTGAGCTGCAGTCTGGCTCCAGGTCGCGGCCCCCAGGGTCTCACAGCGCACGCTCACGGTAGACTACAGGAGAAAAGGAAGGAGGCAGCAGGCTGGAACAACAAGGAAAGTAAGGAATAAGCCAAATGTCAGGACGACTAGCAGACAAGGATAAACATAATACGCCATAGGTCAGGGTCACAAGCAGACAAGGAAAGTCGAGAACAGGCCAAAGTCGGTAACTGGAATCAGACGTAAGAAACACAGCAAGTACACACGAAAGCTAACACGCAATGGTTGATCAGCACTGCTGGCTTGCAGTGCACAGGTTAATATAGGGTTCCCTGATAGGAGCTGGGGTGGAGCAATGCTAGAGGAGAGTTTATAAAAGCAGTCAGGTGAGGGTCAACTGGTCTCTAGAGATGAACACATGGAGACAGATAAGCTGACAGAAAAACTCTATTGCATAATCATGACACATATATCATTTATACAGGCAAGTCTGTGCTGAAGGTCAAAGAGGAGTGTGTATATACGGGATGTATATAGTTGTGTCCCTGAAGAGTTTCTACTGATCAAGTGGGCATCCCATAATAACCTTTCCCCATCCAAGTTCAATTCCCCTAAATAAAAAAACAAACAAAGCTGCAAGGACTGCTTCTTGTCTCAGGAATGATTGAGAAATTCATGTGCCAGGCTGTGCAGTGTGGAAGATAACCAACATTCACCAGCAGCTCCTGCGGGGGTAGCGCTACACCACATTACTGGACCATATATTCAGTAGCAAAGTCCACATGTCCACAGAAGCATGAACCAGAAATTATAAGCAGGGATGCTATATTTTATTCACAGCCCACTGGGTGACTCTAGTGGTAGTTGGGAAGGAGGCAAAACAGAGAATGACACTGGAGCTTGTTCAGCCACCTTGGGTACATACAGCTACTGCTGACAGTGCCAGAGCTTCCCCCTTCAACTCCTCCTCCTCAGTTCTCTCTTCCGCTGAGTCATCTATCTTCCGCTGAGTCAACTATCAACTCTTTCTCTTACATAAGATTGTTGTGTCCTTAAAACTGGATGATAATGACCCTGAGCATTAGTCGGGGCTCTTCCATCTGCCTGTGGACTTTTATTTCTATAGGGAACTTTGGGGGATTGCGGCAATTTGTCCAGAAATCCTCATCCTCATTCAAAGTCATTCACTCAGCCTTCCCTTCTCAGTGCTCAGGTTGCTCAGCTGTCGGTTAATTGCCAGCACTCATCATTCCACAGTGGCTCACCTGGTGATCATTTTCTGCTCGTCAGTCCAGCCTACAGCCAGCCCCTTCTGCCTATTTAAACTGCCTGGTTCATTTCTCCTGTGCCTTCGCCTTGGTCAAACATATCTGGAGACTCTCTGTTGTGTTCCTGTTAAAGACTTGCCTGGCTGACATCCCTGATCCTGTCTGCTGCCTCTGACTACGCTGATCTCTGGCTTCCTGATTTACTGGCTTGTTCTGACTACCCACTTTGGCACCGTACCCTGGCTGTGTTTCGACTATTTTTACTATTTGTACCATTTTTACCATTATATTAAAAGGTGTGATTTTAACTGCATTTTCTGTCTCCGTCTAATTCATGGTTCTTGACAGAAGGCGAAGGCCATGAATTCAGAAGATGCAGGCGGTCCACCTAGTGGTAATATTTTTTCCAGACTGAATGAGCAGGACCACAACATGGATCAGTTTGCCATAGTATTACAGGTGCTCCTGATCCACACTGCTCACCTGGATCCTCCCACTCTGGCTGTTCCAGTACAACCTGTGTTGAAGGCTGTCCCTGCTGCTGCTCCAGTCTCTGTGCACACACCTTGAATATTACCTCTATAAGAGGTATGTCTGGTTCTGCTCTGCTTCCCCAGTGATTTAGGGGTCATCCAGTTCAATGCAGAGGGTTTCTCAACCAGGTTGGGATATACTTTGAGATGCTGCCCCAGGCTTTCCCCACGGACAGAAGCAAAGTAGGCTTCATTATTTCTTTGCTTTCTTATAGAGCCTTGGTCTGGGCAAACCCTCTATGGGAGATTGTCCTGAGTTACCCTGAGTTTGTGACTTCCTTTAAAAGGGTATTTGACATTCCCGCATGCTCCACTTCTGCTTCCAAGAGCCCCATGTCCATCAAACAGAGTACGAGAACTGTTGCCGATTATGCCATTGATTTCCATACTCTGGCAGCAGAGGTCGCTTGGAACAATGAGGCCCTTGTGGCTGCTTTTTCTCATGGTCTCAGAATAATAGTGCCTTTGTGTCTAAGCACTCGATTCCGCTGCAGCTTCGTGCCACTCCACTTTCCATTAAGGCTATTTATGGGAGACCTCTACAGCTTGCCCATGTGACTCATGAGACTGCTCAGTTGACCATGGCCGTAGGAGCTCTTCACCATGAGATAATCCAATTGTAAGACATTTCCTCAACTCATTACCCGGTGGTTATTGGCTATCCTTGGTTACAGAGACATGACCCCTCTTTTAATTGGCTTGTGCTGAAGTTCTTTCCTGGTCGCCACAATGCAGTAAAACATTTTCAGAAAGTGTCTAAGGTCTTGTGCACCTCTTCACTCTCCTCCTTGCCAGAGGAGTACCGCAAATTTAGCAATGTCTTTGACAAAGGTCAAGCCAGTAGTTTGCCTCCACACCGGTTATATGACTGCGCAATTGACTTTCAAACTGGTGCCATGCCCCCTTGTGGCCAGGTTTACCCTTTGTCTGTCTCGGAAGATAAAGACACGGAGGAGTATGTTGCCGGCGCACTTTCTCGAGGGTTCACCCACAAATCCACGTCTCCTGATTGTGCTGACTTCATTTTTGTGAATAATAAGAGTGGTGAACTGAGACCTTGTATCCATTATAGGGGTCTCAATTGCTTCATGATTAAGGATGCATATCCGAATCCGTTGGTTACAGAATTATTTGACCGCCTCAAGGGAGCAACAGCTTTCACAAAGCTTATAGGGGCATACAATCTCATGAGGATCAAGAAGGGTGACAAATGGAAAACTGCGTTTAAAACCATGACAGGACAGGACATTACGAATACCTCATATTCCTCATTATTCTGTTTGCAACGCTCCTGCAGTTTTTCAGGAATTTGTCAACGATGTCCTCCGAGATGTTGCAGCAATGTGCAGTGGTTTATCTCAACGATATCCTCATATATTCTAAATCCCTACAGAGCCACCACACAGATGTCTCCTGTGTGCTACAGAGGCTGAGAGATAATAACCTGTATTGTAAGTTGGAGAAGTGCGAGTTCCATCGTGAACAGGTTCAATTTCGGGGTTATGTCATTTCTACTGCTGGTTTTTCGATGGACCCAGAGAAACGATCTGCAGTTCTATAATGGCCTCGACCCGTAGGTCTACATCTGCTACAACGTTTTCTTGGCTTTGTCAATTATTTTCAGAAATTTATTCGGAACTTCTCTTCTCTGGTCAAACCCCTGACTGATATGACCAGAAAGGATGGTAACCCACAGAATTGGTGTCGGGATTCCATTAAAGCCTTTGAGCCTCTCAAGGCTGCCTTTGTTTCAGCTCCTGTGCTCGCACATCCTGATCCCTACCTTACCTTTCATACTTGAGGTTGATGCATCCGAGACTGGAGTAGGCAACCTTCTGTCTCAAAGTACTACCTTGAGTGCGCTATGCATCCTTGGGCTACTTTTCTAAGAAATTGTCTCCTGCAGAGTTCAATTATGAGATTGGGGACAGAGAATTGTTAGCTATCATTTTAGCTCTGAAAGAATGGAGGCATCTCCTCGAAGGTATCACTGTGCCAGTCCTCATATTGACTGACCATAAAAATCTTACATTTTTGTCTGAGGCAAAATGCTTATCTCCCAGAAGGGTGTGATGGGCTTTTTTTTTTGTCAAGCTTCAATTACATAGTCTCATTCTTACCCGGTACTAAGAATGTAAGGGCTGACGCATGTTGCAAGAGTTTTCCTCCACTTCCAAGATGGAGTCGGTTCCTGCTCCTGTGATACCTCCCGATTTTCTGGCCACTGTTCATACTAGTCTCACTTCACCTTTGGGTGACAGAATTCTTGCCGCTCAGATCCATTCTCCTCCCGAGAAACCTTGTGACTGCTCCTTTGTCCATGAGAATCTCCACACTGCTTTGCTTCAGACTTACCATTCTCCCAAGGCAGTTGGCCACCCAGGGAAGAATCAACTCATTTAGGCTATTTATCAACAATTCTGGTGGTCTAGTCTCTGCGCTGATATGACCGCCTTCATAGCCGCTTGTTCCGTGTGTGCTCAGTTTAAGACACAACACCTACCAGTGGGACTCCTACAACCCATACCCAATGGAGAGAGGCCTTGGACCCACCTATCTACATATTTTATTGTGGAGTTACCCAACTCCCAGGACAACACAGTTATTCTTATGGTCTTTGACCAGTTCTCAAAAATGGTTCATTGTATTCCACTGGACAAGTTGCCCACATCCAAAGAACTGGCATCCATTTTTGCTCTGGAAATCTTTCAGTTACATGGGCTACCCAAGGTTATCATCTTAGGTTTTGGCAAGCCTTTTGTGCACAGTTAGGCATTCAGCTTTCCTTCTCCTCTGCGTACCATGCGCAGTCCAATGGGGCTGCAGAATGAGCCAACCAAGCCTTGGAGCAGTTTCTACCTCACTATATTTCTGACCACCATAACAACTGGTCAGACCTCTTATCTTGGGCAGAGTTTTCTCACAATAGAGCCGTCAATACCACTTTCCGATTGTCTCCATTCATGGCGAATTATGGTTTCCAACCATCCATGTTGCCTGACTATTTTGATCCTCAAAGAATTCCTGCGTTAGAGGAGCATCTGCATGATCTTCGTTCCACTTGGGTGCAGGTTCAAGAGTCCTTGCGATGTGCCAGTGAGAGGTACAGGTCTGGCTGTCATCTCGTAACCTCCTACTCTGTGTTCCCTCACTGAAATTAGCACCATGGTTTATTGGGCCTTTTAGTATTCTCCGTAGGATTAACCCAGTGGCTTGCGCATTAGACCTTTCTTCTAACATGCGTATTTCAAATGTTTTACATGTTTCCTTATTAAAACCTTTGGTGTGCAACCATTTTACCACCTCGGTACCATATCCTCACCCTGTTAAGGTCAGGAACCATGAAGAGTATGAGATACAATCGATCATTGACTCCCGTAGGTTCCATGGGCGCATACAGTACCTGGTTCATTGGAAAGTGTATGGTCCGGTGGAATGCTCTTGGGTCTCATGCTTGTATGCACATGCTCCTGTCCTTTTCCGTGCTTTCCATAGATGTTTTCCCCTCAAACCTGGTGGCCCTCTGAGGGGGAGGGGTCATTGAAGAGGGGGTACTGTCAGGGCTGGGCTCTCAGCCCTCCCTTCTCAGTGCTCGGGTTGCTCAGCTGTCGGTTAATTGCCAGCACTCATAATTCCACAGTGGCTCACTTGGTGATCATTTCCTGCTCGTCCGTCCAGCATACAGCCAGCCCCTTCTGGCTATTTAAACTGCCTGGTTCATTTCGTCCATGCCTTCTCCTTGGTCAAACCTATCTGGAGACTCTCTTCTGTGTTCCTGTTGAAGACTTGCCTGGCTGACGTCCCTTCTGGTTCCTGATCCTGTCTGCTGCCTCCGACTACGCTAATCTCTGGGTTCCTGATTTACTGGCTTGTTCTGACTACCCACTTTGGCTACCATACCCTGGCTATGTTTTGACAATGTTTATTATTTGCACCATTTTTACCAGTATATTAAAAGGTGTGATTTTAACTGCATTTTCTGTCTCCGTCTGATTTATGGTTTCTGACACAGACTCAATCCAGTATTATTTTTTTTTTTCAGGGTAACAGCTTTTCTTTAACCTTATTGAGGTTCTCCATGTCTAGTTACAATAGTTTATTTCTTTCCCCCCGCTTCCCTCTTGATTCATAAGACATCTTCCATATTAGTGAGTTTGGATGATTCTCGTTTAATTTTTATTGCTGGCTTTACATCCCTAATGGTTTTTTACCTTATGTGATGTATGTTATTTAATTTTTGATCAAGTGAATACTAGGCTATATATACTCCATTCCTGTGGCTCCGAGTGGTGACAATCTCTTTACACAGTTCCTTACATTGGATAGTTGCCCCCTGGTGGTGAGAAGTGTAACTGCTTGTGATTACCAAGGAGAACCTGGAGTTGATTTGTACCACACTGTTCTTGGTGCTCATATTGTGCACCTTATTGCATTGTGAGTGTACACTGGTAGAGGATAGCTGGCCCTCATGGTGATATTCACATGTGGAAGCTACTGAAGCACTGACTAATTCAAACACAGATCACAGACTGAAATTTTGAATTATCTTAATTTTTTTATGGACATGCACAGATATGTGATTGATGGTTCACTCTTATTCATGAATCAGCTTTCACTGCACATAATTATGTTTGGTGCTGCACGCTTTGTTCTATATTTGTAAACAACGCAGATAGTAAAAGGGGGATCCCACGCAAAAGACAAAAAAGGTTCAAGGTCATCCCAAATTCTATACAATGGCTTTTATGATCAATGACATCATGAGTAACCCAGTGATATCATTGACCATATACGGTCATGTCTATATATGGTCAATTATGTCACTCAGGGGACCCACCCTGGCTGTTAACCACTGGATCTGTCATTCTGCGGGATTAAAACATGTGTCAGCGGGTGGCTGGTTTTGTATTTCACTGGGACAAAGAGAACTAGGCATTATGATTGATGTGGATCTACATAACTTAATGACGTGATTGATGGCAGATGTAAGTTGTCTGACTTTTTATTAAAAGGTTTGTCAAAAACGATTTCTGTCTTTATGTACACTTTATATTTTTTTACATGGGATTCTGGTAAGTACTATTGAAAGCAGGAAAGCAAAGGAAAAATCACCACTCTAGGTGAGCTGAGGAGAACCCACAGCAGGTAACCCCACAGGTGCTGGCCCAGCTCGTCACCGCGACCAACACGGAAACTTGGAATAGGCAGTCACACACCGCAACGGGATACCAATAAAAATTTCTTTATTGTAATGTAGACAGAAGCAGTCTCAGGAATGAATGGATGGTTAACATGTTTCACACATTTTGTGCTTAGTCATAACCCATGTCTACATTACAATAAAGACGTTTTTATTGGTATCCTGTTGCATTGTGCGACTGCCTATTCCAAGTTTCCTTGTACTATTAAAAAGGGTTTCTAGATTCTGACAAGCCACCTGCCAGCAAACCCCCACAACCACCGGGCCAGGGTTGTGAAGAAGAAGAACTTGCCTTCATCAACATGGGAAGATGATTCCTTATTGAGGGCATGTGGCCTAGTATGGTTCAGGAGGGGGGCTGTATGCTCCAGTCCCCCCTCCCCTTTCTTTCCCTACCAGGCTGTATGCTTGGATGAGGGTCTGGTGTGGATTTTTAGGGGGATTTTACCTTACATTTTATGCTAGAACTGAAGGGCCTGATATAAATTATGGGGAACCCCCACACCATTTTTTAAACTATCCCTGGGTCCTTTGTTTACACGGCTGGGGATTCTTGGTCATGTAAGTGAAAGGGGTCAGTGAATATCATTGGTTGTTAGCAGGGCTTTTTTTCAGCAGGAACGCGGGAGAACGCAGTTCCGGCACCTCTAGCTCTGAATGTATGTTATCGGCAAGGGGTGCTGGGGTTTACTGGAAGGTCTATTGATGCTTGCTGCTGGGGGATCTATTGTTGCTGGAGGGGATCTATTTTTACAGGGGAGAGTCTATTGTTGCTGGGGAGGTCAGTTGTCGTTGGTGGGATCTATTGTTGCTAGGGGGCTCTTATGCTACTGGGAGACAATTGTTTCTGGAAGACATCTACTGTTGAGGGAGAGGTCTATTGTTGCTTGCTGTTCAGAGTCTATTGTTGCGGGGGGTGCTCCATTGTTCCTGGCTACAGGGGATCTATTTTACTTCCTATCATTAACAAATTACCTACAAATTGCTTAGCAACACAAATTGATACTTGGTTCTGTATCCATTACTGAGAGGTGGGTATAGAGTGGAACCAAGGAGTGGTGCTCGGAGGTGGGTATAGAGTGGAACCAAGGAATGGTGCTCGGAGGTGGGTATAGAGTGGAACCAAGGAATGGTGCTCGGAGGTGGGTAGGGAGTGGAACCATGGAATGGTGCTCGGAGGTGGGTAGAGAGTGGAACCAAGGAATGGTGTTCAGAGGTGGGTAAGGAGTGGAACCAAGGAATAGTGCTCAGAGGTGGGTTGGGAGTGGAACCAAGGAATGGTGCTCGGAGGTGGGTATAGAGTGGAACCAAGGAATGGTGCTCGGAGGTGGGTATAGAGTGGAACCAAGGAATGGTGCTCGGAGGTGGGTATAGAGTGGAACCAAGGAATGGTGCTTGGAGGTGGGTATAGAGTGGAACCAAGGAATGGTGCTTGGAGGTGGATATAGAATGGAACCAAGGAATGGTGCTCGGAGGTGGGTAGGGGGTGGAACCAAGGAATGGTGCTTGGAGGTGGGTAGGTGGTGGAACCAAGGAATGGTGTTCAGAGGTGGGTAGGTAGTGGAACCAAGGAATGGTGCTCAGAGGTGGGTTGGGAGTGGAACCAAGGAATGGTGCTCGGAGGTGGGTATAGAGTGGATCAAATTACCTACAAATTGCTTAGCAACACAAATTGATACTTGGTTCTGTATCCATTACTGAGAGGTGGGTAGGGGGTGGAACCAAGGAACGGTGCTCAGAGGTGGGTATAGAGTGAAACCAAGGAATGGTGCTCGGAGGTGGGTAGGGAGTGGAACCATGGAATGGTGCTCGGAGGTGGGTAGAGAGTGGAACCAAGGAATGGTGTTCAGAGGTGGGTAGGGAGTAGAACCAAGGAATGGTGCTCAGAGGTGGGTTGGGAGTGGAACCAAGGAATGGTGCTCGGAGGTGGGTATAGAGTGGAACCAAGGAATGGTGCTCGGAGGTGGGTATAGCGTGGAACCAAGGAATGGTGCTCGGAGGCGGGTATAGAGTGGAACCAAGGAATGGTGCTCGGAGGTGGGTATAGAGTGGAACCAAGGAATGGTGCTTGGAGGTGGGTATAGAGTGGAACCAAGGAATGGTGCTCGGAGGTGGGTATAGAGTGGAACCAAGGAATGGTGCTTGGAGGTGGGTATAGAGTGGAACCAAGGAATGGTGCTCGGAGGTGGGTATAGAGTGGAACCAAGGAATGGTGCTCGGAGGTGGGTAGGGGGTGGAACCAAGGAATGGTGCTTGGAGGTGGGTAGGGGGTGGAACCAAGGAATAGTGCTCGGAGGCGGATACAAGTGGTGATTCGAAAGGAGGGAGTTCCTACACCCATTCTCTGAGAAAAAAAGCCCTGGTTGTTAGGCTGCCAACAGGTGCAGGCGCAACCATTGACAGTGGAAAGCTATCAAGCTATCCTGTATTATCGCTAAAGAAATACTGCTTTTATACATGACGTTTGGCTCCATCCAAATAATTAAGTATTCAGGCATTCATCCTGAATAGCCAAGGTTTAGGCCCAACTTGTGTTCAAACTGAACCTTAAGTTCATCCCTATTAATAAGTACACATGCACATGGTTTCTGTACCCCCTAACACTTCCTAAGCACAATCATTGGGCAGTATTAATAAAACATTTGAGAAATTATTCAACTTCTCATCTAATTATTTTACTGATTTTTTTTGCATTGAATTTGCATGCCAATTCTGAAAAATTGTGTTTGTTTTTCTCTTATTTTTCTCTTTTATTTCCCTCAGAGATGAGTGTTTTTTTTTTTTAACATTCTGCTAAAAAAATTGTGAATCAGTACTGCTTGGACCTTGAAAAAGGGGACATACCCCAAAAGCTTGTTCTGAAATATTGTATGTTAGTGCAAATAAAAAAAGTATCACGGACAGTACTCAATTTTCTCTGTCACAATTGCACTTATACGGCTACAATCACATCAAGCATGCCAATTCTGTAAGTATTTATGAACCTAAGGGAATTGACCTGGTCTGTATTTGATGTCTTCCTCCACTGCAGGTAAAGGAAGCAGACTGTACTTGTCGTGTTTTATTGGAAAAATGCAATGTGTACTCACCTTTGCAGTATGGACTTAAAAATGTATAGTTTGGACAGCCAAGCAGTGTGGAGTTTATATAGTCTGAAACTCATAGAGGGAAAAAAGATGGGGATTTTGAGGGTGCAAAAAATAATGTCAGATGCATTCAATAAAATATATTGTGTTTTATTTCTTGTCAAAAGGAACAAAACAGGGTAAAATTAATGAACACAGGCAGGTACAGTATTATTAACAAGATGTTAGAACGGAACAGTATACGGAACACGACATGTTTCGCCCATGAATCGGGCTTCTTCAGGGAAGCTGTCCTTGCAGGGGTACAAGCCTTCTAAAAGTAACAGACATACAAACACCGTACACATAGAAAGAATATATATATATAAGTATCAAGTAGCAAAGACAGTGAATATAAGCATATCACCACCAAAACATTACAAAAATGTATAAAGATATGTACAAGTAAAATATATTAGTGTATGCACCTGTATATCCAATCCCAGAGCAGTGCTTCTATCCCAAATCAGCCAAGGTGAGAGGAGCAGCAGTTCCGTTGCACTCACACTTATAGCTCACTTACACAGTCAAGGCCGCAAACAAGTGGGGGTCAAAGAGGGGACAAAATGGACCAGCTAAGCAGAGTAATGAAACGAGAGACAAAAAAGGGGAAAAAGGGAGTCTATATGTGAGTAAGGATAACATATATCCATTTGTGTATATATAATGGATACACAAAGGTGTAAATAGACATTCATTGAATGAGTATTTACTCTATAGAACAATTAGACCACCAATTAATTAAATGGAAAAGGAAGGAAAGGAACTCATAATATGGGCATTGGAGGGATTTGAAGCCGAGGGACTTCGTAGAGCCACCTTACAGCACAGGGAGCAAAGGATAGACTCGTGCTGAAATAAAATTTAAAAATAGTAGAGTTAGGGGTTAATCAAGGAAACATGGTTCAAATAGCAAGGACTCAATGGTCCAGAGAAGAAATACACTGCTCAGACAGGGGGGTCCAAGGGAGCCTAGGTAGTCATAGGTAGGACAGCCAGGCTGCCAATGATGACTAAGTGTATACAAGGATTTGAAGAGCATAGCTACATAGATTACCTTAAGTAAATGGTGGCACGGCGTGTCCCAACGAGCTCCGGCAGTGAATGAACGCCGAAGCAGCAGCATTTTTATCCCCCTCCAAGAGAGGGCCGGAAGCGGATGCAAGGCTCATGGGTAGCCTTACCCTACCCACCAGCATGGCACAATTCCTACTGTACACATATCCACTCATGCAATCTCTATGCTACAATAATCAGCTTGAATGATCCATAAGTGCCAAACATCACATGACTCTCCTCAGGGCTGGTCCAAGACACTGTGCTGCCTGGATCCAAGAATGAAATGCTGCCCCCCCCAAAAAAAAAAATTATGCCCACCAAAAGGCCCCCACATCCATTATTTTATATCATGATAAGTAAAACTAAATTTATCAGGAATTCAGATTTACATGCAACAGCACCTTGTCTATATGCAAAATTATATGACATATGCCATACCACTATGTTACCGCTTCCCCATCTTGGCACCCTAGGGCATCCATGGGTGAAGTGTGTGTCAGCACTGTGGGCCCCCCACTCCTCAGGACCCATGTGCAGTGAACATGTTGCACCCATGGATGATATGCCACTGGAATAGGGCTGTATAGGGGTGGGCTCGGGCAGTATAGGGGCAGTGCCCATCCATGCAGCCTATCAGTGCCCATCAGTGCCACCTCATCAGTGCCTATCAATGCAGCCTATCAGCGCCCATCAGTGTCACCTCATCAGTGCCCACCAGTGCAGCCTATCAGTGCCCCCTCAACATTGCCCATCAGTGCAGACTATCAGTTCCCATCAGTGCCACCTCATCAGTGCCCATCAGTGCAGCCTCATCAGTGTCCATCAGTGCCACCTCATAAGTGCCCACTGGTGAAGCCTATCAGTGACCATCAGTGACACCTCATCAGTGCTCACCAATGACCAATGCAGCCTACCAGTGTCCATCAGTGCCATCTCATCGGTGTCTATCAATGCAGTCTATGTCCATCAATGCCCATCAGTGCAGCCTATCAGATCCCATCAGTGCCACCTCATTAGTGCCCATCAGTGCACCTTATCAGTGCTTATCGTAAGTGTCCACAAGTGCCACCTCATTGGTGCCCACAAGTGCAGTCATCAGTGCCTATCAATTCAGCCTATCAGTGCCCATCATTTTCCATCAGTGCCACCTCATCAGTGCCCACCAGTGAAGCCCATCAGTGCCCATCAGTGTCACCTCATCAATGCCCACCAGTAAAGCCTATCAGTGCCCATCAGTGCCACCTCATCTGTGCCCACCAGTGCAGCCTATCAGTGCCCATCAGTGCTGTGTCCATCAATGCCCATCAGTGCAGCCTATCAGATCCCATCAGTGCCACCTCATTAGTGCCCATCAGTGCACCTTATCAGTGCCCATCAGTGCCACCTCATCAGTGCCCACCAGTGCAGCCTCATCAGTGTCCATCAGTGCCCATCAGTGCAGTCTATCAGTGCCCCATCAGTGTCCATCCATGCCACCTCATCAGTGCCCACCAGTGCAGCCCATCAGTGTCCATCAGTGCCACCTCATCAATGCCCACAGCGCAGCTCATCAGTGTCCACCAGTGCAGCCTATCAGTGCCCATCAGTGCCACCTCATCATTGCCCATTACTGTAGTCTATTAGTGTCCATAAGTGCCACCTCATTAGTGCCCACCAGCGTAGCTTATCAGAGTCCATCAGTGCAGCCTATCAGTGCCCATTAGTGCAGCCTATCAGTGCCCATCAGTTTCCATCAGTGCTACCTTATCAGTGTCCACCAGTGCAGCCTATTAGTGCCCATCAGTGCCATCTCATCAGTGCCCACCAGTTCAGCCTATCAGTGTCCATCAGTGCCACCTCATCTGTGCCCATCAGTGCAGCCAATCAGTGCCCACCAGTGCAGCCTATCAGTGGTTCCCATCAGTGCCCACCAGTGCAGCCTATCAGTGCCCATCAGTGCAGCCTATCTTTGCCCACCAGTGCAGCCTCGTCAGACAATCCACAGAGGCATTGCATTGGGGAGAAGCCGAAGGACCTACCTGCCAGCAGCTTGCTCCACATCCAATCAGCGCTCCAGGGATCTCAGCGCTGTTGCTCCCATTTAGAACCCCTTACTTAGCCATAGCTGCACCTGCAGTCTCGGCCTTCTCCCAACCATACATTGGGGCGGAGTTTGAGAGTCAGCGACGGCCCCGGCCCCATCACCTCCCCTGCTCCCTGTTGAAGATGCCCTGACTCTCCTACCTGCATTCTTATGCCGCGTACACACGGTCGGACTTTGCAGCTACAAAAGTCGGACAGCCTGTCCGACATACTTCCGGCGTACCTTCGGCGGACTTGGGGCAGACTTTCTTACGAACGGACTTGCCCACACACGACCACACAAAAGTACGCCAGCTTAGTACGCTGTGACGTACACCAAGTCCGACGAGACTATAAAACGGAAGTTCAATAGCCCGTACGACACCCTTTGGGCTCCTTCTGCTAATCTCGTGTTTATCTCGTGTTAGTAGAAGTTTGGTGAGAGACGATTCGCGCTTGTG
This sequence comes from Lithobates clamitans, assembly GCA_037952925.1. Classification (NCBI taxonomy): domain Eukaryota; kingdom Metazoa; phylum Chordata; class Amphibia; order Anura; family Ranidae; genus Lithobates; species Lithobates clamitans. Next base: position 1,416,248 of record JBBGZY010000008.1, on the reverse strand, counting down.
AGACTCGTATTTTTCAGTTCGTTTTAACTGTTGTTCAGTCTGTGCTTGTGAGGTTTGTATCTGCTTTTCAGTGCGTTTGGTCAGTTGGCATTGAGAAATCTTTGTTTTATTGGCCGCTCGTTCCTGATTTTCAGGTCGTTCTTCACAGGCCTTGCTGTTCTTCAGTGCGTTCTGTTTAGTGCGTTCTGACCAGCCGACCGTTTTGAAGCCATGTTACCTGTACGTACTCGTCGTAGAGCTCGTGCATTGTATGTGCTTGGTGCTGTAGTTTATTCTTCAGCCCAAGACCAGTCCATGAACAGGGCGAGGAGGAGTTCATGGACCAAGAATTGGTTGCTTCAGCGTGACCAGTTCTGTCACATGCCTTTGCTCCGTGAGATCCGTGAGAATAATCCTGAGGATTTCAGGAACTTTCTCCGGATGACGGACCCCGTTTTTGATCGTTTGGTGGCTTTGCTGACCCCCTATATCAGCAGGCAGGATACCTGCATGAGGCAAGCCATCACTCCGGAGCAGAGGCTGGTCGCTACCTTGCGGTATTTGGCCACAGGGAGAAGCCTGCAGGACCTTAAGTTCTCGACAGGCATCTCCCCCCAGGCTCTGGGGATCATTATCCCAGAGACCTGTTCTGCCATCATACAGGTCCTGCAGAAGGACTATATTAAGGTAAGCTATTTTTATTTTATTAGCATCACATGTTCTTTTATGTAATCTTTGATAATGTAATGTATTTCTTGCTTCAAACACTACTTCCCATCATTGCAATATAGTGTGAATGTCCCCTTTTTATCCTCACACATGCTGGGATTTTTTCCTGTTATTTTTTGTCATGCATGTATAGTTTCCTTCAATAACCTTCCCAGCATGAAGTGATGGGAACATATCCACCTAGTCTACTCATTTTGAATGTATTTTGTTGGAGTGTATTTAGTGTGCTTATAATTAGCAATTAGCTAGATTTCACAACCCCCCCCCCCCACCTGAACTCACTCCAAATAGTGTGCTGCTAATTAGCAATTAGCTAGATTTCACAACCCCCCCCCACCTGAACTCACTCCAAATAGTGTGCTGCTAATTAGCAATTAGCTAGATTTCACAACCCCCCCCCCCCACCTGAACTCACTCCAAATAGTGTGCTGCTAATTAGCAATTAGCTAGATTTCACAACCCCCCCCCCCCCCACCTGAACTCACTCCAAATAGTGTGCTGCTAATTAGCAATTAGCTAGATTTCACAACCCCCCCACCC